>JAILYA010000017.1:0-1211367 GCA_021437795.1 Rhodamnia rubescens
TTCTATATTATGTGAAGTAACCGATGCTGTCCTAATCCAAAACCATCATCCTCAGTAGCTCTATTAACTTGGCAAGAAAACAAAACTTAGGATTAGTCGAGAAAAGTTAAAACCCATTCTCAAAGATTGATGTCGCTTCTCATTTCAGAAAAACGACGGCGTTTCTCAGCTCAGTGGCCAATGGCCAGATCCGCCAGGAAGCAGCCTACTTCGGAGTTTCTCCCCAATCGCTACACTTTCTCTCCCCCACTCAAGAAATCATGCCGAGAGTAAAGTGAAACCCCTTTGACGACGGCGACTGCTGCCTCTCTGCCGCCGGCTTTTCTCATCCCTGTCCAATTCCTAGCCGGTGGGCGACGCCGGGCCACGAGGAACGTCCCGTAAGGGCTTTACCTTCAACTGAACCCCCGCCGCCGCCGCCAATCTCGCTGGGAGGACTGGGAGCTTCCGTGCTGCATCACCAGCTTCCTGACGATCGTGATCCTTGGCGGATCAACGCTAAGCCCGATCTCACCATCGAGACCTGGGCCCACCGAGAAGGCCCCTCGAGCGGCTGCAGATGGAGCAGCAACAGATGGGTGAATCTGACTGATTAGGGTTTGGGGAAATTGGAGTAAGTTCGAGGTTGAGTTTTGAGCTCTTCTTTCTTTGTTTCTTTTTGTTTTCTTTGGTAAGGTACTAAGGTTCGATGGTGTTTTACTTGGCCTCCGTGTCGAATGTTGAATATGGTGTTAGCTCAATAATCATCTATTTGATGTTCGAAATCTGACTTTTGCAGTGCTCGGTGCTGCGAATTGAGCTGGAATCTCAGTAATGTTTTGATTGTTCATGCTTTTTGCCTACTTTTGTTTTCGCACGTTACTGGTGCAATTAGGTATTGAAAACGATTCTTGTCCATTGCAGTTCGTTGAAATTATAGGGATCGCAATGTGTCTTTGTTTCTATCTGGGAGTGGGCTCGGAGATGAATTTTTGGTGTCCTTGTGTGCCACATGGCTGTTAAGGAGCTAGCAGCTTCGTGTTGGAGTTTCAGGGATGGTCTTGTAACGTCGCATTGTCAGCAAAAGTTTCTAGCAAATGGCGGATGCTCTCTTTTTGTAGTTGGCAACATCATGATTATAGCTGTACATTGAGAAGAATAATGTAGCCTATGGTCTCAAACTCTCAATGTAACTTTTGCTATTTTGTGGGTGTGTCAATGCTGTGTATGAATAAATGTTTACAAAGAGTGACACAAGAATAGCCACTCAAAGAAACAAATATGGGGAGCTCAAATACACGTGCTGACTTCCAAGTATTCTCCATAAACTTTGGAAGTCGACCACTCAGCTCACGAAAGTTGATACACCTAATCATATACCTGTTAGCTAAACCTGCTCAAATAATTGAGGTTTCATCCTTAATTGCAGAAGTCAGCCTTCTTTCTTATGTCCTTATTGCCCTATGCTCATTAACCCTCTAATGTGTCAAGATGCACCCATTTAACTATACACCATATAAATTGCCACCTAAGAGTACAGCACTACAACCTTTTTTTGTGTGCAAATAATACAAACTCCTTTTCCTTTGGTGTTGCATAATCGTTTGTTCTTTTACTTGGACATCATTCCATGTTAATTCTGAAACGTTAGTTCTGAACCTTTGTTGGCCAATCACAAACTCAAGATTATTCTGATAATTCCTGTTGCACCATGGCACGGCACTCTCGTCTGTGAGGGCATCCTTCTTGCAACAATACCATCTCAGGTTAAGTTGTAGAATCATGTGATTGACTTCTCTGTG
Source organism: Rhodamnia rubescens (assembly GCA_021437795.1). Lineage (NCBI taxonomy): Eukaryota > Viridiplantae > Streptophyta > Magnoliopsida > Myrtales > Myrtaceae > Rhodamnia > Rhodamnia rubescens. The sequence continues at coordinate 1,782 of JAILYA010000017.1, forward strand.
AAGCTTCTATATTGAAAAGTATAAATTGAAATTGGAAGAAATCCTACTTCTGCTGGACTGCTTTAGGACTATGTTCAAGTTTAGGGATTTCTTTTGATAGGTAATTAATGTTTTATGCAAGTTTTGAGCATGTTTGTAGTTGAATAATGATATTGATTTTGCTTGGAAGGACTTCCACTATGATGTATGTGTTCAGATCCATTTTCCAGTGGTCATCTACATATGTTGCTGCCTGCTGGAATGTAGCTACTAGGGATATGCTTATCGCGGAACTCCATTGCTAGGTTAATTTTCTCCCTTTTTACTGTGTGTACAAGCACATCTTACAATGAAATGCTGTTATTAAGCTCGTACACCTGGCTATTTTTATACCGGGAAATTTCTATTATGATTGAGATTATTTCTTATAAGATCAACACTAACCAGAAATAATTAGGTTGAGTAAACGATCTACTTCTTTTGGCCATAGAGTAAACAATCTACTTGGCTTGGAGGATATTCCTCAATTTTGTTCAGATCTTGAATTTTGAAATCTAGGATTGTCTTAGAAAGAGACGGGTAGAGTTAGTTGATTCATTTGATTAACTGACATTTATTAATAATCTAGTGATAGTTCCTGTGAGGCCTTCTTATGGTGAGAGAGTAGATGTTTTATGCGCTCCTGATGTGAGAGGACTCATTTTCTGTGGTTACAGTGCAGTTCACCGCCTTTAAGTTATGGATGATCTGCCGCTACTAGAAAAGTAAGGAATTGTAAGAGTGTCAGTTTTGTATAATAAAGTGGTTGCTTTAGGATGATTCGGAGGTCCAGGGTTTAAGTCAAGATAACAGCACCTTTACGAATAGGATAACTGGCATGTTCAATCCTGCTTAGACCCTTTAATGTTCGTGCTTTGAGTTGCTCTTTTACTTGTAAAACTTGCAATGTCGGTTTAATGGAATTGAAGTGGTTCTTATTATTTCGTCTTTTGAGTGGTGAACCAAGGGTACCACCCCTATCTCGGAAATTGCAAAACCTATACACAAAACAGATTACATTGCTAACAATCCAACGAACTAGAAGTATGAAATTGGTCTTTCCTGCTATACCAAAAGTGAAGGGTGTGTGAAATAGCTTTTAAAGTTGCTTCTTTTGTCATAATCAGTATCTACAGATATCATAATGGAGGATCTACAGATACTTAGTTACTTAATTCGTTTGGATTTGGTTCATCTACACATGGTCTCAGGCATGTAATTACTGTGCCTATATGGTCAGATTTGTAGTAAATTAGTGTCTTTATCAGGCTGAGCAACTTTTGTCTTTGATGTGTTCTTTTTGTAGTGTGTGTGAAATAATGCGTGCTTCTAGACATCTTTGTGAATGGTCATTGAAACTCCTGTTAGATCCCTGTTCTTGGATGGACATGTCTGGTCATATGTCGCCTTGTTCTTGTGCTTCCTAGCTTTATCATTTGGAAGGTCTCTAGAAAGGTTAATGCTTGGAAAGATTGCCTAGATTAGCAATTAAGGCCTGCAACTCCACCTCCTCGCTAACGCCCCACTCAAGGGCAATCTCTCCCAGTCAATGTGTTGGCAAATGAGTATGAAAAACATGCATGAAAATGTCTCATTTCACGAGATTTAATGAGGTTTTTCGCAACATGGCCCATCTTTATCGTCAAGTGATCCAAGGACTTAGGAATACGAAGTGGAGAATTTACTGCAATGCAAGATTGCAGGTACACTGAAGGATTATATTGTTGATGAATAAGGTTTACATTGAGTTTGTGAATAATTTCTTCCGCTCAGGTCTTGTTCCTGCCTAATCTTTGTCACTTCACTAACAATCTGAAAGACTCTTGTTCTGCCTTCTTGTTGTAGCTTCATTAACTGTTAGAAGATTCTTATGATGCTTTGCTGATCCCCATGGACAGTCGTACTGGGAACTTTTCTTTTCTAGGAGTATAGTAGATATATGGTGGTCAGCCATTGAACTCCTGAGTTTTCCTTGAGTGTGCATGAAAGGAGTACCCCTTGAATTGTTTCTGATAACCCTGATTCAGGTTGGCTTCCTTATCTTGTCGGTTGATGAGGATGGAAGAACCCAATGCAAAGCTAGTCTGCTTCAGAAAATTTGGCACTATAATGCCCTGAGATCCTCCCAAAGACCTTTGTGAACTGTTTGTTTCTCTTTCAGTTTAATGGGGTCCCAAGCAAAACCAGCCTGTGACCCAAAAAAAAAAACAATAATAATAATAACAACAACAAAATTTAAAAGAATAGCAGAATGTTAGAATCGATTTGGTCAATCAAATCTGGGTCATTTCCTTGGTTTGGATTGAGGGGGAAGTGGTGGGAATAGTACCCCAATGAAGTATTTTTCCCGATTTGGTGGGTTGTTTAAAATTGAGGGCGAATGAATGGAATTGATTTTGAACTATAAAGACAGAAATTTCTTTCGGTAAGGGGAGAGAAATGTAATGAAATGCAAATGCTGCATCTTTCTTCCCTTATTCAAATGTGAATGAGATAAAGATAGCGCAAACCTATTCGCATTATTGGCTTCCCTATTCATCAGTTTCATTTGAATTGCATCCAAGCTTTCGCGCTCAAAAGGAACTTTGATTTGCTGTCTCTTCTCTTGATTCCATTTCTCTATCTTCTTTTCGATCCATTTTCTCACTGTTAAAGCTATTATCTGACCCCGGCAGAAGGAAAGAGACGATTCACTTTGAACTGGTAAGTGATGATCACTCGATCGAAACAGTGTGGACCGCGAAGGAAATGGGTTACGCTTTATGCCACCACAGAGTGCCGCCTGAGATGGCTGGGCTGCATTTAGGCCCAGTATGGTCTCGTCACGTACATAGACTGAAACCAATGCTTTCCTTTCTTGAGCCGCACTAGACCAGGAAGTCGGCAATCTGGATGACCTGAGGATGGACGAAGGAAAACTCAGTTGGATCGATACGGGACTTTGTTTGGTGACCGGAGTGCTGGCAAAGTAGCTCTATGCGGTCAGCGACGGATGTGGCTGGGCGAATATCCTCATCGCCTAATTGAGCGGGGATTGAAGTTCGGAACCTTTTCGGATAACGCCACAAGTGCCCATCTTATTCGATTTCGTAAGGTGGTTCATTCAGTTGCGAAATCAGTAGCCAAGCATAGTGATGGGAGTTAAAATTATCTAAGTCGGGAGAAGGAAGAACCCAAACATTTAGTACATATGAGTCTATGACAAACGTGCGCGGTTCTCACCAATTCATGCCGATGCTCGGTTCTATCTGGACGAACCTTTAGGGGGTAATGATCAAACCCCGTTCCATTCCTACCTACTTAAAAAGGGAACTGCTCCGCCGGATGCGTCCACGGCCACGCTTTTCCATGGTTTTATCCGCCACTTGCGCCATAAAATTGCAAAAGGGTCGGAGTTTGAGCTCAGCTCTTTTTTGCCTTTAGAAAAGCGTCCCTTGTGCTTCTCGAGGCCGGTCGCTCGGTTGTGGTCACTTTGGAAGGACAATCTTCGCACTCAAGTGTGTTCAAAGTTGGAAGGAACCCATTAACATGACCGTGAGCTGTCCCTCGCACTGGTTCCTGGGGATCCAATCCAATTCCGAATTGTGATATTCCTTTTTCTCTTCTCAAAGTGAGGATCGATTGACTGTCCAACAGCTTTTATGTGGACTTTTTCAGCTAGTTACGGTATTGATTACATTAGTTCGTGAACTTTTTACCTGATATGCTACGTCATCGCTGAATTTTTCATTGGTTCGGTCAGCTCGCTGTGTAATTGCGTTCCCGAACATTCGATTGGTTCGATTGTGTCCCTAAAGTGATCGCAAATTATCATTGGAAGGCTTTAGGTAGATGGGAATGTCTGTTCAAGGAAAATCAAGCCAACGCGAAAGTCATCGGGGGTAAATTAAAATGCACACACAAAAAATGTGTGCATAATTTTCTCTATTCGAGTGTTAGTCTTGTCGGACCATCGCTAGTGTCGACATGTCTTAATGACCGTATAAAATGATAAGATGACACTGATCATATTCAAGTAACTTATACGGTCGTAGTTCGGTGACGATAGCATACATTAGAGGAAAGTTGCAGAAATCCAATTGAACTAATTGATAGCGATGGCATTATGTATTAGACAAAAGTTATAGACTAACAGTAGCGTGTTAACATCCCAAACTTTCATTCCAATTATCAAAAGTGCAATGTTACACATAATATATCATTTTCAAACCCCACGAGCATATCAACAGATCATGAGTCATGAAGTTTTTTACTAATCCGATGAAGAAGCGAGGTTCAAAATTCTTACCCTCGGTCTTGCGACACAAGAGAGGTGTCCCTAAGTCACAAAGGGCTCCGACTCTCGAGAGCTTCGACGTGAGTCACGACATGTTTAAATTAGCTGTCCTTTATGATGGATCATTTCACGACAATTAGGTGTAGAGTAAGCATCTTTAAATTGACCAAGTCAAACAATTTACTCTCCGTTTTATTCTATATGAAATGAACAGCATCGTCACCCCGAAACTGATACCATAACATTCTCTTGGTTAAGGCCGAGGTACGAGATCTAACTTCAAATATGAGATTATGTGTAAATAGAACTTCAATGGTCGCAATCTCCACCTAAAGAGCTAAATTCTCCTTTCTACTCTTTGGCTGAAAACTTCGTGCAGTCTGATCATAGGAAGAGGATCAACGTCATCTTGTGTTACCATTGTACTGGTTATACTGGTTAGGGTATGGATCTTCGAAGTTGGAGTTGGTGGTGACGCTGACGTGCAATTGCCCTACGATCTAGATCTACGTACCTAAATAAAATAAAGTAAAATCAAATCAAACAGCTATCATATCATCCAGCCGAGAAAATAAACAAAAATGGAGTAGAAAATAATTTTTAATTGAAAGATTGCCATCCCGCCTACCGCAGATTGTCCTAATCCCATGGCGTTTTCCTTAATAAAAAAAAAACAAAAGAAAGAAGAAACAAAAAAATGGAATTGTAGCTCTTTCTTACATGAAAGATAGACTTGTTTATTGATGTTCATTTTGCATAGGAACCGCTCAACATGCGAGAAACATACATGACACCCGAACCCGTCTGCGAAACATGGCCGGAGGATACTTCGATTTGTTTACATCGCTTTCCATATCGAGATTTCAGGGCGCACCGATTTACCTCATCCTCAATTAACCAAGGAATCTCGTTCCGATGCCCGAACGATTTTGCAAAGATTGTATGTTTTCTCTGTTAATAAAAAATTAGTTAGGAATTAGAATGAATTCAAAAAGAAATTTATATGTATTGGGACCATATCTCCGTCTCTCTATGGCTATGCTTTTCCGGTGCGAGGCTGATGGCGCCACGCGTCGTCCGCTGAATGAACGGGTCACATGGTGACGTGGAGAGGAGGGCCTACGCAAGGGGCACGATGCTTAAACGAGGGACAGCGACCAATCAAAATGGCTTCGAAGGTCATCTTCGGTCGGCGTCTTCGTAAATGACAATGCACGAGGGCCGCAGTTGAACGGTTCGTCGCTGTCGGTGCAGCGGAGTTTTGACAGTGCACTTCCCATCTTCCTGGCTTCTCTCTCTCTCTCTCTCTCTGTTCCTTTGGATCCCCTGCAGGGTAAGTCTGCAGATCGCGCTGTCCGATTCGCGTGTGCATGCATGGACGGACGGCGAAGTGCGAACGCAAGGATCGAGCTCTTCCCTCGCCATTTCTTTATTTGGTTTCCTTTCGGATGAGTCTCCATCGCGCCATTTTCCAGCTCGACACGTGATGGATAGCCAGAGGAAGACAGCTGTCCCAAAGCCATTTCCCCTTAGTTTTTAAAGCTTTCACATCAAATCTTTAACGACAAAATATTAAGTATTCTCGTCAATGATTTTCAATTAAAATCCATCTTATAAGTTTAATTGACATTGGCATAATTAGAAGGTTCAGGATATTTTTTCTGCTTACATGTCATAGTTCGAGTAAATTGGATTTTCACGATATGCGCGAGAACTCCGACAATGTAGTCGAACGCTCAAAAGCTATTTACGATTGAATCACGGCGTCTCCCGATCTGGGGAATTTCTCATTCCGTAAGTAGTCGTGTAACGAACATTGACCTCTAGGTATAGTCTCCCATAGCGTACCGCGGTTGAAAAATACAAACTAATTGAACCGGAAGTCGCCGTTCCGGGGCCAACCCTCGACGATAAATTTACTGAACTGATGATTAATGTTTTTTAATTAATTAATTTTAAAGGTATCTTGCTATTTACTTCCGAATGGATGCATGCTCCCTAGTGTGAGCTGTTCTCCACCGTCCACCGTCACATTCATTGGTCGATGTCTCGGGCCTCGTGTAATAAGAAGTGGTCAAACGGGGTGAATGCTTGCAGAAACTTCCAAGCAACCGATTAAACCAAATCCATTGTTTTTTTTCCATTATTGGATGGCTCGAAACCACGTATTTTATAATTAATAATAATTTAGATAGTTAAATTTTTACCTGATTTTTTTAAGCAATACAAACGATTATTTTAAAGATAAAATTTTTAGAATCATTCAATTTTTCGTAAAATAAATGAAGCATACATTAAATACTGATCTGCCAAGGAGGAGCCACATCCCGGCTGATTCGTCATTATGGTTGATATTGATATATAGTATGGCGAGAAGAGGGCAAGCGACTAGATCCGACATAGCATTATTTCGCGAGATGCGATTTGGTGGGCGCCTGAACGGCCCACGAATTAAAGAACGGACCGGCCGGCTCGACCGCGCACACCAGCTCATCAGTACGGGCGTCTGGCTTGGTGCTGAATTATTGTCGCGGATGGCCACAAATTGGTGCCCAACAACAACGAGAGGATTCCCTCGTCCGGAGTTGAAAATCAGAGCACCGCAGGATGGCACGTCACATCTCTCCTGGGCCCCCCATTGCGAAAATTCTCGTGCCCAATTTCGCGCCAATTTTCTTTTGTTTTTTCTTTATATTTATTTGTTGTTTTTTTTCCGGAACAAATACATTAAAAGTGCCATATTTTTTTTTACAGGCCAGTAAGCTTTTAAAACGTTCTTAGAGTGCCATAATTTTCAGAAATTGTTCACTTGAGTTTTATGTTGACGTAGAGCGTCAAAAAGGCGACGTGGTATCTTAGAAAGTTAAAGTGACACGTCGAGTTTAACATGACACTGTAGAAAAAGTTGATGTAATCTTCGAAGAAACGATTTTCTTTCGACGACACTCGAGTGAACGATTTTTTGAAAATTATTAGGCTTAAGTGAATATTTTAAAAGTTATAAGACCAGTGAGCCGTACATAAGTTATAATACTCACGATATATTTATCATTTATTTTTCCTATCTCGACTGTGACCATGGCTGCTTTTGGTTTGGTTTGGCATTAGAGAAAATGCAAAGGATTTTTCAAACGGCAAATAATGTTTAAAAGTGTTAATGAAAAGTGCATTGAAAATCAACTTTAGCTTACGTGCTATTTGGAAAAAAACAAGAAACAAAACTAAATCTACTTGCCATTGCCGGAGCCGTAAACATCAAACTCGGGACTAACAAAGGTTAAAAAGACCGCTTTCTCCCTGAACATCGAATTCGGACTGATACAGGTGATCAAACGACAGCTCCTGCTAGGATCCACAAAAGAGTGTACACGTGTCTTTGTTGGGATGAGAAAATCCATATTAAAATGTATAAACTCTAGACTTACCATGGATTTTTGTCTCGCTATGCTGAATGCTTCTACTTCTACCGCATCTCAAGCAACCGTGCCTTGCGGATTGATAGCATTGGTCACCGTCAGAAAATACACTCCAACGACTTAAATCGATAGATGAATAAAGCAAGACTAAATATGTAATAAAAAAATATATCGAAAAAAATCATAAATTTATTACGATGATACTAATTAACTCAAAAGCATTTTAATTAGACTATATTTAGTCATAAATATTTTTACATTAGTTTTAATTCGGTTAAATCCCGTCAACTTTGGGTGGAAATCGTTGACTTGAATGATGGCCATCCTGCCGACTCTAACGTGGATATTTTTTGCGATTTTTTTTTTCTATTTCCTTTGTCTTTTCTCCCTTCATTTTAGCCAGCGACCCTCGTCAAATGTGGGTAAGAGTTGCCTCGCCTGTGGTTGGCGGTGTCGCAAAGGCCTTGGGTGAAGGCTGCGCCCCTCGCCAACCGTACTGAAAATTTTTAAACGAAAAAATAAAAATTATAAGAAATCTAAAATATTATTAAAAATGTCACATCTTATTTATCTTCACATAGGATGGCCATCTTCTATGTAAGCGATTTTCGTGCAAAATTTGGCCGGACGAGGCCGAGTTGATACAAATCTGAAAATGTTCGGGATTAAATTGGTTCAACTAAAAGGGTTTATAACTAAATTGATACAAATGCGATAAATTTGAAATTCTTTCGGTACTTTTCCCCATGTAAATGAGTATAGATCCCTAGCCAAGCAATGTGAGATATTTCAAAGCCCTCTCAGCGTCTGCTAGGATTATAAGTGGCGTGTGAAATTTGACGAAGGAGGCGAACGCATACACAAAAATAAATTGGGACAAAACCTACTACGATATTATCTTAACAAGCTCAACTTGAATATACCTCTTATTACTTGACATGAAGTTTATATGTTTTTTATATGCATGCGGACTCCCTTCATTTATTTGTATAAATTTTTAGGATGGAATTTTTTGCGCGTGGCATCGGAGTAGAAAGTGATCTTTCTACGTAGTCATTTTAACTCTCCGTTACACACTGCACGTCGTCGCCACGTCGGCATTCGTCGCCTGAGCACCTGCTCTTCGGGCTAGAGGAGGATGCAGGGTCACGTTGTTGAAAGTTTTGACTATGTTTTTTTTTTTTTTTTTTTTTTTAAAGAGGGAAAATGCGAGGAAAATTGCGCTTTTCAATTTTTTTTTTTTGGAAAATGTGGTAATTCAACTTTTTTTTCATATTGAATGGCCTTTTTTTCGACCCCAAAAAAAAAAAACTTGAATGGCCTTTTGACCCAAAAAAAAAAAAAGAAGAACTTGAACGGTCTCACTCAATTGCGACGGTTAGGGACGGCGATCCCTCCGGCGACCGGACAAATGAAGACAGCGATCGCGGTTTAGGTGGACCAGAAAAGCTTGGCCCCTGACGCGTTCGCGTAACCGGCAATACCCAGTCACCTCCCCTCACCGACAGCTCTCTCCCCGGTCACCGTCCCAGACAAAGAAATATCAAAAAGCCAAAATGCACTCGTCTTTTTCTTTTTTTTCAATTAATTAAATGAACCTTGCGTGATATAATATCGCTACAAGAAACTCTTTTTATTTTTTATTTTTTTCTTTTCTTCTTTAAAACGGCAAATCTTCCCGCACTAACTCCACGACCCCCCATTTTCCTCACTCCCATCACACTTTATACTCTCTGTGTCCGTGAAGAGAAGCAGTGTCCCCATTGAAGTCCTCGCTTTTGAAGCACAAGCAGGATCATCGTCTTCTTCCCTGGTGATCCCGAGGCCAGCCATTGTCTCCGAAGCTTTTCTCCTCTGGCTCGAGAGATCTCGACGAAGGAAGAGCTTTTTTTCTTTTGGGTCAGAGTGGTCAGTATGATCTTTTCCTCCCCACCTTCTCTCCTTCACTTTTTTCGCTCGCATTTTCCGACGGTTTATTTTGCAGCTTTTTTGGATTTCGCGTACTGGATTTTACCCATTTCGCCTTTGTCGTTTTGAAGATTATGTCCCCTGGTCTTCATCGCCCACGCTAGTCACGACTCATTTGTTTGGTTTTGTCATGCTCTGTTTCTGATGGATTTGGAGGCTCCTTTCACGTTCCGCTTGGTTTTTCTCGTCATTTTTCTTGCGTTGAAGTCCGGCGTCGTGTGATTTCTCGCCCTCCCGCGGTGTTTTCTTAACGCTCTGTATAGACATTTGGATTGTTATACTGCTCGGTTGTCGGTGGTGTTTTCGAAGATCGGACTTCGTTGGACTGCTGCTTGACCGTCGAGTGCAAAACGCCTGTGGTGGTTGTATCGTCTCATGTGCGAGCATTTTCACTTGCTTCTGAGTAGTGAAATTCTGGGTCTCCGTGATTATGCAGATGCGCGTAGCGGTTTATTTCGAAATTTCACCAAGCATTTCTGTTTAGATTAGAATTCTCTGTTCGCCAGTTCAAAGTGCGTGGCATCACACGAAGTAAATCAGAATTGTGCTTTGTTCTGGCTAGGATCAAAGCTTGCTTCATCAAACAATTGGACCACTTGGGCGACCTTCATGTTCAACTGATTGATAATCTTGTTTCCCGATTAATGGCATTGAACGGGGCACCTCACCTTGGGTTTAACCGGTTCCTTGTTTCCCCCTTAGGCTCTTGCTCCATTTGGTTTAGCATTTTACTTGATTCGAGGATCTATGTGAAATTTCATGATATTGCTGCTTCATTTCAAGAGAAGATGTCATTTCTTTTAGATGTAAGTTAATTGAGATCTTACTTTTCCTGGTTGTACTTTTTACTGCTTATGAGCGAAATTTTTGTCCTGAATTCAAAAATTCTTGCTCGCACGGTTTTGGAGAAGCTTTAAGCAAAGATAGCGCTGACAATTTGCTTTGTAGTCATGTTTTTGTAGTATGTTGTCTGGACATGGTTGCAGCATGTCGCATGGTGGACTCATAAATAGTTCCCTACTCTTTTCTTCTGCTTGTTGATTACCTTTTTATTGCTGAAATCAGTCAGCCAAAGCAAGAGTCCGGCAAGGTGCTTCTGGCTTGTTTAGCTTGGAGAAGTCTCTGATGATTGATTAGGGCAGGGTAAGTGGTTTTGCAATCCTTTGCAAGTCCAGTTCTTGCCATACCTATAAGTCTTTTATAAGCTTCACGTTGCACTCATTGCAGTTTTTGTTGGTTATACCGGTGTTGCAGTTGGGAGGACAAAACTTTAAATGGAAAGCAATAAGAAACGAACTCCGAATACCAGTCAAAAAAAGCACTCGGAAAGAATTGATAAGAAAAATCAAAAACCACGTCAGGAGAATGGCGTGAAGGGTTTGAATGCGAAACAAACGGACTCTAAAGCTTCAATCGGTAGATCGGATTCTTGTGCTTTAGTAGGCGATTCCAGGGCAAGTACCGAGCCTACTGAAGTTTATGAAGACGTGGTTATACACTATGTAGATGATGTCAACAGGACTGAGGATCCAAATGGTAATTTACCAATTCCCGTGTTACCTGATAGACAAAACAAGGATGAAACCTTGGATAACCATTCTAGTGATCTGGAGAAGGAATCTTGGGGAAAGGAAGAAGGATCAGACACTGATACTGTTAAAGATTCTGTATCATCTCTAGGAGATTCTGTGACCCCTGAGGAGGACAAGGTAGAAAGATCTTCACAGAAAGTCGACAGAAAAATTAATAAGACAAGCATTACAGAGAGCTCACCTCATGGATCAAGAAGGAAAATTGACCAGGAAAATAATAAATCACAGTCCAAGGCCTTGCAGAATACCAGTAGGAAATCTACAAAATGCAGGATGGAGACTTCTGGAGTTGCTAATAAAAGTTTATGTAACGGCGACCCTGGACATATAGAGGTTCCTAGTAAACCTTCATCAGAGTCTTCTGAAGGTGTAGATGACAAAAGTACTGAAGAGATGAAGGAACTTGATATTTTGGATGAAGCCTCACATGGCACTCAAAGTGTTGGAAGTGACAGTGATGCTTCTGATGCTGGAGAAAATGAACATAAGGATCAGGCTGCTTTGGAGCAGAAGATCGGAGAAATGGAGATGAGAATTGAGAAACTTGAAGAGGAATTGAGAGAAGTTGCCGCCCTTGAAATCTCACTATATTCTGTGGTACCCGAGCATGGGAGTTCTGCACATAAAGTCCACACGCCTGCTCGACGTCTTTCTAGACTCTACATTCATGCTTGTAAGCATTGGACTCAAGACAAGCGGGCCACTATTGCTAAAAACATTGTTTCAGGGCTTGTCTTGATTGCAAAGTCCTGCAGTAATGATGTCCCAAGGTACAAAAAAATTTGATAGTTTAGACCGAAGGAAATTAAAAGCTTTGCTTGCTATAATAACATTATTAATCCTTTTCCCTTCTTTGTGTATCTTAAGGCTAACCTTCTGGTTGTCCAACACCATTGTGCTGAGGGAAATTATTTCTCAAGCATTTGGCAGTTCACGTAACTCAAGCCCTTTTGCAAAGTTTGCTGAGTCAAATGGGAGTAACAAGAAAGGAGAAGCCAAGTCCATGACACTGAAATGGAAGGGCAATTCTAACTTAAAGCAAACAAATGGCTGTATACAGTTTCTAGAGGACTGGCAGGAAACAGGAACCTTCACAGGTGCATTAGAGAAAGTTGAGATGTGGATTTTCTCCCGGATAGTTGAGTCCATCTGGTGGCAGGTATGTATGACCTGGATAATCTGTCCTTTTGAAAGTTGATAAATTTAATAGCGTAGTAAGATTGCCAAGATATAAACTTCATTTTTAAACTAGGGAGTTGACGGACTGATTTTGAGCTAGTGTATTATTACTGTCGGATAAAAATTGCTGGTCATATAGGTCAAACTATCCATATGCCCATATCTAATTTTTGTCCGTTATCCAGTTTGCTCATGATCTTTACATAAGTGGCAAAGTTTCTCATGTGTTAAATTCTATTTTGGCTGTTGTCTTCCATGCAGGCGTTCACTCCACACATGCAAACGCCCGTTGAGGATTCATTTTCCAACAAAAGCATGGGGAAGTTGCTGGGACCAGCTTTGGGTGATCAGCAGCAGGGGAATTTCTCTATCAACTTATGGACTAACACTTTTCAAGACGCTTTTCAACAAATTTGTCCTGTCAGAGCGGCAAGACATGAGTGTGGTTGTTTGCCTGTGTTGGCAAGGATGGTAGGTTTTAGGTGACACATTATCTAAGCTGTTTGATATTGACCTACGAGTTCACTTTTGTATGGGCTTTAACTGAAAGCTGTTCTTCATGTTGAAGTTTCTTCCCTTTGCTTCTAAGTTGATTTAACCCCTGTTCTTTTGTCAGGTAATGGAACAATGTGTTGCCAGATTAGATGTGGCAATGTTCAATGCCATTCTTCGTGAATCAGCTTTTGAGATACCTACAGATCCAGTCTCTGATCCAATTGTCGACTCCAGGGTACTGCCTATACCAGCAGGACACCTGAGTTTCGGATCTGGAGCTCAGCTTAAAAATTCAGTAAGCATTTTAACCACTTTATTTGAGCAAGGACTTCTCACCCATGCATCAAATGACTCCAGATTGCATCGTCATCAACGCCAACGTAATGGGGATGCTAATACTTATGTCTAAGCATGATCTTCCCATTTCTGTAATATCATATTTAGTCTAATTTCAGACGGCTGAATACAATTATGGCTCTTGGATTTGTTTATGCTTAAAACGATCCGATGATTTTTTTTCCCAGTAAGATTTGAGGAACATCATCAAATTGTGATGGATGTCTTTGTGGTACAATCTTTCTGCTTTGTTCTGTCAGTGCCACGTATAGTTCTGGTGTCTTCTAAAATGACAATGCATGGAACCGAAGGCTTTAAATGCCAATTGTGAACACACGGTGCTGCAGGTTGGCAATTGGTCTAGATGGCTCAGTGACATGTTTGGCATGGATAACGACAACCCTGCTGAGGAGGATCAGCAGAGTCACAAGGAGGAACGTCAGCAAGGTGGTAATAGTGAACCGAAGTCCTTCCTTCTTCTTAATGAACTGAGTGAACTTCTAATGCTCCCAAAGGACTTGATTATGGATCGATCAATCAGAAAGGAGGTAAGAACTTTTGACATTTCACTTTCCCATTTGATGGATCCCGGTCAACCACCTTCCGTGCATAACATGACTTCCTCGTTTTGCTAGGTGTGTCCAACCATTAGTCTGGCTCTAGTCAAACGGGTGCTTTGCAACTTTACTCCTGATGAGTTCTGTCTGGATCCTGTTCCAGGAGCTGTATTGGAGGCACTGAACGCCGAAGTATGTTAAACTTTCTTTCCGAACTGTTGTATTTGCATCTCTAGCATAAGCTGCAGTAATTGCAACCTGAAAGATCTCTTTCGGGTAAAAATATTCCGTGAGAGGAGAATTATCCATCTGCTATGGTAGGTTTCAAACGACCAATCACATCTTTAATTAGTTACCTTGATATTTTGGCATTTTCGCCCAACAGCCGAGTTTTCTTTTGAACAATAGCAAGATTCCTGCTGCTAACATTGTTTTTCCTCTCTTTGTGGTCAATACCTGTACAGAGTATCGTGGAACGGCGATTTTCTGGAGAAACCGTGATAAACTTTCCTTATGCAGCTACTCCCGTTACGTACTACCCGCCTTCCTCTCTTGATGTGGCAGAGAAAGTTGCCGAGGCTGGAGTTGGTTCTCACTTATCGAGGAACGTGTCTGCAGTGCGGAGAAAAGGATACACGAGTGACGAAGAACTTGAAGACTTGGAATCTCCTCTCATGTCTATAATGGATAACATGTGTTCATCTCCGACTACCATCAGTAATGGAAATGGAAATGGGAAACTAGTGGGGCGTCCTGGCTACTCTTCGATGAATGCGAGATATGAGCTCCTTCGAGAGGTCTGGTCCGAGTGACCTATGGTCCATGTATATTCTGGTTCCATCGTCAAATGTAAAGTAGCATGAGTAAAGCTCTATAACCATGATAATGTGGAGAATGGAGGAGATGAAAAGTGAAAGCTTTTCATGAGCTATCTGATACGACAGAATTCTTGTATATTTGCTGCAATTTGTGAGTTTTCCACAGTTCAAGATTTCTTTTATTTTCTCTGTCTTCTCGAGAGGTCTATGTATTTGTATTCAGGAAAATGCAGATGCCATTTCTTTATCTAAGAGAGTTCTCAGACGTTCTTTCTCATATCATCAAAAATCGAAAAGAGATGCAGGAAAAACAGTCGAATTTACATGGCAGGACTTTGGCTTAATTTTCACACTGACAAAGGGTTCTCTGAGGCAGAGAACTCCAAACTCAAAAAGCTACCCTTAGAACCGAGTAACTGAAGATTTCTCACGACTTCAGGCATAGATGGTCGTTTCTCCGGTGCCACCGATGTGCAGCGCAGAGCAATCTCCAGTGCTCCCAGCATTTCCTGTTGGGAGGAGCTTGATATCTTGGGGTCGAGTACTTGGAGGACCCCGTTCGTGAGGTTGATTTTCCGTCGAACCCACTTCACGATATCAACAGACTCGACCAGTTCCCTTTGCTCTGCTCGCCGGCCAGTCACCAGCTCCAACAACACGACCCCGAAGCTGTAAACATCCATTTGCTCAGTAGCTTTCTTGCTGTATCCACATTCTGCAATCCAAGAACAAAATGAGTTCTTTTGGGACCATATAAATAGGTACATATCATTCTTTTAAATTTCGTAACGAGTGTGAGAATGTGTGAAATCTACTAAATAAGGTTTTAGCAGGAGCACTTCGGCAGAAACGATCTTAGAACACCTATTGTATGAAAAAATGAGGAAATCTTAATCATGAACTATTAGGAGATTTCAAGCAATTGCGATAAGACCCTGGAGATATCAATCAGTTCTGGAATCCAAATAAGGCCTGCCGAACTCAGGACTGCTATTCGTTTGGCTTGAGCTAATGCAGCATATAACCATTTGAAAAAATGAGGTTAAAATCTAAATGAAAGTCTTGTTACCTGGAGCACTGTAACAAGAGGAAGCTAATTCTGAAACTACTATTGTCTGAAATGCCGCTCGCCGACTAATTGGTCAAGAGCGAAATCAGTGAGCTTGGGGTTGAATTCAGCGTCCAGAAGGATATTACTCGACTTAACATTCCTGTGAAGTAAATGAGGAACGT
Organism: Rhodamnia rubescens; assembly: GCA_021437795.1. Taxonomy (NCBI): domain Eukaryota; kingdom Viridiplantae; phylum Streptophyta; class Magnoliopsida; order Myrtales; family Myrtaceae; genus Rhodamnia; species Rhodamnia rubescens. The sequence goes on from JAILYA010000017.1 coordinate 17,670, forward strand.
AATCCTTGTGCAGGTATGCCAGTCCCTGGGCAACTCCAATGGCAATCCGGAATCTAAAGCTCCACTGAAGCTGAAAGTCTGGCCTGAAAAGAAAGTCCGCCAAGCTACCACCAGGCACAAATTCATATATTACAAATATTGACTCGTCAGAGTGGAAGAAACCCAGAATTTTGGCAATGCTTTTGTGCCTAGTTTTAGCTAATATCTTGATCTCAGACCTCAGGGCTTTGGAAGAATGGATTCCAAAATTAACCAACCTTTTCACTGCAATCAGTTCGCCACTGGGCAGACTTAGCACATACACTCTGCCAAACGCCCCACCACCTCCGGCAGCGGTATTCTCATCCATTCCCATGATCAAATCCTGCTCAGTGACTCTCAGAGGATAAAAGAAGACCGAACGCCAAACGCCCCTTTGCTGTTTTTGCTTCGATGACTTGTGACACACGAAGAAACCAGCAGCTACAATTAACACCCCAACACCAAAAGCCACAGAAATCAGGGCACATGTCAATGTCGTAATCCTCATCTTCCGGCGGGTTGGATGGTCATCCAAACATGGTGTTGATAATCCTGGCCCACAGAGCCCAAGATTTCCCTGGAGAAACGAAGCGGGAGGACCTGAAACCAGAGCATACGGAACCCTCCCAGAGAGCTGGTTAAAGGACACATTCAGGAGAGCAAGCTTCAAGTTCTGAAACTGTTGTGGGATTGGTCCAGTGAGATTGTTAGCTGAAAGGTCGAGGTAAGTTAATACCGACAGATCTGCAAGCGATGAGGGGATTTCCCCGGTCAGACTGTTGTCTGCCAATGCCAATGAAACGAGCCTCCTGCATTTCGTCAGCTCTGGGATCTGACCAGAAAGAGCGTTGTGGGAGAGATTCAATATGCTCATAACGGGCGAATCGCAAAAATTTGGAGGGATTTCGCCATGGAATTTATTCAGAGACCCAGAGAATCTGTATAAGCTCTTGACTAGACCAAGACCCTTAGGAATTTCACCAGTGAAGCTGTTGTTATCAATCTGAACTTGTTCCAACTTTGTAGCCATCGACACGGAATCTGGTATATCTCCAGAAAACCTGTTGTTTTCGGCCCTCACCACTTTAATCTTAGGCAATGACCATAACCCACTAGGAAACTCACCGGAAAAATCATTGTTCTGAATTTGGAACTTCTCTAGATTCAAGCACTCGTGGAGGGACTCAGGCACCGACCCATTAAGCAAATTTGTATGGAGACTGAGTTCTATAAGACCTTTGGCGCCGCAGATACCGTCAGGAAATGACCCCGCAAGCCTATTCTGCGAGACATCAAAAGAAACCAAGTTCCTGAGTGAAGCCACGACTGTTTGAGAAATCCCACCAGTGAGGTTATTCTGAGAAAGGTCCAAAATAGCCAAACTCTGCAACCCCGCAAAGGAATCTGGTATCCCACCATGAAAGCCAGACCTTTGAAGCAAAAGCTGCTCCAGCCTCACGAGCTTCCCGAAATCACCAAGAATCTCGCTCGCCAAATACGCATTCTCAGACAAATCAAGGACAACAAGCTCTGTGAAGTTCCCAAAAATAGGAGGCACTTTACCTGAGAGCAAGTTGCTTCCCAAATTGAGAACTTGGAGGTCCTTGAGAGCACCAATGCTCTCTGGGATTTTTCCCTCAATGTGGTTCCTGCTCAAATCAAGAACCTTCAGGGAGCTGAACCGAGCAATCTGGTCGGGCACAGTGCCCCAGATGAGGTTGTTGCTGAGGTTCAGAGTCTCCAGGGAAGTGCACTGAGAGAGCTCCAGAGGAATGGGCTGGTTGAAGAGGTTGTCAGCAAGATTGAGGTAAGACAGATAGCGAAGCTCGCACACCGAAGCTGAGATCTCACCGGAGAGGTTCAGGGCTTGAAGGTTGAGCGCAGTAACGTGGAATGGTGGGCTAGCGGCGCAAGAAACGCCGGCCCAGTTACAGTAGTAGTGAGCGGGTGCGGGTGAGGGAGAGGAGGAGTGGGACCAGGTGGACAGAGAGCGGTTTGGGTCTTCAATGGAGGATTTGAAGGAGAGGAGAGTGTCAGCTTCTGAGGACGCTGAGCAGAGCACGAAGAGGTGCAGAGCCGCAGAGAGGAAGAGCAGGAACGTGCGGGTTGCAGCCATCGGAGGCAACTGTGAGAGACTTAAAGTTCTGTGCTTGATTCTCTTACTTAAAATCGTATCTCCGTTGAATCGTCCCTTCTTTAATTCGTTTCCAAAGGGATGATCTTTGCGTCCGATGAAGACGAAGAAGAAGAAGAAGAAGGAAGAGGAGGAGGAGAAAAGGAAGTTGGTGGGGTGAGAGGGTGTGACTCAGAGAAGGACGAATGATGCAAATGGAGGGCAGCTGCCGCAAAAGTTGCGATCCTTTCAAGTTCTTCTGTGCGTCAAAAGTTAGCCAGAAAGCGCATCTCTCTCAATCTGACCCAAACAAGCAAAAAAAAAAAAAAAAAGTCCTTCTCTCGTAAAACGCATAAAGTCGTATGTCGTTGTGCGTAAAGTCATACAGCCTTTGACATATGATTCCATCTATAATAATCCAATTTGAACGGTTAGATTTAACATACCGACCACAATCAACGGTTTAGATTCAGCTTTACACACACACATATATTATGCTAACTAAAATAAAATTGGAATCACTATTTTCAGAAGAAAAATGCTGATAACTTGCTGTATGCTGCTTTTTCTTTTTCTTTTTCCTCGACCAGTTGCCGGCCACAACGATAGTTGGCAACCAGCCACAGGCGCGAGATGAGCTCAAGCCTCACCTGCCACGGGCGAGCTCATCCCTCCCATGTGGCACACGGAGGTAAAAAGAAAAGAAAAGAATAATTCAAACTTCAATTTTTTTGGTAATTTTTTTTTCCAGTCTATTTTTCATATTAAAAGCGAAAAACATTTTCTTAATCTTTTTAAGTTTTAGCCCAATACCAAAAAAATATTATTATGTTCTTGAAAAACGACATTCCAAAAATATTCTCCGGAACTATTTCCTTTTTTCCCCGAACCACTCACATCTCCTCGCTAGACTCGATCGTCCACATTAAATTAGTTTTGTACTATGTAGCCTACAGCTTCGATCGACACTTTATTGATTGTGCCAGCCTTCCCAGGAGTGTGGCTAGAAAAAGGAATGTGGTCTGGTCGTATTTCCTCCTTTTGTTTTTTTCTCACGCATTCAAATCATTGTCCTGCCCATCAAGTGGCATCATGCATTGTTGACAATGTTGAGTCCCCCCTTTTGGTGTTGTTTTTCTTGCCCTAGCATGCCCAAAATCATGCACCTATTCCTCCACGTGTACCCCTTTTTATGAGGTCAAATTTCGCTTCAGACGAAGGAGAGATAAAAAAAAAGAATCCAAAGCCCCAATAGTCAAATGCCACTTTTTTTTTTATTTTTTTTTTGTAGATTTTGAAAGGCCTCCTGGCTCGGAAAAAAAAAAAAAACAACCGCGGCGTGTAGGGGGTGAGAGCGTCCCCCGAGATCAGGCCGTGGCCCTGTAGGGGATTCGAACTCCACACCAGCTAAGCGGTCGGCACCCACCGAGATACCACAAAAAAAAAAATTATTAGCCCTCGATTTACAGAGTTGTCAATTCCATCCACGATTCACAAGTCGCAAGCAATGGCCATATAAAGCTAAAACGTGATCTGAGCTGAGCTGAGCTTCATGTGCTTTGAAAGCAACAAGCCTTGAAAAAAAAAAAAAAAAACAGGCGTTTCAGTAAAGGGAATAAATTCTCCATCAAACCCATAAAATAAATTGATAAATATTAAGTATAGAGATTACGTTCGGCGAGGCGTACAAAGGCATCCCGTGAACGCAGAGAGCAAGAGACGACAAAAAGGGAAGGGGACTGAGTCGGACTGACGACTCGGGACAGAAGAGTCCACGTCGCACGTGCGAAAGTCAGCTCTTCCCAAGGAAATGCTACGTTTCAGTAATACAACTAGATTCGGGGCCACCCCTTCGATGGGCTTTTCTATAAATTGTCATAAAATGCAATTTGGGTGTGTGACAACACTTCCGAATAAGAAATTCGTTTGATACGTAATTTTTAAAATTTAAATTTTCGTTTGATTGCGTAAATTTATTATTATTTTTATATTTTTAAGCATTTTTTTTGCTCTAAAAATAATTTTAAAGTCACTTAAAGAAGTAAAATTTTTTTACTTCTTTTCAGAAGTTAAAATCAAAAGCACAAATAAAAAATTAACTTTTGATTAAAAATTTGATTTATATAGCAGAGGTATTGCCATGCTCGCCCTAAAGTGCGACTCAAATACGAACATAGATTGTTTGGGAGAGCACTTGATAAGCCGTCAAAACAAATACGAATGAGAAAAAAAAATTAATACCTGTTTTATGAGAATTTAGTCTCTTTTTTTTTTTTTTGCCCTTTCTAAAAGTGGGTTTCTATTTATTAGGGTTCAAAAGCACCGTCGAAAAGGACATGGGCCACATTTATCATGACAGGGCAATTTCGTGCTGAAATCATGTAGGAAAATTGGCGTGAAAGTTTGGGTAAACAGGGAAGGCAATAATTGAGCTTTTTTTTTTTTTTTTTTGGTGGGGGGGGTCGAATAGCAATGATTGAGTTGACGAGGCTTAAGAAACATAGGGAAAATTTCTTGCTTTGGACGTAGGTCCAGTGGATCCGGTGTACTACAAGAGGTGATTCTACGGATGCATCGGATTGTAATAGTTGATTATGTAGGTCTCGGGTGGATCTCATGCATGGCTTCGCAAGGTCAATGAATGCGGCTCGCCTGGCCCTTTGGATCCAGATCCGCCTATTCGAAAATCCGTGTTCATCTTCTTCAAACCCGACTTTCTTGTCTAGAGTTGCTGACTTGATCTTCGCACAACCCAACAAAAAAAACAGGCTAGCAATGCCGCATTCCGGCGAAAATCTATCGAATTGCGCCTCGCGAACACAAAAGCTTCCCCAGTGCCTAGCTCCATCCGAATTCATTAGTGAATGTTATGTAGATGTCATGGGTAATCCCATCACACGCGTTCGCGTATGGCGAAGAGAGACGGCATTTTCCATCGCCGTGTCCCGTGACCGACTCGCACAACTCGAGAATGTCGGAATCGCCAAACCGACGATGGATCGAAACATGTGCCGTCAACGCATTGACCGTAGGGCTCCAGAAAGGAAAAAGCCCCTGCTCCCTGAAATGGCCACTGCTTTGGTGAAAAAAGGCCATTTCCACTTCCGCTTGGGTTTTTGTATCTTTCCTTATGGTCGATTCGGCGAACGCAAATCCCCGCCCGTGAGTCAACGTCCTTTCAGACAGCAGCGACAGAGAGAATCCGAGGGGAGCAGAAAAGAACCCTAGGTATCTCATCTTCGATTACATTATAACAAAGATTTTATGAAAAACCCATGTAACGAATTTTTTTCTCTTTTAATTTCGAATACGCCGGTCTCTATCGAAACATTGTGCTATACGAATTCGATTCTATTTTCCTAATAATGGGTTTTTTTTCTTTTCAAGTTAGTGATTTATAATTTAAAAAGAAAAAGAAGAAGAGAAATTCATGCGACTTCGGGGAAAATCATGGGTATTTGTGCAAGTTGTTTTGGATAGAGTGCCCACCCTTTTTGTCTCTGCCGGAACCAACCAGCCGGACATGGGTTGGTGGTGCTAAGTGGTGGGGATGAAGAATTAGAGAGTTACTATCATCGAATCCGTTTTGCACCACTTGATTGCATTGAAGAGGGCCATGACATTCCATTATTGCATGCACAAACTCCTCTCATCGATTGACCCCCACCTATTTTTCGCTCTTTTTTACGGTGGAGGGTGTGGGGACGCACACTCCTACTCATTCCAATGTTTTTGGTTCCCATGCTCTCGGATTGTAATTCCTTATTCCGTCTTGACCCGCGTGGAATCGGATCGGATCGTCACGGATAATCGGAGCAAGACCCTTCTCCGATAGGCTTTCCCCGCAGGCTCGTGGACAGATTAGATCGATTTCTGATCCGACGGACGTGAAGGAGCGATCATCCGGGTAAAAAGATAGATCGGATAAGTTTCGACTAATGACAGGCTTTTGGGACGGCGGATAGGTGAGAAAAAATAGATCGGACTGCACATCGAGTAGGGCGGATGCCGTTGGGTGATCCGGTCCGACGCTGACGAGAAAGTCGGTTCTTTACTCGAGAGAGCTTACGGCAATTTTTGAAGTCCGATGTCGATCGGGGGAGAGACTCTGCCCTCCAAACAATGCTTGAACTCGGATGCCGAGAACGGAATCTTGAGTGAATAGGGAGGCTTTTGGTTCAAAGGACAATAAGTAGAGAGCTAGAGAGCATAGCATAGGCCTTCCTAACTTTACCCACGCATTTCCAAGTGATTAAACCTATATATCAAGCCGCCTAAGCCCGTCGCACATTTAATAATAAGCCCAAATCTCTCTCTCTCTAATATCTCGAAAAGGGCAAAAGATGCTTTGGCGCACCTTTAAATTCACGCAATTCGCAGCTAAGAAGAGCCAAAAGGATGGCTTTTTGTCGTGGCCTATCCGTCAATCCGGTCAAAGGAAGAACCATATTCCTTGCTACTATATAAAAGCATCGCATCAGGTCAGCCAAGCTTGCAGCTTTTCGTTCAACCAAAAAAAGGAACAGTAAAATAGTCAAACCATGGGTGTCCTCCTTGTCTTACGTTTATGTCTACTCGGCGACTTTGGTCTCAGCAGATGCCAACTCTGTCTCAAAAAAGAAAAGAAAAATTATTTATTTCCTGAAAAATAAATAATTTTTATTAATTTATTTTTTAAGCAACATAAGTGACTATTTTTAGAAAAATATTTTTTAAATTATTTATTTTTCGCGAAATAAACAATTCAAGATCTTTTCGATGTTTCTTACATATTAAGAGGTATAGAGGCGGCACCAAATAAGTTTGAAACACCAATATAATCACAATATGACTTCTCTATTTGCACACGCCGAGCCATGCCTATGTCTAACTAGATGAAACTCAACTAGACTGGAAATAGTTCGGATTAAGAAATTCCGTTTGTTTCGTGGACAACTTTATGTTGAAAGAAATGGTCTTTATCCAAAATCTGCTTTCACAAAAAACGACCGATTCTTTCATGTTTGATTGTGAGCATGAAAATGAGAGGCAGTAGTTTTCTACTGTTTGGAATTTTGCTTCCGAAAGTAAGATCAATCACGTAGTGTTGTTGAACACCAAGAGTGAGTGACTCGAGTTTATTATGATCTCGATTGTACCAGCTGATTAAGAGTGAAATTTTGTGCCGCAATTTTTGGGGTGTAGGTCACGTTCTTCAATCCATGTCTATGTTAAACAATTCATTTCCTTGTCCTATTTATTCATATTCGTCCGCTTGTTTTTGCAATAAATACCATACCCAAGAAACAAATAAATCGTGACGTCCAAAGCGATGCCGCGATATGGATTTTGCGTGAGAAAGTATCCTCATTCAAGACATGAGCTAACAACTAGAGCGGCGGTGTTCACAGAAAAGTAAAGTCGGCATCAGACTAGAACCTGACCCTTCGATTCGACATCTGAATTCTACATCTCAGAGAGGTTTTCTGCCTTGTCAATGGGGTTTCTTTTAGCAAGAGCAGCCTGGTTGGCGGTCCGATGATCAAATGGGGGCAGTCATGCTCGTCGGAGTAGCGATGCACCGTGCAAAAAGGGTGCTGAATCCCCACTTGAAGTTGATTCTGGTGAACTTGTGATTGATGAGGCTTCCACATCCACAGCACTGCTGTGCATGTCCCTCGCACGAGCAACAGCATCCTCCTTCCTGCTCTCGCCGGAGCTTTGCTGGAACAATGCTGCTGACGGACAGAGCTGCGAGCTCATCAGCTCATTCTCACTTCAGCAGCGTATCCTTGTGGCACTTGGAACACATGTTTCTCATCGCCGCCGCACTTCCAAAGAAGCTGCAATCATCGATTCGCTTGACTAGATCATATGACAGCTTCCTTTATGCTATTATGGTCGAGGGCTCCATAGAGACAGTGAATCCTGTTGTTTATGCAATCATCGACAAAGCCCCCTCCCCTTTCACAGAGAGAGAGAGACGAGCAGAAGCAAACAACGAGCTTCTAAGAGCAGAAGCAGCTTTGAGATGACGACTGCATTGCCAGCCCCTAGATGTGATACACCCTGCAGAGCATGCAAGCTGATGAACAAAAAACCATGGATCCCGAGAACTAAATTGAATACAAAAAAGCCAATTCGCCTTTTCAGTCTGCATCTTCTAAGCCAAAGAAAAGAGTAAGTTCTCCATTAGCGTCATTCCCAAAGACTCTCTTTCGTTCTCAAGAAACATCGATGCCATCTCTAGAAATATCTTTCCCTTGTGGGGGACGGCACCGGTCTCGGCTCTCAGCACATTATTTCATCCTAATTTGCAAATTACATGGATCGAAACTTTCGTCTTTTCGAGTCCTTGGCGTTAAACTACCAGGGAGGAACATATACATAAATACGAAAGCAACGACGACTCTAGGTCGATCATGTTGCAGCATGGATATGGGCCGTCACGCGAATGGCCCTCAAACTCAAAGATGGAGGCAAAGAAAACACGCCTAGGATCGTAAACACGACAACTTTCAATTCATAACTTTCCTCTACACTTACGAAACATGTAACAAGACGCGGTCTCTTCCTCCCTACGACCCAGCAGATAGTACAGAATCCGACGCCAAACATTGCGGGATTGCAACTGCAACCTCTTCACAAGGTTTATTCACATCCTCAGGAGTGATAAATCATGATAATCACCATCGACCAAGTCACGCACGCACAAGATCGTTAACAACATAGGCGTCTCTCGACTCCCCTCCAGAATATTTTGTTTCCGAATCTCAGCGGATGTGATCTCATTTTCTTCGACATATTATCTGAAAATCAAAATATATCTAATAATTGTTTGCGTCTGAGCCCCTCAAGATACGCAATTTATTCGAAAGAGTCCAATGCTCGACAACTGCAACCCCCGTTCGCATGGCATCACCTTTCCTCCCACTTGACAGCAGACGTTCTTTTGCCAACAGCCTCCAAAACAAGTCGCGCACACGACCTGTTCGACAAAATAGGTCAGTCTCTAATTGTAGTTTTCGCAGGAAAGTAGTATCTCCCTCTCTCGATCTGCTCCTACCGGAGGACAGAGGAAGGTGGAATCCATCTGCAGCAATTCTTCATCTCTCTCTCTCTCTCTCTCTCTCTCTCTCTCTCTCTCGCTCATCTAGCACGACGAGGTGCCCTTTCTCGTTGATCTTCCTCCTTTTTTCTTTCTTATCTAATGCCGAGATCGCTTCTGGGTTTCCCTTTTCTCGTTCAATTTTGCATTTAGCACCGATTCTCGGAAAGACCTAGCGTTATGCATTCGTTCCAGTTTGTTAGGATCGCTGCAGTTGCTGACTGTAGCCTTCTTTTAGTCTCGGTTCTGCTAATCTGCCTTGCGCGATGCGGGAATCGCATGCTTTGTTGTTTCAAAGCAGTTTAGCTCAGTTTGAACCAATGCTCCCTTCATCGGGATTCTCGAGCCATTACCGGGGGAACTTGAGCTGAATTTAATTACTAGAGCTGGAAGTTGTGTTCGTTATAAGAGCTTGAAATTTTGTGACTGGACTTAGAGCTAGAAGATGTGTTCATGCTGATTCTCTTTTGGTTCGTGAATTAGATGGAGAAGAGTAGAGATGGACCCAGGAACGATAGAAGTGCAAAATCTTCATCGGTCAGTTCGCTTCCGCTCATTTTGGACATAGAAGACTTTAAGGTAAATGCCGTGGATACGTGCTTTGCTTGTGTAAATTTTGTATTCTGGAATTGTCTGAGTCTGGTAAACCGGAAATCTATGCCTGTTTCCTTGAAGGGGGATTTCTCCTTTGATGCATTATTTGGTAACTTGGTCAATGATCTCCTCCCGTCATTCCAAGACGAGGAAGCTGATTCAGCAGAAGGACACGGTAATGTCATTGCAAATGATGTTTTGCCGAATGGGACTCTTAGAGCTTCAGCCGATGCTGCCAAATCAGCGCAGGGGCTTTCTACTCCTTCGTTTCCAGAAGTTGATGCTCTTCTGACCTTATTCAAGGATTCATGTAGGGAGTTGGTTGATCTTCGAAAACAAGTATGACTTAAGGAAGGAATATCATGTAATTCAACAGTTTGATGCAAATTATTGTATCAGGTTTCCTTTTGATCTTCTCCCATCAACCTGAAAACAAGTATTGCATTCCAGGTTGATGGCCGACTCTATGACCTCAAGAAGGAGGTCTCAGTTCAAGATTCCAAGCATCGAAAGACACTTGCTGAGGTTAGTAGACATGATGTCAAGTATAGCATCCTTCAATAATTTTGAAGGCCAATCTGAATCCTAAAAAGCACACTATAACCTGGAGTTATGCAGCTCTCCATATTTTGTTTACCAGCGACACAAATTTAAATATCTGGTGATTCTTGAATTTCTTGGTCTGTTGTGCAATGGCCTTGGCCTTTTGTTATTTCCCTATCGCATGATGGAGCTTCTACCATGTCTGTTCCATGTGGCTCTTGTGGACTTTATTATGACCATAAACCTGAGTTGCTCTTACTGTGCTTTGCTACCTGGCCTATTTTTCAGCTTGAAAAAGGTGTAGATGGCTTGTTTGATAGCTTTGCGAGATTGGATTCCCGAATTTCTAGTGTTGGGCAGACTGCTGCAAAAATTGGAGATCATCTTCAGGTGAGACTTGGATAATTATGTAGCTGTTTAAATGGTCATTGTATCTGCAGCCACACTATAAATTTATGTTCATGGTCAGTTCACCCCCTAACCCGTTGAAAAGTGAAAGGGGTCTTTTTTCCCCTTATCTTTACTAACTTAGCATTCTTTATTAGAGTGCAGATGCTCAACGTGAAACCGCAAGTCAGACAATAGATCTTATAAAGGTGTTTCCACATGTATTTTATTTGATCTTCCATTGCGTGGAGATACCATCTGATAAAGTTTGGTAACATTAATTACTATTGCATAGTGCAGTACCTGATGGAGTTTAATAGCAGCCCAGGTGATCTCATGGAGCTTTCACCTCTTTTCTCTGATGACAGTCGTGTTGCTGAGGCCGCTTCAATTGCTCAGAAATTGCGTAAGTGGAATCTCAGTCATGTAGCATTATAGTGCTTGCATCTTTGTCAATTTTATTTTTGAAATGGTATCCATGAGAAAAGTTTTCTGAGATGCGTTCTTCATTGTTTGACTGGTAGTTCCTGCTGTTAAAATCATATGATTGGATGCCTGCATGCCTTTTTACATATATGTATTGAAACACACGTTCATGGGTGTGCGCTATGAGAGAGAGAAGGAGGGAGAGAGAGAGAGAGAATAGTGGCCTCCTAAGTTTTTCTTTTTAAACTAAATATTTGTATGCCAGAAAAGAGAGAGAGAGAAGCGACCTCCTGAGTTTTGCTTTTAAACTAAATATTTCTATGCCAGTGTTGTCCTTCTTTTCTAAGGCAACTCTTTCCTTTAATTAGATCTGCCTACCTTCTAAGTTTTTCTTTTTAAACTAAATATTTGTATGCCAGTGTTGTCCTTCTTTTCTAAGCGACCTCCTAAGTTTTGCTTTTAAACTAAATATTCGTATGCCAGTGTTGTCCTTCTTTACTAAGGCAACTCTTTCTTTTGATTAGATCTGCTGACCTTCTAAGTTTTGCCTTTTAAACTAAATATTTGTATGCCAGTGTTCTCCTTCTTTTCTAAGGTAACTCTTTCTTTTAATTAGATCCGCCGTCATCCCCTTTACCCTGTGAAGTGAGTTCCGCCAGCTCTGTTCCATTTTTGTTGTTCTTATTTAAGCATGAAGCACAATCAAAAGAGTAAATAGGTAGAAGAGTGGTGTGTGCTACTATCTTGGGTAAGTGGGTTTATAAATTGAAATGTGGTTAGTTAATGGAGAAATGAATGCGCTATCATTGTAAGGAATGAGTATGTTTGAGGCTAGTAAAAAGTCATACATTCGTTTCTTACCAGAAAGGGAAGAGGGAGCAGATGATTATTATGCAATCTACAATGAGTGCTGTTGCCTGATGATGACAAGGCAGACTCAAATTAAAAAGAACAAATATTTGCTGAATCATTGAAAAATTGCCCTTGCTTTTGTACATGGAACTTGCGAGCATAAAAAATTATCAAACGAATAGGTTTAACAAGTTGAATAAGGTTAGAGTTGGAAAGGTTTAACCTTCAGAATAGGGCTGTCCAATAAAGTTAATGATTATGTCGTCTCTCTTGTGCTCGATTGTCATGCGACTATTAAATGATTCTCACCTTGGATGTGCGGTGATTCAGCTTAGTGCAATTACTCGAGTACATGAAGTATCCTAGTGTTCTCTTGGACTTGGGAAATAAATTTTTGGGGAAACAAAGTCAGATGATCTGAAATTCAATATCATGCATGAACCTTCTGATAATTTTGTTATACATCACTATCAATTATTATGTCTAGGAAGATTTTTGTGCCAACACCATCCCGTGAAGATGAAAATCAAGCTCTATCGTCCATTTTGGCCATTGAATTCACCTGAAATACCCATCCTGTATTTTTTATTTGTTACCCTCATTTTGAACAAGTAGAATTTACGATATTATTTCCTGGTAAAGGGTCATTTGCTGAAGAAGATATTGGAAGACAAGGCATAGCTGTGTCCTCAGAAGTAGGAAATGCTACTGCTAGCAGGGGGCTGGAAGTTGCTGTTGGTAACCTCCAGGATTACTGCAATGGTATTGTTATTTTTGTAAATTGCTTGATTATTCAAAATATTTCACGGCTAGACATTATCTTAAAGTGAGATAAATCTAATAATAACTTGCATGTTTTCTGTTAAATCTTCAGAGTTGGAGAACAGATTGCTGGCACGATTTGATGCTGCATCACAGCGAAGAGAATTGTCTACAATGGGTGAATGTGCCAAAATTTTATCTCAGGCATATCTCTTTCTACTATCTTCCATTGTCATTGTTCTTGAGTGTCCGCTCATGAAAACATTCTCGTGCTTCCATCGGCCGACTCACAATTGACGTGCTACTCCTTGTGGGTTTGTCACGTCTCTATCCTTCACCTTGCCTTCTCATAATTGTGGGACATGTTTATCCTTTCCCTCTCTTTGTTGCCTTTCCTGTTGATTCTATCTCTTGGGAATTGCTTGAAGATAAACGTAACGTACCTTAATTTATTATTCCTTAATAACTTGGTCAGTATTAAAGCATTTGATTTTTAATCACATAAACAAAACTGTCATTATATGGTGACGCTATTACTTCACACAACCATCTTGCTTCATGTGCCAAAGGCTCTGGGATACAATGTGAAGATCAAGGACTTTCACATATTTGCATGTTGATAGTATTCATTCCATGACATCCTGCAATGGGGATTCCAAATTTAAGAAGTATCTTCGGTTTTCTGGTACTGAAATCAAATCCTTGGCAATTGCCATCATCTATATCATACATATAACTATGGACAATAAGCAGAAACACTTATTTAGATGCTGCTACATGATGGATAAGATTAGTTTATCAACAATTTCACCACTCCTTTAGAATTAAGTGAGTGGTCATTAACAAAAGAAGAAAATCAGTTGCTCAGAGATGTCTCTGAGATATATGCTACCTGCTCTTTTGAAATCTTGATTTTGTTGAACCTTGTAGATTCTAATAGTTCTTGCATTTTTTATTAGCTCCTTGTCATCTACTGCTGCTAGATTTACTCGGATGAACTTGAGATTTTTCGTATGGAATTCCAGTCTGTCAAGGGCACTTTTCTTTTTGACCATAAAAAAAGGCACTTTTCTTTGAATCTTACCTACTTGCTTCTGTATCGCAGTTCAACAGGGGAACCAGTGCCATGCAGCATTATGTGGCGACAAGACCTATGTTTATTGATGTGGAAATCATGAATGCAGATACAAGGTTGGTTCTTGGTGAGCATAATTCACAGGTGAGCCCAAGCAATGTGGCTCGTGGTCTATCATCCCTGTACAAAGAAATTACAGGTTTGAAGCAGTGGCATAAGTCCTACATCGAGGGTCCTAATTATAGTGCATATTGACATCATTGTTCTTGTTCTTTCTTTCTTATTGTGGAGCAGATACTGTGCGTAAGGAAGCGGCCACCATAATGGCTGTGTTTCCTTCACCCAATGATGTAATGTCAATATTGGTTCAGGTGCTGCAAAACTCTGTCTCCTTTGTAACTCTGTACTTCAGTTGTCTCTGACATATTGGATCCTTTTTTCACATACAATCTGTTCTTGAAGTGCTACAAAGATTTTATGTTTGCGCAGAGAGTGTTGGAGCAGCGAGTTACAGCCCTTCTAGACAAAATACTTGTGAAGCCATCTCTTGTAAATTTACCTCCAATGGAAGAAGGGGGGCTATTATTGGTGAGTAGTCACCAGGATGAATGTTATCCTTACTCTTTGTGCGTTTCTAGCAGGAACTGAGTTTTGTTTCTCATCTGCTCTGAGGCTTCAGTACCTAAGAATGTTAGCAGTGGCATATGAGAAGACACAAGAACTTGCTAGAGACTTGAGATCTGTTGGCTGCGGTGACTTGGATGTTGACGGTATTGATTTGATATTAGTATCTTCATTTCTCTGCTGCATTTTTAGAGCTTTCTTCCCAGAGGAAATTATGTATCACTTGGAGAAAAAATATATGTAAAAACCAAAGCATGTTGGTTTTTGTTTGGACTTATCCAAGACAGGACAGCTTAGTTTCAAGATGTATTTTCCTTCTAATCCCAATCATTGTCACATATACGTTCAGTTCGTTCCAGACATATTCTAATGGCTACTCTAAATTGAATTCTTTAGGCCTCACAGAGTCTCTGTTTTCTTCACACAAAGATGAGTATCCTGAACATGAGCAGGCCTCTCTTGGACAACTTTATAAAGCAAAGGTATTCATCAATTTTTTTTATTATCGTAATTCAGATTTTTTTTTTTCATGAGCATATTTCATGCCTTTTGCTTCACAGATGGAGGAAGTACGTGCAGAAAGCCAGCAGCTTTCTGAGTCAGCTGGAACAATTGGCCGATCAAAAGGAGCTTCAGTTGCATCTTCCCACCAGCAGATATCAGTTACTGTTGTAACAGAGTTTGTGCGTTGGAATGAAGAATCTATATCAAGATGCACCCTGTTTTCCTCTCAAGTAAAGCCTCTTCTTGCTGACATCACATGCAAAACCAGGCAGTGTCTCTTATGTTAGATCATAATTGTGGCAGGGGAATAGATTGTAGGCGTCCTGGGTATTGATCTTCCAGGACCACTTTGAGACGATAACTAGTTTCTCATGGCCAAAAGATTTGAGTACCTAATGAGCTTTAAGACCTTTTGAGCGTAAAGAGATATTTTTGAATGTTCGTTTAATACAACATACGTAAGTTGTTCCAAAGATCCCAGTAGTTGTCTGATTACTAAAAAGAGGGGAGGTCCCTAGAATATTTTTTTTTCCAATGCAATAAAGTTACATAGTGTCTATTTTTCTCTTCTACATCTCCCTTGGTGTGTGGTTTTTGCTGAAGATTGCTCAAAGTAAAAAAATTTTGCAGACGAGAAAAATGCTTTGGGAGAAGATCTTAAGAATAACAAATGAATCAACTATTGTGCATTTTGGGGGTAATTCTCCTCGGGAACTTCAATATACACAGGAAGAATTGTGGAAAAAAAAATGGTTGAATATCATCAACGGCACGATAGTGTTTGTTGCTTGATTTATGTGTTGAGCAACACATTGCTCAGTCATAGAAGTTTAGTTATTCCTTATGCAATGATGGAATAATCTAATTATGAATATTGGTTTCTGATTGGTACATTTTCTTATTTATATGCAGCCTGCTACACTTGCAGCTAATGTGAAAACAGTTTTTACTTGCCTGCTAGACCAAGTAAGGTCTTTGCCCCCTGTCACCTGGCACATTTTGTATTCTCTTTTTCGTAGTACTTATATTGTTCTTGCGATCCAGGTCAGTCAGTACCTAACAGAAGGGCTTGATCGGGCTAGAGACAGCCTCACTGAAGCTGCAGCTTTGAGGGAAAAGTATGTGCTGGGCACCAACATTAGTCGAAGGGTAGCTGCTGCTGCTGCTTCTGCTGTAATTATCTGATTACAGGCCTTCCATTGGATTTTGTGTCCATTCTCTATGACTATGCAATTTGTTGCATCTCCTTGTGAATTTACTACTCCAATAAAAAGGAGAATGTATTTTATGTAGGCTGAAGCAGCTGCCGCCGCTGGTGAGAGCAGTTTCAGATCTTTCATGGTTGCTGTACAACGCAGTGGTAGTAGTGTGGCTATAGTCCAGCAAGTATGTCCAGATGCTCGTTTCTTTTTGTTGTTATAATCAGCTGCATGAGAAAATAGCTGCTGATCGATATCTTGAACTGGTTGGAATTCTTTTTCAGTACTTCGCAAATTCAATATCACGGCTCTTACTACCAGTGGACGGTGCACATGGTGCTGCTTGTGAAGAAATGGCGACTGCTATGTCTGGTGCTGAGTCTGCTGCTTACAAGGGTCTTCAAATATGCATCGAGACAGTAATGGCTGAGGTGTGTGTCATTGACTTTTCTATCTGATGAATAGAATTTACATAAAATGAAATTTTCATATCTTATGTGTAACTCCTCCATTAATGAAAAAAATTGTGAAGTAGGTTATCCTAGCTCTGCAGGTGGTTCTTGAAATCAGTAGGTGTTTGTTTATAAAATTTTTGCCTTGTAATAAACCCTTCATATTATTTTGACCAAAAGGAAAAAAAAAAAACCCTACATATTTTATTTCTTGCTCTCTTTTCCACATGTTCATCAAACCTAACCCCTCCAAAAAATTATGGGTTATTCATCACCATCATGCAGGTTGAAAGACTGCTATCAGCTGAGCAAAAGACAACAGATTATAGGTCACCGGATGATGGCATAGCTCCTGATCATCGGCCAACGAATGCCTGCTCACGGTAGGTTCATTTTGATAAAGGTTGGTTCAACTTGTGAGAGTCAAACTCATGTGAACCTCTGAGAACATTGTTATTGTCTTTGACACCCACCGTAGGAGCAAATAAAGCATGCAAAGCACGCTCATGTCTCATCCTTATTTATTTAGATGACAGTCTGTTTCTCCTTCAATCTACTACACTTACAAGAAGAATCTGAAATTTTTGTGTCTTGTGAGTTTTTTTGGGCTCATGCTAACATTTCTCTTCTGTACTGACTAGGGTTGTGGCCTATCTTTCTCGTGTGCTTGAAGCTGCATTCACTGGATTAGAAAGTCAAAACAAGCAAGCATTTCTCACTGAACTGGTATCTACTTTTGTTGGTTCTGAACTAAGCTAGTAGTGTGTCATTTTGTCTTTACATACTTACACACCTTCAAAAGGACTTTGCTTTTATTTCTAAATTTTCCTACATTGCTTAATTGATATCTCTATATTTGCTTTCAAACAAGTTCAGAACTTTATTGTGTGCCATCCCCATAGGCTCTTCATTCTTGTACATATATGCCCATTGAGGTGTTTATACATAGATGTGGAATCACGTAGCCACAAGTTTTGTGAATTGGTCACAAAATGAGCATCTGGATCTTGCAAGCTAAAGTTCCTTTGCCTGATTTACATTCAGTTGCATGCTTATTGTTTGACATCATGCAGTGCCTTTGATTTTTCAGGGTTTTATTGAATTGTCAATGTGTTTGGATCTAACTTTCTGATGCTATGAATTCAGGGAAATCGCTTGTACAAAGGGCTGCTTAATCACTGGCAAAAGTTCACCTTTAATCCCAGGTAAGTAGCACTCTGTTTGGATCACTTATTTTGAATGTTGAATCTTGTCCTAATTCATGCTTTGATGTTTGGCAACATGATGATAGATGTATACACTTATCTTTTTTGTGGGGTGTGTTGGCCAGCACATGTGAATGTTGTACTGTCTTATTAGTCGAACTTCTTAATTCTGTGTAGACATCTTTCTTCTTCAAAACATAACTTTTTCTCCTGTCTCCTCTTCTACAGTGGAGGTCTGCGGCTGAAGCGTGACATAACCGAATATGGAGAATTTGTGCGTAGTTTTAATGCTCCTTCCATTGACGAAAAATTTGAGACTTTGGGCATGTAAGTCAAAGGCCATTTATTCTCGATGATTTGCTCTGGCATCATTGTATTCTCAATAACACTTTATTATTATGCTTCCAGCATGGCAAACGTCTTTATTGTTGCTCCTGAGAGCCTCTCCACATTGTTTGAGGGAACTCCTAGCATCCGGAAAGATGCACAAAGGTACATAGAAGCTACTGGCAATACCATATATATTCCCCGGTCCCAAGGAAAAAATGCAAGCCGAAAAAGTAACAATTTAAGTGGATGTCATGGTATTCCTGAAAAATTCAAAGTTATGCAGTTGTTTTTTTATGGATAAATCGCTGTTGGACTGGTGGTCTAGATTCTATCATACAGTTTCATGATGAGGTGTGCTCAATAGTCGAAAGAGTTACAATGGCAAACCCTTGAATCTGTTTTCTACAGCATGGTGTGGCTGAGAAGTAGATTTAACTCAAGTGGTACATCAAGTAACTTCGTTATGAAATGGTTAAGGAAAGAACTCAGTGATGAGACTGTTTAGATCTTACTTCTCTCTGTCTATGTCTCTCTGATTTCTTGAAATGCGAATCACTATTGCATGAGAGATAACTTCATTTTGCTTGTAAAAACAGGTTTATCCAGCTTAGAGAAGACTATAAGAGCGCAAAGCTAGCAGCCCGACTTAGCTCCCTATTGCCAAGCTCTAGTTGACAGTTGGTCCCCAGTCAATACAGAGTTTACCACCCTTCATTTCTGGTGCTCAATCGGCCGTATCGTACTTCCTCAGCTGGATTCCTCTGATAGCACCCGTGAGGAAACTAATTTGGGGTAAAGCTGTTGCTAGACTCTTCGGACTTATGTCAGTATTTTGTCAGTTTTCCTTTTCCCTTCTACTTGATTGTAAATTTTGGATACACATGATTTTGCCCCCCTTTTCATAGCTTCTACTTTATGAATTACCAATGCATTATTTATTTATTCTTGAGGTGCCGCCAGTCAAGGCAGGAGTCAGTCTGGTCTGGATTGCTGTTGTATATGAAACTCTAGGATGAATGACAAGATACTTTTGAGTAGTTCTTTCTTTTTTATGGACGCAGAGTTATTAGACAGCCGATTCTGTTTTAAGATGTGAGTCTTTTTCCCGCATTTAACTTTAATGTGCTTCAGGATTCCAAAATTTGGTTTAGTGCATCTCCAATTTCTCAAAGTAAAAGCAAGGAGAATCCTCTTCTACGTCCTTGTGAAGTAAAAGCTGGGGGTGAAATCGTAATGCTCTTTCGATAAATAGAGGGATGAGGATCGCAAGCCCGTCAACTTGCACTGGTCACAGATTCGGTATTCACAAGTGGAGGACCATTTCCTTAGTGTCTTGAGATGATGCGTTATCGTGTAGGTGGACGTTATTGGAAACTTGATTTTCTTGTTGGAACCAAGTTCTTTTCGGACGATGGGATTTAAACCCATGAAGAATCGACCCCACCCCTGTTGGATTGGAGACAGTGTCAAGTTCTAAATCGACCCAGTAAAATTCTTGAGAGTTGCATGACGGACCCAATGAGAAAAGGGACAAGAGAAAGGTATGCCGTAGGGTATGCCTGTCGCCTAATGCTTTTGAGGAAGTGAAAACCCTTTTCTGGGCCATTCGCTGAGGTTCTGTAGGTTAGGATGTAATTCAGTAGTGCATGGGAGCGGACGCAGTGGACATTGACTTTGTTTAGTTTTTGGGTATGTGGCAAGAAGTTAGACGACCGTGATGGACTGTACAATTTGAGATTTGCGGCCTTTGTGGGACACGAAGTCTCTTCTGCTCTATTTGTGTAGTTGTCCTCGCGTTGTGTTTGAACATTCAATACCATGAAATGGCGTAGGCCAACTTTTGGATATAATCTTCAAAACTTATTTGAGAAAACTAAAGCATTTCATGTCCTTATTTAATTTTTTTTTATTTTAAATAACGGTATGAAGTACTATATCAATATCAAATATTAATTGAAGGGCAATTTTTATTCTTTTATTTTGTAATTCCCTAGATTGGATTGGCTACCAGATCGGGCGAGGGCGGCCTCGCCTGAGACTAGAGACTTCCGCCAGCCATCGGTGAGGCTCAAGATGGCCAATAAGGTAAGGGGAAAAAAATAAGAAAAAAAAGTAAAAAAAATCGAAACATTACAAAAAATAAAGTTGAAATTAAAATTCTGTTTTGGCTAAAATCACATGCTAGCTGGCCAAAAGTTTTTATTTGACGCTATTTGATCACTCCATGTCTCATTTAAAATAAGATTTATTTTAAATTTTTATTTGAAAAAATGAGTGCATTTTATGTTCTTACGTAGAATTTTCCAATTATTAAGCTTAGAGGATAATTAACTAGACGCAGATAAGTGACTCGAATCTTTAGGGAAGACGATTTTCAATTCCCAAAACCCATTCGCGCCATTCCGGCGGGAAAACGGAGGGGCAGGGCGAAGGAAAAACCGCGAAATGGCGGGAACGATCCCGGCGCCGAAATATTAATCCGAGAAAACCTAGGAGCTCTTCGGCCTAGTTCCTTTCTTTCTTTCGCGGCAAGCAAGCGTTCCCTCACCCCATCTCCAGCTCTAGTTTGGCTCCGAGGCCACGCAGGCATGGGGAGGAAGAAGAAGAAGGAGGAATCTAGGGCTCCTCAGGACGACGGAGAGGAGATGAACGACGGGGAGCGCGCGGAGTCTTCCGAGGCTGAGATGAGTTTGTACGAGGTGAGCTCCGGAAACCCTCGTTCCTGTCTTTTACTTCGTTGCGCGTCCGCAGCGATGGGTTTCCCCTAGGTCATGGTTTTTGGATGGGTTGATCAGGCAGAGAGGGTACATGTTATTTGGTGCCATTGTTGAGCCCGATTTCGGTGTTCGATTTGTTCCTGTTCTCGAGTTCTTTACTCTTGCACGGCGGGGAAGGACAATTAAGGGGCTGGCGCAATCTCCAATAGTCATGTGCCGCAATTTATGGAACCGTAAATTGCATCTGAGATTTTGACCTAAGATTTTGCTAAATTTTTCATTAGGTTTGAGTTTCAGCGCTATTAACTGCCCGCATGGTGTGAGCGGAGGTATTCTTTAGCTGGGAAGATGCAGCATTTGTTTTTCCATTTTAGTTGCTGAGAGGATGCTGGAAACTTTATTCGAGAATTCTGATGTTGGAGATCCAGAGATATGTAGAGCTTAGAAAGGAACTGATCCTGGAGCAGAGAGTCGCTTTGCTGGTTCCTTTCCCGAGTTTTCTTTTTCACATTCTTAGATGAGTAGTAGAACGTGTCTCTTGGAGCCTCTGGAACTTCTATTGATTGACATGCTGTCATTTCTGATGCTTTGTTCCCACGGAAGCTGGTTACTCCATCCACGATGCAACAGTGAGGATCCGTTCCTTTTTTTTAGTTTTCTTAGGAAGTTTATGATCTGTAAGCACTCACTAGCCACAGCCCGATACTTCTGGCAAGTAAGCTTCCTCTTTTGTAGGAATGTTGGATGAATAGGGATCGGAAAAGAGGTTTTGTTCATTATATCAGGAATGAGAGCGTTCTTGTTACTAGGTTTCTCGATGTTTATTTTCACATCCTATTTAGGAATGCATTTGCCATGTTTTGTAGCTGCTTTTGCTTAAGGGTGAATGGGAGGTTATTCAATGAAGATGCTTTGCATTGCAGATTCTTGGTGTGGAAAGGACAGCAACTCAGCAGGAAATAAAGAAGGCATACTATAAGTTGGCCCTGCGACTCCATCCTGATAAGAATCCTGGTGATGAGGTTAAGTTAATTCCGATGACCCTGTGTTTTGACCATTGAAATAGTTTGCATGGGGCTAGCTCATGCAATCTCTAACACCGCTTTGTCATAATTTGTCTTGTTCTTGTTTCATCAGGAAGCCAAAGAAAAATTTCAGCAATTACAAAAGGTGATCTCGATTCTAGGTGATGAAGAGAAACGGGCATTATATGATCAGACTGGCTGTGTCGATGATGCTGTGAGTTCCGCTTGAATCTCTGCACAAGCATAATCACAAAAACCAGGAGAGAATTAAGTCTTTGATCTCTATCCGGTATATAAATAGCTGTTGCAAGCAAAAAGAGGAATTATGTTACTTAGTTGAATATATTTAAGATAGCATAGTTCATCAACTCTGTGCTTTGAGATGGCCTAGCTAAAATGTGATGAATGACAAACAAATTGTGATATACTTAAAGCCCGAGTTTAATAGTTAAGATTATTGAGCAATTAGAGTTTTCTTCAATTATTGCAAGTTTTTTTTCTCACATCTATCTTCCTGCTACTTAGGACCTTGCAGGGGAAGTCGCTCAGAATCTGCATGAGTACTTTAGAGCTGTATACAAGGTTGCTCAGTTCTATCTGGAATGACATCTTTCTGATGTGAATGACGTTCTCTTGCATGAATATCTCTATGTTTGAAGTTATCTGACGCTGCATCATCCAGGTGGTTACTGAAGCAGATATCGAAGAGTTTGAGGCAAATTATAGAGGTTCTGATTCTGAAAAGAATGATCTGATTGATCTGTACAAGAAATTCGAGGGTAACATGAACAGGTGGTGTTGATATGTCCTTTTTCCTTCTTTTTCCCTTCCTTGTAGATGCCTATCTGGCATCAAAGTGTTTGACATCTTTTGTACTTTTTCCTTCAGACTTTTCTGTTCGATGCTCTGC
The DNA here is from genome assembly GCA_021437795.1 of Rhodamnia rubescens. Lineage (NCBI taxonomy): Eukaryota > Viridiplantae > Streptophyta > Magnoliopsida > Myrtales > Myrtaceae > Rhodamnia > Rhodamnia rubescens. The sequence continues at coordinate 40,496 of JAILYA010000017.1, forward strand.
TCAGATCCTAAGCTTGATTCCCACCGCTTTGAGGATATCATCGATGATGCAATAGGAGCAGGTTGGTTGTTTGACAATTTGATCTCTTCTTGACTGTTAGATTAACTATTAAACCTCAGTCAGAATTTGAGACTTTTAAGCAAGGCTGGGCTTCATCGTGTTTTATAGAGCTTAGTAACGCTGAGGTCAATATGTTAAAAAAATGCTTCCACAATGATAGTTTTTAGCACTAGGTGCTCATTTACTTTTAATGGAAAGCAGCCTATTTTTCTGTCTTTTTATGGTTCTAAGCACTGCTGGTCTGAGGATTCTGGTCTTTTGTAGCTTAGATCTTATGTGTACTTGGTAGTGTAGTGTACCCTATCCTGCTACTGTGCTTACTGCATGCTTTGTTTCTCTGTGTCCTACAGGAACGTTGAAGACAACCAAGGTGTATCAGAAGTGGGCAAAGCAAATTTCTAAAACTGAACCACCTACAGATCCTCTTAGAAAGAGGGGGAAGTGAGTGACACAGCTGCACTGGGCTTTCTATTCATATTTTTTGTTTCGATTTCTTCACTGTACTGTTAGTAGCATTTTCTACTTTTGAATTGGAACACTAACCTTTGTTTCCCATTTCGATAGAGCAAATAAGAAGTCAGACGATCTTCTCACAATTATATCTCAGCGCCCGAAGTCAAAGAAAGGAGCATTTTGATTCCATGTTTTCATCTCTGGTGAATAAATATGGTGGTGGAACGCAGGGTTCAGAACCCAGTGAAGAAGAATTTGAGGCTGCAAGAAAGAAACTTGAGAGCCGGAAGCCTGCCAAAAAGTCCAGGCAGAAATAACAGGAACATGTGATGTAGCTTTCTATTGGATTAACACCATGTATATAGCTTTTGTTGCTTTGAGCACTCTTTTATGCTCCTAATTTATGTAGCCAAAATTGGTGTGCGTTTGATTTCCCAGTTGTTTGGATGATATTTTCAGATGACAGTTGCTCAATGCACTCTCGTTTGTTTGCTTGTTTTTCTGGCAGTGCAAGAACTAGATAATACTGGAAATTTGTCCGGTAAACTATTTATCAGTGCAAAATAGGTGGCCTCTCTTAGCAACTTTTGGCATTACTGAGATGCATCTAGGCTGAATAGGCCTAAGGATTTAATGAGATGCATCTAGTTAAAGGAACTTTTCTTTTCGTTCCCAATTGGGATTAGACTACTTTTCTACTAAATCGCTGATCATTATGCTAATATTGGGCGGGGAAATAAGATAAAAGGATATGTTTCTCCACGGTTCATTCCATCGTTAAAAAGCAGGATTTGATGAGTATTGAGGAAAGGCGGAGTGCTCCCCTGCCGATTCGTAGTCAGCAACTTCTAAATGAAGAAGAGAAACTAGAGAAGATCAAGTTTTGGATTATGAATTTGGTTAGCTCTCATTCTGCTTTCTTGATTTCATTAGTACCGCCTGTTTAAATTCAGTCCATCGCATGAGGTGATGGCATGACTAGAGAACGAATTGTAGTGAATACTATGTGAACATAAACTGAAAATACCGTTGATAATTCTCTAGAGATTAGTTGAGTTGATGAGGTGATTGAGGACTTGCATGTGGCCCTTCACTTCTTGGATAATTGTCCAAAAGTCCTAAAATTATGGAATGGTGGCCAATTTAATCATAAATTTTTCAATTATGTCAATTTAATCCTAAATCTTTTGACGATTTACTAAATTAGTATTAAATCTTTCAATTGTGCCAATTTAATCATAAACTCATTATTTGGATAATTGTTTAGAAGGACTATACCTGACAAATCGTCAAAAGATTTAAGACTAAGTTGTCACAATTGAAAAGTTTAGGAATAAAATTAGCAAATCTTCAAAAATTTAAAAATTAAATTAGCACAATTGAAATGTTTATGATTGAATTAGCCTTCGTACAATAAATTTATGATTTTTTGGACAATTTTCATCTATACTTCCAATTTCAATTCGATATTTATGATATCCTTGAATAGAGGGGGATGTGTGTATGATCTGGTGAGCGCAAGACTTGCTCAACATACTTCGACTCGTCGTCATAAAACAGTGAAGGCACATTCGAAGTATGTCGCATATCCAATTTCAAATTGGGTCTAGAGAAATATAAGACTGAATGGTTTTATTTGAATGTATTAATCAAGCCAAGCTCGAATCTCTTTGTTAGCTCGACAAGACAAAACTTGTTAATGCTTCCCGCAAAACAAGCGGGCATCATGCAACTTTAAGTTGCGCCAATCTCTCAATTCAGAGACGGATAAGGTCAAAGCTTATGTGATCCAGCCGAAATTCTCGATTGCAACTTCGGCACAATGTCTTGTCTAATCAGATAGCACGTGATCGAGATTTGAATATAATGTTGTGGCCCCATCTCGGGGTCAGGAGCAATGTGTCGTACTTGACTTAGCTGGGAACAATTGAACCGAGAACTAGTATCTGACTGCGTGTCCAGGACAAGGACGATCAGCAAGTTGGGAAATGGATATCCCTTGTGTGCAGATTTTGTTTGCAGAGCCTAGGCCAGTTCACATGTTGAAATGCATGATAAAGGATGTGGCGCGCTTAAGATTTGCCCAATCTTAATTAGTTCTTACGACTAGAATGACATCATCCATCTGAGATTCCGAGCGGCGAGCAGCATGTTGTTAAAGACACAAATACCGTACCCAGCAACAAATAAATTGCGTTATCATGAGCTGTGTTGTAATATGCTTCCTACGTGAGAAAATGTCCTCAATACTACGCTTGAAGACATGAGCTAACTGCCTTGCCGTGCTCACGGAAAGTCAGATAGCATCAGACTAGAATTTTTAAGACCCTTCGACGCAGCTCCTGCGTTCTACGATATTATTGATTTTTCATCGCCTTGATGATGGGGTTTCCTTTAGAGAAGCATCCTGACCTGTAATCAGCAGGGCGGTCATGGATATCCAAATAGTGACTATCTTAGGGCCACCTGCACAGGCCAAAGGTCTAGATTTAATCGGTTCATCAGATTTGTAATTATTGCATGGTCTCTGGTAGCGGGTTTTATCACCCGTGCTCCTGAATTATAGAAAAAGAGAAGTTGCAGCCCCTGCAGTTGAACTCGATTAAATCCACCTGTCTTCATCATGCGGAGCACCCATTAGGTCAATAGTTTTGAAGAATAATACAGGTGAGTTACCAGTTCAAGTGGGTTTTGGTGAAGATCCGGTTGAGGAGAGTTCAATATCCACCGCACCCCTTGCACAGCCCCTGCACCAGCATCCGTGTCCTCCTTCCCACTCGTGCTACAGCTTCCCGTGACAATGCTGCTACCAGGAGAAGCTGCAAAGCTTAGCTTGTTCTTGCCTCAGTTATTGATGGAAATGATGGGGCCTTTTGGAGTCTGGTATCCTAACTCGCTGTAAAGATTCCTATAGCTTCCAGCTCCTGCAATGAGATATCTTTTGACGATGAAACACAAATATCCATTTCTTGCCTTCTCGGACAACCAGATGACACAAAATCAATTCCATTAAGGAATGTAAAATGAGGAAAAAAGCTTCCAGGCATTTTCAAGGTCGTTGGTGTAATCATTAATAAAGGCCCCCACCCCTTCATAAAGACCATTGAGAGGACGAAGACAAGAAGTCAAATGAGTTTCTAACTGCTCCCAAGCACAAGAGCACAACTTTGAGATCATAACTAAAAGTTCGCAAGAAAGCATCAACACAGGTATTGCTAGCCCCTAACAGAATAGACCTAGAGCGTGCAAGCTGATAAACAAAAAGACTGTGGACCCAACATAACAAATGGTAGCAAAAGCAAACAAATATTTCACAATGCCCTACTTCTCACTCAATCATTCTTGCAAATAAGCTTTGCGACGGCACAGACAATACTCTCCCAACACTTTCATAAGACAATTGCCTTGTCAGTTTGAATTTTATAAGCTAAGAATAAGTAAGCCCTTGCTTTTTGTCATTCCCTAGACTCTCTTGCATTCTAAAAACATCAATACAATTATTAGGAATATCTTTCTGTTGAATATTTTTCCTAATAGTTTGTTTAACCAGAAGCAGCCGTTTTTGCTTCTTTTTTTTCTCTCTTCGAAATTCCGTGATTGAAATTATTATGTTTTTTAGTCACAAAATTTAACTCTACCAGAAAAGGAACAACAGCCATGGCAACAACTCATGGTACATTATCAGCATAGCCTGCCCATAAATGGCCCTAAACTCAAGATGATGAAAAAAGAAAGCACATATATTGTCGAAAACATGAGGTAAGCAACTTCAATTCGTATTTCCCCTAAACTTCATGTAGCAAGAGCCACTCCAGTCTCTTCCTCCCCACATGCCTCCTCGACAATATCACTCAATTTATTCCAAAGAGTCCAATGCCCTACATCTTAGGATTGCAATTGCACCCTGTTCACCTTATATCACCTTTCCTCCCACTTGAAAGCAGACGTTCCATTGCCAACAGCCCAAAAAGCAATAAATCATGCTAATCATCATCTAACAAGCCACGCACACGAAATCTTTGACCAAATAGGTCAGTCTAGTCAGTATTTAGGGAATATATTAAAAATTAAAGAGGGGCAACCAGGATCTTGTGTTAACAAACACAAGCTAAGAGATTTCAAGATCCAAAATTCACACATGAATTAATATGACAGTAAATCACCTCCATTTTAGGAACCAAAAGAGTACAGTAGAGTCTGTAACATCATCAGTGAAACCGTAGGTTCTCACAACGGTAAGGCCATGGCTTAAAGCTCTTGGAATGCAGCTGAATCTTTGTATGCGTCGACAGAAGCTGTGTCATCAAACAATAAGCATTGAAGCCATAGGCATAATCAAGGCTTCCATACAGGATCATATATATTCCTCTAGATCTTAGAAAACAATCACCTGCTTCTACCTGGACATGTAAACATGCTTGGTTTATGAAAACGGCTAAGACAAAAAGGCAATGCAAAATGCTTCATTTTCAAAACTTCTCTTGAAAACCTGCAAATACTAAATCATGACAAATTTTTAAGCAGAGAAGGCAGAAGATTGGGGGTATTTGAAAGGAGGAAATGGACTTAAGCTTCATAGTGATTGCAGATTTTAATGGAACTATCTTTACTTTTTGGGATGAAGGTGAGATCTGTCTTTTTATGTCTACTGCCAGAAGCAGAAAGATAACGGATGACAAATTTGAGATCACGTTTATTGAGCCAATATTGGGACACGTGTAAACTACCTAGCTAAAGTGGTTAATGGAGCTGTGATTGTAACTGGAACTGTGCGGTCCAAGAAATGTCATTTATTGTATATCAAGCATTTTTCCAAGACCAAGACAACTATGTGCAATACACCTTCATCTCATTTCTAATTTGATTGGAACTCTCTACCGGTACATGGCCAACACTATGTGGACTGATGGGCTTATCGGCCTTGATCATTATAAAGGAAGATGCTACCACTTTGAGCCTGTTGTTGGAGAAGAAAATCATTATACATGTTATGTAGCTTACTCTGTGGACCTTTTTGAAGAAGGTTATGTTACTAATATAACACACACACAGATGACTTAAGCAACATCAATGATCGTAAATCACATGCTCTAAGAGTAAGGGAATCATGAAGACTGCACCCTTCCCTTACCAGTTGTTGGAGAGCATTGTTTGGGCAACCTCAACTTTTTTCCAAAAATCCTTTTCTACGGCTGACTCTGCTAATTTACGAGAATAATTAAGACAAATCCAAACAGAACAATGTAAGGACACTACTCTTCAGTCCTCAATATCATACACGAGGGAAACCACGTCCTGAACAGAAGTTATTTGTGAGCAAAGAAAATTCAGAACATCATATAGTTCCTCACTATGCGAATGAGACCGGTCACCAGCCACAAATGTGGACACACAGTCCTTAACCATAATCCAAGACCATCCAGGCTCTTTAGTTACTCCTTTTGACTTCATCATTTTTCTCACTTCCGCCGCGTCGGTCCACCGCTCCTTGGCAGAATAGACAGTAGCCAGGGCAATGTGAGTTCCTGCACAATTTGGGCCTAACTCGAGAATGTGCTCAGCAATTCTCCTTCCACGGTCCACATCACCATTGATGTTACATGCACTCAACAAAGTTGACCAGACAACATCATTGTGTTCATATGGCATTCTTTTGATCATGTGTTCTGCCTCGTCCAACCTTCCAGCTCGGCAGAGAAGATCAATCATGCAGCCATAGTGTTCTCTTGAGGGATTAATTTGTTGTTCCCTTCTCATTGAATCAAAATAGTTAAAACCAAGATCGATTAGTCCAGCGTGACTACATGCAGTAAGAACGCCAATATATGTCACAGGATCTGGTCTCAACCCAACACTAGCCAGCTTCTCAAACAAATCAATTGCTTCATGGCTGTAACCATGTTCTGCATATCCATTAATCATTGTTGTCCACACCACAATATCATACCTCGTTGCCGCATCAAAGATTTTAGATGCTTCTTTTATACTCCCACACTTGGCATACATATTAATCAAAGCACTTTGTATCGTAGGTGCCTGTTCTAGACCCAAAGACAGGACAAGAGCATGAAGTTGCATCCCTTGTTTGAGAATAGCCATATTACCGCACACAGTAAGAACAACTACAAGAGTTGACTCAGTGGGCGTGAGTCCTTCAATCCTTATCCACGACAGAAGCTCAAAAGCTTCCTCACCGTAACCTTGTTGAGAATACCCGGTGACTATAGTATTCCACGAAACAATGTCTCTCTTGGTGATTTCGTGAAAAATAGTTAGTGCTGAAGATAACTGGCCGAGTTTTGAATACATGCTGATTATGGAGTTTGCCACTGGCAAGGAATTTGAAAGACCTTTGCACAGAACTTGAGCATGTAATTGTTCCCCACATTTAGTCCTTGCAAGACTAGCACATGCAGAGATAACTGCTCCATATGTGTATTCATCAGGAGTGGCATCAGATCTCTTCATCCGTAAAAATGCTTCAAATGCAGATTCTTCCATACCCATCTGAATGTATGTTGTGATTATAGTGGTCCACGACACTAGATCCTGCGTGGCCATCCTTTCAAGTAAGTGCACGGCATTGTCAAACTTCCTGACACTTGTTGTACATCGTGGCAAGTGAATTAGCCACAAATGAGCTCGCATCAAATCCTTTCTTGATTATCTGTGTATGTATCTCCCTCCCACAGCTCAAAGCACCAAGATCAGCGCATGCCTTCAAAATAATAGCAAATGTGTGCCCGTTACATCGCACTTCTGACTTGCACATCTCAGCGAAGCAGGACACGGCCTCCCTACAGTGGCCACAGCTAATAAGTCCATTTATCAGAGCAGTCCAAGAAATAACATTCTTCAGTGGCATCTCATCAAATATTCTATAACCCAGCTCGATTCTGCCGGCTTTTGTGTACATGTCAAGAAGGGCACTTCCTACGTATAGCGAGTTTGCATCCCCCGTTTTGATGGCATACCCATGTACTGATTCGCCAAGGTTCGGGTTCATATCGAGCGTGCAAGCCTTGAGCAAAAGGCTGAGCACGAAATGATCTACACGGAGCGCCGGCTGAACCCGCATATCGGAGAACAAAGCAAAAGCTTGGGAGATATCCATGGCGCCGACATACCCAGAAATCAGGGTGGTCCAAGAAATCTCGTCTCTGCGAGGCATACTATCGAACAGTGAGCGAGCATCGCCCAAATAACCCGTCTTGGTCAGCTCCCTCAGTCGGGTGTTGTATTGAATTACTGTCATGCGACATGAGGTTGAAGAAGAGAGTCTCCTGATATGAGGCCGGGCCCACGATATCATCTTCGCCATAGGGGAAGACTCGATGGCGACGCAATCTCATCTTCGCTAGGAGCACGCTCTTGCGCTCCTAACAGACGAAGCCGAAGTTGGCGTGCGGTTGATTTTCCCGCCTTCGCGTAGGAGAGATTTCCTCGATGCACTCTCGTTTCGCAGGCTCATTCCGTGGCAGTTCCAAGCACAGGATTGGGCAATTGCTAGCCCGATCGCCAATCCTAAGCGAAAGCCCTTGGGCCGCATTCGGGAAAACTTTCCCTAAAGGCCTTTGGCCCAAGGAAAATAACGTCCGGATAACCTCTGGGCTCTGAGCATTCCCGGAACATGGATATATTTTTCCTTTCTTCAAACTTTGCTATCGCAAAACTTTTATAATTCCGGAAATGCCCTCACCTCGCACGACGTCTCCGGCGAAGGCCTCACCGGCTGCTGCCTAAGCCCTTTGCCGGTTTGAGCTTTTCAAAAAAAAAAAAAAAAAAAAAAAAAAAATCAAGAATTCCTTTACAATTAAAGTTACTTCCCAACGCACTTTTAAATTACGGTTTACCAAATATTATTTGCATTTCGATGCTCCCTTCTGACCTGAATTCCTTTGCATTTTCTCAGAAAAGTTGGCCAAAAAGCCCAATCAAACACGATAGTCTATTCTATCCACCAATGACGTCACCGAGCTGTGCAAATCGGTCCAAACCACACGATGCACAACGATAACATATCCCTTTGCACGTGCGGTGCTTCTTATAATATTGACATCTTGTATGCTTTGCCAAATCCAAAAAAATAAAAATAAAAAGGACATCTCACAAGCTTTCGCTTTATGTGGAAATCAATCATCCCTCGCCCATCATTTCTACAGCATTTGCCCCCCACTTTCATGAATTAATCAATCCTCCTCCTCTTTGTATTATAATGCGGCTCTCAAAAATCTTTGTTTCTTTTTTAACTTTGACAACAAAAAAAAAATTCTTTTCTTTTCTTTTTCCATTAATTTTGATAAATGCATTCAAACTAGTTCATCCACGTGTATCAAGTAAGACTTCGCTATGAACATCGCGGGAGTGATCTTGAACTTGCTCAAAGTTAAATTTGCTACGATTTCAATATGAAATATGTCGCCATCTAAATTAAATGCTTTGTCAATCGTCGGATTGGCTTTTCATTAGTTAAAATGATCGACGAATTCTTCACTGAAGTCGTTTCTAGAAGAGAAGTGTTGCGCATTGCGCAGGTGGCAACAAAGTTCAAAGGCGGTGTGAAGGAGATTGGCATGGTTTCTTAATTAGTTTACTTTAAGTAAAAGTCATCAAAACCTTCAAACTATGCCCACTTTGACGCTTTTATCTTAGTTTTTTTTTTCTATAATACAAAAAATCTCGTGCTTGCATCTGTGTATCATATTTACCTTTTGTCAATGTTTCGTTTATGTTATAATGAGTGTAATTTTTCATTTTTGGTTTTTTTAGGGTACTTAAAGACACGTGGCTATAAATCATTGCAACAAGAGAGAGAGATGCAATGAAATGTCGCCTCGCCTGTTCTTGGCAATCGCGAAAAAAGGGTGCAATGCGGCCATTATGATTAATGATCTGCAAAATGGACCGAACACAAATCCAAAGGATGCTATTCGAAAAAAATCCGGCCCAAAAAAAACGCTTAAAAAAACAAATCACGTCCCAAATTTTATATCTCTGTTTAGCCGGAAACATCGATCGGCTACATATCTTTCACCGAAATTGATTTTTCGATTTTATTAAGAAGAGATGGGTCTCGCGGCAATTCCGAACAGGAAAGTCAACGGATCACAAAAACGGATATGCTTTATCGGAATTTAATCGATGACGAAGCACAAAACACTTTGTCGAAACTTAATTAACAACAAAGTAAGATGATAGATAGATCCGACACCAGAATTTAATCGACGATAAATTATCCAAAACTACATCTAAAACTGCAGGAATTAAAAGGTACGGGAATGTAAAGTTGCGGAAAAGATAAATTGCGGAAAGTAAAGAACATTGAGTTTTGTCATTGATTGAAGAGGCTTTACAAAGAGTACACTCGGGTATTTACAACCCTTACACATACTATCTACACATAACGGTTATCAACTTAGAAAGACAAAGAACTTATTTTCAAGTGGTTATCGGAATGACGGCACGAACATATAAGACACAACCAACTAACGGTTATTTTCGAATAACTCCCTTTCGGTGATTTTTAAAAGTTATTTCACGAACGGATAATACATAACCGACCAACGGTTATCTTCACATTCATCGTTTACCGTCGATACCGAAAAACTTCAAGACTTTCGTCGATAACTTCACGTTAAATATCCGAACTATCTTATCCATGAGCGGTTGTTGTTGTCGACGCCAATCCTGGTATGCTCCCCGATAGGGCCTGTTCCCGATGGATTTCATCGAAGTTAACCAAAATTACTATGTTAGGCATCTCCCATTTTTATTCTTCCACATAACTTACAAAGAACGCCTTTCTTTTCCGTCAACTGCTCATCAATGTCACGCCATATTCTATAGCTTCGGTATAGGTTAATTTTGGATGTCAACAATCTCAAAACTACAGGCATCGATAGGGATATTTGACCAACTTTCTAACCCACTTTTATTCACTTTGATCACATATAGATTTAGCAGATTTAAAAAATGGATCCAATGTGAATTTACGCTTAGAAAGTCTATTCAAATATGGGTTTCAACTCAATCAATTTTTTACCCATTTTCAACCTATTTTTGGTCCGTGGCCTGCAGCTTCGCAAGCATGATTTGTTAATGGATCTCAATTATATTAGTTATTTTTTTATATTTTATTTTTTCATAAGTAAAAAAATGAAAAAAGTAAAATTGAAGAACGTAAAAACCATTTTGAAACGCCGCCGCCGATCACCATCGCCCAGTGCCACTCAGTGAACTTGCTCCTCGGCCCTTGGAAGAAGTAGCACTACCCACTTCGTTCGTGCTCTCACTTGACATCCCTATTGAGGGGGCTGTGAACTCGGGAACCATCCATCTTCGCCGCCGATCATCGAGCGGCCAATGCCCGAATGTCTTGCCTCGTCATGGAGCATGTTAAATCCTGTACCTCCGCCGGAGCTCGCACCGAGCTGCTCCTGCTGTTGCTGTAGAGCTGAGAAAGGCAGCTGAGGGTAGAGCGTGGAAGCTCGCATAGTGGCGAGTGCTTGCGACGTCATTTGCTGGTGGTGCGCGTATTGCGCTCCTAGCTGCATAATGCCACTCAAAGAAAACTGTCAAATTACAAAGTTGGGGTTCTTCAGATTAAGGCCGGGGCATCTCAAAAGTGCTAAAACATGATGGCTTGAGTATCATAATTTTTTTTTCTATTATTTGAGTACTATAACTTATGTACGTCTTTCACCAAAAAAATAACTTATGTACGTCGCTTTTTTAAGTGCCATAACCTTTTTTTTCAAACACTTAAGTGGCATATAAATTTGTCAATTGATTACTTGGGTGCCATAACTTTTTTTTTAAACGTTTACCTCAAGTGCTATGTCACGTAGGATTCATGACACTTGGGTGAACGTTTTAAAAAAATAATTAGCACTTAGCAAATAAAATGCTATCTCGGGCTTTCGCTATTTCTATTAGAACGTTTTTAAAAGGTTATGACACTTAAATGATCGAAAAAAATTTATGACGATCAAGTGAGTGCAAGCATGAAAGTTATGGCACTAGTGTTGTACTTATTCCCTCGAAATGCAAAGTTTTTGATCCGTTTTTGACTCCACCTTGTCAGCACGCAAAAGCCCTTTCATTTGTTGAGCAAACGACTAGCACGCTCTTACTCGTCGCCCAAAAAAAAAAATGTAAAAAGAAAAATATATGGTGCTATTTCCACCCCTATTTTAAATACTCCTATTTTCACTCATCTTACCGAAAATGGCCTCCTCTCTCTCTTCAATTTACTGTTTAGTTTTTTATCAAGCTAATGCATAAAATTGCCTTTATTTCTATCATGTCTCTCATTAGTTTCTCAATAGAAATACTCGTGCATCAAGATATCAATTTACCATTTTTATCTTTCTGAGAATATATAAAATATAATTTGTGGTCTCACATTTTCATTCATAAGAAATTTCTGTTTATGATAGCTTATGAACACATAATTAAGTGACTTTTTTTTTTAATAGTGTGAGTGAAACTATAATGCGAAGTCGAAAATTGAATTTAATTATTTAGCTGATCTTGATAAAAAGTGGAAAAGAAAATTGATCAAAATATAAAAAGAGGTTAATTTGATAAAAGTGTGATGAAATGTCAATCACATTTATATTCATACCATATGTAAATATTAAAAAAGGATGAATGCATAAATGAAAAACATGAAATTTCTTGTTGTTTAACTCCTATTATGAAGGAAGTAGTTAACATCGATTGTATATTCAATCGCATAGCAAATGGATCAAAACTTTAGAATATGCTTAAAATATTTCCCCTAAAAAAATCTTACGTGAATTTGAAAGTGCAAAATGCGTAAATAAATTTTCAACTTGTAATCCATGTTAAAATATGAAAAGCTTAAAAGAAAGCACAAATTTGTGATGCTTAATTTTAGAAACCAACAAATTTATTCTGTAAAATCACTCACAAGGTCAAAAAATCCGCTAGATAATTAGATTGAGTTATAATTTTCAACTTTGAAATAAAGTTTTGACAAATAGGCGGTTAATTGGGCATTCATTAGCCATTATAACTAAAAATTTCTAACCTTTTATATAACTTTTATAATTGAAAAAATGAGACGATAAATTAAAAATAACGGCCTTCTCTAGGCAAAGTGATAACATGATGAATAATAGGATAATATTTTTTGGGGGTAATTAACGGTTATATTATGGAATTGATAATTTAAAAGAGATAGAAATAAAAGCAGTTATGTTGGTTAAGATGATAAAAAAAAAAACAATGCATTGAAAAGAGAGAAGGGTGTTCAGGTTTATTGATTGAAAAAAAAAAGCGCCTTAACTAAAATGAGAGTGGAAATAGCTCGGCCCAAAAAAATTATGCTTTTTGAGAATTCTTGCATCAGCTATTTTCGAGCTGTCCTATGGTCTTAGTCCAACGCTGGTCGTCTTATGTTTTTTTTAAACACCCCCTACCTAATTGGTTGAGCCAAATCGTCGCTGAAAAGAAGACAACAAAAAAAAAAAAGGAAAAAGAAAAGATTAATATTTGGACGCTCACCTGCTAAACTATCAAGCCTGCCAACTCAAAACAAGGCTCGTTATAACAGCCACCAACCAACAAGAATAATAAAAAATGATGGCCCCCCTCCCTTCTTTATAAAAATTACTTACTCCCTCCCTTTCCCCACGGGGATCATCAAATCAAAAATAAAAATAAAAATAAAAATAAAACAAAGATAAATTATTCTTCTTCCCACCAAAATTTGCCATCCCCAAAACGCAAAATCAATCATCATTACACCCGCGGATGCCGTTCGAGGACAATAGCTTTCTTCTGCCTTTTTTTTTTTAAGGTGGGTCAGTGATTGAGTGACTCCAAGAACATCCATTGATGTACACTTTTAAAAATAATGCCAGTGTTGACCATAAATTACTCTTAAAATAGATGTTCATAAAATTATTTGAACTTACGGAATTACCCTGAAGGTATGGAAATCCTCCGCTTAGATATTAGAAGTCATCCGATTTTAAATCCTGAAAAGCTGCACGTTCAAACCGTTCTTGATCGAGGTCACCTACATTAAAAGGTCTAAACTTGATGGGGCTCGTGTCACGGTTCTTGACCACGGATTCCTAGCGAGTTGAGAACGCCAAGCCGCCCTCCTTCTTTAGTTGTTCCTAAGAACAAGAAGGCGAATAACTTCCCCGTGTCGAATCGTAGCACGCCCACTTAAGTTTGAGTGTCCACCCATCGAGCAAGATGAAGCAGTAACACTTTAGGCATTGACGATTGATTTTTTAGCCTACTATGGCCTCATGTAGAGAGCGACATTAGCTCCCGATCTCTTTGCACACTAAATGCCTTTGGAGCTCCTGAGGGTATATTTATTATAACATAGAACTCATAGTACAAATTACCTTGAAGTTATTCGCCTTACTATTCTTAGAAACAACTAAAGAAGGAGAGATGGCATGTTGACCTCTACTCGCCAAGTGCCATATGGGCTATTTCGCGACAAAAAATCTGTCGGCCCATGACACTTGCACGCTTCTATGTCCGAAATATTAAAAAGAAATGGAAAAAAGAAAAGCCCACTTAATAAATCTATTTAATGCAGGAATGACATGCATCTAACTTCATTATTTAATAAAGTTAATTCAATAAATTCTCTTCTTCTTTGAGGCCAAAAACCAGACGGGAGAAACATTCTCGAAAGATCTTCAACCCGCAAAATTCGGACAAAGAGTGTACAGGGACAGTTAGGCGCTGATGATGGCGACTTCGCACCTTCGTGCTGCGAAAACATTCCCTGTGCGTGCTTCAAGAGAGAGAGTCAGTCCATTTCCGTGAATCTGCAATTGCAAGCAAAGCTTCTCCCTCTCTCTCTCTCTCTCTCTCTCTCTCTCTCTGTCTCTTCGCTATAAGAGAGCTCTCGGCCCTTCACGCTCCCAATTGTTTCAGTAGTAGCTGGCCTGGCAGGAGCGCGGGGTTCTTTGCTCGAACCGGAGCTTCGGTTCCTTCGCCGGGGAGTAGCAGATCTGCGACCGGAGCCGGAAGCCGTCGAGGTCGAGGACTGAAATCGAGCCCATGGAGTCGGAGAACAGTGACGCCAGCTCGAAAATGGAGGCGTACGAGGTGATCGAGCAGATTGGGAGAGGAGCATTTGGATCGGCCTTCCTCGTCCTCCATAAATTGGAGAAGAAGAAGTAAGTCTGCCTCCTCTTTTGTTCAATTTCGGCATTGTTAGCGTTCGAGAATGTACGGGCAAATTCATCGGAAAAAGCATGGTGATTTGAAGAGGTCAAGTTTGCTGAGCACGCGCAATTTTCAGCTAGCCTCGTTTGTCGGTGGCGCTAATATCGACAATTTGACGAAATCCTCAGTCCCCTGTTTAATTTGTAGTAGCATGGCTTCGAACACGAGCATAAGGTCCTAACTTCGAGTTTCATCGGTCGGTTCTTCGCATTTGTGTCTCTCCGCAGGTACGTGCTGAAGAAAATTCGCCTGGCCAAGCAAACAGAGAAGTTCAAACGCACAGCACACCAGGAGGTTGCTTTCTTTTCCGATAAATACGGGTTTTTCAGTGCAGAAATGGAGTCAGCTGCACTTGTTTCTGCATTACATGGTTTCCGACTGGTTGACTCATTGATTAGTGCAGAGCGTTCTGATATGAGATTCATTCCTTCTTCTCTGTTCGGATGCTGTGCTGTCTTTCTGAGTCCGTACGTGCCTGGAACTCATTTCCTTTATTGACCCTAGTTGTCGGTTCCAAGGACATTCAAAGACTTAAGCTGAACATGATGTGGAACAGAACTATCCTTTTTGCAATTTTGGTCTTGCAAGATGTTTCAACTATCTGAAGCTTTTTGTCCGCATTCTTTATTTGGCATTGAAGTCTTCATGTACACTCAAGCGAACTGGGCTCTCTAATCTCCTCTAGCGATGAAATTTCTCACTGTTTGTGTTTCCAATGCTAATTGGTGAGAATTTTGCTTCTACGGGAACATGCAGATGGAGTTGATTGCGAAACTACACAATCCATATATTGTGGAGTACAAAGATGCATGGGTGGATAAGGTGAACATCACATTTAGACATGTCACTCCGTGAGATTGCTTTTAATGTGACATTTCTTTTTAGGTCAAATTATGACATTGATGTTGAATCTCACTATGTTTTGCTCGGTAAACAGGGAAACTGTATATGCATCATCATTGGTTACTGTGAAGGAGGGGACATGTAAGTACATGTAAAACTCACATCATTGACTATTGACAAGTTAGAATGCTTGGATGAGTAGAGTTCTGATAGTATGACATTATCACATTATAGATGGAGTGGAACATACTATTAGCAATTGAAATGATGCATGTCGCTGCAAAACATACATATAATATGTGATGGAAGACATTATTGAGTAGGAAATGATTTAAAAGCATCTTCTCGATTTATTGAAAGAATCAGATAACGCTGACTTCTCCTGCTATAGCTAAATATTCATTTTTCAGTGGGTAAGCATTAAATTTTCCAACATTTTCTTCTAAATGCTCGGCACAAGTAACTGATCTAGGGGAGACCCCTTTTTTGGGCACAATCAGGGCTGAGATTATAAGGAAGGCCAGGGGGATATTTTTTTCCGAGGAGGTAATTAGTCGTATCTTAAGTGGTTTCTTCTCACGATAACCCATAGTCTGTACTCATTCCTTGCATTTGATCTTTTTATGTGCAGAAACTCTGCAAATGGTTAACGCAGTTGTTGCTAGCTGTGGACTACCTGCACTCAAACCGTGTACTACACAGAGATCTTAAAGTAAGGTTTCGTACTTCTGATACTTTGAAATCAGAAACAGCTGTTGTTTGTGTGAACATGACCTAAGCCCTCTGATTTCAGTGTTCCAACATATTCCTTACTAAGGACAATGACATCCGGCTAGGTATGAAGACCTAAACTCCATCTTCTGATTGATTGATCATCCCTGCTTCAAATATCATTATTACTTAAAGCAGTGTAAGTCACTGTGCAGGTGATTTTGGGCTTGCAAAGCTACTTGGCACAGAAGATCTCGCTTCATCGGTATGAAACTGTTTATATCTATAAGATCTTTAATCACAATGATCGGTCCTGTGGGCAGTGCTTCTATGGATTACGTGTCTGTATACGTCATACAAAGTTATCATTGGTTCCAAGTACATTTGTGAGTTGACTTCATGTCAACCTATCTTCGTCTTGGCATTATACAGGTTGTTGGCACTCCCAACTATATGTGTCCTGAGCTCCTGGCAGATATTCCTTACGGTTACAAGTCTGACATGTGGTCACTTGGTAAGCCCATAACTTAAATCCAGCACCGCTCATCAAAAGGGTTGTTTGAACTTCTTTTATTACATATTTATGCTTTGACAAGCGAGTGAAATTTGGTGCTTTTCTAGGTTGCTGCATGTTTGAAATAGCTGCTCACCACCCTGCATTTAGAGCCTCTGTGAGTTCAACTCAACTTCAAACACATTTCATGCATGCCCCGTTGCTACCATTATATCTGGACTAGTATCTCTGTGGCACTACCCCTTAGAACATGAACTTTTCTAAATAGGATATGGCTGGACTCATCAACAAAATAAACAGATCTTCCATCTCACCCCTTCCTATTGGGTATTCATCCTCACTGTAAGTAGCTTCTCCAAGACCACCACATTTGAAGCAGTTATCTGACAGTTTAAAAAAAAAAAAAAAAATCTGGAGCGCTCACGGTACATTTTGCAGGAAGCAAATAATCAAGAGCATGCTGAGAAAGAATCCAGAGCATAGACCAACAGTAATCCAACTTACCTATGGCTTTGTAAGATTTATGGATTTTCGTTGACCTACTCTAGTGCCCCTGACCATGAATTTTCAGGCTGCAGAGCTGCTAAGGCATCCACATTTGCAGCCATACCTTCTTCGGTGCAACAATGCTGCCCCCGTCTTTCTTCCCATAAAGCCCATAAACAACTCGAAGGATAAAAGTGGGAGAAGATTATCATCTGGGAAGCCAAAGGCAGGGAAAGACCACATAGAGAAGGAGATAGAAGTAGAAGCCTTAAGCCACTCTGAGCATGTTGAAGCTAATGGAAACATGAGACGGGTTGCTGTGGTAACTGCTAGCAAAGCAACATCCACAGCTAGCACAGAAGAGTATCTTGAAACCAAGATGGTTGATCCAACCAGCTATATGATTGAAGTGTCAACCTCTTTTGATGGTTCAAAAGATAGTTCTGCTGATTCTGAAATGACTCTTTCCAATGGAGAAGGAGGAACTGATTCTAAGCTTGTAAAGGAACAAACTTCAACGGAAGTCACCTCCGAGATGAACTCCGAGGGCGCATTGCCTTCTCTGGATGGAGGAGGAGAAGAAGCTATGAAGTATGTTCAAGAATACAAGAAGGTTGATGTCAGTGATAGCATCATGCAGGCTCAGGAAGTAGCACGCGCTCAAGAGATAGTTTGCAACCAGAAAGATGAGGAAGACTGCCAATCAAATGGTAAGGCAGAAAAGAGCAGCGAGGTGCAAATGCCAAATGAAGTCCACGATAAAAATGATGCGGTTCATGAGAATGGTACTTCCTCATCGAGGATCCACAATACTAGTGACGGAAAAGATAGAGATCCCACATGCAGTTCTGACAAATTAGAAAACTGCACCGACCTAGAAGGTGCTACTGTGGACAATTTATCATCTGGTAATAAGACGAACCTAGGTAATGGAGTAAAGGCAAAACAAGATGATGTCACCTGTTCCACACAAACTGAGGCTGATGATGCTTTGGTTGTGAACCACACACCACTTGACACCTCTTCCTTGAGCATGCGTGCTGCTACATGCGGAGAAGACACCAAGATCAACTGGGAAATTCCAAGTCAACACAGAGCTGATGCTCTAGAATCTCTGCTTGAGCTATGTGCACAGCTACTTAAACAGGATAAGATTGATGAGCTCGCCGGTGTTCTGAGACCATTCGGGGAGAAGCCGTGTCATCGAAAGAGACGGCTATCTGGTTGACAAAGAGCCTCATGTCTTCACATAAATTTACTGGAGGAAACTTACCTCAGCAAGATGATTGTCAATAATCTATCTGCCGAACTTTTCTTGTACATGCATGTACTTTTCGAGGGTGCTCTTTTGCTAAAATCCATGAGGACTCTTAGCATTGATTATTTCATCCCCTGTACATTCATTTGGGTGTAAGTATGAGAAGCGTCTTTCTTGAAGCAGTGTTTCTTGGAACAGCGGTGGAGCTGAAGGAGACGCATTCTTTGTTGATTTTACGGATTCAGTGGCCCTCTGTTTGCAAGAGGAAGTTGTCATTTAAATGATAGTTGGAGTGATAAGTTATGTGCAAGAAATATGATTGTCTGAATGATGAGCCCTTTTCAGGGTCTTGTACAATTTCTTCATATACTGCATTTTTGCACAGGAAAGTCTTCTAGGCCGCTATCAACCGATTGTGCTATTTTCTTCTTGACGTTGTTGCATGGATTATCAGGGTTAGATCCCCCTCTAGGTCGAGAATGGCCAGGTGATATCTTAAATTCCCATGCCTCTTCCTAGTGAATCTCTGTAGAGATGTCCTTTATGCACACTATTTCGGAGTGCCATGGCCAATGCATCCTTTAAGCATTGCTCTTTCATATTATTTATAAATTTTCAAGATCCTATCCTCAAAGATAAGTTAGTCTCTCTCATTCGTTTGTATATACATGTGATCATGTTAGATTGGGCTAAATTCATGCGCAGTGACTGGCTGCGTTTGACGTAGAAAGGTCGACGCCAGAATTGGTATCATGCAACGACCAGCCACTCCATTCGAAAAGGCTCGACAAAATCCTTTATTGATGTGCGACACCCATGTATGAAATGGAAAGATAACAAATAAAGACACAGGACATTAATCAAAGGAGGGAGATATATTCTGAAAAGGTTGAAGAACTTGAACAAGAATGCTCACAAGGCCCTTATTCACTCTCTTTGCTGGAAGACTTCTCTCTTCCAGAACTATCCCTTCCCTACTTTCCACTCATTATTTCTCTCATATTCCGCCATTCCGGCACTCTGAATTCTCTCACTGCAAATAATAGGCGAAGAAAGACAAGACGGAGGCGCCCACCAGAGAGCCGAAGACGGGCAACGCCGCGGAGGCTCCACTGGATGGGCCTGGGGCTGGAGCTGGGGAGGCATCGGAGGCTAGGACGGCACTCATTGAGGCGGCAGCAACGAGGACGGCACAGGAGATCTTCTTCATGTCCATTTTCTTGAGAATTGCAAGCCTTTTTTTTTTTCCTGGAGACGAAGAACAGATATATGTCTTATCTTCTTCTTCTTCTCCTTATTGTTATTTTATTTTTATTTATTTTTTTTGCTGTCCTGAGGATGGGGTGTGGAGGTCAAGAAGAATTTATAGGGGAGTGTTGGGGCCATTTTTAGGCTAAAAGCAGTTGAAAATGTGCGATGAAAATCGTGGTACGTGGTTGGTTTCGCATGGCATGAGGGGAAAGTTGGCGGGATTTTGGTAATTGTTAATGGTTGCGAAGGAGTCGGACATGCACGAATGTCTCTCCAACGTTAGAATGGCTCTTTCTTGTAGAGAAACAAGGGGTGAACTGTTGTAAAAATAGAGATAATATATTTAATAATATTTGTTCTGATTGATTTTCGTATACCACAAATTTGAAATGACGTACAAATTTTGATCTTTGAGGAGAAGCAAAAGAAAGAATTTGGAACGATAACGGGTTAGTTAAGTTGATTCAGTTGATCGTTAGAACAAAATACCATTTTTATTGTAGGAAAAATTGTCTAAAAAGTCCTAAATCTATTATATTTTAATCATGAATCTTTTAATTTTGTCAATTGAGTCCTACACATTTTTATGTTTTGTTAATTGAGTCCATCCCGCTAATTTTGATTGGAAATCGCGACGTGAATATTTCACTGCCTTACGTGACACGATCTAGGCATTGGATAATATTAAATAATATTTCAATACTTCTTTTAATTTTTAATTATTTTTGCCCTTTTCTTTGGTTTTTTCACATCTTTCCCAGGCGAGATTGCCCGTCGTCCATCGCCGACCATAGGCGAGGGCCAATAACCCATGCTTGGTCTAGGTAAGGATATCGCGGACTTCATCGGCCATGGGCCGTGGCTTCCGTGCCCGTTCCGATCCCGCATCGAAGGTCGAGACGCCCTCACCAACACACTTGTAAAAAGAACACAAAGAACTTATGTAAAATAAAAAAATTAAATATTCACGTCGCGTCGGTTGTGCCGCAGTATGACGATCGGCATGCACGTCGCCAATTTTCAATCGAACCCACGGAAAGACTCAATTAACAAAACGTGAGAATGTTTGGAACCCAATTAGTACAATCAAAAGTTTTATAATTAGAATTGGCAAAAGCGCAAAAAGGGTTTAGGATTTTTCGGACAGTTTTCTAGGATATTGTATGAAAGGGCACAAGAAGCATATGGAAGTAGATGTTGTTCCAAAAGGTACGGTATGGCGTAGAGGTTCTAAATTGTGAACCATTAGGACAATTTTGTCCTTCAAAATCAACAGTCCCCATTCGCTTTGTTACGCTCATAAAATAGATCAAAGAAAAATCATCCGCAACTTCCTTCTTCCTTTCTCCACCCTAACCTCTCGATGTTCCACCTTACGGCATGCCCTCGCCATCAAGCCGAAAAATAATAATGATAATAATAAATTTATCAGCTGGGCCAAAAGCGAGTGTCCATCTGCAGCTGTAAAGGACAACCAAGGCGCAGCGGTGACTGTGTACCCTCTTCCTCTCTTAGACAGTTGGGCCCTCCCTTTTCTCCGCCTCTTAATCTTCCAGCTTGCTTTGTGAAGCGGCAATGGCGACCCATCAAAGTCTCCACTCTCCCGAAGCCACCGCCAAGGACGGAGCGGGGTGGTCCCCTGCACTTTCCTTTTTTAATTCTTGGCGAAGAAGGCATGAACAAAGAGGC
Source organism: Rhodamnia rubescens (assembly GCA_021437795.1). Taxonomy (NCBI): domain Eukaryota; kingdom Viridiplantae; phylum Streptophyta; class Magnoliopsida; order Myrtales; family Myrtaceae; genus Rhodamnia; species Rhodamnia rubescens. The sequence goes on from JAILYA010000017.1 coordinate 61,990, forward strand.
GAAAAAGAGTCAGCATTTGATTCCGATGCACTAACTGCTCGAAGCGCATGCGGTTCCAACGTCCCCTCCAGAACTGATTACGCCGTTTCCACTGTCCAGAGCATGTATAAATGCAGCAAGAATCGGACCTAACTCTGCATCTGTCCCCCAGAAAGGTCGATGGCAGTCTCCTGGGGTCGACGCACGAGAGGTGGGATCGCGATGCTAGCGGTGGCGATGGTGGCGGCGTGGTTGTGCGGAGCGATTCAGGCGCAGGAGCTAGCGATGGCTCCATTACCTCAGCCGGATACGGGGGCGGCCGGGCCTCATTCGCCGCTTCAGGATGCTTTTGTCTGCCTCTTGCTCTCCGCTGCTCTTCTCATTGTTTTGCTCCACTAAACTACATCCTCCACTCCCTGTTTTTCATAAATACACATGATATGATGTGAGATGATATGATTGATATGATATGATATTTTTGTCATATGTTATGAGCAATAGTTCTGGATTGGCGGTATAATATTGTGATAGAAACCGGGTCGATTAGCATCGTCCTGATATATGTAATTTCTTTCATACATTGCACTTTGAATGTCTTACTTCGATATCATTCCCACTTATTAGATTCCCCTTCCTTTTGGTTAAGCTAGAGCTTCTGAATTCTCTCACATGTTATTTTTGGCAGCTTAAGAATTTATTGGCTCCATTACAGTTACTACTAACATGAAACTCGGAACTGGTTGATGAATTGGTTGAAAAGAAAATTAAGAAATAAAAAATCAAGAGAAAAGCAGGGCTCATCTTGAGCCCACTGGGCTCAACTTCGAAATGGCCTCCCCCATAGGCCCAATGGGCCCACCGATCGTTACCCCCAAATGGACGAACTCTCTCCTTACACGTGTCGCAATCGCAGCGGCCGCTGTGTACCGACAGAAATTGAGAGTCGCACGCAATCATTCATCACCTCTCCCCTCAACGGCCATGTAGCGCTTTTTCGCGTAAATCTAGCTGTTAAGCGAACGTTGGCGAATAATTTGTCTCCACCTTCGTCTGCTACGGCGAGGCCCACGCGCCTCTTCTCGCGCCTATAAGTAGCAATCTCCTTCCGCTTCATCTCCCACAATCACAGACATCCAGCTCCGAGGCTCTTCTAGTTCTCTGCTGCTTACAATCTCCGGCGGTTCGAAAGCTTCTCGCTCGTGATCCGCTCGTCTGATTTTACTCGTTCAGCAATGGCAGCAGCAGGAGTGAGCAGCTTCGGGTCGTTCGTGATCGCTTTCGTGGCGGCGGTCCTCCTCATGGCCGTGGCCGCCTCTGCTCAGGAGCCCGCGATGGCGCCGGCCCCGGCGCCGATGGAGTCCGGAGCTGCGTTCTTTCGGCCTCGTTCGCGGTCATCGGATCTTCGGTCGCACTGTCTGTCCTCGCTCTGCTCAAGTAATGAGGCTCGTTTGGGTATTTTTTTTGGAGTTTGCACCATGACAGTGTGGCTATGTAATACAGGGGAGAGCGATGGAGGGATGATTTGTTTGGCTTTGGGGTTCATTGGATTGATTCTTTGCGACCATCGTTTATTTTTTATTATACATGATATATATATTCATTCATATTGCAATTACTATGCGAGATCAAAATATAATTTCGACGCAAAATCAAAATAGCTAATATTATTCATAGTCGTTTCGTTCCTTTCGCTTAGCGAAATCAGTTGATCAAAGGCACAATGCGCTCCCAACTGATTTTCCAGCGTCAATTCTTGAGATGGACCGACAAATTTTAACTTGCCCCAGCCAATGTTCAAATCTTTTTTCAGTTGGCCTTGTAAGAATTGTATGTCAATTTATCAAAGAATCGTTTTGCATTTGCCGAGAGAAGTGAGAAACTTATTTGCCAGGCAGTATGTCCCGACAGAAATACTGATGGCAGCCGAAGTCTTTTCCCGACACCAATTTGATCGAATCTGTGTTGCATTCACTGAATCTCGGCATAGTGAAAAAGTTTTGGCATGTTTTTAAGCCATACTTCAAGGAATCAAACTCAAATCATTCAAGTAAAAAAAGTTCCTAAATGTAACTTTCCACCGTACTTTTTTTTTTTTTTTATGTGCAAGATTTCTTTATTCCGCCTCTTGCGTGTAGGGCCTCAACAATATTAGGATACAGCTAAAATTCTGCATCCGCCGTATAATATCGGGGCCGGTGGCGGCGGCTCATCATGTGCGGGGAGTTGCTCCTAACAAGAAGCAGAGAATAGATGTGAGGTAATTCATACAATAAAACACATTATATTCGGCAAGGACAAGCCTGTCAAAAGACGACGGGTCAATAACCTTATATTCGGCAAGGACAAGCCTGTCAAAAGACGACGGGTCAACAACCTTCAGTCTTTCCGACAAAAAAATATAAAAAAACAACCTTCAATCCAGCATATCCCACGTTCTGAATTGGTACCTCCTACCCGGCGCCGACCTCGACCTTCGTGCATCTACACCGCGTTCCCCAAAATTCAAGGTGTGCTGTTTCCGTCAGAGAGCCATTCAAAGAGGAGGAGAGCTGTACTTCGAAATTATATTTTAAATTGGAGGGGAAGGGTCATCAGCCCTCTGTCATATTTTAATCTAAATAAGATACTTTTGGGGACCACACAACATGTATAATCCCCCTATAGGACTGAAAATTCAACGTAAATCCTACGTTCTCCGAACGATGAACTTACATGAATTAGGAAGAGTAACTGTATGCGCTATGCCGTTGAAAATACAGTGTTTGTAAAGAGCGGAAGTCATAAACCTGATACACCGAAACTTCTAACTCAGACCCAAAAGTGGCTTTGTGAAATCGGAACTTCTTGATGAATTCATTTTCTTGTCCGGAAGAATTTAATTTCTTATATGCTAAAGTGGCTACTGGCTACGCTTGGGCCAGCCCTTCAAGATATACACACAGTTTTATCATGCGCAATCTGTACAGACAATCTAGGCAATGTGATCGTATGGATCCGGCATTTCCATCCTTCAGGACGCTGTACCTTTAGACTCCTGAATGTCCAACTCATGTTCGGCAACCATGATGCAGGAATCGGCTTCCAAGGTCAAGACTGAGCTCTTGTCTTTAAACAAAGACTCCTTGGGCACATTAATCATGTCAGCCGTGCACTGTACATCAGGAGTTATACCAACTCGGTCTATGTCGTGGAGAGAAGGAGATAGGTACTTTGCTACTGTGACAAATAGAGCGGATCCATCATGGAGTTCCGTTACACTCTGTTTACATTCAGCAAATGGCAATGACAAACAAAAGCATGAGCGATTAGTCACCCGAGCATTCTAAAAGATAGGATGGAAGCACGTAACAGCATTAACTGAAATAAACAAAACGAGATGGTTCAATGTGTCTTAGACCATAATCAAATGGATATTCCAAGTTTTGTCTCAAGAAACTCTACAATGAAATGATCTCTCTTTTCTCTCTCTCTCTCTAATTCCGGCAGCAGGCTATTTAGTTTGGTGACAACCATTTAAAAGAAGTACCTGAATTTTGCCTTTGCCAAAAGTTTTGCGCCCCACGAGAATAGCCCGGCCATTATCATGTAAAGCTCCTGCCAATATCTCACTTGCGCTTGCACTTCCCTCATTGACCTATTTCGGGCAAAGTAAGAGCAGGTGAACATGATCTCAGTCACCGGGTCAAAGTTGAAAGTTTCTGAGATTTTAAAGAACTCATAGAAGAGCAGTATGCTACTTCAAATCCAGATAACACGTTGCGTATAAGCTTGTCAGAAAATTGGAGAAGCATCACCCAATGAATGCATTTTAATATGAGTTAACAACTCTGTTGACTAAATATCTCATTATCAGGCCCAAGGCATGCAGACAGCTTTCACTGAATCCATGTTTGTGAAGTAAACTTGAATCGACAAATTGCCCAAACAAGCTCCATCTAGAGAGAATACAGTTTGATGCTGTAACACTGCAGCTACTCAATTGTAGACAAATTCAATTTAATGTGAGAAAGATTTAACCAGAGCACAAAACAATTTGCTAGAGACCACATTGCTTCAGACATGATAAACTGCTCAGGCATCTATCTCCAATCATTCCTACAGGGTAATTCTACCACTTCTATCAGCAATGAGGCAAAGCAGAAGTAACTGCTCTCTGTCTCCATTTCTAGTCCATATCGATCTTTCTACATGCAGCTATTTAACTAGGAAATTTCTTGCACATCAGTAAGATGGAAGGTGTTTAAAGAACTTCCTGATTAGCTGCTCTAAAATGATTCATGAAAGATTCGATTCTTACAAGCACAACAAGCGGATCGTGTGTTATTGCATGCCCATCGATCATGTTGATAGGTTGCAAATTCCCCTCACGATCAATAGTGTTCACAAGGGTCTCATCCCCATCAAGCCACATCTGTGCAACATCAAGCCCAGCCTTTACCAGGCCTCCCTGAAAGGATAGTGCGGACATCATGTCGCTAATATAGATCGGAAACTAAAGGAAAATCGTGTCTTGCAAGTTTCCCCCTAGATCACTCCAATATTAACCAAGGAACTACCGGATTGTTCCTTAGATCCAATATGTATGAGTGAACATCCTGGCGTTCCATTTCCTGAATAGCGTTTTCCACATCAGCAGCAGCATTCTGGGGATTTGGCCAAAGAGTCGTTAGTATAAACGCCAAAATGGCGGCACATAATCCATGACTTAAGGAGTAGATAAATTTCTACCAAACCCCACCTAAGAGAAAAAAAACTAGCATCTTTACCTGGGAGAAGGCTGACAATTTAACATAACCAGTCTTTGTCATATTACCATCAGGCATTCTATGAGGAATAATGGCGCTGGATACGGGAGAAAGTTTGATGTACTCGCGGGGCAGTTTGACCTTCAAGCAGTTGACATCCCAAGATCACAACATCAGTGATTAGCTATAAGACTAGAAGCTTCTAATGAGGGATGCCTTTTCCCGGAGGACATAGATAATGGCACTTCAAACTCTATATGCAAGGCATCATACGGATGGGGGAGTTCAAAATTCTATAAACAAAGCAATTCCAGTAATCAATTAGGTCCATGCAATGCAAGGACAAAAAGTACCTCTCTGACAGTAGAAGCACTTCCCCGTCATAACCCTGGAAAAATGAACACGTTCAGCATTTTTTGACACGTTAGATAGAGACGACCATTAAAAATTATCAAGATATACAAAAGAACTTTCTACTCAATACACGAAAAAATCAGTTATATTAGATGAATGGGTCATTGATGACCAGAAAATTGATATTCTAAAATTATTCACACATCTTGCAAACTTAAAAGAGTTAGCTCAATTCTGTGCAGTCTAATTTCTTTTCAACTTTGCTAAAAATGGCCACAAGGACTTCAGGTTCACATATAAGTTGTTCAAATGATAAACAAACTCTTTAGGCCAATGAATAGTTAAAGCCCTGGTTCAAATCTATGAGGCCTACTCTCACTGTAAGCTTGAAAAGGAGTCGAATTGTGGGCACGTATGATTTAGCAGCACCCAAGTGAAAATATTCAGAGAGTACCCTACAATACTCAATTAGCATAGGCATCTGTTATTTTGCATGACATTCACGCATGGATGTCATTTTTAAATTGAATATACCACAAATTATAAAAGAAAAAAAAAATAACTAGAAAAATCACTTCATGGAACTACCAAACTATGACAAAAAAAAGGAACTACCAAACTAAATGTCCATTTGCCAGAATAAAACCTAAATATTCGAAAATTTATATTGAAAGAATAAAAAAGAAAGTAATTACACTGTGCACTTTTACTGTAACAGTGGTGCCAGCACGACCTCTGAGTTTCTGTGCTGCAACTTCACTACCAACACCTTCAAGTGTCTCCCCTGAATACATATAAGAGAGATCTCAGAAAACTAGAAATATCGTTTTTGATGTCATGGAGCTCGACATTTGCAAAACAAATCTTAAAAGGGAAAATAACCATCTAGAAGATTCTATTACGAGCAGAAACCAATTATTATCACACAATGCAAGCACTCATGATAAGTTTAGTATGACGACTATCTGTGCATAGCAAACAGATACCAACTAGGAAGCGCAGTGTGAAATGACAGCCAGTAGCCAGACTATGCCTGGAAAAAAATTACCAAACAAACAACAAGGGAAAATCATGATGTCTCAACAAAATTTTCGAGGAACTAAGTTGAATTGATAGCTCGTTTATTACTGGAGCAAGGAGCAGAAGACCAAAATGCATGTGTACACTAAGTTAAAATGGAGGATACAAGTTTTGAAGGAGACACAAATTTGAGCATGGTAACACAATCACATTGTCATCAGTCTTGGTCATCAATCTTAATGGAACAACTCCTTTCAGTTCTCTGATCTCTGAAGGACCATACAGCAGAAAATTAGATCATTGTCAGACAAAGAGCACAGAGAGTATCCAATTTATGTCCTCAATGAGAAATACCACAATCAAACCCGCCTAGTATAATAGAAGATGCTGGGGCCCTTAATGTACTGGTTTTCAATATTAAGTGTTCTCCAAGAGTGGAACTTTTAGCAACTTTTATGCCAAGTCAATAAATATCAAATTTGATACTATGCTGAGCTTGAGCAAGCTGGCTTCTTCTCACCATTTTCTCCCAGAAAGGATCGCTTAACTAAAAGTCTGTGCCAACAGATGGAAAAAAAGAAAAAATAGAGTCTATGCCAACTTATCAAAAGATAAAAAAAAACTACAGTCTATGCCACTATATAAATCATGTCCAGGTTTGAAAGCGTATGCAACTGCACTTTAAGATATGCAAAAGTTACAGTTGAGTTTGAGTAGAAATTTCACATGTAAAGTTCGGATTCTAGATCATTTACATACCGTCAATCTCAACCAACTCATCCCCTTCATGTACACCAGCACGAGCAGCAGGGCTACCGTCCACACAATACAAAACTACCTGTAGTGGCAAAATTATACTTGTGACAGCAACGAAACGAGTATTTGTGGTCAAGATAGAAGAGATACCACATCTTTGTTATCTTCTCATTCTCATTTTATCATGACAGCTTATTTACATACATGTAAAGGGTTGCTAGATTTCGAAATGTAGATGATCAATATCGAACAAAATTTTTATAAAAAAGCTTATAGAAAAGAAACATCACACACTATAATACTTCGAGAAGCCTTTCATCTTTTAATAATTAATTTTCAACAAGATCCACTAATTAAAAAGAAAATTGGAATTGGATGTGTACATCTGCTTGCATGCCAAGTTCCATCATTAAATTTCTATGCCCCCAGCCAGCAAATTCAGGAGGCAAAATCTCGGTTCATCAGATGCAAGTGGAACTGATGGGACTCCTAATAAACGTATGTGGAACTTCTAAGGTGGTCTGGAGTACGACATCAAAGACATATTTGGAGAGTCAATATTGGACTTTGGCCAAGAAAAAAAAAAAGACACTGCTGGACAGAGCTTTGGAAACCCATTCTAGATGATATCAAATTAGCAAGGTAAGATCCTGCACAAGCACGAGGTCACATTCTATCTTGAGAATCCGTAGATTATGTTTGGAAGTCCAATTAATTAATTTTTTTAGGTTACTAGGTGGAGGGAAATGACATCTATATAAGGTCACCATAAACCCGATATACAAGCGATGAGTAAACTGTAACCCATTAGAGAAACATCAAACAAGGGATGATGGTTTTGCAAAGTTCTGTTGAACTCTGAAGTGATAGAGTCCTCCTGCATATAAACTTCTAATAGAACTGAATATTTGAAGCAAGATAAACAACGAAAGTGCTATAGTCAAGCAGAAACAACTCCAGTGCCACTGACCAAATGCCCTGTGTTTGGTTCAGCATTTATGAAGAGGCCAACTCCTTGCAAATTTCCATCACTGCCAATTCTGAAACTTTGATATTCCTGTTAGTATGCACTTGTTAGCAGGACAACCAGCAAAAGAGACGATTTCTTCTGGGAATAAAAAATGGCAATGGGAGATATCTGATTTTTCCATCGCTGTGAACCCATAATGTGTGAAGGAAAAAGTTAGCTGTTTCGGCATATTTGAAGAGCATGGATAGCTTGTAAAGACCTTTGGGCTAATAATCCGTGTGAAGGGATCTCCTAGAGTAGAAAGCATGGCGCCAATCTTATTGTATGCTGCATCAGCCGACCTCAAAGGGAACATTTCCACCATTGTTTGCTGCAGTTTCGAATCCCAATCTGCCACAGGAAATTCCCATTCATTTAACCAATTTATTACCAAACTCGACTTTGTACTTTAATACATAATCAGAGTAAGAAACATGACACGGCTGAGCATGTGCCTTTTTATGAAGAAACATCATCGAGTACCTTGATGGTTGAATGTTGGATCAACGAATGTCTCCCTGATCAAACCCCAAGCCTCTACGAGAGTTCTCTGAACTGTATTTACCTAGCATGGAAACACTCTTCTGTCTCACTCACACTGCCAACACATTTTTGCAATCTAGTACGGAGTAAGCACATGGAGCAACAATGGTGACTCAGGCAACCGTGGTTGCTAAACAGCAAGATATTTCACAATAGTTATCCCTAAAATAAGCAAACTGTACATGTGAAGCGCAATTCGTATCAAGATCTGCATAGGCGAAATAGATTTTCATTTTTCATTGGACCATAGTATCTAAGAGATTCTGTTGGCTCATCAATAATGAAACGAATAAACAGTAAGAGCAGATCTAACGAGTAGCCATGCAAGTTGAACTCGTCACCTCGCGAACGTGAGAAGCCGGAAAAGCGACGGTCAGGGACTCCGCGACAGCCGGAGAGTCGCTGCACACCGAAGCGAAAGCGGCCGCTGCCGCAGCAAAACCGACGAGGCCTCTCCCGATCGACTTGAGCGAACGACGATAGTCAGGCTCCGGCTCGACGGGCGCAAGAGAAGCGGAGCAGGTCCTCCATCGCCGCCTCGCGCGGCGATTCGAGCAATCCAAGCGAAGCGGACAAGAATGAGAAGAAGAGGAGGAGGACGGCGGGAATGGCGAAGACGAGTATCTGGTGAGCCCGGCGTGAGACGGCGAGAGATGCTGCGATTTGAGGTCAAACTTGTAGCAGAGCCTCTCCATTGTCAATGGAGAGAGAGAGAGAGCGAGAGAAAGAAAGAGAAGGAAGCGTCTGGCGATTGGCGACGGTTGTGTTGCGACTCCAGAGGGGTGGCGTGCTTGGTGCAGCGAGCGAGGTGAATCTGGAAGAAAGAGAGAAAGAGAGTGGGGGTCCCACATGAATCTCGTGGGAGTTGTGGTGGTGAGGGATCTTGCGTGGAGTCCACGTGTAACGGTCTCACCGGTGGAAAATTCAACGGATTTTGGAGGGAAAGAGCCAAAGAATCGAAACAAGCTTTGTTGTTGTGTCGTAAAATACTTTGTAAATCCTTTCATGTGATAACAAAGGAAGGATGAAAAATAGTTCGGGTCTTTCTGAATTGATTTTTAGGGGAAACAGCCAAGGAATCGCGACAAGGTTACTTCACTTTTATTTTAGCTTAACTTAAATCAGAATCCACGTTTTTTGACTTTTTGTAAATCCTAAATTTTTAAAAGATTCACTAATTCGAACGATACAATTTTCTTAGATCCTAAATATTTTTCATTTAAATTTGGGCAAAAAGTAAAATACTTTATTGCTTCTAGTTACTCGAAAGCACAGGGGCCCTCGATAGCTTGAGAATGTTTGGATTTGGGAGCTCTCCGAGTAAGTATTTCAAGCTCGACTCCAATGAGAACTTGAATAATTAAACTAGTCAAGCATCAACCGAACTCGTAGCGCATCAAACCAAGTTCTAATAATCGGCTGGTCTTAGCAAGTAGCTCAAATTAATTTATATCTAGCATGGAAAATGGAGTGGTTTGCCCCAAGATAAAGGAAGCAAAAAATACGAATCCTTGGGCCTCTCTTGTTTGAACTCTTCAGTTATGGAATAAAACTATCTTTCTGACAAAAAAAAAATATTGCCATATTAGATAATATTAGACGATGATGGATTCCTTATAGTAATGAAACAAAATTGTCTACGAACTTTTAATTTGTTCAACGTGATCAATGAACTTTAGCCCAATATATAATGTGATTTATGAACTTTCATTTTGTTTAACATAGTCTCCGAATTTTTGGTGCATGTTCTATGTAGTCGCTAAATTATATAAAAATATATTGTCCTTTCATTACTTCGAGTTTAAGGACGATATTGGTCATTTTCATCTTTATCTAAGGATTAAATTGAACATGCACCACCTTACAAAAAAATAAAAAATTAAACATGCATCAAAAGTTTATGGACCATATTACACATTAGACTAAAGTTCAATGACCACATTAAACAAATTAAAAGTTTAGGAATCACATTGCATATTAAATCAAAGTTCGGAGATCATTTGTATCGCTATTCCCGTATTCTGATCTAGAGTTCAACGTTCAATTTTTCTTTCCAAATTGCGGTTCGAATCAGGAGAATTTGGACCGATCAGAAAAGCCCACGAGGCGCGACACTGGGGCCGAGAGATGGGCTCCGGATGGCGATGCTCTGCGTGGGGCCTTGCACGACGCTCGGGAAGCTAACCTGTCTCCATGCGTATTTCACGATGATCCGGGACTCGTCAATGGGCCATCTAGAAAGCCCACCAAAGTTAAATCATGTCTGTTGCTAGCAGGGAGGCGAAACACATACATACCCACATGCATACATATCTTGGAAAAATTCAATGTATACCAACGAAGTAATTCGTTCCAGCATACACTTTCGAGTAGTTTCCGAACATTCTCACCAACACCTAAAAAGTACCGGTGATGTCCATCGTTCTCGGCCCCGCAATCACGCACGTGACATCTTTCGCACGATCGAAACAACTGGTCATATGATCCCCCATCCTCCATGTCTTCCCGCATTCCATGTGCGGAGTCTGCTCGAAGATAACAAACGATACAAAAAACAAGGAGGAACCCGATTCAATAGGTCACCAACAAGGGGAAAAAAGAGAGAGAGAGAGAAGAAATTATTGCACGATTAGGAAAACTACCCAGTACCCCACTGACTGCCCTTAAAAGGCAAACATCTATCATTTTCCGAACCCAGCATTTATGGAGAGAATGTCGAGCCCCATCGAAATTTTTTAAAAATTTTGTTTTCCCACAAGACCACAAACGGAATTTCAGTTATGTTAGATTAATATCAGTTCATCTTAAATTTTTTTTTTTTTTTTGGGAGGAGAGATCGTGAGTTGCATCTGCTAAAGAATACATGAATCCCAACCGAACTTGTCAGGTCCAATGTGAGACACAAACTTGTGAAAGGTGGTTTTCTTATTGGGACCAAAGCTGTCTGCTACATCATCACCTTTCCCCCCTTCATTTTTCATTTTGCACACAAAGAAAAGGGAAGGCTTTGATTGGGCTACCCAAAGTTGGGAGATTTTTTTTTTTTTTTGAGAGAGAGAAAAGGCATTGGAAAGAGGGGAGAGGAGACTGAAGAGGCCTACCCTTAAAGCAGAAAGGCAGGAAAACCCAAAAGAAGAAGAAGGGTATTTAATATTTTGCCGGGATTGGGAAAAAGCATAGAAATTTATTTTTAAAAAAAACAGCAAATTAGGTATTTGTGTACTAGGTGTACTTTTGTATGGACGAGGAAGTCATTTCTACCCCCTTTCAAATCATTCAAAAGAGCCCATCTGTATCCATATATTGATATGGTTTCGTTGGTGCAATTAAGGGTGTGATGGGGCTAGACGTGTGGACTTGATCTAATTTAATCAAAGGGTGATTTCTATGTTAGCCAAATGGTTTGGTGGAGAAACGTAGGAATCACCATGGTGAGACCATTTCTTTTTACCGTTCACCTACCTAACATCATAAACCTGCAATTCCCTCCCTCCCCAAGGTAAGTCCTTTGACAAGTTACTTTAGATTTTACGTCTCGATCGGTATTGAACGTGGTAATTTTATGCATTGTCTAACTTTGTGAACCCTATAACACCTTGCATGTCATGTGTCGACTTGTTGCTGTAATTGGCAAGGGCAACGAGGTTCTTCTATGGTCACTTTTGACGGGAAAATTGATTGCGGAACTCGGCATGTATGAGGTTCAATTATTCGACAAACAAAAGTTAGGTGCAATGACAACGATTTGCCACATGCGATGTATCCTTACTTCTCCTCATAAAATTCTAGCATCGTTGTACATAGTTTGTCGTCGAAGTGGTGGGAGATGAATTAGCCGGTTATCAACCGAAATCTAAAACATTATGAGCTATTCAATTATTAAGCAATCAGACTTCTAGTCAATCACGCTGGGAAAATTGTCCAAAAAATTCTAAACTTATTGCACTTTTGCAAATTTAGTCATAAATCTTTCAATTTTGCTAATTGAGTCTTAAACTTTTTCACGTTTTGCTGTTGAGTCCATTCGATCAATTTCGGTCGATATTTGCTCGCGTAGATGTCCGTCCTAGTAAGCACAACCTATTCTATCGTAGATAATTTATAATATTATTTTAGATCTTTTAATTATTTTTTCTATTTTTTTCTTTCTTCTTTTTCTTTCCTTTCCTTTTTTTCCCTTTCTTCTTCCTTTTGCTAGTGGCCGGCCACCAACCATGGTCAAGCGTGGTCGGCCGTGCCACATACCTACATCCACGTCAATGAATTCGGCCAAAATTGATCGGATAGACTAAATTAACAAAATACAAAAAGATTTAAGACACGATTAACAAAATTGAAAGATTTATGACTGAATTGGCAAAAATATAATAGGTTTAAAACTTTTCGGACAGTTCTGACCATTCATGCATCTCTAATTTCCATGTCCATGTGATTGGAAGTCTGAACTGAACTCAGATCCTAAGACTTCCTCAATCATGAGCAAAAATTGGGCAGAGGCATACCATTACAGATCATTAAATGCATCCTGGTTTTGCTAACTGACTAAGTGAACACACCATCCATCTTGGACCTCCAAATCAAGCAAGTGTAGATCAATAATAGGGTATAAGGGAGTCGACAAAACACACCGATGAAAGGACGAAAGTGACATATTCATCGGCAGATTTATAGGGTTCATATATCAGACTTTGCCCATGATCTCTCTCTCTCTCAATTAATTCACCTCTCCATGATGTTCATCTGAAGGGTCCACTTCTCATGCTCACTCCAGGACAATTCGAAGCGGGCATCCACCCATTAGGGTTCAAAATTAGAAAGTAACTTAAAGCGGGTCTTGTGCTCTGAGGAACTGGAAGAAGAAAATCCAGAAACCCTAAAAGAAAAGGGGAAAAATTAGAAGTAATGACCAGTCAAAGGAAGATTAGTTACTAAGCCATAGTAAAAGGACTTATAAGGAGTAAAAAGGGTCAGGGTAGAAAAGTTAAAAGTGAGTGGCTGATTAACGAGCAAAAGGATATCAAGGAAGCTTGTAATCACTCTTGAGGACATGATCCAATGGGATAGATGGTGTGCATCTTTAGAGGTTCTGTCAAGAAATAAATTGACAGAATTAGGTGTGATGCTTTAAATTATCTTGGGAAGAGTCTAACAAAAAGTATACCCGTAAGTAGTTGGTCATGTCTTATTACGAGTTATTTATAGTGAAACAACCACTATCTCTGCTCTTCATTTAAAAGATCATGCCTTCTTATTTATGTTGTTAGATGAATGAGTACTTTAATATTTAATTATTCTATCAGATTCATCATAAATCTCTTCTGGTTTCCATGTTTCCTAGTGATCGATTCCTTTCCATAGCGAAGTTATCTGAGTTCTATACATACTACCAAACCCTAGAGCAAACTCCTTCACAAGCGACATAATTCTTTTGTCAAGTTCAAGTGAGATGTACAAGCAAATAATTGAGTTCGATACATACTACCAAACCCTAGAGCAAACTCCTTCACAAGCGACATAATTTGTCAAGAGCAAGCAAGAGGTACAAGCAAATAGAGAGAGAGAGAGAGAGAGAGGAACTCCATCTTCCATTCCTATCCGAGAAAGCCAAGCACTGCAACAGCGCTGAGTGTTTCTACTAGAGATAAAGACGACAATCTCTGTGAGGATCGCAAAATAGGAAGGTGGGGAAATTATTTCCCAAGGGTCCACACGAGAAGTTGCTGGGGACTCGCAAATGTGCTCTCACTCTCTCAATACAAAAGCTGACAAATCGACGGTGGACAACAAAACGAGTGAACCCGGCTTCTCTTCCCCTTGACTCTTGGTTCGACTCAACCTACCTGCACATCATGGCTCATATTTATTGTCGAAGGTCCTATGAATCTTAGGTCTTGTCCAGTATTTTCAGCATTTTGTAACATTGTTTCACTCGCCCTTTTCTATTCTCTTGTGACAGCTTGGGCCTAGGGCATGTTTATTCCTTTTGTGTGGAGATGGCTCCAAAGTGAAGTGCTCTCATCCCCTCATTTCAAGGGATGGATAAAGCACTTTTGAAGCATCTAAAAGGAAAAATTTCAATGATTGGTTTGGTTTTATCAGTATAAACAGATATAGTTATGTGCAATTAGTGCATGAGCAAAACCAACACTCTTGAAAATAGCAGATTTGACCATAGATTAAGAATAAATATTCTGTCGCTTGAAAAGTACAAGCGAGTTTGCTAATTTTCTGTCTTTTATTATCAGTGCCCATTTCTTTTTTTTTTTTTTTGTTTGCAGGGCATGTATTGTAGAGTCTAGATTTGGAGATGATTTTGGGTTTTTGATTATGCATCAATAGAAACAATTACTGTAAGTCCGGTGATGTACAGGACTATTGTGGGTTGAAAGATAATATGACTCCTTTACTTAGCTGGACAAGGACCAAATAATTACCATCTGTGCAGTGAAGTAATAATTCGTCCATAGAGACCTAATCGAGCTGTAAAGATGAGTAAAATTGTGTACGCTTCTTTCTTTTTCATCCGCAAGACATAGGAAATTCACAAGGAGGTAAGAAGAATATTGCAAAACAAATAATTACTCTGAAGTATCAAGATCGAGTGTTCTAAAAATATTACTAGACAGATACAAATGATGTCCATTTGGGTTTCGAAGAATTTTTTTACTAAGTGCCTAGTTATTATGTTGGATTTATAGGGACCATCATGGCTGTTGACGATTGAAAATTAGTCGTTGCGGCTACTATGTGTCTGCAAATTTTCTTTTACCACTTAACCTACTAACAGAAATTACAGATCGAAGTATCTAACGAGAGTCTTGAATAATCCCGGGCTCTGCCTTTACCGAGTCAAATAACTTTATGGAAGAGGATCGACATCGAGCAATAAGGAGGAAACACGTCCGAGACTCATTAAATTGTCTTCAATCTTCATCCGTATGATGTTTGTTGCCTGTTGGAAAGTACAATTCCAAACTTTTTTTTTATGGACCTGTTTGTTTTAGGTCAAGAAAAAGAAAATGCACCATATTATTAAATTTTCGGAAATATACAACGACAATAATTGTCTGCATACTTACGTGTCAACATTTAGATTTTGTGAAAGTTTCAAGATCTTCAAATAAAAAAAATAGTCAACTTATGATGAACCTCAAAGTTTTGCTTTTACAAAACGTAGATAGTCAATCTAGACGACCCTTATAAAATTTTGGAAGCTACCTTATACGATCTTTATGCTTTGAATTTTGGGGACTAATAATACTTGGGCAAAACATTTATGCGAAACTGGCGAAAGTGCTATTTTTTTAAAGTAAAAGTCAATTATGTTTGTCGTTCGTTTGAAGATTTCTTTCTGGGAAAGGGTATAATGATCCCGGCCTATAATTATCATTTCTTGGAGCGTCTTATGTGGTACATGTACTAATATATGTCCCATGAAGGTATCAACTTAAGCCGTCCAACCAGCCGGTCAACACCCGAGTTTAGTGATGTTGCATGCAACCGAAACCCTAATTGGCATGAACTATGTGTTTCGATTTTGGTAGCATGCTAATCGGTAAATTTTTACAAAGTCACAACAATTCGCCGCACTCAAAATTATCACTATAGTGATGGTAACTATGCGAAAAACATATGGACAACACATGTATATATTTTCGCCCCATACTTAACAAAGACCGCGAGTTGAGTTTCATTGATGAGAATAATAGCATAATGGCGTCTCTGGAATAAAGCATTTGAATGATTATCACCTGGAGAGTTCATGATATGTTAGTTTTCTAAACTTGAAGGGAATCTCCTCGTGTCCAATTTGAGGTGCCTCTGATGAAGGGTACCATTCCTGTTGGGTTTCGATATATTCTTCCTAATCCGTGTCCTTGGATACTCGCATTTTCGCCTTTATATTGATACATCGTTATCTAATAGGATCTTCTGCAAGTAGACTTAGATTATGTGCTGAAAAATTGGATCTTTTTAGAGAAATTTAACTATATACACCTATGTCTTGATTGATCAACATGAACGTCAAACCCTAGCTTTTGTCCAACCTTTAGCAGAGAGAAAAGCCTGGATCTGTATCATCTCTCTCTATATCTGGGCTGTGATTAAAGGTTGTTCCTTTTCTTCTCCATGAAGCTTTTCTTGATATTCCCCATGGAAAGATACCCCATCACACCCACAATTTGCAGAATCTCCAAGCATCAAAGCAAATTAGTAGTTAACTTTAGGTGAAGAAAAATGAAGGGGGAGAGAGAGTCAGAGAGAGTCTCTACTGGGGTATAAGGACCAAAAGAGGGATTTTTTTTTTTTTGGTTTGGGGGGTGGTTTTCCCCTTGCAATTGTTCCTTTTCAAAGGTGATAATTATGGGTCAAGAGATTATTTGGTTTTCTTTGCCTTTCCCCTTTTTCTTTTTGCTCAAATGGGACCTCCCAAAAACAAAAGTTGTCTCATTCACCCACTGGGGGATCACCACCATACCTCAAATTCTCCTGCATTCTTCTCCATCACTCAATAACCATTGAGAATAATTTTACTAGCTACCTGAATATATGTGTCATTGGTCCCCCACCTTGTCTTTTTAGTGCCCAAATAGAATCGAGGGATCAATCGATCTAGATTCGATACGCGGTATTAACACAATTGTGATTGATCCAGATTCAAAACGCGGTATTAACACAATTGTTCTCTTGACGATTAGAGACGTATGTCAAAATATATATATGTCCATATGCTTAATCTTCTCTTTCCTCGTATCTTCTTCATGAGGACCCTCGCGAACCAATCTGAACTGCACAGAATCAGTGAAATTTAGAAGTTTAAAAGACAAGATACAAATGACATATATTGATATTTCACATCTTTGATATTTTTTCTCCGGCATGTGTATATACATTGAGCTTGAGGTCAATAGCCTTCAGTGGCAAGGCAACGCGATCAACACGGGTAATTGATCAACCCCATCGCTTGCTAATCAGAGCTGAAAGGGGTTGACATATGAGGGCTTCTATATCAAGCCCTAGCGCCGAATTTTTCTATTTCATATTGAAATGCCTTGTAATTACAAAATGAGTGGCCCTAAATTCGAAATGCTGTCTGAAAGAACTTGAAAGCCAAGTGGTGTGATTCGAGCCGGAGGAGACAAAGCTGTCCCCATGTGCGTCGGAGCGTGGATTGACGGATGAGAAACCCACACATTTATCCCCGGATGCTTGGTCGGTCTCCTTAGCCAAATTGCAAAAGCATAGTAGTATTTTGTGTACAGAATAAATTAAATCAAGAAACAATTCCTCGAACTCACACTATTGCATGCAGTCCCATTATTTTACTGAGAAAAAAGTAGTAGGAGAAGCTCGTGGGGATTTCAAGCTCTCTGGGAAGCTGTGCCCTAGCTGAACATTCAACCTTGTCAAGGAGAAAACATAAATTTGCTCTTCTTTCACTTAGGGTTCGGCAAGGGATCGATAATGGTTAACTTCAGCGCACGCATGACAACACTTTTGCTTTAGTAATCAACTTCTAAAAAGAAGTATAAATTTTTTATTTCTTTAAGTGGCTCCAAAATCACTTCGGAGCAAAAAAAAAAAATGCTTCGAAGTAGAAAATGAAGTTGTGTAATTAAATGGATTTTTGTTTGTAATTGCATTACTAGGCGGATTTTTAGAACATAAATTTTGTTTCGTAAGTATTGTACATGCACTCCCTTAACAACCTTACATGCATCTGGTCTAATAATAGTAAATATACTTTATGTGTTTAGACGCATGTTCGCCATAAAATGTTGTTTCACTTAATATATAATTTCAGTAAATTGATCTCTAGCTGGCATCCTCTTGATTTTTCTTTTTTTTTGGGGGGGGGTTCGAAGAATCCTCTTGATTTTTATTTTATTTTATTTTTTTTTTGGGAAGAAAAAGGGCATCCTCTTGATTCACAGGGTACTCTTTTGCCCAAACAGTTGACACAGAAATCAGTACAAAAGGAAAAGGAAAAAACTCTGCCAATGGTGTCATCATCCCAATCCCACTGACACTTTGTCAGTTGAACATCTTCTTGTGATGACGACGACGACAATGAAGACGGTGGCGATACGACACATTTGAAGAACAAAAAGGCAGACAAGACCATGAAGAACTTCGCAAAAAAAAAAAAAAAAATCGGTAGGTTTTTTCTCTCGTCTCGCAACAGTTGTTCCGCAGTGTCCTGCCACCATTGAATGCCCATACCGGAAATGGTTTTCCTGCAAATAAAAAACATGTTACAAGCCGCGCAGGAACCGCAGCGGGTTTGCCAGACAGAACGCAGAGAGAGAGAGAGAGTCAGACGGTCAAAGATTTATTGAAAGGTCTCTTCAATCTACAGTTTACCCGTCAGAGCGAAGCTTGGAGGGGCTGTCTGTGCACTGTCGTGAAGCAAGAAACCAGCCCTACAAACCAGAAACTTTGTTTCTGCCTCCCACGGAAACTCGAGACTCTCTCTCTCCCCCCCTCCTCTCTCTCTCTCTCTCTCTCTCTCTCTCTCTCTCTCTCTCCACACACGCAAAAGCACAAGAAATAAAGCTGCGAACGAAGATTTCATTCATGCCCATTTTGAAGGCTGTCCATATTGAGAAAATATTATTTGTGTGGCTCAACTGATGACCGGCAGTTTTGTCTAGTCTATACCCTTAATAATTGATTGCATTTTCACCCTTCTCCCTGATTTTGCTCTCCCCCACCTCTCCTCTCTCTCTCTCTCTCTCTCTCTCTCTCTCGGTGAATGTATATCTCTCTCGCGCTCGCTCTCTCTCTCTCTCTCGGTGAATCGATATTGTTGGGAGTGGGGTCGTCCGATGAGCAAGCGAGGATCCAAAGAGTCGTGGAAATTATCCCTAGACTTCATATTTTATTAATAGTTTGAGTTAACCCATTGAATAACTATTACTCTATATACTCTTTTCCCCTAGTAGTTGAGTGATATAACAGTAAGAGTGTGGGGTGTTAATTTTGATGGAATTATCTATTGGATGTAACACTTTGGTTTAAAGGTGTATCGGGGTGAATCTTGTGTTTCGATTCTTTTTTTTTTTTCCGCTTTTACGCTCTACTTTATTGTGATTGTGCGTTGAATGCTAACATATATCATCTTTCCCAAAAACGAATTGCGTATATCTATTTATGAGTAGTTGAATCAATCAGCATTTAGCAAATAAACCCTACAAATAATCTCACACAGAAAATATAGATATAGGTACACATTTCTGCTAACAATGTTAGCAGTAGAGCCTGTGCTTAACAGTATCTTCTTCTTTCTCTTTCCTGCCGGCTCATCTACCGATGTCTAGATGAGCTTCCTCAACATACAAAAATTGCTATTTATTTTTGCAGTGAAGTGTACAATTGATGGTCGAAAAGTTTCATTTCCACAAGTGGCCTCAAGATCATGGCATTAACCCAATGCACATATGTCGTGGTCTGGAGATCGCTCGTGAAAAGAAACCTTTTCATGGGCGATGCTCCTTTATGGAGTTCGTATCAAAGGGGCGAACCTTCTTTTCCTTTCACTGAACTATATACGGGTTAAAGCGCAAAATAAAATACACCCGCGAAAGTTCATGGCTGGTTAGTTCAGTGGATGTCCATTTTTGAGTGAACTCGACGGAGACCTTGTTGAGTTGGATAATATTTTCGATACGATATTTCCCAAAGCACGGCGAAAAAAACCGTGATTACTCAATAGATTTTTCGCGCGTTACACCAAAAGTTCAAAGCAATTGATTGTGCTGTTGTCACTTATATACTTCCCTAACTATTTTTCCCCTCCCTCTAGCCAAAAAGCTAATAATTTGCTTAGAATTTCCCCAAGCAATGGTGAATCTCAAAAGGGTACATGTTCCCATCGATCTACTAACCCGTTCATCTCTCCACTAACCAAAGCATCCAGAAAGCTGGTGCATTTTTTTTGTTAGGACTGTATATAACATATAGTTTTTCATGTTCATCTCCTTCTTCCCTAAATCAGAGAGCCTCCACGATTTGGTGAAGACTAAGCAGAAGAGGATCTTCAAAAGGGCAGTTAGTTATCAAAAGCCAAGAACACACCCCCCAAATATGCGGAATGTTTATTACATCCTAGGGGCACTTCATGACATGTCTTTGATTAATTAGTGCCCTCATGTCATGATCTCCTTCTAAAGGATCTTCTTTGTCGTTTGACTGGCCTCCGTGGCATGCCTTTATACGTTTGGACGGATGATTGTTAGCAATGTGTAGGTCACTCCAAAAGGTTCAATTTATACGCCGAGAAGATACCATATATTATTATTAAGTAAGAAATCTCGAGATACTTTTATTTGAAAACATAGGATAACGCATCGAGGCGTTAAGTGAAAGGTGGTGGGCTAGCTTGAAATATGTGACCTGGTCGAACGAAATAGTTTCTCCGAGCCGCCGTAGGGATGGATAGCTACTTATTCCATGAATGCATAAGCTAGTTAAGCATGCAGACGTGTTTATATGTGTGTGTGTGTGTGTCTTTTACTCTCATTTTCTCATGTATTGACTCGGTGACATTTCATTCCAGAACATACCAAGATAAGCCGGTATGATATAACATGTCACAAGTCACTTCCTCACATATAGGTGAAGAAGCTTAACATATCCTACCTTTTACTAGAGGATACTTCTCTCAGTCAGCTTGTGGCTTATTTAAGTTTTTTGAGCCACATACTGAAAGCCTTAATAAGCATCAAGTAAAGCAACTACATATATGCATATATATATGACGATCATCATGTAAATTAAGATCGTCACAACCATCAGATGTTTCAGAATCTACAATTTCAAGGTAAAGTAGTCCATGATATATATAATGTTTAAAAAGGGTCACACACTGATACATTTGATGAATTTCTTCTTAATCATTGGCCTTGGCTATACAATTGGAGGGCAAGCTCGCAAACTCTCTAAAAGAAATTCTCAAAAGGCCACTAAACTTATCGGACTGGATCATCCTATTTTAGTTACTTGCCATACCCTACTTCCCTTACTATTTTTCCGGTTTCTCACTGCGTGGACTCGTTGTCTTGCTCTACCTCAGACGCTGGCTCATCGTCTTCTTCAAACCCGTCAATGCCATAGGCGGCGTGGCCGCTTCCAAAGGCCTTGATGTGGTCCTTGAGCGACCTCTTGTGCTTGAAGTCAGACCCGCAAATGCAGTACCAGAGCTTCCCGCAGTTCTTCTCGTGGGTCCTCCAGTCGCCGCGGACCGCAAACGCCTTGCCGCATTTGCGGCACATGAAGGGCTTGATCCCATGCTTGCGCTTGTAGTGCGTCTGTAGCGTCCGGAAGTCCTTGAGAGGCTTGGCCCTTGGGTGATCGATGTTGTTCCGGCAACCAGGCGCGCAGCAGTAGCAGGGAAGCCGGAGCATGCCGGTCGGTTGTGTGCCTCTCAGAGACTCGGGGCCTTTCCGGTACTGAGATCCATGCCCCCACATATGCATCTGCGAACCAAAGTAAAAAACACTATCCTAGAGTTATATATGCTCAAATAGATAGGCAAAATCAGACAACATAGACCATTTTCAAGTGGCATCGGTCTCTTAATTGCCATGCTTATGTCCAAGGACAAATTATTGGTCGGAAAAAGGTGATTACAGGTTTGTTTGGCATGGAGGGTTTTGTATACTTCTTTATGTGTCTTATGCTAATCGAATTACTAAGCTGAAAAGAACGACGGCTCTCTCTCTCTCTCTCTCTCTCTCTCTCGGCATCGTCGAGAGATAGTTGCCTAGTGTGTATGTTATATACTTTTCCTCAGACAATGCGAGGCGAGAATGTTCCTTTACCAAAGTTTCTATCCACTTGACCGGAGAACGAACATGGACAACAGATGACTTTTAGTCATATGGAGAGAAAGCATATGTTTGTCAATGGAATCTCTCATGTTCTTTTGGGTGAACCTGATCCAAGAAGAATAGGCTCTCATCAGATGGCTTCTTGCTTCTAACCTATTCATTTGCTATGTGATAGAAGATCAAGAATTGAAACTAAGGGCGAAAGATTGGTGGTTCTTTTTCTGCCCCATGTTTTGCATTGTCTTACCAAGGTTGTTCAGCACAGAATCTAATGAAAGGAAGAAACCAAGAGCGAGCGAGAGAGAGAGAGAGAGAGAGAGAGAGAGATTTTAATGAAAGAAGCTAATATATTTTTCACTCTTATATCATGGGTTCAGTGATACGCAGACTGCTGAATGTTTTCACACATAGAGAATGCAAGTTCCAGCTTAAACCGAAGGCCCAATCAGTGTCTTCTGGTTTGAAGGATCTGCAGAAGTTTTCAGTTGTACAAGCACTTGCCATAATAGCGCTCGAAGAGGGCACAGACTTTAAGAAACTGATCAAGAAGGGGAAGGGTGCATAAGGAACATTGGCCTGTGTTGTTCAATCACCATAAAGGCCAAGCTACAGCTAAATACTGACCTCTCTCTCTCTCTCTCTCTCTCTCTCTCTCTCACACACACACACACACACGCATACAGTTTGGGTCTCAGAAAAAAAAAAGGATATTTAAACTCAAGAAACCCCCACAAAAAAGCATGCAAATCAGACACTGAATGCACCAATGAGTCCATGACCACAAAATTAAAACACTACCCCATCTTACCCATGTTAGAGAAAACATGAAACTCCATGCTTGTTAGAGAGAGAGAGAAAGAGAGAGCTTTCAGTACATGTTATCTGAATCAAGGCAACATCCAAGATCGTCGCGAATGAAACCCGAATTAAGCCCGTTTGTCTTTCTTTCTTTTCCATTTCATATTCTCACTTACTAAGAGAGAGAGAGAGAGAGAGAGAGAAGCACAAACCATGGATCAGTTGGATCAAATTGTGAAAAGAAAACCTAAGCTAAGCTATTGGCGTAGCTTTGGTTTACCTGCATGTTGTTGTAACGGTTGAAGGTCTTGAAGCAAACAGGGCAAGAGAACTGGGTCGGGCCAATGAGGATCTGGGAAGGGGTTGGGATCCAGTACTGCCCCTTGTTTATCCTGCTCATCAGGTACCCACAATCCTCCCCACCACCATGTTCCTGATCTGGCTTGCCGTGATGATCGCGAGCCGCGATGATCTCCGACGAAGAACATGAAGAGGAAGAAGAAGCGAGCATCATCACCGACGCCAGCTCAGCAGCGCTCGGGCTTGGTAACCCTATGTGGAGCGCCACAGTCACTCCGGTCTCATCATCATCGTCATCATCATCTTGATCACCATCATCATCCTCATCTTGAGCTTCGGCCGACTGTTTGGGCTTGTCCACTTCCATGAGAAAGTTCTCCTCTTGATTTTGCCCTTGCCCTTGTTCCTGATCTTGCTCTCGTTGTCTCGTGGGGCTCAACAGGCTGAGGAGAGGTAGAGCTTCTCTGATGGGAGGAGGAGGAGGAGGAGGAGGAGGAGATGGGGTTTGTTCATAGTGGTGGTCGATGAAGGTGAAGTTGTGATAAGCCGAGGAAGAGTAGTAATACGGTGGTTGAGGATTTGAAGGTGGAGAGAAGTAATGGTGGTGGTGGTGGTGGTGGCGATGGAGAGGGTTGAGTTTGAAGAAAGGGTCGGTCATGGTGAAGTCTCTGATCAATCTTGATGTGAGCGAGAGAGCTAGAGAGAGAGAGAGGGAATAGTATGGCTTGGTGGTATTTGCTTTTATAGAGAGAGAGAGGAGAGAGAGAGAGCAGGAGTGAAAGGGCGAGGAAGATAAAATCACCCAGCGCTGAAGACCCTCCTTTTTTTTTTTTTTGGGTGCTCTTTATTTTATTTTTTTTCTTTTTTGTCTTCTTTTTTTGGACGCATACCTCAGGAAAGTTAATGTTTGAATTATTGTTGTTGAAAATATTCACTTTAATGGGTCGGGACATAGGCAAAAGAAGGTCAAAAAAATAGGGACCTAGGGAAAGGATAACCCTTTACATGGTGACGATGAAATAGAAGGAGAAGAAATATCTAATGGATGGAGCGAAAAATAATAATAATAATAATAATAGTAATAGAGCCCATGCCGGGCCTCAAAGATAAATATTTATAAAAAAAGTCTATTGTCGGGAAATACTCGAATGTTGTATTCATATTGAGAAATCCCATTGTCGATGACTATGTGGTGTTCATCTTTGGAGAAGTTTTTTTTTTTTAGTACGGCGCGTTAACACGATCTCGTGATTACAAAAGGTCTTTCCATATCAAACTCTTAATCGGCAGCTCCGAAAACCGGAAGGATTTGATTGGAAAATTAATGCGAGTTCGCAGATTTGATTAGACATACTAAAGTTAAAAGAATTTGATTGGAAAAAATGCACCAAGTTAAGAAAGCCAGCAAATGGACTTTTGCCCCCGACAAAGGGCATAAATTTTCGTATTTCTGCGTTTTGATTGGTGTTGTTGTTCTTTATAAAATGAGTCTATTGGGGGCTAAAATGGAAACCAATGGAGATCAGACAACATTGATTCCCATCTTGTTTTTGATTCACAGAAATTGCACGGGATAGAATGCTTACTGAGCTTGCCCATCGGGTCGAATCAATGTTTTGAATCTAGCCTTCTAATCACTTCAATGCTTCCCACAAAAGTTTCAGCTATGTACTATGTACAATTTGCATGTACACAAAAATCCTAGTTATTGCACCGAAAGAAGAAAGACGTTTTAGCTACTAGTAAGAAAAATTGCCTAAGTTGGCGAATGATTGAATGATGGGGAAAATTATCAACAAAAGTCCTTAAACATATTATAACTATGTCAATTTAGTCCTAAACGTTTTTTTTTTGCTATTTCAATCCTAAGTCTTTTATATTTGTGCCAATTAAGTCTATCTAGCCAATTTTGGTTGGTTGGTGTTGACATAAGCATCACGGAGTCTGAAGTGGTAATTTTTCATAGTATTTTAATATTTTATGAATTTATTATATTTTTTTCTTTTTTAATTTTCTTTAGTTTTTTCCCCAACCATTAGGGCCGGTGGAGGGCCGCGACGCCCTCACCGGATCCTGGTTAGGCAAGGGCACCATGGTCATCGTCAGCCCTAGGTAAGGGTGTCGCGGTCTTGGGCATTACGCCCTTGCCCAGGGCCGGTGATGGACGGTCGGCAACTCTTGCCGGCCCTAAGGATTGGGGGGAAAAGCTAAAGAAAAGAATAGTAGAATTTTAGAATTTGTACATTGATTCCAATAAACTGCCTAATTGTTCGCTACAAATACAAAAATGTAACTAAATAAAATAAAAATAATTTTACTTTAGGCTCCACTTAACTTAATAAGTGGAATCATGGATACTTTCAACAAGAAATATATCAAAGAGCTGGTCTTTGGGCTAGCGAAAAATCTAGGTTTATCGAAGCTTTGTCTAAAATTCATGAAAAATTGGATGGATGGATTGACTTAGCACAAATGCAAAAGGTTTAAGACCGAATTGAGACAATTGCAATAATTTATGACTTTTTTGGTAATTTGTTCATGGATAATATATTCGTGAAATGTGATTTTAATTAAATTGTAGCTCCACGTAACGTTTCGGGAATATGGTCGTAATGAAAGTGAATCCTTACGATTCCTTCTGTTAAAGTGTGGATCATGGAATACCTTGTAATTCATTTGAAGAGCATAACTTAATCTAGCACACTTGGTCATACGTAAGAACGGGTCTAATGACACCGATCGTGGAATTAGTTTCTTTCTCCACATGTCCAGCGTAAGAAATATTAAGTCCTAAACCTAGCTAATAATACTTGATCTACTTTGAAAAACCTCTCATATTGACTGAGATGCCCTCATATGAACTGAAAACCGTATGCTTGAAACCGATAAAAGGCCATGAAACAACGACATAATGCGCATCGAACTTACGCACGCACACATAACAGGTCGGCTGCTAATTTGGACAAGAACATGAAACTACTTCCAAATGTTTCTCGAACATAATGCGCATCGAACTTACGCACGCACGCACACATAACCCGTGGTTCTTGATCATCGTATGAAAATAAGCAAATGATTTAGAATTGTACGATTGCTGTTTCGATTATGCTAGTGAGAGAGTCTCCTCCTATCAAAACTGCAAAGGAAAGCCAAAGTAGAGGTGCTTAGGTTAAATTTTCTGTTTCTTATTGCAGAGTAATCAAAAAAATGAGTGAATTTCCACGAGGGACTGTGTCAAATCCCATGGTAATCGAGATAGCGATCACGGAATTGCTGCGACAAATCCATGTTTTTTCTTGAGGAAGGCATGTTCGCCTCAATACACTGTCGAAAGGATTCTTCAAAAATTTTAGTGGAATAGAACCAAGTAAGCATAGTTGAGTTCAGTCCTTTTTTTTGTTTCCCAAACCAAACTAAACCGCCAGTTGCATTGCAATTTAAAGAGTTAAAAGCCTGCCTAGCTCTCCAATGCGTGAGAGAGAAAGCTGCGTGATGACAGTCTACAGCAAGATGTGGTGCAGGCATTGATGATTCGGTATGGAGGTGAGCATCGAGGGTCTAACAGCAGAAGTAGTAGCAATACAAAACCGTAGCTTAGAAAGTTGAAACAGAATTAGTAGGCACGATGCCACGAAGAAATTTGCTTAGGGGGGCACCAATTATGTGGAGACCGTCTTGTATGGGGAAAATTACCACAAGAATCATAAATCTATTATAATTGTGTTAATTCAGTTCTAAACCTTTTTTTTTGCCAATTGAGTCATAAACCTTTTGCATTTGTGCCAATTCGATCCATTTGACTGGTCGGAGCTGATGTAGATAAATTTTAATAATATTTTTTGAATTTTTGAATTTTTTTAAATAATTTTTTTCTCATCTTTTCTTTTTGTTAGGGTCGGTAGGACAACGGCCCTAACAAAAAAAAAAAAGAAAATTAAAAGACAGGAATAAAAAATAATTAAAATAGTCTACAATATTAAAATATTATTAAAAATGCATCGGCGGCAATGGTATCACGTCAATATCGGCTAATCAAATGGAATGAATTGGCATAAATACAAGAGGTTTAAAACTCAATTGAGAAAAAAATAAGTTTGTGACTGAATTGGCACAATTGCAATAGTTTTAAGACTTTTTTTTAAATGATTTTCCCATGTTGTATGTGACTACCGGATCATTAGGAGATGAATAAGTGTTGGATGTGTCTTTATCATATGATGCCTCATAAGAACTATTTTACCAATTACCAGTATAAAAAAAAATGGTTGTAGAGTTCTAACGGAGAATAATGCAGCCCACAATGTCTGTAGAGATAGGAACAATTGGGATTCAAATGTGGAATGGAGTAGAGCACACATCGACGGACATGAGACATGTTCCAAAACTCAAGAAGAGACTTATTACTCTAAGTAAACTCGACGATATTGGATATAAGTATACCGCTGAAAGTGAAGTACCGAAGATTTCTTGTGGTGCCATGACAATGATCAATGGGAAGAAGGTAGATTCTCTCTATCATCTACTAAGAGAGCATGATGCTCAAGGTTTCTCTATGTTGGAGATGCGATTCAAAAATGAAATGTATCGGAGATAACCCAAGCATGAGACTAGTTGATTTTCGACGTTGCGTGACATGATATTGGGGACAAAATTGGTGATAAGAGTAAAGGAAAAAAAAATGTGGCTCCAAAAGGTAATTGTTTAAGTGACGACTATATCTGTCTTTCTTGTTAAAAGCTAAATTCCAATGACCGTCGTATTTGTTTCTATTTCTTAAAGTCATGTTAGGAGCACAAAATTCATGTGTCTTCAACAAGTAGTACGTGTCCATTCCTTTTTCTGAAGTTGCAAATCTCATGTCGTTTTCAACGGCAAATTGATGGAGATTGTTATGATTATGTGTGGACTATCTTCTTTTCTTTTCTTTCTTTTCTCCTCCATCGCATATCACCATTCAGTATCTCCAGAACTAAAGGCAATGGGATCTAATGGGTTTTCCCATTTCTCCAGGAGTTGCAGAGTCCGCATATTGTTGGGAGGTTGATTGGTCTAAGTTAAAAAGTTCTCGAAAGCAAATCAATTGCAGACCTTTACCTTTTGCTTAAAGCCAAATAGAAAAAAGCCAACCATGGACAGCGCCCCTTCAGACCCTTCCATCTTCTTCAGTTAGATGTCCCAGTAGAGAATTTTTTTCTATGTAAGCTTCTGGCCTGTATCATCTCGAAGGTTAGTTTTCAGAATGGAAAGGTCGTTTGATGGAAAACTGATCTTCTCATCGCTCGACAATAGAATGATTCATTCTTAGACGAGTCAAATACAGGACCCATTTGCGCAATCTCTCTCTCTCGCGCGCGACATTTTCCAATTAATAAAAGGAATATCTTTGGGATTTGTAAATATAGCAGCGATTTCTCAGGAAGTCCTACATGCAAGATTATTAATTTTTTTTCAGGTTCATCGGTAACATGAAGGGGGAAGCACTAGGAGGATGCATTTGGGCACGCGATTCGTGTAAAAATGGCACATGAGATATTATAATAAGGTCTAGGAGACTCGTGCGACGTGAATATCTTTTCCAAGAATCAATAACGTAAGCTTTAGGGGTCGATACGGACAAAACCGAGCATTTAGCACGAGGAGCATTTCTGCTGACTTTGTTCGTTCGATGAAAACATGTCGAGTTTCCGAGACGGCACGAGTGTGTCGGACGTTTTGTGCAAAAGATAAGACCCCCATTTTGTGTCTCCCTGTCCGTGTCTTGCCTTGGCAAATCCCCATGAACCCTAAGCCAAAAACTGTTAAACGGTCATCTAGGCTCTAAGATTCAGAACTTGTAAGGCGTGCCGCTTGCCCCCAAAACGAAATGAAAGGAGGAAGCCTGTACAATGCACAAGGCTAAGAGGAGGCATGAGAGAGAGAGAGAGAGAGAGGAGAGAGCAATTAATGCGGTTGGACAATGAGCCGATCATAACTCCAAGCTAATCGAGACCCTCTATCTCGTTCGGTATTGCACGATTGCACATGCCAGTCAATTTTCTAATAGTTCAAATCATACCCAACGCAGTGTCGAGATGACACAAAGTAGGACATGTTAAGATGACGGAAGAACCCCATCCTGATCCATTGAACTACAAATGCATGGCGAATATACCGAGACTAGGACTAATAAGAAGCACTAGCGCCTTTACTCCCCATTTACCGAAGGGTGTGAAATCTCAGGCCAATATTGGCATCCATACTTGGGTTTTCGACCAAGTTTGTTACGAGGAACCCGAGCTAATCAACAAAGTTTATGTAGAGAGACGAAGAGAATGTAACCCAATTGGCCTCGCCTCCTCTGTATGTCGGGAGGCTATACTGCAACAAAACTTGCTTAATCAAAGGGAAGATGTGGAATCAAGAAGGAAAAGGAAAAACAAGGCCCTCGTGTCATTTTGTAAATATTTGCAGAGCAAAAGAGGCCAAGTCCCTAAAGCCATTTAATGAAATATAGAGGTTTCCAGGCACCAATGTACAGAATGGACACGATGAACCTCTCGTGCATAATCTGGATGTAGCCACAGCTTACAGAGAGAGAGAGAGAGAGAGAGAGAGAGAGAGACAAGGACAGACAAGTGAATTGAAAGAGAGCATGAATACAATGATTAAGCGAAACTGTTCATGGAAATGCGTGACATCACCGGAGAGTCAATACCTTCTTCAAGTCCCTTTCTCTCTTCTGTTCCCACATTGATTAACGACAGGGGGCCTCCGTTCTGGCTCCGTATAACCATCCGCAGGAGCTGTATAATTCTGCCCTACGCGCTGTACTCTGCCATAAAAGACCATCTGCTTCTCATACTGTAACTGTTCCATTCATCAGAGGCCAGGACACATTCCAATATGATGCCCACAATATGGGAGCTTCGAACAAAGTTCGTGGCTCGAAACGCACCTGTTCGTTGTTAAGTTCCCTTCAAATGATCCATATTGAATCACCGACAGGAGCAGATGGGATGGGACAAAATCCTACGACAGTAGACAGAGGCTTTAAGGAGAATAAGAGAGCATGAAAGCTCCCGTATCGCTGATATTGGAAGCACAATTAACCCGTATCAGATCATGGGCTCAAAATTACCTTGGCATTCAAAGCGCTAGTGATCCGGATGATCAATCCACTTCCCAAAGAGAGCCGTGAGGCAAGAAAGCGACTGCTGATATCATGCTCGAGATCCAGGCTACATATTCCTCAATCGGCGGATTAACCACACGTTAGCGCGGCGGCCCACAGCCCCGGCAGCTTTGCGAATTCTGTGAGAAAGGGTCCAGCACCAGTCTTGCATCGACTTCAGCAAGAAAAGGGACACAATTTAGGTTCGATGAAGGTTCCACAATTAGCATCGTTGTAGCGCAGTCACATTGGACCACTGTTTTCAACCACGAAGATGTAGCAATCAGGAAGGGGGAGAAGATACGGGGATTTGGAATTTCTTCTTTCATTCAACAACGGAAAGTCCGACGTTCATACAGTCATCAGAACAATTTCATCATTTCGGTGCTCTGTCTCTCATTTAACTCATAAATAGCCTTTAAGATTGGGTTAATCGTTCGACTAGAGGCCTTGAGAAATCTATGCCGTTAGGGTGGAGGTGTTAAACCTCCAAAGAACGACCACTTACAGGCTTTCCAGTCATTGGGCCAAAAAGCCAGGTGAAGAGCGCCTATCACTCTCATGATATATTAAAACGAAAAAAAAAAAACGGGTGTACTGCCACATGATAGCGAACAAGCATAGATCATGAACTAGACAGCTAGTCCGAACCTGGTCTGAACTATGACAGATAACACTGTAGGAGCAAGAAACGTGAGAACAAACCGTAGTTCCGGAGAATCCAATGTTAAGCACACTAAGTCATGAGTGCCCCTGAGACAATCCAATAGTCTCCCGTGTACCCTTTTTGAAAATTCTCAGTCCTATTCCCTTGAGGCAATAGTATCTCCAGAAAAGCATCTTGTCCAGCTTGAAGCATCTCCACCATCCAGAATTGCATTGCCAATCTGAAAAGCGATACTTTATTGGTGGCAACCACAATGGTGATGAAACAAATTCCAGCCTCACAATATAGTAGCCATGAAAAACTTTCCACAGTCCCCAATCCAACTAAGAACTAACTTATGCAGACAAATTTCCAAACGATGTAATGTAAGATGGAAATGTGACAACCTCTGCCGACATCCCCCACGATACATCGATGTCCTTGTCGCATGTATTAAGAAGGCGTCGCCCATGAGCATGCATTCGAAGTCACGGACGTTACCGTCAGCAATCCTCTCAATGTCATCACGATGGAAGGTTAATTTATTCTTGTCTTGCAACGATTTTTTAAAGCTCGCAGAACAAATAAGCATTAATGCCTTGTGCTGCGCACTTTTTTCTCTGGAAATTAGTCATAGTACTCAAAGAACATACATGTCAAATAATTGGCCAATATGAACCGTCCATCCCTGGTTCAAGAACTGATTGCCCTATTGCCCTCAGTTTGTTGATGTGTCATTTTCTGCTGGATTCCTGCTGGATTCTCTTTCTTGCGCTTACTCCCATGCCATGATCTACTTATCTAATCCAAGATGATTGAGACACGCTAAGATTTTCTGACCACCCTCTCCAATGTGACACTGTGATCAACCTTCAGCTCAACGCAAGTTGTGAAACAGAAAGTTGCATCATAAGGTCCATGAACAATTCCAAGTTCCAACATTGCCAACTCCAGCTTCCTGACCAAAGGTTTAACATAGTGAGGAATATAGCCACAAAAGGATCAAGATTAATGAAGAGACTGAAACAATTCGAAGTAAAATTCAGAAAAGATCCTCCTTCAGAATGGCACAACATTGCCAGGAAAAAGTGCAACCAGTAAGCAACATGCTACAAGAAAAAAACCCGAAAAATAGACGAGCATACACATTTCCAACAGAATACAAAGGACACGTCGGTATACACGATTGTCGTAACCAGAAGTAACAAAGAACAAGAATGTTTCTTTTGCATATTTGTTTGAATGAACTCCTCCATAGTTAATAGGTGCCAACTTAGCTAAACTTGAGGCTTCTTATCTAATGCACGAGTAAGAATTCTTTGGCCGAACCTCCTTTAGTAATAATGCCTTAAGGTATTTTTGCCGCCTAAAGAATTGGCAGTTCAAGATGACTATCTCCACCTCCTGGAATTGCCTAATATCAAAATGACCATTTATTCCTAATGCCGTTCAACTTTCAGATATGAACGCAATACAATGAATGACCGGACTATTGTCCATATTGCCAAAACTATTATATTTCAAGCAACAAAGACTCCGGTTCCAATGAGCGTAAAGAATGTCTCGTCTACCACACCCTATAAATCGGAAGCAAAATTCAAAGATCGAGGGAAAGCAGAGTCACATGATATCTAACCATAGAACACATTATCTATAAATCTCCATCGACGTAATGACGCATTTACATCGTGCCCTTTGTCCGGGAGGAAATTTTCTTACTATAGTCCAGTGAAGGACCTGAAGGAGTGGCTGGAGGGCCCCTAACTCAACCCTAGCCGGCTGGTGCATACACACCAAGAGTCGGTGAAATTCAACCACAGTTCGAATGTCTCCCCCTCCTCCGAGCCTGTGAAATTTGTTCACCTCGCACCCCCTAATGTCAAGTGTCTGCATCTCCCGCTGGTCAAGTCCCTCGACTTCTATAACTAATTTTTCACACGATCCTTCTCCATTGGATACCCCAGATCTTCCAAAGAGCAACGAACAGTACTTCACTAAGCTCAATCGACAGAGAGCAATCCCTAAAATCCACATTTCCAAGGTGGCTAGAGTACAACGCAGCATCATCTGACGATCCGACGACGCGCCGAGCAGCAGAGATCGGCGAGCGGAACATCTCGCCGGAAACGTCAACCAAAATCGAATCCCCTTACGGAAGCAAAGTGAGTAAGGACAAGGAAAGGATGAGGCTCAAACGACGGGATTCGCAGCTTTCCGTGTCCGGAGCGCGATTTTCGCGATTCCTCCAGACCCAGCTCGTCGGCGCGACCAAAAGATCTGCCGGCCGATGGAGTCGCGAATGATTCGACGAAGGTGATGACCGCCGAGTCCAGAGGGCGGCGGAGGACGAGCAAAATGGCCACGTAACCTGAAGCGGAAGATGCGAGAGCATGCGCGGTGCTTCTCAGCGTCTCCGAAGAGGTCGTCGCCTCGGACTCGAAGTCAAGAGGCCCGTCCTTCGTTGTGTCGTTTACTTCTTGACTGTACTTTCCTTTTATTTATTTCAGTTTGCATGTTTTGAATTTTCAGTTTTCCTTTATTTTTATTTATTTTATTTTCTACAGGACCCAAGTTACTTCTCCTCCTCTTCTCTCTTCTATTTTCTGCAGAATCTTCGACAAGGAAACTCGAGTTCCCCCTCGCATTCACGTTCATTTTCTTCTTCTCCCCTTCATACTCGAAATCATCCGTCGGCAGCTCAAATCGACAAACCGGACACATATTCCTCAGACCCAACCACAGCACAATGCGATCTCCATGGTGACCATGCCCACAGGGCGATTTCTTCATCATCTCACCGACAATCACCATGCCCTACTGATCCCACACATCAAAGTTTCGTCCTTTTGATTTGATCTCCTCGGTTGGAAGCTCCAAAACGGCTGATTCCACGGCTAGCGGAGCTTCTCTTCTTCCGGTGTTTTTGTAGCGACAGTTGGTACCTAGCGTCATCCACATAATCCCCCAAAATGGCTATATAGCAGTATAATTCATATACTTCCATCCTCGGTTAGATGGAGTTATCATCTAATCCCATAAAAATCTTAGCCCAATTGACAATCTGATTATGGTCGCATTGAGCTTGCGTTATGTGATATTATGTTTATGATGGAGTGTATTGATGAAAAAGTGAGAGGTATCGTTTGAGAGGCCCCACAAAGAGGTTGTTTAAAAGGGCACCATCTTCTTATCTATTAAAGATAACTTTTGAAGGGGCACATTCGGAAAATATATGGCAGAAGAAATGAACGTACGTTCTTTAATCTCTCTCTTCTCTCAAGAACACACACAAACAAACGAAAGCGCAATCTATCCTTACTTTGAGAAATGATCGGTATTTATATTCGGACCATCGTAGGTTGAAGATTCGATCGTGGATGTATTGGCGATTCAATGAAGTTCTTGGACAATTCCACAATCGAATATTAATAAAGGTTAGTTGAATTCTTCGGTAGTAACTTCCAACACGTTGCAAAGTATCGGATCCAGAGCCCAAGCATGTCATGCCGCCTCCATCGCGCATCATCCTTGTCATATTCATTTTTGTTCTCTTCTCCGTTTTCATTATCTTCCTCATCGGTATCGTCTTCATCCTCGTCCTCCCACACACACAGAGGGACGTCCTCATCATGCGTCGCCTGCACGATCAACTGGCAATTTGGGCGGCTAGCACCTAACCTCATTGAGCATTTCGAGCAACTTGCGGAGACGGTTTCCGTGCAACTGGTGGTGGGTGGGATGGAAGTTTGTCCGCCATCAAAGGCGTTGTATGAGAGGTTGAGGAGTTAAAGTTTCCGGTCGTTATTGTCGAAAAAATTAAAGGAAGGAGAAGGAATGTGGAGCCGCAGGAAAAGAGAGGAAATAAATAAACAAAAAGGAAGGGAAATTCAACCGAAGCATAAAAGACAAAGTGGCAAGATGGTTAAAAATTACTATTTTTAGGAGGGTCGAAGCTAAAATTAGAGTGGAAATAGAGCGCCCCCATATAATTACCTAGTAAATAATGTAACTATTCCGACCCAAAAAAAGAAATTAAAATCGAACTTTGGCCAAAATAATAATAATAATAATATAACTCGAAATGACTCTTCTTGCGAAAACTACCAATAAAAAGACAAAATTGTCAAAGCCACAGCGCAAATAGGGTAATCTAAGGGTGTGCATCGATCCGGTCCAACTCGAGAATTGGATCAAACCGGTCAATTTTGGATGGTTTTCACGGGAATCGGTGCCGTTCCCAATTTCAGAAAATTGAAACTAGAATTAACCATTCCAGTGCCCGAGTCTTGAGGAGGAATCGTACTGACTAAACCAAACCTGTGCAACTAGCCTAGACATATATTATATATATATATATATATATCATATTATTAGCGTAAACTAAAAACAATGAAGAAAAGATATTTATAACACCGCCGGTTCCAAAATGGATAGTCAGTTCTTGATTGTTCTTGATTCCATAGATTAGGCACATATCCCATTCGATCTAATTTCCTTTTCTATGACGGGAATCGACTCTCTTGAACCGATCACCATTAGGCATCAAGTGACATAATATATGTAAAGGAAGTAATTTAGGATGTTTGAAAAAAAAAAAAAAAGATCGAGATCTTTTAAAAGTATAAAATCATATTTGCTTCATGTAACGGTAGATATATCTTGTACTTCAAAGTTTATTCCACGTTGTAGCTTACTTTTGCATATCAAAACATTAACATCTAATTTGGAATGAATTAGTATTGTTTGGAGTGATTTGTTAATATTCATATTTTTTTTTGTCAGAAATACTATGATATATTATTTGTTATGTATAATCATGTATGGATAACTTGTTTTGTTAAATATAAAATTTTATATTCATCCTTTAAAATTTTGGATTGAAAATTAAAAAAAATAAGAGAAAATTTTAAATAAAGGCATGAAAATGCCTTTATTTTTTTTAAATAAAAGCATAAAGTGGAGTTTTTTTTTAAATAAAAAAGTGGAGCTATTATTATTATTATTATTATTATTATTATTGCTCAGTAGTGGAGCTTGTTTAAAAAAAAAAGGAAATGATGGTGTTATTTGGAATTTTTTTTAAAAAATAGGAAAAAAATATTTCTTTTCCTAATAGGCTTAAAAACACTCAAAACCCCAACTTTTGCTCCTCTGTGTGACGGGGATCAAAGGCAGTCCCTTGTCGTTAATTGTGGTCATTTGTCCGATTATGGTCGGTCGTCTTGGCGATCGAGGTGGCGATTGCAGCTGTTGATCAGTCTTGTTCGATTTCATCTGATTTGGTTGCAGGAAGGGTTTAAGAATGAGCCAACAGCCGTCGGTGATCCTCGCGACTGCTAGCTACGATCACACCATTCGATTCTGGGAGGCCAAAAGCGGACGATGCTACAGAACGATTCAGTACCCAGATTCGGTCTGTCTGCTTATCTCGACGATTATTAAACGTAGTATTTAGCTGGGTTTTGCAATGTTCTTTGTGTGGGTGAAGATATGTAATTTGTAAGTTTGTAACTTAAAATAGATCTACGTGGGTGTGAGTATACGGTTGAGGATTTTTTATGCAGTTAACCTGTTTGATAAATGGAAGGTTTAGTTGGGTGTAATTTTATGAGTTGTGTACGCGCCCGGAATGTCAA
This sequence comes from Rhodamnia rubescens, assembly GCA_021437795.1. Taxonomy (NCBI): domain Eukaryota; kingdom Viridiplantae; phylum Streptophyta; class Magnoliopsida; order Myrtales; family Myrtaceae; genus Rhodamnia; species Rhodamnia rubescens. Next base: position 98,758 of record JAILYA010000017.1, read on the forward strand.
CTTTATGTTTCCGTGGAGTTGGTCTCTTCATAATGCTGAATTTGTTCCACGAAGCAAGTGAAAGTCCGGCGTTAATACAAAGATGAATTCTTTCACTTGCCTTGTGTATAAATCCTTAGCATGGAAAACGAAACTCTAAGCGAATTGACCTTGTGCGCTGCATGCAGCAAGTCAACCGGTTGGAGATAACTCCACATAAGCGGTTCCTGGCTGCGGCTGGAAATCCCAGCATAAGATTGTTTGATGTCAACTCAAACAGCCTTCAACCAGTATATCTCTTAACCCTTCTTGATACATGTTATGTGATTTCAACTCGTACTGATTTAGAATGTTCTATTCAATTTACAAGAACTTCATGAAATCCATGGCAGGTGATGAGTTTCGACTCCCATACAAATAATGTCATGGCTGTGGGGTTTCAGTGTGATGGGAATTGGATGTACTCAGGCTCTGAAGATGGAACTGTTAGAATATGGGACCTGAGGTAGAAAAATGTGCTGAAATTGTTGATAGTACTCAAGTTAATTTGGTGTGATATGATATACATTGTAGTGAGAACCTTGTTTCTTGTTCTTTTTCGATGTAAATGTAGGGCCCGTGGTTGCCAAAGAGAATATGAAAGCCGTGGAGCGGTCAATACGGTTGTTCTGCACCCAAATCAGGTCAGATGTTCGTTGCACCGGGTTTCTGGACATCTAAGAGAAAAATGCTGTACAGTTTCCTTCCCTTAGTGGGACTATCATACCCCTTTTTTCTCAAGACAAAAATGAAATGGCATATTTTGATCCATGTTTGAGTTGGATTAATGTCAAAGTTATTTTTTCAAAAATTCTTTTCACGTCACTAATCCTTAGTGTACAGTATCTCGTACTTTAAGACTGGTTGAACTCACCTGCTGTTTTTCCTTATTTTTTGGTCAAGTTTGCTAAAGTTCAGTTTCCTACATCCCTGACATAAATGGTTTCTAATGGCAATCTTTCTTCTCTAATAGCTTAAGACCTTTGGTTGGTTATTCTAATGAAGGTAAACAATTGGATTAAAATCACAACTTTATCTTGCTTTCATCCTAAGGCAGGGAAATCTCTCGTGCAGAACTGGTGACACGTGTAGTTAATATATGGTTTCTTGTTCGGCTTAAAGGGGATCCTGTATGTTGTGATGCGTAACTGAATCTTTCTAGACGAGGGATAAGCGCACCTAAAGTTCTATAATTAGGTGCGAAAGTGTGATCGAACCCTAAACTTTCAAAAATGCAATCCAATCTTAAATCTTGTAAAATCAGTGCAATCAAGTCTCTCCGTCAACTCTGTCTAATTTGACTAACGGAAAATGCTAATGTGGTATATTTTAATGTTTTCTGAAGAGACATGCATTGGGAAAAAGCCAAAAAATTATAGAAAGGAAAAAGGATAAATGTTAAAAGGAAAATGTCTTAATAAGAAGGGAAAAAAAGAGAGAGAGTAGTCTGGGGTTGGTCTAGAGGCGGACAACACCAGCCGTTGCCGGCACAGTAGGGGGCAGTGGCCATTGGCCAACCTGCCCCTCCCCCGCTTGAGTCTCTATTGAGTCTTCTTTTTTTCCTTTTACCTTTTTAGCTTGCTTTTACTTTTTAATCCAATTTATTATGAATTGGAAATTTTATATAAAGTTTGAGGGAAACAGTGTCGATTTGGTCGTTGCACTCGTTAGTTAACATTAATGGCCACGTAGGAGAGATTATAGAAAAGGCCCCATTAGCATTCTATTTTTATTAAATTATACGGAGTCAAAGGAGAGATGTGATTTCACCAATTTGATAAGTTTAAAACTTGATTGTAAATTTTGAAATATTAGAACTCAATTGTACTTTCCCCACAAGTTTTAGGACTTTTATTATTCATTATCACCTTCTAGTTTTATACTTGATTTTTTTTCCCACTAGTAATTGAACTAGGTGATCATCAGTCTAGCTTTGGTCGTACATTGTGAATTGACTAGTGTTCACGGTTTGATTATCCAGACTGAACTAATATCTGGAGACCAAAATGGAAATATCCGTGTATGGGATTTGACAGCGAATTCATGCAGCTGTGAGTTGGTATGTATAATGTATGAATGTGATGTTTGTAAAAGAGAAATTTTTTCCATTGAAACACTGCTAAGATTCAGATACTTTTTGAGTAGCTGTGGATTACTTATTAACCTCTCCAGAGTGAACTAGGTACCAGAGGTGGATACAGCAGTCAGATCCTTAACAGTTATGTGGGATGGGAGTTTGGTGGTTGCTGCAAATAATAATGGAACATGTTATGTTTGGCGCTTGCTGCGTGGGACTCAGGTGATTAAACTATGCCATGAAACACCATGGTTTCTGCCTTTTCCCCTTTACTCATTCCTCACATGTAGCATGTCTTTTTTATCTCTACAGACAATGACCAACTTTGAGCCACTTCATAAGCTACAAGCACATAATGGATATATCCTTAAATGTCTTCTTTCACCTGAGTTCTGTGATCCCCACAGGCTAGCTTCTTTTCCCATCTGGGAGCCCTTTTTCCAATTCTGACCTATATATCGATATTAGTAGCATAATGGGACTTGAATTATGTTTCAGATATTTGGCTACTGCTTCTTCTGACCATACCGTCAAGATTTGGAACGTTGAGGGTTTCACTCTAGAAAAGACTTTGATAGGTACCTTTGGAACTCACTCCACCTCTGTTTTGTTCCATTTGCATTTAAAATCACATTTGGAAAAAACCAATGTGATGAACCAATTGCCTAGCTGATTCCTTGTTTCACTTGTTTTTAAGGACATCAACGCTGGGTGTGGGACTGTGTTTTCTCGGTAGATGGTGCTTATCTTATAACAGGTAAGTGGCTCCTGTCTTGAGCTGTCCTGGCAGATATTTCTGGGGGGCATGTAAATCTTGGTCCTGAGCCCTGAATGCCTGGGAAGAGGTTGATAGTTGATCCCTGTCCAGTTGGTTGGCTAGAGCTGTGCTTAAACATTAGAAATTAGTGACATGGGACTAGTCTTGCATTATACTATATCTATTGTTCTCCCAATTCTGGGTTCATGTGTCAGAAGAAGGGCTTCAAGTGATAATGGGATGGTGGGTATCCAACTTAATTAGGTGTTTAGCCGAGATTTGCCATCTTTTCAGTCCTCTATTTTCCTATACACAGCCTGGGCTGGACATAGGGCTAAAGGGGAGGGAGCTGAATTTTGCAAAACAGTAAAACTCTATCTAGAAAAAGGAATCATGAACGATGCATATGTAAAATTGACAATTGTGATTAGTATCATCTTCTCATGGGTATCTTGAGGTGCTTACCATATTGCAGTATCATTGGTTTGTGAATGTTAGATCAGCATGAGCATCTGTCTTTAAAAAGACTTATTCTGGCAACTGACTGCTTGAATCATGTCTCAAAAATCTTTAAATCCCTTTGCTAAGAATCCTTTCCTCATCTCATCCTACTTAAGATCCGGAGCCCAGCGACCAGTCTCTGAATGAATAGGATAATGCTGTGTCATTCCATGGAGAGGTGGTCCTTTAATTTGTTCTCTCTTTACCTTCCAGAGTTCATCTGAACTTTTTTCTTTTCTGCGTGCAGCTTCCTCAGATACAACAGCAAGACTCTGGTCCATGTCGACCGGTCAGGATATCAGGGTGTATCAAGGACATCATAAAGCAACTACTTGCTGTGCCCTCCATGACGGTGCAGAAGGGTCTCCATGCTGACATGGGAAAGAACCCGGGGCTTAAGCTTGCATTAGCTCGCAAATCCACTAGCAGGGGGCCTGACTGTTTTCCATTGTGTAAAGAAGTTGGTTGATGTCGGAACAATCACATTTTTTGCAGATCGAAGTGCACATAAGTTGCCGGCGTTGGACCATCCAAGTTGTTTCGTCATTGAATATCGAAATGATGAATTTTCAAGGGAATAGGGCAAAAGATGAAAGCTTTGAAGCTTAGGCCAGCTCATGACTCGTGGATCTCAGATGTCCAAGTTTTGTCTTTCCATTTGATTGCAGCTAGTAGGTTTCCTGAATTGCTTGTAAATATGTTCAATATAGCTGTTCGCTGATAATTGCTTATGATATTTCTACATAATTTGCAGAGACCATAGACTAATCGCTTATGATATTTCTACATAATTTGCAGAGACTATAGACTAAACTAAATGGCAGTAAGCAGGTTTCCATTTTTGGCCAGAGCAAGCAGACTAAACAATAAATCGGCATCCATACAAGCATGCATTATACAAAATGAAAGGACTATAGAGATGGGGCAAAAGGTTGAACAACACAACCCCAAAAAACATAAAAATTACACGTATCAGCAATAAAAAAAAGGTTGTTGACGAAGCCTCCGACCTAATGAAAGTACAGGAGCATCTGTCCATCATTTCTCTTTCTTTTCTACTCTGTTTGAGGACTCTCCTTTGGTCTTTTGCTTCGATGGTGCAACCTTTGCAGGTGTGGATCGCTCGGACTGCGAGAATTTGATTAATATGTGCATGAGAACGGTAACAATTGCCAGACTGAGTGAGGAAAATGTGATTCCCTTCCAGGATGATAAGAATGAGGTATGGCGAAGGAAGTGCCAAGCCCCAAAAGCAACCAAACATGTCCAAGAGATGACCACCTATGCCAAAAACAGAAAATGAGGGTTTATCCCAAAAAGAATGGAACGTCGAGTTTATAGTTTGGTCATGAAAAAGAATGTTGCTCGCTGTTAAATGAAAAAACTGACCAAAAGTGACTTTATTGGCCGGCCTGTATCCTGCAATTCACGGTCACTAAATGTGTCCTCGGCTATATGTTTGTCCAATAATGCATCCTACACTCAAAAAGGTAAATGGTAATTAAGACAAGCAAACTGATAAAGCACAGTTGCCTCTTTAGTCCAAGTCTAAAAAGTCGGATTACACATCAGGTTAACACTATTCGACTGATATACAAAGTTACTGTCACCTTAGCCACAAATATATCTCTGCACCACTGTGCAACTGCATCATCTGTTTCAGGCAATTCCTTCATCAAATGCCTCTCGAGACGCACATGGACCTGCAGGAAGGCAATGGTCGTTTGTATTAAGAAATATGTATTCATCACTGAAAGTCATCATATCCCATAGACCAATATCTGACTAACTGCAATGGTTGAACAATTTACACCGTAAAGGAAGTTTTCGCAGCCAGAGAACATTCAGGAAATTTCACAAAAGATCGGCTACTTGCGTTCAGGTACCTTCAGCGAGATTCTGTTTATTAATATATGTAGATGTACCATGTGGAAATTACAACTAACATTCATTGTTTACCAACTCTAGAGCTGGACTACCATAAGCTGACACAGCAAGAAACAGTTGATCTGTACCAGGCTGAAATAGAAATAAGTGATTACAGCCACTTCCAAAAAGCCATTAGCGTCATAACTACATACTTCTTAAACACATCCATCACTTCCGATTCCAATTCCAATTCCAAACCTGATCCAAGTATCAAGATCGCACTGATATGACACTTGACATCCATGGGTTGGTCTTAGACAAGATGACGTTGATAGAACAAGTAAACATGCAGTGCATAATTGTCAGTAATTATAAAACTCAAGTCTAAATCAAATGCACTATTGGCAAATGAATGCCACAAAAATATTGCTGTTTAAACTTTTAGAGCTTTAGAGGAATGCCAATTCAGCATCCTTCATTTAAGCAGTGAGTGGAGTAGCTCAGCTTCAAATGAAAGACTTGACTTACCACCGATGACTGCCCCTTGAAAAGTCTTAGAATTGTAGGTGCAGGCGAATTTTTAGGAATGGCCACTGTGACATCATAAATGGCTGGAACAAATGAACGCATGTGACTCACTGCAGAAACAAAACCCTGAAAGAAAGAAATAGTTTAGAAGATGTTCCATTCTGAGTATAATTGATTATATCACTGTGATCAAAATATCCTACCACTCTAATAAAGCAGTGATCCTAAAGAAACTCGGAAAAAAAGACCAGAAAGAGTTTACCAACAGCAAATTGACAAACTTCGATGAGGCACATTTGTTGTGGAATGTATTTTATGAGTACAGTGTAACTCGATGATTCAACAGATATAAGAGAACCTGGCAGATCAAACCCACTTATTATCCGTATTATCTGGTAGTTAGCATCGAGATTTCAATCCTCCCTCCCTCCCCTCTCTCTCTCTTATTCTCTTTTCTCCTTTTTTGGATATTCTACACCTATCATATAATTTTGGTTGGGTAGTTCTATCAAAAGCTACTAATCTACTACATACACAAATTCAGCACTACGTTTTTTTCGCAACCATACTTGAAATGCATGAGACAGTAATCAATGACCATTAGCAGACCAGAATTGCAAATGAGAATGCTTACAAGTCACTAGCACATACTGAAAATCTTTATAAATGATGAGCCATATTGTGGGAAAGATGAATGGCAGTTTAGAAAGTACAAATGCCATCTTTGGAGGTATTTCCTCCTTTACCTAGCATAGTTTAAATAGGTGAAATAAGCGAGACACCCAGTTGGCCTTCTTCAGCCGTCCATAAATACAAACACTAAAGAACAATAGTTTTTCAGCCAAAGGCAACACTATCCACCAACCTTAAGTATACATGAAGACAATCTTGCTATCACAAATCCCATCAATACCCCAAAAATTGAACAATGCAGGCTACCCATACTATGAAATGGGGCATTTCCACAAACCTTTTTTTTCCTTGGCCATGTACTACACAATATAGATCTAAGAAAAAGGGCTTGCTCCAACAGCAAAGAAAGAAGAGGGATCTTTCAGGCTAATGCATACACAATAATGGAGCATTGGATATGAATCCTAAAGCTTTTTTAAGGTCATTGTCTTACTGTGATGGTTCCCCATGTCATCAGCTGGATAGCCAAACCAATGTTTGGTGCATTGGCGATCACCGACGGTAACTAGTTTTTAACATACAGAATAAAACAGCATGAAATACAGATCAAGTTTTATTTACATTTCTATGCTTCAAGTGACAATTGTTGCATCACAGGTCACTCTAGGCAGAAACTGACATTCCTGCCACTGCCTATTAAAGAGACTTCTGCTTTTAGTCCATGGAATATATTAACTGAGAAGTAAATGGAAAATAAAAAAAAAGGCCACCCCAGCCAATCCCATCCAAAAGCAGGAAAAGATAGAAGGATATGAGAAAGGCAAACAATTTCATTGATTTTCACTCCCCAAAAAAGAGAGGGGCTGAAAGTAACCTTGGTACGGGGAATCAAAGTGTTTCGAGGTACAGGAAGTCCTGTTGAATTTGCATACTCCTGAGCTGCCAAAAGCTTTGCCTGAGTAAAGCGAGTTCCTTCAACAAAAAGCGCCAACCAGAAGGGCAGGGGATAGTCCTTTAGCCTTAGCAGACCTGACTGCAGCAAATAAACCACGAAAACCAACAATCAACTAACGCACTCCACAAGTATAAATGCTTACATGGTCATCAGAAAAGCATTTCTCTTTAACTAGATGGGTAACAAATTATAGAGAGCAAATAACATAAGGTTCCTTTTAGTACCTTTAAGGTGCTTTCATCCTTTGCCCAGCTCCTTTCCAGGAAAAGATACTCGGAAAACCACATTGACCAACCTAGTACCTGCAAGCATTGATAATTCCGATCCTACTTTTGAGAAATCGGATAAACCCTATATCTATATATTTTTCTCTTTCTTCAATGGAAATGGAAGGTTATTTCGGTGGCATTAGTAGGCAAAAGCCCTTAACTTCATTATCTATGCTCTTTCAAAAGAAAGTCTTTCCAACAAGAAAGTCACAGTCACATCCCTACTCCTATGAGAAGAGCCCGATGCAGCGAAGCCAAATTCATTCAAGGCAAGTGGGGCTTACTTTTCCTGACATGGAGCCATCTCCTATTCAATTAGTTATGCTAATGGGACTGAACTGCCTTTACTTTATAGAGCTATAGACTGAGGTTAGTGAGTTCCATAAGGGCTTCCCTTAACTCCTTAAGAAGGAGAAATAAGAAGAGTTGCTTCCCTACTTGACTTGATTCATCCTCATTTGGGCAAGAGGGAGAATAAGAAGGAATCAAGCAACTGACATAAAATGTGTGTTTATGTTACAGTCAGGTGATGTGGATCTCTGAGAAAGATAAACGACAAGCTGGTAAATCCTATGCTTATTCAGTCCTTTCCATCTTTCACCGCCATAGATCACATTGTCCAATTATATATAAAATCAAATGATGAAGGTGTGGTATGACAGAAGAGTAACGGCAACAGAAACAATCAGTTTGCAAGACACGTCCTATTCTCAGAAAAGTAAAGCCAACTCATCTCTTTCCTTAAGATTACAAGCCAGTTTGCCCCATAAAACACCAGACTTGAATTAAATTATATGCATGTGAGCAAGTTACAGCCGTGAACATGTTGGGCCTGCCACTAGAAGTGACGATTAAATTGTTAACCTTCTGCAGTAAGCAAAATATGCTAGCTCTGGTGCAAGCAATACTGGAAACATACCGGAAGAAACTTTGATGATTTCTTCATCACAGCTAATGTGCTGCCAAGGCAACCCGATCGCTGTATCCAGATAAGTTTTTATAAATCAATATGGAAAAACGGCAGATCATTATGTAAGCTGACTTTAAATGGTACATAAAAATAAAAAAGCCATGGAAATAATAAACCAGCAAAAACGGAAAATAATGAAAAGAACATGCGTATGTCAGAGACCTAATTCACTACGGGCCAATGATATGTACCCAATTTCAATGATGATCTGACAAGTACGCACTGTACAGATGCATGAATTCCTATGTAAACAAAAAGTAGATATGTCTCCAATAATTTTCATGACCGACACTCACCTGAGCCGAGACCCATCCAACCAGCCAATCTATATCACTTCTGTGATTTGATATGACTAGCGCATGTTCTTTGCCTGTAATAACCAAAGAAGTAAAATTAGCCATTTATAGCTTTCGAAGCAATGAAACAATCCAGTTTCTTCCAGATAAAAATAAATATAGAATTAGCAATCCATTGGTCTCAATCATACCCATTAAGTGAAAGGTTTCACGATCAGTGAATATCTGGATCTACATAAAAAAAGAAAGATTCACATAATCAGTACTATGGTACATATGAGACAAAACAGAGTAATGCATACTCCCACAAAATCATATAATCATTTTAACCAGACAATATATTTCAAAGTCCTCAAATAGGCAGCGATGAACATGCAAAAGCATCTCGGAGAAAGAGAATAATGACAAAAGAATTACGAGACAAAAAGAGGACTGCTATTGAATTGCCACACAATTAGTCCAATAACACTCGTCAAGACAGCATTCAGAGGACAAGTAACAAGGCAATAAGTTTCATCTAAAGATACAGAGTATCTGCTTTACCATGCGTGGCACCTCCTGAAGAAACCTTTATTTATCAAAGCCAAAAGAATAACTCAACAAAAAAATATGCTGGAGCATTTGGATTTCACAAACACAGCACACAGAAAACCATGGCCGTACCTAAAGATGAGAATGATGGGAGAGAGCTAATTCTCGAACAGTTTCTTAGTAGGTGAAGAGTGAGAGAAGTTAAAACTTATTCTCAATATACTGCCAACCAAGAACGGCCAATCCGCATAACGGCACAAATTCCAAGAAGCAAATATTACTTAAAACAGACACCAGTTGAGATTGACAAGAAGCAACAGTAGAAATGAGCCAGAGATTCTAGGAGGAACAGGAGAAGTATATCTGTAACATTCAGGGTCAAGTTCATGAAATAAGCCCATTTTATTGGATAATCTATCCTAAACATGCCTTCCATACTGAGATAGCAGTCCGAAAGTTGATTATCATAATCCTTCTCAGTCATTACAGATGATCCAAAGCCAGAAAAGTTTGTACGCAGTAGTATAGAATAGAAAGTAAAAATATTCGAAAAGAAATGCAAGAACTTTTCTACAACCTCCTTCACTCTTGACCGATGAGGGGATTCCAGTGATCTCCCAAAATGACCTCAAAGGGGGAGAACAATAAACTCTCACAGCTGCTTTCTACTAACTTGCATTACCAGTGTTAACATTTTTTCCACACCATCCTTACTGGTCAATAGGGAAACATTCACCAAACAAGTTAACACGGATTGATGAAAGTGCCAATACCTTAACTCCTGCCCACCAGTCCACTAGCCATATGAGCTCGAGCCACAACAGTTCGGCCACCACTCTGTTTATTCTTCTATACGTATTCTTGGACAGCGGCCTGACAAGAACAAAGCACACTGCCTGAAACAAAAACGACACAGGAGTTACATGCACTGCGAATAAATTCAAAAGGAAAGGAAAGAGGGGAACGTTTTCCCGGCCAAACAAGTGGAACGACAAATGCACAATAACCAATCATTCGGCCAGCAATTTCACGGCAATCAAACAGACGGACGACCAAATGAAGAAAGTGGCAACACTGAAACAACACAAACACAGCGAGCGGTGACAGACGAAAGAACAAATCAAAAGAGGTCGCCAAGAAGTAGCTCATGTCCCGATCGATCTCCTTCAGCGCAGTAGGAACGAACAACTTCCCACCACGCAATCGCAGTCCGAACCAAAAAAGGAGGAAGCCTCGGACAAAGCACCGACGGGATTCAAGCAAGCTCAAAGGCCTCGCGAGACGAGCTCCGAGTGGGGCGAGGCAATCGAGCAAAGCTTGAATCTGGCGAGAACACCGAGGTGGAGAGAGTGAGGTCACCTGGACGAGATTGACGGCGAGGCCGGAGAAGAAGAAGAGGATGCTCAAGGGGGACGACGACAGCTGCCGCTGCAACCGCCATGGCGCGAACACCTCCCCACACCGCACCTCCGTAGACGACGGATTCAGCGAGCGAGAGAGAGAGGGGATGAGTGGGGATAATTTCAGAGAGAGAAAGAGGGTGGGTGGGGGGAGCGATCTGGTAAGGCGGGCGATACGATTTAGTGACGAGTGAGGAAGAAGGTGCGATCCATCAGATCAACGACGGACGACCGAATCGAAGAAGAGGCGAGAATGGCCAGAGTCCCCCGTCTTTCAGACGCAACGGCGTTTCTGTTCTGCTCTGTCGAGGCACCGGGAACGACGACGATGGAGAGCGATTCCTCAATTTATTATCACTTCAGGCGTCGTAGTAGAAGATCGCAATTTCATTTCTCTTTTTCTTTTATCTTTTTGTCTTATAGCCAGGTGGATCCATTTTCCATTTTGCTGACCCACAGAAATGACTTCCATTTCAATTATTTTTTAAAATTCCTAATAAAAATCTAAAATGCCGTCAGTTGTTTTAAATAATGATTTAAAATAAATTTTATTTCAAATACGAGCTTAAAGTGCCTTCATTATTTTAAAGAATTGACCTCGATCAATGAAATTTTCATTTTTTATTTTTTATTTTATTTTTTTCACTTTTGTCTTTTCATTTTTCTCGGTTTCTTTTTTCTTTTGCTGCAACTGGGTCGGGTCACCTGCGATGGACCCGACCGACGGGGGCAGCCTCGCCGATGGCCGATCATCACCTCGAAATCGGCCACCAGCGAAAAGGGAGGGAAAAAAGAAAACGTTTAGAAAAATATAAATGCGTAAAATACTATTGATCAAGCTTTTTTGAAAACAATGAAACACTTCAAGTTCTTATTTGAAATTTTTTCGTTTTTTTTTTTTTCCTTTTGTTCCATAGCCACGCCGGTCCTATTACGACTAGAAGGGTAAAAAAATTGCAGAAAGCATGTTGAGATCTACCCGATCAATCAAATTCGCATGAATGGCAGTGCAAAGAAAAAAATCCGATCCACGTGAACTTTTAATCCATCGTTGGGGTTTATTGTTATTAGAGGCGGCAAAATGGGTTAATGGCTCGTTTTTCTTTCTAAGTAAATATCGGGCAATCGTATAATTATCTTGCTCAAATAGAATGTGAATCTTCTCGAGTCGATATTGAAATGAGATTATTTTTAAATACAAATCGGCTGCCATGATTAAATGTGAGGAATGCCATCCCCTTAGCGGCATTAGCCCCAAATCTCTCGAGGAGGGGGCAAACTTCATGCGTCTCCAAAATGCCAAATTAGCAACAAAGTCCTCGCATTTTCTACTCTTTTCAATTTCATCCCCATCATTGTTGTTTACCAAAATAAATCCTCACCTTTCAAAATCGCATCAAATCTATCCCAAAACTAGAATTTCTCTGAAAAAAATTGTATTGTGGTTACCGTTTTTTTTTAACCTTCCTTAGCTTTAAATATTCAGCATCTGTTTGTTTCATAGCAAATAACTTCCAAAAAAAAAAAAATTTTTGGATTTTTTTCATAAAGAATAATCTAGTCAAGGAAAATATTTTTTCCACCAATGAAAGAAGCACATTAAATAATGGGGAGAATGATTTCCTCTTGTTGAAAAAAATGAGATCATTTTTTCGAGACCGCAAGGCTCGCCTCTCACCAGTGGCCAATCGCTAGTTCAAGAAAAGAAAAAGTATTTAAAAGTTACAAAAAGTGTGAATGTTAGATCGTGCCGCATAGGATGATTAGGTCTATGTCAATAATTTTCGACTAAATAATGATACAAAAAATCAAATGAAATTTTTCTTGTCACTATTGCAATCGAGGGTTCGATTTTTGAACCCGACCCGGGCCCAATGATCACAATTTCTTACCTGCCTTGTTCTTCTATTTCCCAAATCACAGAAAGGAAAGAAGTAAACCACGCTAGATGGACAAAGAAGAAGACTCTTCTCGGGCAAGGCCACCATGGATGCGACGCCCCTTTTTTTTTTTTTGCGGGGATTTGGGAGTCGGGGTGGGGGTGGGGCCGACATGCGATGCCTAATTAAATGGCGGCCGATGGGGACCGGCGGAGACGCAACTGGCCACCCCATTTACACTGCCAGCACCATCAAACATAATGGGCGGTTCTGAGATTTTAATGGTCGAGATTGTACGTCTCGAGAAGCGTGCAACTTTGAAAAAATTTTAAATTTATCATATTTTCATCAATTTAATCACAATTTTTTAAATTTTATCAATTGAGTTCCAAATATTTTATATTTTCCAATTGAATCGATCCGATTAATTTTGATCGGGAATCGTCAACGTAGACGCCGACTATACTATGTTGCATGAGTAGCGTTGACGTGCAAAGGGCTTCTTCCTATAAGGCATTATTGCTTGGGTCAAATCACAAACAAATAGTTCCACGTGAATCTTCTGCCTTTGATAGATCAAGGGAGGGTGAACTTAATTTGATGCAAGAAGGGTACGATGCTACCACTTGCTACCGTAAGTATCTCGTATCGACTGCAAATTGGATAATTTGCGCCATAGCTAGAGTCCATGCCATCTCGATTTGTGGTCCTTATAGTCAAGATATTGCAAAAGGCAAGGGCCATTGCAGCTATGTCGCTTGCAAGTGTGCTACAGTTTGAACTTGAGAACTCATTAAAAGACATTAAACATCTTCACCGTCAGATCCAGAGAATTATAATTAGGCACAAGACCGACATAAATATACACATAAAGAAGCGTATAAACTTAAATACATACGCTAAAGGAAAAATCCTAATATCAATATATACAATGCATCTAACATTCACGATCATATTTTCATCAAGATGGACTTTTAACACAAACATCCGATCCGGATCATGAGTTCGATGGATATTTTACGATTAGGACGCGAGATGATGTGGCTGATTTTCATTTCATATGAAAGAAAATAGGTCACCATACCTCCAAATAAAAAAAGTCTAGTCATTTTTTTGAAGTTAATTTCTATTATTATGCACTAATGTTACTTAAAAAAGAAGGCAATGAAAAACAGAAAAGGCAAACGTGCGTCGTTGTCATGTTTGCGCAATCTAGCCCCCATCCCCGTCATTAATGCAACTAACGGTATCTTGAATCATCGACCAAATTTGTGTTGGAATGCTTCCATATCAAACGATGCCTTCATCTAACTTTAATAACATTAAAGTGGGAAAGCTGAATTCAAATCTTTTCAAATTTTATTTGTCTTCGTAATACATAACTTCACGCCTACTTTTAAGCCAAAATCCAACCTATACGTACAGGAAAGTATTAGGATAATTAAAGAAACGAATCATGTATTTACTCGACGGTTTAAGTTTTTTGAACAGGTTAACGGTTGTTTCATAAAATTTTACACTTTAATGATCGATATAGTGTACTCATCGGAGCAAGGTAGAGATCATTTTTTCATTACATGTCTTAGGATTGAGCATGGGTCTCGAGTAGAATCGTGAATCGGATCGAACCAACCTTCAAAATTGGCTAGTTCCATGTTTTAAGGCTCCTCGGACCGATTCCCGATTACAAATTTTTCGGAATTGGTACTGTGCGATCCGGTTCCCAAATCAAAAGTACAAACCAAGTCGAACCACACAAAGAACCATAGAACCGAACCGAATCGAGGTAACCCTAAAACCAAGTAGTATCTGTGGATCTTTTCACCAATTTTCATACTAGTAGCATGAAACTTTCATAACTCGGAATACCATTTCGTTACAATATTAGGCAATATGCTCTTCCGTTACCAGGATTAGTTATAAATTTGCTATGGTGTAGGTGGAATATATGTACCCGTTAAAATCTACATGCAATATATATATATATATATATATATGTATGCATTAAAGGAGAAATACAGTATATTATGCACTTTGGAAACCTAAAAATTAACTGATCATTAACGTTTACTCTTGAATCAACCCCTTACATTTACTCTACGCAACAACATAATGCAACTTCTCTTATCAAATTTGACATATTACTTCACTTATAAATGGTTTTGTTTGGGATAAGTAGTCTCGTCTTGTCGATGAAATTCTATCCATAAGGGAATTGTTGCTTTAATTTTCATTTTGCTTGACTAAAAATAAAGAGAGAGAAAAAAAAAAGGGAATTGGTTAACTTCAGGGTCCACAGAGTAAACTCCGTGTTCTGGATGAGACGTGGACGTACCCCGGAACTGGCCCACCCCTACCGTGTCGTGTTTTGAAAACCACGGATGGATTTGATGATTACGATGATTTATGTCTTTGATTTCTTCTGGCAACATAAGACAACATTGTCGAAGAAACCTATGTTGACACTATGTCTCGTTGCGACGCGTCATGCCTATCCTAGAAAGTCGCGGCGTTCAGAAGAATTCTCAATACATCCGCTCTCGAGATTAGGGGAAGCTATTTGCTTGTTCATTTCATCGCATCCTAGTGAAGACCTGAAACAATTTACTTTTCCTGATCAACGTTGTATTTCGACCAAAAAAAATAATAATAATAATCAATGTTGTATTGCCTTTATTAGGAAAAAGTATTAAAAAAAAATATTGATATCAATTCGATCCCGAACATTTCAATTATACCAATTTAGTTCTAAACTTTTTACATTTGTCCGATTGAGTCTGTTTGACTAATTTATCCGGAAATCGCCGACGTGGATATCGCCCATCCTACGTGGCGTGATCGGTATTGACGTGGATATTTTTTAATAATTTTTTAAAAATATGAAGTTTTTGTTATCTTTTTTTCCTTTTATTTTGGTAGGCAAGGGCCCGCATGCCCTCACCAGATCTGGATAAGGGCCGCCTCGCCAAGAACCGACGAGGCCTAGACGGTCTCGCATAGGGCCTTTGCAACCCCACCGGCTTTGGGAGAGGGCTTGCGGGCCCCCGTGGGCCAAAATAAAAGTGAAAAAGAGACTAAATTTTAAAAATAAATCTTAAAAATTGCCCACATCAACGCCTTGGGCCAGCCTCATAGGACGGTCGACGTTCACGTCGTTATTTTTCGCTCAAAATTGGCCGGATAGACTCGGATCGACACAAATACAAAATATTTAGAACTAAATTGGCGACAATTAAAAGTTTTATGACCGAATCTAGACCACCAATACAATAGACTTAGTACTTCTTTTTTGTACTTTTGCCCTTTTATTACAAGCGTGGGACAACCTCCTTCCTTCGCATGAAATTGTTTAGTCAACGTCTAAGGTTGTGTTGGAAATTGGTTGGGAGGTGCAACCATAACTTTGAAATCCAAACCAATTGTTCCAACCGAAATCCAAAGGAGTTCAATCACCATCGATAGGACCGAGAAGAAGCTCAACTACCCCAACGGCTAACATTTCATGTTTACTATAGTTAGGTTAGGGACAAAATTCAAACGGGGCTTTCCAATTTAGATCGTGCCATGTGCAATTGGTATCAAATACCTTCTCCGATCCAAATTGTGACATGGAAAATGTGCAAAGCCCATGTTTCTTTTCTTTCTTTTTTCCCCTCTCGTTGCTGAATAAAATGTCGATATTGTGCCGCATTTAATTCCCGCATTGCGTTTGTCATTGGAATAAAGTGTGGAATAAGGATAGAGCATGGTTATATTAAAATAAAATTTGGGCTGCTTCTATGCTATCGTTCGTTACAAAATACCGATGTCATCGATAAACCTAGATCAATAACGGATGATATACATAACAGCCAGGCTCTCGATTAGCCTCTTCTATTTAATAAGGCAAATTGCCTTCATTGTGGCCAAAGAAAACTTGGCCCTCCCTGGGGAAATGATCCATTAGTGTGGGCCTTCCACCAAGGCCCGCTATGTCAAAAGCGAAAAAAATCTCCTCCCTCTCTTTCTCTTTTTCTTCCTCGTGTCAAAACGTAGAAGGGGCATATGGACGTAAAAAAGGAGATCCTATCTACTTGTTCCAACTTAAGATGATAAGCTCATAAGCTTGGTCTTACTTCATCGTATAGAAATAAAAGAGGACTTCCATATCCAAGTTGAACTCAGATGTAGCTCGGCTTTTTTTTAGGATGTAAAGCAATGTCAAATCAAAATACCCAATAAGCATACACACAAGAATTAGAGATTTGCTAACATGCCCATCAAAAGGGAGTTGCCAAGTGAAACTCAGAACGTGTACATTAATTCAAAAGTTATCGTGAAAAAATGGAAATCGCTGGGTAAAGTTCGCACGTGCATGTGCCCGTGACTCAACTTGACGCGAGCTCGAGCTGCTCATGTAAATAGATGCCACCCGGCGGCCTCATCAGAATTGCTGATCGGGCACGATGAATGGTATATTTATTATGTTAGGCGTTCATGGACCCGCTTTATTTAAACAGTAGAGGGTGCAAAGTGAGCTTTCAAACAAGACGGGTTCTATATAGGTTTTGAGATTCGGGATGCAGAGTATAATCAAAGGGATGATAAAGAGAGAGAGAGAGAGAGATAATTATTGCTAGGGAGAAAGCTTAAGCATGTTTATTCTGTAAATTTTTCCCGATAAGGGAAAAGGTCGCGACCTCGTAATCATATTCCGCACGGTTCGGCCCAACCGGACTTGAACCGGAAGGCCTAGTTCGTTGGCTTGGATCATGTCTCTGCTTCCCAAGGAAGATGAAACATTCGTGTTTCGACCCAATCTTTGAACATCGAAACAGAAAATCGTAATTCGCTAAGGGCCATGGCGAGCTCAATAGTGCTATAGTAGAAGCACACTTAACTTTGAAATTCAAATGTAAAGTTTACCGTTACTTCAATGGTTATGGACACGCTTGATAACACTTTTAAAACGTAAACTCGTTTGTTTACGTAACTTTATTTTTCTACTTTTGAAGTAATTTTTTATTTTATAAGTTATTTTCGACCCACTTTTAGAAGTAAAAAAAAACACTTCTCTTTCGGATGTAGAAATCTCTCAACGTCAATATTTCTCTCATTTGCTTCGATTCTCATTGCCTCTTTTCATTCTCTCTCTTTCTTTCTTCGCTGCGAATTGCTATCTATACTTAGTCCCAACCATGCCTCCGCCGCCAATTGCCGAACATCATCGCGACGACCGCCGCCCACTTGCTCACTTTCTCCATTTGCCGGAGTGAAAATTAAATAATAATATTTTATTTTTTAAATAGTAAATAATATTTGTTAATAATAAAAATATTCCTTAAAAAATTAAGAAAAATTCAATTGCATTAGAGTGTTTTAGCAATATCATTTTTATTAAAAAAATATAAGAAATAAATATTATGTGATCTAGTTAAATATATAAATATTTAGATAATACGGGTCGGGTCGAGTCGGATATGTGTGGTTAAATTGTTTCTTGTATGAAAATGAGTCAAAGCGGGTTAAATGAGTCAATATAGGTCGGACCATATTCAATCCAATCCAACCAACCCGTTTGACACATCTAGTATTTGAATTAATTAATTAGAACTAATTGATTTGCCCATAATGGGCTAAACCGAATGACGGTTATCGGAGAGACATTTAATTTGTGGAAAACAAGGTATGTCCGTTACGGGATATACTTCTCCAATCAATAATTCATGATGATTTTAAGGCTTGTTAATTTCACGTAATCCACTGCGTATGTATCGAAATGTGTTCCCTTCATCTAGGCATAGCGTGGAAGCATCGGAACTATCCATACTTTTAGCGTAGATATAAGAGCTCGGCCATCGTATTCATTAATATATTTTTCCCACTAGATTTGGTCGTCATCTCGCATAAATAATTAAATGAAAAATTACACGTAAATCCTAAATCCGTAGTATTTGCCTTTCGCTTTTCTCGAATAACTTGCATTTTAGGTTAGGATCAAAAATTTTTTGTAGAAAGTTTTGTGTTAATAATGTTCCAAGTGGTAGAAATTTTCAACCGTTATAAAACGCATTTCTAATTTAAAAGTAGAAATTTTTATCATGTTTCGAAATCAACTTTTGGAGCAGAACTACAAAAATCAATTAATGCTCAAAAGTACAAAGGTTGCCATGCGCGACCTATTATTCTGGTAGGAGATTGAACGATGGTACATGTCCTAGGTTAGGTCCATATGCCCAATCCTACGATCCCTATACCAGCTGACTTTAGCATGCAGTCGACACCTGTTCGAATATGGTGTCCTAAAGCATCGAGGAGCTAATAATTTTGTAATAAAATATACATCACGTTTTACTAATTTATCGACCAAGCAGATTTTGACTTGGCTTGTTAGTGTAAAACCAAAACCTTAGAAAAATCTCATGACGAATTCTAGATTGCGCAGTTATGTTTAGTGTTGGTACGTTTATTTTATATCTTACAACTTTTTCTTTTAGAAGATTTTTAAAGGATCGCCCACAGTATGCCAAAATGTCCATATCTATGTCGCCCGACTAGTATTGGCTAATTTTGCAATGAACAATCTTGGACCGAGAATTCGAATTTAGAGGGACGAAATACAATTTTTTTCGTTAAAGTCATATATAATATATGAAAGTTCTTTGATTTTTTTTTTTTGCTCAACCCCTAAGGTATATAAGAAAATTTTTGGAGCTAGGGGTGGGGGCCACCACCAACCTCTATGGCCGCAAGAGACAAGGAATTTCTTTTTTGGGATATGTTCATTGGAAGTCTTAAAACTTATCACCAAAATGCATTGAGTCTAAAAGTTTTTAAAAAGTACATTCAATTCATAAAACTTAACAAATTGGTGCAATTGCTTTCCATTAACTCTGTCTAATTTTGTTAACGAAGATGCTGACGCGGCATTTTTTTAATTACTTTCTCTCCTACATGGTGCGCATGGTTGAAGAAAGAAAGATAAGTTCATGAGAGAAAGTAATAAAAAATGTTACGTTAGCATCTTCCGTCACCCGAATTGAACGGAATTAATGGAATGACTTAATTGCATCGATTTGTCAAGTTTTAAAACTTGATTGCACTTTTTTAAGATTTTAGAACTCAATTACATTTTGATGACAAGATTTAAGACTTCCGGTGAATATGTTCCTTCTTCTTTTTTTTTTGCCAATTACCAATGGCATTGATTTAAAAATATGTTTCGTTTTGGCCATTTGGCCCGTCTCTTGTGACTTCTCTTTTAAACTTTTTATAGTCTGGCTTTTAGTTAACCCGAGATTCTTCAAATATTTGGAATATTCAATTATTGGCATGTATAATCGTATTTGAAATTTTTCATAATTTCCGAGTCTTAAATAAGTTTTTCTATTATAAAATTTTAGAGGGAAAGTTAAAAATACCAATTACTAGTAGCAATTGTCTTTTCCTTATTTGACTACTCATCAATGCCATGGAAGATGCGAAACCTATGGGTTTATTCCCTAATTTAGATCCAACATCCTCAACATTAAGAGACCAATTTGGCAGAGCATGAAACATTGTTCTCTTAGTAAAGAATAGGATCTCCATTACCTAATCACACCTAATGTACCTTAATTCTTATCTTAGGACTAATCTTTTTTCCGACTTGATCGTAAGGAAACTCCGTTTTTGCTAAATAATTAAAAACAAACAAAAAACAAGCACATAATACACAAATAGAGAGAGGTTTTCTTTTTATTTGAAAAATAGAGAGTTTTTTTTTTTGGTAGGAAAAATAGAGAGAAGTTCACTCACACACTTTCAACAAAGAAACGATGGAATCGAGATGAACAAATGACCTCTAGCCTATTGCTCAATGCCAAGAATGGTGAATTCATATTTGGCCTAATCTCTTTAGGGTTTAGAATATTGTCGGCCAATTGACATAAATATTTACCTTTTGATATGATTCGAACCACATACTTAATCAAATACAAAACGACTTTAATTGAAATAAAAAAGGAGATAACTTGGCGTATCATAATTAAACATGTCATGACCATTTTCAATATCATGACTAAAAATGCAAGAAACAAAGCTTATTTGCATAAGTTGTCACTTTATCAATTTGATGGTCAATCTAGCACGTAATGGTAAACGAGCTCAAACCAGAAAGCCCAAAAAGCCGTCCTCTTTGTACACGCACTGTCGTTTCGCAGCCTTCTGCTTCCGGACAAGTCCGGATTGACAATTCTACCCTCGTCAGTTGCTGCCAAATTCAACGGCTTCCTCCCTCACGTACAGGTCAACTCGGGACTTCCATCATGGGAGCGCGAGAGGGGCATTGGCGGTAATTCCGCTCCCCTCCCTCGAGTTCGTTCGGGGGAAAAAGAAGGAATTTTTCTCGTCTCCCTCTCTGTGTTTCCATCTGGGAACCAGTTGACATCTATGGCGATCATTGGCGTCGACTATTTAATTGGTTTTCGAGAGCAATTTGGTGGCATATGCAAATTGCGCGAGTATACAAATGGCGAGCTCTTCTCTCTCTCTCTCTCTCTCTCTGTCTCTGTGACTTTCTTTCATGTGATTGTTTGAGGGCCTCGCCACGTTGATTCAGCATCTTCTTCTTCCTCTTCGTGCTCGGGATGTTGTGAGCTGAGTTTGATGTGTGCTTCACTTCATTTTAGATCTCATAGTATCGGTCAGTTGATTCTCTTCAATCACTGGAAGTTGCTCAGCTTTGATTGCTCTGCGTCCCCAATGGACTGATCACGGCGAACGTGTTGATCCTATTGCATCAGTTTCATTCGTGCTGACCTTTATCTGTTTGTTGGAATTCGCTTTTTTTTTTTTCCTTGCTTTACGATTGATTAAACGTTGGGCATTTCAACAGGAGCGTCGCAAGTAATTATTGTTGGTTTCACTTGGAAATTTCAATATCTGGGGTTGGAAAAAATTGTCACCCTTTTCTTTACTTTGTTCCTCATAGCTTGCTGTTGTCGATGTGACCAACTGCTGGGCTATTGGACATTTTGCGCCACATAAACCTACAAATTGCTTTGTAATGAACTAATTGGCGATTGAACTGTCTAGTCTCCATGCTTATGTGAGGTTATTAGCATTGTTTACTGGATTCGTTGTTTAGTAACTATTGTATTGGTCTTATAGGTACTGATTTTTGATTGGACAGGTGCATAGAGAAGCACTGGTGATTCTGAGTTAATATATCTACTGGAATTTGGTTCCCGTGTTGTTATTGAAGCGATGTTTCATATTGAGAAACTGAAATTCTCATGGTCTTTGGCCGGAGTGATTGCTTCTATTGTGGCATTGATTTCAGTGGTTCATCTATTTGTGTATCCCGTTGTACCTTCTCTGGATTACTTAAGTGCTCAAAGAGTTCGAAACTCGTGCCTGCCATTAAATGAATCAAGTGAAGGAGGCACAAGTAATGGTCAGGGAATAAAATCACGTGTTGATCTGGATAATCAATTCCCAGCCGATTCTCACAACGCGGTGGTGTACCGTGGTGCACCTTGGAAGGCCAGGATAGGTAGGTGGCTCTCTGGCTGTGATTCTGTAACGGAGGAAGTCACTGTTGTTGAGGTAATTACAACCAAAATTGTCCTTTTCCTTGTCAGAGCTTGATTTTTTGTTAAAGCATTTTCAGCTTAGAGGAGTAAATTCTTGCGTATATTTAGCAGTTAGAACTAATAAACAAAAATAGCTTGGTGGCATGGCATCTTTGGATACTTAAGTATTGGAAACTGCAAACACATTCCTTTTCTATGTGGATCCTGGATAGAAGTTGATGTTGGTGTGCATTATTGTACTCTTGTCTATAACTTATTCTTGTTTTGGCAGGTTATAGGTGGCCGGAGCTGCAAAGACGATTGTAGTGGCAAAGGAATCTGTAACCGCGAGTTAGGGCAATGCCGTTGCTTTCATGGTTTCAGTGGTTAGTATTATCTCGAGGATTCTGTAATCTCATCAATAATACCAGTTTGAGTTAATCAAATAAAGATTGGCGTTCCATCCTTTGGTTTTAGTTCTCTCATTGTCTAGATCTAACCAAGAGCCCAATTTAAGCGTATATCATCTGCACTGAAGTTACAGGACATATGGAAGAC
The DNA here is from genome assembly GCA_021437795.1 of Rhodamnia rubescens. Taxonomy (NCBI): domain Eukaryota; kingdom Viridiplantae; phylum Streptophyta; class Magnoliopsida; order Myrtales; family Myrtaceae; genus Rhodamnia; species Rhodamnia rubescens. The sequence goes on from JAILYA010000017.1 coordinate 121,533, forward strand.
TAATCTTCCCTGCAGGCCTATCTGCCTAACCGGTCAACTTAATTATCACCTGGGAACTGAGAGAAAGGAATTCATCACATGGGGTACGATATTGGACGTACGGAGCAATTAAATATAAAGCATTTTAAGGATTTTTGTTAAAGTCCTGTTTCTTCTTTCATATTCCTGTCCTGTTGTCCATTGAACTCAAATTGCTGAAAAGTAGTGCTGCCCATAGGCTTAGGCACAGGGATAACATATGGATCTGGCATTAGCTAATTCCTGAGGTTGGCACATTTAGAGTATTAGCAACTATGACATTCTCTAGTTAGAAGAATGTGTGAACAAAGTATGGCTTCATGGGTGGTGATCTACCTTAAATTGGAAATGGCACAATTAGTAGCTTCACTTTATATCCTCTGTGAGTACTACAATCTTTTTTGGGACAACATGGAGTACTTCTGTGTGTCACGCTACCAATTTCCAAGATTTGTTTACTGGGAATGTTTCACAAGATTTGCTTACGTTATCCAGACTTATGGAATGTCCACGACTTCACAGATTTGGGATGATGGAGTTAACTATTTCCATGTTGTTATATTCTTCATGCCTGAGGATATGTTGTTGTTGCTAAATTCACTATAGTCTTTGCTTACATATGCTCTATCTAGTTGGGAGTTATTTTCCACTGCTAATAATGTGGATAATTTCCTGATCTTTTGCGATTATTTATTCTAAAATTATTTTTTGTTCATAGAAATCCCCTCCTTTCTGTGACTCTTTTATTTGCCTCATTGTGCAATAAAGTAATCACCACCTGCGACAGGGGAAGGATGCTCTGAGAGACTGCATCTGGACTGCAATTACCCAGCATCATTGGAGCTACCATATGGGCGATGGGTTGTCTCAATTTGCTCCGCTCACTGCGATACAACTAGAGCCATGTGCTTTTGTGGAGAAGGAACCAAGTATCCAAACCGTCCAGTGGCTGAGGCGTGTGGGTTTCAAGTGAAGTAAGTAAAAGAAATGACTCTATGGGCATTGATTCGCATGTTGTATGAGACTAAATGAGTGGCAACTGATGGAAATATCTTCTAGGCTGCCTTCTGAAGATGGAGGTCCCAAAGTAACTGATTGGGCAAAACCTGACTTCGATAATATATTCACAAAGAATGGTAGCATGCCAGGATGGTGTAACGTGGATCCAGCTGATGCTTATTCTTCCATGGTACATTTCAAGGAGGATTGTGACTGTAAATATGACGGCCTATGGGGTAGGTTCTGTGAAGTGCCAGTGCTGTGCACTTGTATAAATCAGTGCTCTGGGCATGGATACTGTCGTGGTGGATTCTGTCAGGTATAAGTTTCACACTCTCTTGTGCAGGACGATTCAACTTCATTTCGAATTCAAATAGGACAAGTTGATTGATGATCCTTTCTGATTTCAAAGTGGCAAAGTACATACACTAGAGCGGAGATATTTTTGCCACGCCACAAATGATTAATATTTCAAAAAAATCCTCTGCATCTTGTGCTAATAGTTCCGCTTGATATTCTAGAATGGTTAGTTGGTGGATCTTGTTTATTGTTCTTGAAAAATTTTGAGTTTTATTGATTTCTTTCCAAGTTGACCGCTCCATTCATCGTGGTCTAAGGACACTTATTGGTGTAAAAGGGCCCTACCTCTTGGGAAAAACTTCTTTCTTGTCTGTTGTGAGTTGTTGTTGTGTATGCTTTATAAATGGGTTGGAAGCTGAAGATATAGTCTGTAACATCATTGAATTTTGGTTCTACATCATTTTATATTAGTTGAACTTAATGACACTAGTAAGGCCACATTAGTCATATCACATCTTGTTTCATTTTATTTGTGTTATGTTGATGGTCTGCGATTATAACTGAGCATGTTCTAATTGCCAGTGTGAGAATGGCTGGTATGGAGCTGATTGTAGTATTCCATCAGTTGCGTCATCTGTGGGAGACTGGCCTCGATGGTTATGCCCAGCTCAAATTGATGTCCCTACTAATAAGAATCTCACGGGGACTCTTGTCAGTCTCAGAGCTTCTGTAAGAAGGAAGAGGCCACTTATATATGTGTATGATCTGCCCCCAGAATATAACAGTCTACTTCTCGAGGTCAGAGAGAGAGAGTTGCCTTTTATTTTCTTGAGATATTTGGATCACGTACATATGATTCTCACAATTAGATGGAATCTACAGGGACGACACTTCAAGTTTGAATGTGTCAACAGAATCTATGATGACAGGAATGCAACTCTGTGGACAGATCAGTTGTATGGCTCCCAGGTAAAACATAATAATACACTTCAAATCATATCTGTAGAAAAGTTGAGATTTCTATCCTTCTCAGTAGTTTTATTACCAGTTATTCGAAGCTAAATCCTTCCACAGTAGTGACGGTCATTTATCTCTATTCTGGCAATTGCAGATGGCTCTCTATGAAAGTATCTTAGCTAGTCCACACAGGACACTGAATGGTGAAGAAGCAGATTTTTTCTTCGTGCCTGTTCTTGATTCATGCATAATTACTCGTGCTGACGATGCACCTCATTTGAGTATGAAGGTACAGTTTCTTAGCAGTTGCTTTGACCTATCTGGTACAGGATATAATCACATTATTTATGTGCATAATGCATCGTTTAATTTTCCTACATTTGTTAAGGTTAGCTTGTGACTGTTATGGGAAATTATCTCCTGCTGTTTGTTATTTGACCACCGGTATTTCTGTGCTTTGAGACCTTCTGTTTTTAAATTCTCGAGTATAGATAGTCTTATTTTGTGCAATTTTGTATGTATTTTTCAGGACCACATGGGTTTGAGGAGCTCTCTCACCTTGGATTTTTACAGGAAGGCATACAATCACATAGTTTCCCAATATCCTTTTTGGACCCGTTCATCTGGAAGGGACCATATATGGGTATGAAATAAGGAACTCCTCCCTTATCCTATACAAAGACAGAGTGGAAGGGACTGATGGTGCATACACTTATCATGTGAATCTCGTGTCTCCTTGTAGTCTTTTTCCTGGGATGAAGGTGCTTGCTATGCCCCCAAGGAGATATGGAACAGCATGATGTTGGTTCACTGGGGTAATTCAAATTCAAAGCATAATCACTCAACCACAGCCTACTGGGCTGATAACTGGGATCGAATTTCTTCGGATAGAAGGGGGTACCATCCATGTTTTGACCCTGACAAAGATCTAGTTCTTCCTGCATGGAAGATCCCTGATGCAAATGCTGTAACCTTGAAACTTTGGGCTAGGTTTGGGTTCTGTTTCATCAGATTTCTCATTCATTTTAGTTTTGTCTGAGTGAAGAAGTGTGGAGCATTTTACTATATCTAAGCAATGCAAATCATTTATAGGCCCTATGAGAGAAGGAAAAAACTTTTCTATTTCAATGGAAATTTGGGACCAGCTTATGCAAATGGAAGGCCAGAAGACACGTAAGTAATCCGAGGACCTTTTTAGATTCTTCCATTATTTTACTATGGTGTTTTTCATTTTGAAACATAGTGCTTGAAGTGCCTATTCCATGGCATAGTTTTTTATCTCATGTTTCCTACATTTTTCCCCTTATGTGCAGCTATAGCATGGGTATCAGACAAAAGTTGGCAAAAGAATTTGGATCAAGCCCTAACAAGGAAGGGAAGCTTGGGAGACAGCATGCTAAAGATGTAATAGTGACCCCCCTGCGTTCTGACAACTATCATGAGGATTTAGCTAGTTCTGTTTTCTGTGGGGTACTCCCTGGAGATGGTTGGAGTGGTCGAATGGAAGATAGTCTTTTGCAGGGATGCATTCCTGTGGTCATTCAGGTATTTATTTTTGTTCTGTTCTCCTGATGATGCTATCTCATGGACATTAAAGAATACTTCACATGGGCCTAAGTAAAGTATGTATTTTCAGCAAGCAAAAAATGGGGTAGCATGGGCTGTTGGGTCTATTATTCTTTGCATTTGTATATGGTTGGCTGGCAAGACCGGAAATGCTTATTATGCATCTTCTGATCTTGAATTTGGTCTGAAAAAAAGTACTAATATGGGTTTTATGATTTGGCATAGCAGAGAAAATGTTTCTGGCCAGGAAAAAAGGAAGGGAAAAGAGAGAAGGAGGGGGAAGAGAAGAAGGGGGGGGGGGAGGAGGGAGGGAGGGATAGTAGAGAGTATTATCTTGTCAAAGCAACTTGTAGGTTTTGAGTGGTAATGGCTACTATCCTGTCAAGGAGCTTTAACCTTTTGGAGAGTTTTTACTTTAACTGGCACATTTTCCTAGCACATTTGCAACAGACTGAGGATTTAGAGACTAATTTTCTTAAACTTAATTAGTGCTTTTCTCATGAAACTGAAGTAGTTCTGCATGAAGATCCTGAGTGAGTAGGGTGGACAGAACATGTCCTATTAGTGTCATAGGTTAAGTTCTTCTTAAAGATTTGATTTCCTTCATCTGATGTTATTGTTGCTACATGAACATGAAGTAATTGTCTAGTCAGATTCAATTGTTTGAAAGATGGGTTCCCTTAAGGGCACATTTTGCTAAATCATATCCTCTCCATCACTTAACAATGAACAGGAGAAGATAATACAGTACAAAATTGGATTATTAGTAGAGCAAGTTGAATTTTGTCCTATATTTTCGGCCTATATAAATCTTCCCCTTTCCTAATTCTTGTGTGAAAAAGTTGAAATTTATCCTACTCTTATTTTTGTTTGAAATTCTTCATGCTCAGGATGGGATATACTTGCCATATGAGAATGTGCTCAACTATAAAAGCTTTGCAGTTCGTATACGTGAAGATGAAATTCCTGACATGATAAAGATTCTACGGGTAATAGTTTTAATTCATGCTAACAAATTTAAATGGGACACATATAGGAGAAACGACACTAATACTACGTCATTTTCCTAAGACATGCTTCTCTTACTGCTGATGACTTGTGGTACTCCATTTACGTTACAAGGGATTCAACGAGACAGAAGTGAGGTTCAAGCTGGCAAATGTTCAGAAAATCTGGCAGAGGTTCTTGTACCGAGATTCGATTCTGCTAGAGGCTGAGAGGCAGAGAAATGCTTTGGGTAGAGTGGACGACTGGGCAAGTGCTTTTCTGCAGTTCAGTGAAGATGATGTCTTTGCTACATTTCTGCAGGTACGTCTCAATATTAACCACAAAACAATTGCATGTTCAATTTTGTTGCCTATGGATTAAAGGCTTACCATGGATGAGCAACAGCAGTTTCACCATGGACAGCAATGGGAAAAGGACATAATGTATCTTCAGTACCCACATGGCAGGAAATAAATGTGGATAGGATTAATATGCTTAGTTCTTGATGTGATTATTTTCTTCTTTAAACGTTCTTTCAACTTTAGCGAGCGTAGCTAAACTTACTGTTAGCAAAACACTCTCTGTTCTTATGAAGATTAAAAATCAACATAAGATCGTGGAAAGCTTATGTCTGAAACATAATCACTGTTATGATCCTATTTCTCATATAAGAACCAAGAGGTTTGGATGTAAAACAGCATAAATGAGCAAGAAAAATCAAATTATAAATCCTTTCGCCCAATTTGACTGTTAAAATGGGTCGAGCTTCTATTTCTCTGTATAACTCTGTCCGCACATTGTTGACAACTTCCCCGCTCCTTCTGCTACCGCCACAAAATTCATAGGAGAAATTTTTCAGGTTTTCTCCTTTTCTAGCTCAGGTTATTTGTTTTGTCACAAACCATTCATAGCTGAACTTCACAAATTTGAGAACCATGCATTAGCAGTTGTGCCAATCCCAAATGATTGTGGAATCCACTTTCATGCGGCTTGCTAGTAGACTGCAATGATCTTCATTCTTGAACATTCTCCAGTTCCATATCATGAGGAGTATGGAAATGTTACCATGTAGATTGCATATTATTGCCATGCAAGATTTCTTGGTGGGTATGTGGATGAACAATGACTCGTTTATTTTCGTCCTCACAAGGTCTTGCACTATAAGTTACACCATGATCCATGGAGGCAACAAGTTGATAATCAGAATAAGGAGTTTGGGCTGCCACGAGAGTGCCTCATGAAAACCACCTGAATAACCATATCAATTGCTGAAGGAGTTCTTGGTATTGCGGGAGCTGAGTGTATATCAATTGAAGAGAAACTGCAGATAGTGGCAACAACTCTTCTTCGAATGAGCTACAGATGCCGACAGCTTTTCGGATTGAAGAAAGCACATGCAGTTCACACCTTCTGCGAAGACAGCACCAAACTCCGGCATATTTTCTAACCAAAGGCAAACACAAGTACAGGTGTTTTTTCCCCTCTTACGCAAATCTATAGATTCTCTTTCATGATCAGTAATTAGAGGAAAGGATGTCGATTTTTCTAAGGAACGTCAATATTTTTATTCGTTCTTTCACAGTCAGAAATCATCATAACTAGAAAGCTAGATCCCGTCCTTGCTCGATATACCATTATATGGGAGTACGAAGCCGGAGGGTAGTCCCAAAAACTCCACAGACATTTGATTAAAGAAGTTGAGAATCCCAAACACTTTGTGCTATGCAATTGTGTCTTGAGCAGTGAATGAAGGGTTCGGTTGAGCTTAAACACCACAGCTGTTCTTTCCTGATATTCATCTATTGCCAGATCTTTCGAAGCATAAACTTTCTTTCCCGAAGCAGAAATTTACTTGGGCTAAAATTTGCCCAGAACTTGGCAATGAACTATGCTGAACCACCTCGGCATGAAAATTGAAATCCGAATTGAAACATGTGAAGAAAAAATAATTGTAATTTGTCTTGAAATTGTTGAAATTGCTTATCTAATTCCGGTGATGAACATACACCAAGAAATGGTCCCCTTTGGATATCCCTTTCGGCCAGGCCTAGCCTAAAGAGCGCGCAGGCCCTGCAAAACGAATCATAGAGTCAGCGTACGCCCAACGCCATCTCCCAACTCGTCCTCCAATTTCTTGAAATCCAAGTTGATGTACCAAATGGAATCATAGCCGCGGATGACACGCCTTTCGCATGTGATTCAGAACTTCGGATGTAGGAATTTAGCCGATGGGTCAGATCTGCGCTAAGCAAGTGTCTGATCATTAGGACCGAGGATATACAACATGATTGATTTCAAATCAACCGGAAGATACATGGCTTAGGGCGTCCCAATGGAACTTATTTTCGTACATGGGTCAACTCTTAACAGTTATAAAAAAAATGATTTTTTCCACTTAACTATGATATTTTTTGAGCCCACCGTATCTATGAACGAATGGGCTTTGGTGACCCAAAGAGGTTTGACTTCACCGAAGCATGGGAAAAATTACAAAAAAAATTCTAAACCTCTTATTACTCGGCCACTTTTATTGATTAACTTTTTAGTTATATCAATTTAATTTTTATACTTTTTGACGATTTGCGTTTTGATCAACTTTTATTAGAAATTATTATCGTAAACGTTGGTTATTTTATGTGAAACGGTTGATGCTAATGTGCAAAAAAATAAATTTATTTTTAACTAAAACGAAGTAGCAACTCAAAAGTCATTAATCATTCTGAAAAATGTGTGATGAAATTATCAATTTATGCTCAACAAAATTAAAGGAGTGGTCTTATTTTCTTTTTTTTATTAGAAATTTTATAAGTTTTTTATGTGAAAGGTATGTAATTGAAAAAATAAATTTATTTTTAATAAAAGTAGCAACTCAAAAGTCATTAATCATTCTGAAAATGTGTGATGAAATTATCAATTTATGCTCAACAAAATTAAACTTAACAGGAGTGGTCGACATAAACAGATGTATTTTAGCCGCACTATATTTAACATTTATGTTTTGACCAAAAATTAACATTTGTGTAATAATTGGTCCTACTCAAAACACCTTCCTTTCTTTGACCCCCGAAAAAAAAAAGTACACACCTAAATTTGCTCGCGCTTCCACAAGTGACACTATCGCTGTCCAACGCCAGAGGGAAAAGATCACTTTTTTCGCCCGTCTCTCTCTCTCTTTCTCTCTACGAGAGTCGACATTCCGACCATGAACATCTCCACTCTCCGGCTCGACTCCAACCCCACCTCCACCCCTCTCCACGGGGCTTTCACTCCTCTCAAGCCGCCTCCTCCTTCTCTCTACACTCGCCGCCCCTACCCCGTCGTCGTCTGCTCGGTGAAGCCGACGGGGGCCGCCGCCTCCTTCAGCGTCGCCCCCGAGTCGCCGGCGAGCCGAATCGGAGGGCTGAGCCAGGTGTCCGCCGTGTTGGGTTGCCAGTGGGGCGACGAAGGCAAAGGCAAGCTCGTCGACATCTTGGCCCGCCATTTCGACATCGTCGCTCGTTGCCAGGTGAGTCTCGGCATCCATTGCAATCGTTTGGATCGTACGAGCGCATGACGCTCGGCCTTTTTGTGTTTCGAGTGAGGTCACCGAGTCCATGTGCGAGTATTTTCGAGAAAGGAATGTGAGTGTATTCTGTTCTTGTTTGAACTCGATAGTGATCAGGCCGTTGGATTTGACATGTTTAGTATGCAATGTCCGAAATGATTTGAATGACTATAAGGAGTATGGGAACCTCTGGAAATCAGCAAATGAATGCTTACAAAATGTAATTCAAAAGTAAATTTCGAGATAGTTGGGGATGAACTTGGAAGGGAATCGGATGGCATACATTAAATCTATGGTGTAAGAACATCAGAGCATTTAGGGGTACATTCATTGAGATGGGGGGGGAGAGGAGGCAACCTGAGGTCTAGATGACCTCAATCGTGGTCTACATCTGCCTCTTTGGATTTGGAACAGAATTTAAAATTCTTTTGCTAAGGATCGCTGGGTTGGGACAATTGCTTGCATTGAGAAAGTCGGATTCATGAAAATTATTGAAGATTTAACTTGAAACAGTCTCCAGTGTTCTGAGATTGGTGGCTTATCAATGTGGCAGCAGTTGCGATATGCAAGAAATTAGCAACATCATGTTGTTCTGCTGATGAGGCATCTGGAGATGCCCAGATGGTGCTGTTGTTATGATTGCTTGTTGGCATGGTAATTATGGAATACTTGATTCGGTTAGCATCAAGACTTTAGGGGACTACATACTATCTACTGAAATGCACTCAATCGGTTGACTGATTTGACTCAATCAGACCTTGGAAAGAGCACTGTTGTTGAGGAGTTAATGACACTAAGGCTGTATCTGGCGACTGATGCTAATGGCTTTCATGCTTTTTTATGCAACTTCAAGGGTTAATTTTTTTTGTTCTTTACAGTGATGGTCTTTCTAATTTCTCCTGACCACTAAATATGGATATTTTTACCTTTTACGTGTTTTAGAGAAGGTTGTAAAGATCTTTACCTACAATAGTTAACTGAAAGGTTTTCATGGTCCATTATTTCTAGTGATTGTCTTCTTCTTTCTACTGACCCCTGAATATGGATATCTTTTCCTTTTTAGGAAGTGCGCACATATATTTTTTACATTCACTAGATAACTGGAAGGTTTTCAAATTCCACACTCCCATTTGGGATAATTAAGGTAGCTTATATGTTTTTTGGCACTAGCGACCATCCATCTTGTCACATCATAACATCTAACTTATATGTTTTTTAGCACTAATGACCATCCATCTCGTCACATCACAACATCTACTTTTTCTTAGTGTGGATGGTAGATGGAGTTTATATCTCCATCTACCATTAGGATGATAATTTATTGAAATAAGGCCATATAGAGGATGCCCGTATGCTAGGCATTTGTTATCTCTAATGTTGCTTGCTCAGAATTTGAAGATTAAGATGTTGATGTGTTCATCTATTTAGCCCTTCAATCAATTAGAAAGAAGCAGGCAAGCAATGATGGGTCTTCGATTTTATATTTTCTATTTTGTAGCAGTAACCACGAGAAGTTTATGTTACCTAACAGATAAGTTACTTGAGCAACTTCTTCATCAGGCAGAGGTACTGCTACTAATTGATGTTGACCAACAGAAAAGGTCAGTTCGCACAGTAGGTCGAGCCTATATGTTGTGCAGCTCTTTATCAGTTGTCTTTCTAATGAGCCATGGTTGATATAATGAGAAATAGAGCTGATAATTTGATTCTTGGGGAATAAATTTACTTCTCTTCTGCAGGTAATCTCGTGTGTATAGCTCATATTCCTCCATGTTGAGTGTAGATATCATCTATTCAGTGAAGAGCTATCTTATTCTTAAGTTGCTGGTGTTACTGAATTTGTTGAGTGAAAATACTTTCTATTTTGAACATTTTACACCAGGGTGGAGCTAATGCTGGGCATACAATTTATAATTCAGAGGGTAAGAAGTTTGCTCTTCACCTTGTTCCATCAGGTATTCTTAATGAGGATACTCTATGTGTCATTGGAAACGGAGTTGTAGTGCATCTGCCTGGATTATTTAAAGAAATTGACGGATTAGAGGCCAGTGGAGTCTCCTGCAAGGGAAGGATTTTAGTGTCCGATCGTGCTCATTTGCTATTTGATTTCCATCAAGTAGCGGATGGCCTTAGAGAAGCAGAGCTTGCTAAATCTTTTATTGGAACAACCAAAAGAGGAATTGGACCTTGTTACTCCAGCAAAATGATTCGAAATGGAATCAGAGTGAGTGATCTCAGGCACATGGATACTTTTCCTCAAAAGCTTGACCTTTTATTATCAGATGCAGCTTCAAGATTTCAAGGCTTTAATTATGGTCCTGACATGCTCCGGGAGGAAGTAGAAAGGTACAAGGGATATGCAGAAAGGTTGGAGCCTTTCATAGCAGATACCGTGCATTTCATGAATGATTCCATATTGCAAAAGAAAAAGATATTAGTTGAAGGTGGTCAAGCCACCATGTTAGATATTGACTTTGGAACATATCCCTTTGTAACATCCTCAAGCCCCTCAGCTGGTGGAATCTGTATTGGTCTTGGCATTGCACCCCGAGCCCTTGGTGATCTAGTTGGAGTTGTGAGTACCTATTAATAATAATCATTTCCCTGCAAATTTGTTGCCATGCAGTACAATGTTTCCTCTTCATCCCGTTCCTTTGAATGGAATTGGTGCTCAAGTCGTTAATTTGCAAGGGAAATTTGAATTGGTTACTTATTTACTTTGCAGGTTAAAGCATACACAACAAGGGTTGGTTCCGGTCCTTTCCCAACGGAAATATTGGGAAAAGGGGGTGACCTGCTCAGATTTGCTGGGCAGGAGTTTGGCACAACTACTGGTCGTCCTCGTCGTTGCGGATGGCTTGACATTGTTGCACTGAAGTACTGCTGTCTGATTAATGGCTTTTCATCTCTAAATTTAACCAAACTGGATGTTCTATCTGATCTTCCCGAAGTCCAGTTAGGGGTTGCTTATAAACAAATTGATGGCACACCGATCGAATCCTTTCCAGCAGATCTGCGTCTCCTTGAGCAATTGAAGGCAAGCATTCCCGTTGTCCACTTGACTTCATGATGTGTCCTGTATCTTGGGCGATAAAAAAAATTATTCGCTAGTTGCCAATGTACAAGTCTGCCTGAGAAAGGTGATAAAGTTAATCGCTTGACACCTGGGTGTGCCCTTCTTGATAACATGGATTAGGCAACCTATCATCTTACTTGAAATCAAATTAGAGGCTATTATGGCATTAAACAGAGATCTATAAATAAAGTAATTTTAACTTGTAGAGCACATATACAAGTCCAGTTGAGAGAATAATTCAAATGTCTGTTTGGTATGTTCCTTTCATGTGTTCAGGTGGAGTATGAGGTTTTACCTGGTTGGAAGTGTGACATCTCTTCTGCCAGAGGCTACTCCGACCTTCCAAAGGCCGCACGGCAGTACGTGGAAAGGATTGAAGAGCTCGTGGGTACACCGATCCATTACATTGGTGTCGGACCTGGACGGGATGCCCTTATTTACAAATGATGAAGGATCTGTTCCTCCCCCAACATGCTGAATTAGTGCATTGCCAAAGACAGGAAAATATATTTTAACTTGGAAGGAAAATTTTGCACTATTCTTCTGTATTTTCTTGGATAAGAAGATTATCCCATGTGGGCCTAACGTTGGAATCATGTGTCCTCAATTTTTACTGGTGGCTGCTTTCTCATGGTTATGTCCAGCTTAGTCACTGAAATCAGCTATTCCTTCTGTATGGCAATGAGCAAAGGACATAGCCACAGTAATCTGAGCTTTCCTTCTCGCGTTTGAGCAAGTGTGGCTTATCTCGATTTTCAGACTGAGAAGCGAACTCCAATGGTGAGGTGCCTCTTGCTCCAGTAAATTATCCACTTGATCAACCATCTGACAGCTGATTAGTGGTGGTAATATAACTTGATCGACCTATCTTAGTGGCAATACCATCCATGACGTGAATAATGCAACGTCCGATACAAATGGTTATATATGTTGGCTATATTAATTCTGTTTTAGCTGAAGATAAGTGTGTTGAAAGTCTTAAAACTCAAGAAAAGTGCAATTAAGTCTTAAAATTTATCAATTTTGTCTAATTTGATTGACGGAAAAATTACTAATATGAGGCACTACGATTGAATAGAGTTTTTTGGGTTTTGATTGGCCCGGCTCCGCTCCCTTTACCCTCCCCTCTCTCCATGTTTTCCTCTTTTCAAATTTTTTTAGGAAAAAAGAATTTTCTCACGTGACTGCTTACATGCAAAATGAGATTTACATGGATCAATGTGAAAGATTTCTCGAGTGTCGGTGCAATTTTTCTATTCTTTATATGGATCAATGTGAAAGATTTCTCGAGGGACGGGGCCATTGTCTAAATTGGAAAAAGCCCATGCCGTGCTGGCTCGTTCGGCACATTATTTGACTGGACTTTCGGAGGGCTTAAGCCTTTTTTTTTTTGTAGAGGGTGTCTTTTTTACACTTTTAGCGAGAACCAGAAGCAGGCAGCAGGAGGAGCAGTGAGTTTCGCTGGAACCGCAGGTGGCCTTGCAAGAGAGAGAGAGAGAGAGAGAGAGAGAGAGAGATCGGAAAGAGATGGGAACTAGGGAAGTATACGAGCAGAAGCTGAGGAACGGAAATCTGTACCACGAACCCACCATCAATCCCGGCCTCGGATCGCCTCGCTGCCCTCGTTGCCTCTCCCTCATAAACCCGCAAGCTGTAACATGACATCCTCTGTGTCTGTTGTGTGCGTGTTGTCCGTTTACTGAATCGTGCGTTTTTTTTTTTTTTTGGGGGTGTGTTTTTAGGGGAATGACGAGTGGACCATCACTCCTGTCCTGCACGACACCACCGCCGTGGTCAGTTCTCTCTTCTTTCTTGTCAATTTGGAGTTGTTTGTGCTGTTTTCGATTCCTGGTGAGAAATCCTTAGTGTTTTTGAGAAATTGGAAGGAACTTTAGTCCTGTTTGATGTTGGCATCAATAGTTTCGATTTTCCTCTGTTTTTTTGAAGAGACATTACCGTCATGTGTCAAGATTTTTTAGGGGAATGCCGGGGGCCTCTGCTTTCCACCGGTTGTATCATTTGCGTCCTCTCAAATGTCACGTATTTCAGTTGTTCCCGGTAGTTTGGAGTTTGCGGGGTGGTTCACACCCAATTAATAGTGGGAGCCTGCAAATAAAGCTTTAAGTTTTGGAAAGTATTATTAGATGGTGAACATTCGTTGATCTGTGAAGCCAAGCGCGATGATGCTTTTACTCCGTTTGTGTGGAAGGCCAAATTAAGATGTTGACTATGGACTGTGTGGCTGCTCAATCTAAATAAAGTGGGTCTCATTCCTCAATAGTTAATAACAAATAGGCTTGTACCACTACGTTTCTCAAGTGAGGTAGAGAATCTCACGTTATCATACTGTTCTTTGAGGAGATTGGTGCTTTAGATGGTCATCTCTAGCTACTTTTGGTTCTCACTAATCTCTTATGTTTCAACAGGCTGGTTCTGGACTAGGTGCACTGCTTAGTGCTGTTCATGGTTTTAATACAGGTAATGTGAGATTCTCTACCTCACTTCTTACATCTCAGTTCTGAATTTTATCCTCCATTTAATGTCCTTCTGAAACAGGAATCCCATTCGTACAGAATCATGTTAGAGGACCCAAATGGCTTCCTTTTGTTGTCGGGGTACTTCCTTCTACTTTTGTACTTTCTAAAGTCGAATTGTTCTGGCTACCTTGCCATTGCTGCATAATTGTTTGTGAATAACGAGTGCATTGTTTTCTTTGATCGCAGCTTCCCCCGCTTTTTCTCTTTTCAGGGGCCAGTGCTGCATTTGGAGGTATGAACAGATTCTTCCTTGCTTTATCTAATTGGCTGATCTTGGTTTGCATAGATTTTGCTCACCCGCTCTTGTTTTCCACCATATACAATTAGGAAGGTTGCTTTACTCAATACATACATATTAAAGACACTGGCATTACCCGGATGATGCTACTTCCCATAAGTTCATTTCACCATATGGAAATCCATACGCAGATTATTCTTCCTCGTTAGCATTTTCCAGTCATGGAAGTAAATACATACATATTAAAGACGCTGGCATTTCCCAGATGATGCTACTTCCCATAAAGTCATTTCACCACATGGAAATGCATACACAGATCGTTCTTCCTTGTTAACATTTTTTCTGTCGTCGAACTTTTATTTTTATGACACTGTTCGTGGTAACAGATATACTAACCCAGATTTGCAAATGTTTGGTTTCCGTCATTTTAACAATCTTACTTTCCGTATTGAGTTAGAGGAGCCCAGATTTATATCCCCTGTTATGAACTGAAGTTAACGGCGTCCATCATGTCCTGTTAATCTGATTCTCTTGGTCCGTCAGAAAATGATCGTCTTCAGTGTCTTGAAGGCGTCTTGATCTTACTTATTAGGGGGCACCTCCACAAAGAGCACTCCCACACATCTATTCTCGTTGTTGCATGTTTGTCTGAGTACTCATGGCAAAATGTTTCTGTACATTTTTTTAATGAATATGTTCTTGAAAGGGTTGATCAGAAAAGGTTTTTGCTTTCAAGATAACTATTTTCATCCAGCAGCTATTCTTTCATCTTTTCAGTCAGAAAGACTACAGAATGTTTAAAATCATTGGCATTCTTCAAGCTGTCGATTCTTCTTATTATGCCCTATGATTTGGTTGCCACATATAGAGCTGAGGTTAAAAGGTTGACATGTACCACATACGCCTTCTCTGCAGGTTGTGTGGGCTGCATTATTATTTGTTTATTTACTTTTGGATATATTGAGTGATGCTAATTAGCATATGAGGGATTGGCTATGCATGGGGAAGATTGGAGTTCGACATACAAAATTGAGCTTACCTTGTAAAAAATGCATGGGGAAGATCTGGAGTTTGACATGAAAAAAATTGAGCTTACCTTGTAATCAACAAAAAAAAGTCCTTTCACCTTTTAACACTAATATTATTAGCAGCAAAGCCCACCGGCCTCATTTTGGTCCAACTGTCCATTCGTGGCTATCGACAATGGTTTCTTATTAGGTCTGACGAAGTCCCGGATCTATCAGCACCCTTCGTTGGGTTTTACAATGCAGAGTTTTATTGGTATTTAACTCTTGCTTTTGAGGTGAGAGGGATGTAGATTTTGTGCTGTATAAAAGCATAGAATAATCTAGGAAGATCCTGGCTTTCCCCCCCCCTAAGGGAATTTATGCTGAAATAAGTAAGGAGTAAAAGCAGCAGACCACACAACCATTTTCTATTGAGTGTAAGAGGTTATGATTATCGAGCATTGGATGGAGCAAGTGGCCAATTACTTCTTGGAATTGCAATTATTCCCAATAACTGCGTCGAACTGTCCTTTCAGAAATGTACTTTTCATGCTTATTAGACTTGTAAATAATTTTACTCTTTCGATCTTGTAGCTTACGCCCTCCCCAAGTTTTCTCAACTCACTGTGACCTCGTACTACGCTGCCTCGAGTGCATCTCACTATTGGATTTCGCTTCTCACTCGGAAAATTGAGGAAGGTCACATTTCTCAAACTCGGAAAGGAAAGGTCAAATGATTTTGTGCAGGTGCATACATATAAATTTTTTGTTTTGTCATTCTCCAATATTGTAATTATGAAGCTTTAATTCTATAGATGTGTAGAGTTGCTTCATCTCTTTGTTATTTATTTGAATAGAAAAGGTTGTGTTTGACAGCAACCTGTTTTATATATGGAATAGCCCAAAGCTGACGATTCTACGCGAGGTTTTCCACGTTTTGATGTCCTATTATTGCTCATTGTATGTACTGCTGATTGTGGTTTGCCTTAGAATTTTGTTTGATCACCCTATGTTTTGTGAATTCATTTTATCCTTCTATCATCTCATCATGCATTCTTCCTATGAGATCGCAAGTGCGGTGGGATGTAGTTTGCACAGAATGGTATACCTAACACATAATTTGCTTAGTTGTTAGTGAAAGAGAAGAAATAGTGTAGACAACATCTATATAGGAGCATATGATCTTGACTTGCAAAGTTTCTTCCAGACAATTGCAAAATCAACATTTGCGATAACTTATTTTAAGAAAATTGATGTTTTTGTCTTCTGGGATGTTTGGGAATGCTTTCACCAAGATTTCCAAGAAGAACTTGGTTTGAACAAACTGTCTATGTGAATCATTTTGGGAAAAGTTACTGGTTCGACTTATTAGGAGAATGACGTGGTGGATAGGGCTGATGATAGTGCTGCAACTATTCAGGACTTGTTTTTTTTTTTTTTGTTGGAAGGTTGAAACCTAACTGATTCTTGACATATGATCGGTGAGGCCTAATAGAATGACTCCTTGATAATTCCCTATTTGAAGTCTATGGGAGGCCACTTCTTAGAATTCTTCTGCACACTTCTCTTTTTCTTCCAATTTTCCTTCTTGAAGTTCCCATTGTCTGCTTCCTGTCTAGTTAACATACTTGTCGGACCAAGTCGCATGGCTTGGTCTAGAGATTCTATCAAGCCACGACAGAATGCAAGATCTCAAGCTCAGGTGAACTTTGAACTTGAAGATCTCCTGGGCGAAATGGGTGAACTATATGTAAAATAGAAAGGCGAACAGAGAATGGAATTACGAAACAGCTTTCTATGACTGGCAGGCCAAGATTAGGTCCTCCTTTTCTTATTTAACCATGAAAGAGGCACAAGGAACCTCTTTGACATTCTTACCCACTCTTGCCCGACAGTTGTCTGTCTGTGTCGATCGATGAACTTATCAGCTCCAAAGACACTGACTCACTGCTTGCTTGTCATGAATAATCGGCCAAATACCGAGAGGTGGATTTGAGGTTTGATTCTCTGCAACGGTGTTAGAATCCTTGTGAAGACAAAGAAAACAAAACATCCATATAGCACCGACGGCTCGTGATTATCTGTTTGTGTGTGTTATAGTCGAAGGTTTATGTATGGATGACCTCCTTGGATGTTTGGTTTTTGGTTTTCTGTCTTAATTTGCTTATCGGGGAAACCTCCCTCATCTGAGCCCGGAAGATCGCCATTGAGGGGGCCACGATGGTTTAGTAAACCTACTTGAGTTTCTGCGTTTCCCTGTAATTTACTCCCGAACACATGTTATTGCATTACAAAAATCCAGCAATGCTCCTACTGATGTTGCTGGTCTTTAGATGAAAAGATCGGTTTCTTCCCTTGTCCAAGAAGATATGCTGATCAAGCATTCTGGAGAAAGATGGTAATGTGTATGTAGATGCAATCGCGATACAGTATGCCCAAACCATGTAAAACCAGAGGATTCTCCAGCACAGTTTGCTCCATATCGAGGGAGACGATGATCCATTCTTTGGATAGATTTGCTCAGTCTTTACATCTACTTCGTTTTTTGAGGTCGAACTTTACTTCTATTTCGACCTCCGCAAGAAGGGGGTTGAAAAAAAGAGCGATTCGCTCTCACCGATGGTTTCCCGTCTTTGACCCCAAGTTCCATTTGATATGCAAACATAAGCCAACCAAGAGATCATGCTACAAATGGTTTTACTGCACTTTTTCTCTAGAGGTTTAATTTTCCAGTTCAGTAATTCTTTGGAAAGTCCATAGATTGGTAATTTTTTTTTTCTGTGGATGGGTTTTACCTGTCTAAGATGGGCTTCCTCGATCGAAAAAAGGGAAAAAAAAAGAATGATAAATGCGTAAATGCATCTTAAATATTGCCAATCAAACTATGAGAAAGGTAATTTTTTCCAATAGGTCTGCTGCTCCATGCAATTCACCGACAAATGTGGATGGACCAAATCCATTACATGCTCGGCAGCTCGTACTACAGATGAACCCTAGCAAGCAACACCACCACTAACGGCCCAATGCTAACAGCCAGAAACTTCGATAACTCCAGAACTTTTCAGAGCAAATAAACGATGGCGCATTTACTCATCTGGATTTGATGCACGAAACATACGTACTCGACTGTTGGTGGGCTGGCTCCTTGTGAAGAAAATTATTCAAAAAATTTTAAAGTTATTGCATTTTTGCCAATTTAGTTCGAAACTTTTTAATATTATCAATTGAGTTTTAAACATTTTAAATTTTATCAATTGAGCCTATTCGATCAATTTAAGTTGGAAATCATTTATGTAGAAGTTGATCGCCTTATGTGGCGTGTCGACGCTAATGTTGACAATTTTTATTGATATTTTATATTGTTTGGTGAAGGGTTGCCTCACCGGAGGTTGACAACCTCTACCGGCCATCGACGAGGCTCGGCGGTGATCGACGGAGGGAAAAAGAAAAAGAAAAGGAAAAAAAATGCATAATTCTAAAACAATTTAAATAGGATCAATATTTTTTACTTCAACGCCGACAAGTGTCACGTAAGATCGGCGGCCCACGCCAACAATTTCCGGCTAAAATTGGTCGAATGAACTAAATTAACAAAATTAAAAGGTTTATAAATCGAATTGATAAAAGAACAATAGGTTTAGGATTTTTTGGACAATTTTTCCCGTGCACTATGGGTTAGTAAACTAATAGCAGGGTATACTTAAGCAATAGATGTAACTATTTAGTATACCTCAATTTTATATAAGTTGCTTGTGGTTGTAACTTGGTTTTGCCGTTTTTAGTGCGAAATTGCCTGAATTTTGATCCGAGTATTGGAAGGTCAGCGTAGTGAATATTGAAATCAAAGTATGGAAACAAAGCCTCGCGACGATCGATAACAACCAACGCAAATCACTTTTGTTATTCGATTATAAGTAAGTGACGAAGGGGAAGAAAAGAAAAGAAAGAGGGATAAAATCCGACAAAATAAGAAAAACAGAGGCTTTTGATGGAGCATTGATTACATATAACACTACGAAAAAGAGTGCACTTACTTTTCTGGTTAACAAACCCAAAAGGGCAAATGTAGACGTTCCACTTTTGATCCCTAAATCAGCATACTTCTTCCAATCTAGTCCTTCAACGTTTAGTTTCTCAAATCAAGTCTTTCAACTTGCACAATTTTTTTAATCAAGTCAGCAAGGTTGATTTACATCGGTCATATTAATTCCTTTTCCACTAAGTGATCGCCGGATTCTAGATCCGATTAATCGGAGGCGATGAATCTATCGGAGTTGGTAAGAGTTGTAAGTGCGACTAAAATCCGTATGCAGCGATCCAAGAATCACACGTATAGATACGCGAATCACAAACCATAAATAGAGGAATTGACGCACCTTGTTTCGGATCCATCGTTCTTGATGCGGAATTGCGACGATCCGATGCTCAAGAGCTTCTCCTCTACGAACCCCCTTTATCACGGCTTCAATGAGACGGCCCCCTCACGTATCGCTTCGACGACTCTTGATGTAAGATTATATGGACATTAGGGTTTAGAGGAGGGACTTGAGCTCTATTTATAGAGAATGAAACATATCCCCTCATTAAAGATAATGTTTATCTCAATTTCATACTATCCAAATTCCATATCCAACTAGAATTAGGAAACCTTTTATCTTTCTTTATTAGACCAATTAATATCTACAATAATAATTAATAAAGCCCACATTGAATATATAAGAAATATATATATTCTAACATTCTCCCACTTGGGCTAAATTAATTAAAATTGTACCGTATATGCGCATCTTTATATTGGTTTAGAGATAATTTCCAATAGTCAATCCGATCCCATAAAGTTTTAAACACCGAATCATGCCAGAATCGCATCAAAAGACAGAGCCATCCATGATCACAAATGCTCTTAACTCATCGATATGGATTTGATATGGTAGTATGGCAAACGGATAACATCTCAAATAATAGAGACACCTTATATGTTATCCTCTTTGTCGCCACCATTCTCTTACTTTATGTGTCACGAAACCCGATGTGTCACAAGAGAACATCCTTATGGTTCCAACGAACCCACATATATTTTACCTTTATAGTTAACTATACTTTATGTGTAACTAGACATATGCACATGGCCAAAAATAAATGCCCTACCATTACTCAAGGTTTACACAGTCCTTGAGGTTTTCATTGATATGCATTCAATAACACATTCATAAACACTTAACCGAATGTAAAAGAGTCAATACATATCAAAACCGTTACTAAACGTAACATAATACAAATGTAAACTTTATTAGAGCAAAAACTAGAAAGCTCCCACTAAACAATGACATCCCATGATGCTTCTAAGCCCATGCTATTAACATGCCGTTCAAATACACAAGGGCGTAGACCTTTAGTCGATGGATCGCAATCATAGCATCCGTAGTAATATGCTCTACCGCAACGTCACCATTCCGTACGGATTCCTTTATGGTCAAAAACTTGACCTCCATATGCTTAGACCCCTTGAGACCTCTGTGGTTGTTAATAAACAACACTGCAGAGTTATTGTCACAATACAACTATATGGGTCTATCAACAAAATCAAACACGGTCAACTTCCTAATGAGATTCCTGAGCCAAATAGCCTGAGTAGCGGTGAAAAGCATGCTATAAACTCCGCTTGCATGGTAGAGGATGATACCGTTTTCGTTTCACTTTTCCATGATACAAGACCGCCGCTAGCATAAAGATGTACCCCGTTGTCGACTTCTTGTCATCTTGACAACCAAAGATAATCAATCTAATATCCTACTAGCCGCAAGTTTCGAACATATCTATAAATTAGCATATAGTCTTTAGTCCTCTTTAAGTACCTCAAAACTTTCTTGGCAAAGAACCGTGATCGTGTCCTGGATTTGACCGATATCCGCCTAGAAGTCCCGTTGCAAAAGCAATGTTCGGCCTAGTACAAACTTGTGCATACATGATACTACCAAGTGCACTAGCATAAGGTACATTCTTTCATCCGTGCTTTCTCAATATCCGAATGAAGACATTGTGAAAGACTCAATTTATCACCTTTGCACGGGAGCAATTCCTGGTTTTTCTGTTGCATATTGAATTCTCTAAAATACGATCAATATATGCCCTTTGAGATAAGCTTAATATGAGACGAGAACGGTCTCTATGGATCTCAATCCCAAGGACAAAAGATGCTTCACCAAGATCCTTCATATCAAAATTCTCGTGACAACATTCTCTTTGTCTCATGCAATAATTCAATATCGCCGCTAGCAAGCAAGATATCATCAACATAAAGAACGAGAAAAATAAATTTCCTCACACTAACCTTGGCAAGATATACACCGATCTAACTTGTTCTCAATGAACCCAAAGGAAGTAACAACACTATGAAACTTCAAGTACCATTGTCTAGAAGCTTGCTTCAAACCATAGATAGACTTTTTCAATCTACAAACCAGATTACTGAATCATCTCGCTGCAAAACCTTCAGTGTTGTGCCATATAAACTTGTTCATCAAGTTCTCCATTCAAAAGAGCTTTAACATCCATCCGGTGAAGCTCCATATCAAAATGAGCTACTAAAGCCATGATTACTCTAAAAGAGTCCTTAGAAGAGACCGGAGAAAAGGTTGCCTCATAGTCTATTCCTTCTTTTGAGTGAATCCCTTAGCTACTAGTCTAGCTTTAAATTTTTCAATCTTTCCCGTGGAGTCTTTCTTAGTCTTAAAAACCCATTTACAATCAACAGGTTTATAGCCTTCGTAATTCAACAAGCTCTCAAACATTGTTATGTTTCATAGATAACATCTCATCTCTCATTGCATCTAACCATAAATCGACCGAGGACAAGAAATAGCTTCTATAAGTTACCGGATCAACAACACAACCAATATCATAATCCCGCTCTCCTAGATGGACTATGTAGTCCGGTGGTATAGCCGATCGTCTCTGTTATGTGATCTCCTTAGAGGAGCATCTTCTACCTCATTCGTTCCTCGAAAGGCTTGAGGAACTTCATCGAGAACTACTTCGCAATGGTTCCCGAGCCTCAACAGTTCGGCTTGGTATAGGGACCTCCACAATTGTCTCGTATAGGTAAAGAAAACGACATAGAAGTACTCATCGCATCAGTTATCTTCAATAGTCCGTGAGCAATCACCTTGTTCGGCTACATCAAGTTCCGTAAAACTTCGCCTCGTGAATCCACGATTCTCGTTCCTCCATTGGGATTATAAAATCGATATCCCTTTGAATGATCCTGGATAAGACACAAAATAACATCGAGTGGTTTTGGAGTCTAACTTACTCAAAGTCGGACATTATACAACTTTTTTTCAGGGGGCATCCCCAAACTTTCGGATGATTCATGCTAGGTTTCCGTCCATCCATAACTAGAAGGGAGTAATGGCGCAGATTTTGTAGGAACACGATTCGTAATATAAAGCGCTGTTTTCAAAGCTTCGCCCCACAAAAACCAGTAAATTAGTTCTCGCTAATCATACTCCTTACCATATCCATAAGGGTGCGATTACGCCTTTCACCACACCATTCTGTTCAGACTACCGGCATAGTAAATTGAGCCACAATCCCGTAATCCTCTAAATACTTGGCGAATGGCCCTTTAAGTGTCCAAGATCACCATGTCGACCATAATACTCACCACCACTGTCCGATTCGACAATTTTTATGACTTTTCCCAACTGTTTTCGACTTCAATCCGGAAAATCTTAAACATGTCAAGAGATTCGGACTTTTCCTTAATTAAATACGTATAACCATATCGGGAATAATCATCTATAAATGTGATGAAATAGAAATTTCTACACAACGTTGTCTGTATAGGGTCCACTTATATCCGTATGGATGATCTCTAACAAATGAGTACTACTGACGCAGTTTTCTTCTTTATTTTAGTCATCTTACCTCTAAAAGTTTACGCACACGTCTAGGTCACCTTTGAGAGTGGGTAGAATGTTCCGCTTTATCGCCTCTTTCCACTCTTTCTTTAGATATGTGACCAAGACGTTTATGCCATAATGCGTAAGACCGTTCCTTAGGTAGAGGTTTTTTAGAAACAACCTTTTCACCGTATAAGCAACATATATTTCGTTGGGAGACAAACATAATCAGACAATCTATTGGACATAGTGCAATACCCAACTTTATTTGAATTAAAAGAAATAGAAATTGCATTATTTGAAATCTCAAAAGAGTAACCACACATGTCCAAACTTGATACGGAAATTAAATTCCGTCTAAACGAAGGTACATAAAATGTGTTCCTTAACATCAAGTTAAAACCTAATCTAGAATTAAAATGACATCTCCCACGAACTCAACGTCGCCTTTATTATTGTTTCCTACAATGAGCTTTGATTCTTCCTTATTTGCTTCCTCCGATTTATGAATCCCTATATGGTAAACGCAACATGATTAGTTGCACCGCTATCTAGCCACCACGAACAAGATGGGGCTTCGATAGATTAGATTCACAAACCAATGCCAAAGAATCATTACCTTTAGGCTCACGTTTAGACAACAGTTTTATACTTAGCGCAGTTTTTCTTTACGTGTCCTCCTTTCTTACGTAAGAAACATAACCATCCTTACCAAGATTACCGTCCTTTTTAAAGGTCGTTTAACTTTGACACAGATGAATGAGTTCCTTTGTGAGCATGATTTTTGTGCCCCTTACCCTTCTTAAAACCGTAACTGTAAAAGATACATAGCAACATGTACTTTATTTTTCTTTAACTTAGTCTCATTCCGACACCACCCTTGCAATCAAGTCATTGATTGTCCATGGCCGATCGGCAAGAGTATACCGTGTTTGGATAATACCAAATCAAAGGAAGAGAGTTGAGTGCAAGATGCACAATACAAGCATCGTGGATAAGAACATTAAGAGCCTTAAGCTTTGATTGCGATCAACCATCCTAAGGACATAATCCCTAACACCAGCAGTAACCATCATACTTCAAACCGAATAAACCCGACATATGTGTTCCAATTTCAGCATTAGGAGAGTCACGATTTCTAGCCACCAAGGCCTCCATTTTTAGTGATGTCCCAAAGAAAATCACTTCTAAGATGTTCCCTGTATGGATCGCTTTATCGACAAAGAAGCAAATCCTATTGCTCTTTTCCCAAACAAGAACCGTGCTTTCGGGCATCCGTACTAGCATGTGAGAGCTATCGGTCTATCCTCATTAAGAGCAACATGAACATCCGCTAGTTCCATACCAAATAGAAAATCCTCTCTTCACTTCTTAAAGTTAGAACCAAGAAGAATCTCAATAGCTATGGAGTTGCCGTTCACGTAAAAAATGACTGAAAAAATAATTAATGTTTATAATTAGCATAATGTGAAAATTCACCTTGAGAGTTACATACATCATCATATAATCACCTTTGGGCGTAAAAACATGACATGCAATTGTATACTCTCTCGACATTACGCCATGAGAATTTATTTTAATCTTCGTTAATCCCCACCTTTGGGCGTATGAAAATACTTAGACTAATCAATTCTCAACCATATGCCGTACATGCAACCCTCCATGCAACAATACACAATTACCTCATTTGGGAGTATAATAACGCATTAAAACAGAGACATCCCAATATTTTATAAATTGTTCTTTATTAAACTCAACTAAGTGTGCCACTTTGTGGTCACAACCCAATTGAATTTACCTCGAAATTGGGATATAAACTTTATATTTCACATTTACCGTATGCATGTAATTACGTAAAGGGGCAATTCTCCGTAAAAATACACACCTTGCTAACTTTCATCGATACAATTAACAATACATGTCAAACCATAAAAACGTAATTGATAAATTATACTCCACATATCTCGTATGTGGTACTTACATGTAATCTTGCACCCGTATTTCATGAAACCGTATAGAAATACATGTAAATACCCCAAACCATACACGTATTTAGAGTTTCATAGGTATTTTCCATCCATAAATGCATCAAACATGTAAAATAAATATACCAATTTGTAGATCATGAGCATACGAACGCGCGTACTCGAACGCCCGACGGACACCGCACGCCCCTCACGCGCCACTAAGCTTCGGCGCGGCGCCGACACGTGCATTGCACGTGTTTTGCTTCTCGGCCACTCAAAACGGTCCGACCGGTTAACCGTCCGACTGTTCACCTAACCAACCTGCGAACCCGGTCGGCTTGACCCGGCTCGACGGTCAACGACCGGTTTACCGGAAGTCCGAAGCCAACGGCCAACTCCTGGTCGGTCACAGTCGGGTCGGTCCGGGTCGGCCGGCCCATCCGGCGAGATGACGTCGCCGACGTCACCCGACGCTGCGGAGCACGTGCGGCCGGGGCCTGGAGTGCGTCGGCGCTGGTGCTAATTTTATATGGTTTTGCTCGTCTCGTCGTGTAGGTTCCGAATATATAATTTTCTTTTTAGTTTTGAAGAAATTAAAATTTCGAAAAAACACCCAAACGTGATTCGAGATCTAAAACGCGTTGGCTCGATACCACATGTAAGCTGCGACTAAAATCCGTATGCAGATCCAAGAATCACACGTATAGATACACGAATCACAAACCATAAATAGAGGAATCGACGACCTTGTTTCGATCCATCGTTCTTGATGCGGAATTGCGACATCCGATGCTCAAGAGCTTCTCCTCTATGAACCCCTTTATCACCGGCTTCAATGAGACGGCCCTCACGTATCGCTTCGACGACTCTTGATGTAGGTTATATGGACATTAGGGTTTAGAGGAGGGACTGACTTCATTTATGAGAATGAAACATATCCCCCATTAAAGATAATGTTTATCTCCCATACTATCCCCATATCCAACTGAATTAGGAAACCTTTTATCTTTCTTTTATTAGACCAATTAATATCTACAATAATAATTAATAAAGCCCACATTGAATATATAAGAAATATATATATTCTAACAAGAGTTTGATGCGAAAAAAATGTCTTGCTGCCGGGGATTTATCAGCTAATGCACCGGCCAGAAAACTTGAAAGATGAAGACCTCAACTTTTCTCTGATGGGATCATTTAGAACGAAAATTGCACTCGGCTTCTTCAAATCGAAATTGGAATCAGAGGGACTTGATACGTAAGTTAGGTAATTTTGAGGAATTTAGACAGAGAAATTAAAAAGTTCAAGGGCTTAAGTGGAAAAAGCGTTTTTCGGGGTGCCAAAAGTGGGATTTTACAAAACATGAAAGGAAACGAAAGGGCCATCGGACGAGCAGTCGAGCACAAAACGAAGAACCACCCTCTAGAAACCAGACACAGAACGAGGACGTCTCCCGCTCCAAGAGGCAATCAGCGTAAAGAGGAAGAAGAAGCAAATGGAGGGAGGGAAGACGAGGAAGAACGCTGCTTCTGCTTCCGTTTCTCTCGAACAGTTCGTCTCCACCATGTCCCCTTTAATCGATTTGGAGAAGGTCCTGCCCTTTCTCACCGCACTCAGTTTTTTTGTTTTTCCGAAAGGGAAATCTTTACTCTCTCACGTCTTGTTCGAGCTCGATGAGAGATCGCTCGAGCTCACTGTGGTGGTGATCCTAACTGTAGGAAGCTGAGATATCGGCCTCAATCAGTTCAGGAGCGGCCAGAAGCTTAGACGCCGCCCAAAGGAAAGGCTCCGTAATGCTCAACTTGAAGTGCGTCGATGCTCAGGTCCTTTTTCTTCTTTTCTTTTGCGATGGTCATTTGATTTGATCGGGATTGATGAAATTATCCGCATTTGATTGCCTTTAGTATCTTAGAGTCTGTTCGGTATGGCTGTGCTATGCAGTAACTGAGCTGTGTGTGTGGCTGCATTATCATGTGTTGCTTGTAGCAACATGTGTTTTAAAGTTGCGGCGAGGTGCAGGAGTGGTAAAGTGTTTAGCCGAGCACCTTATTGGTAGTTTTCTATAATTTGGGGAGCTGTTCTAGTCTAGTGCATCCTCAGCAAATAGTGTAGCGATTGCATTTTTCTGGATTGAGGGCGCTGTGTGATTCCATTCATTCCTTCAATAGACAGGTTTAATGGGGAAAACGCTCCTTGAATTCCAATCCACGAAAGGGGTTGTCCTTCCTGCTCACAAGGTGAGCCTTCTGCAGATGGAATTGATTTTTGTTTATCTTCATCTACTTGTGTATTTTTTTATTTGGTATCCCATATTGAAGAGCAGGATCCTCTCCAATCTGAGCTAATTCTATTTGAATAGTCGATGTTGTTTCAGAACAACAGTACTAGTATCTGGTTTCCTTTCATCATTCTGGATAAGAGATTCCCTTTTCATTGCACTTTTAATTTTCTAGATTACTCTGTGAACTCATCATTGACAAAAGTACGAATGCTTTTGGATGGAAGTTTTGGATTGTTGGGACAATTTTCATTTATGCATGCTTAAAATTTATGTTAGACATGAATCCATGGTACAGAAGAACATGTACTAGCTACATTAGTAAGGAACCTTAAGGAATTTATCTTGCGCATGAGGATTAGTGAATAATTATCTTTGCATGTATAATTTGTATCTTAAAATTTATGCCTACCACCCCATCCAAACCACGGGGCACTGATGCATACCCAAGCCAAGCTTCCTTTTTTCAGCTTGTCTTCAGTGTCCTTGTTTTCCATATTTTCTTTCTTTGACTTGTTATTTAACTTTTCACTGGTTGCAGTTTGGCACACATGACGTGGTCATTCTAAAACCTAACAAGGCTGATTTAGGATCTCCTTCTCTTGGACAAGGTGTAGTTTACCGCCTGAAGGTAATTTAGCCTGAAACAGATTGCTATGTTGATAAATGTTTAGTCTTAGAAGGTCCACAAAAGTCTGACCTTTTTTAGTTCTGTGAACTGCCGGGAATAATATCAGGATTCTTCAATTACTGTGGCCTTTGATGATATACCGGAAGAGGGTTTAAATAACCCCCTGCGACTAGAGAAGGTCGCAAATGAGGTATGGTGAGAGTTCTCAATTAGAGATCATTTCTGGTATTCTTAATTTTAATTGTTGCATTCCACATTTCCTGTACTAACTTATTTATCTCCTGGATGTATAAAGTTGGTTAGGACTATTAGTTCATTGATTTGTAGTATTCAAGGACAATTCATGATTAAAACACTGCTAAGTTAATTTGTTGGAGAGCAAACACAGTAGGCCGGGAGTGTGATTATGTTATTAGCATTCTCATTCAACGGATCCTTTCTGTAGTATCAGATCAAAATCCACTATGGACTGATGCTATATATGACTTCCATGCAGGTGACATACCGAAGGTTCAAGGATGCTCTAATACAATTAAGTAAAGGCGTACAGAGGGGGCCAGCTGCTGATTTAGTTCCTGTTCTCTTCGGAGAAAGACCCCCTTCATTTTCAAAGAAAGATACTGCAGTTCGCCCTTTTAACACCAACCTCGATCATTCTCAGGTGTGTTCCATTAGCACATGAGGAAGATTTAATTAATTTGTGTTGAGAGAAAAAAACTGAATCGAATGCTTGGTTAGCTCAATGTGATCCCAAGCTATCTATTTATAATAAAACCAAAAGGCCAATAATTACAATATTGCCCTTATTGCTGTTATCCAAAAGATAATATAGAAAATAGACAAATATGCCCTCATCGGCCACATACTCTTAGCACTCCCCCTCAAGTTGGACCATAAATATCACACATGCCCAACTTGACTAAAACAGAAAGAAACGATTTACTCCCTAGTCCTTTAGTGAACACATCAGCAAGTTGATCACCGGACTGAACAAAGGGCATACAAATTAATCCGCTCTCCAACTTCTTTTTGATAAAGTGTCTGTCAATCTCCATATGCTTTGTACGGTCATGCTGTATAGGATTGTGAGCAATACTAATGGCGGCCTTATTATCACATAGATCTTCAAGTAATCCTTTAAGCCCTAACAGCTCACAAACTCCATGTGCCATCGCACGAAACTCGGCTTCGTCACTAGATCTAGCAACCACATTCTGCTTTTTGCTGCGCCAAGTCTCAAGATTCCCTCCTAAGAAAGTGCTATACCCAGAAATACACTTCTGGTCTGGAGATCCAGCCCAATCAACATCTGTATAAGCTTCAACCTTCAAGCCATCATAAGGAGATAAAAGAATCCCTTTTCCAGGAGCAGATTTCAAATACTGAAGGATCCGAAAAACAACATTCATGAGTAAAGTATGGATCATGCATAAATTGACTCACCAAGCTCACAAGCAAAAGCAATATCGGGTCGGGTGTGGGATAAATAAATCAACTTGCCCACTAACCATTGATAATGACCCTTATCCTCTAAATCACCATCTTTTTCTCGAAGACAAGTATTGGCCTCA
The DNA here is from genome assembly GCA_021437795.1 of Rhodamnia rubescens. Lineage (NCBI taxonomy): Eukaryota > Viridiplantae > Streptophyta > Magnoliopsida > Myrtales > Myrtaceae > Rhodamnia > Rhodamnia rubescens. Next base: position 151,114 of record JAILYA010000017.1, read on the forward strand.
ATAGGCATATCAAAGAGATGACATCCCAATAACCCAACTTCGTTAAAAGATCAAGTACATACTTCCTTTGGGATAGAAAGATATCCTTTGAAGATTGGGCAACTTCAATCCCAAGAAAGCATCGAAGTTTTCCAAGATCTTTTATCTCGAACTCTTGTCCGAGAAACTTCTTCAACCGGTGACCTCATCACCATCATTCCCTCGTAACAACAATGTCATCTACATAGACAATGAGAATAGTGATTTTAGCACCTGATTTCTTCACAAATAAAGTGTGATTGGCATTGCTCTGTTTATCCCCAATAGAGATCATCGCTCTCTGAAATCTACCAAACCAGGCTCGAGGTGATCGCTTTAAACCATAAAGTGCACGTTTCAGCTTGCACACTTTACCTTGAATTTTTGTCGCAAGAAAAACCCAAAGGAATCTCCATATACACCTCATTTTCTAACTTTCCATGAAGAAATGCATTTTTCACATCTAATTGTTGAAGATCCCTTCCCTGGTTAACAGACACGAAAATGGTACTCGAACAAGTATTCAACTTGGCAACAGGAGCAAAGGTTTCTTGAGTAAATCCCTTTGCCACTAGCCGTGCTTTATATCCGTCCACAGTACTATCCATCGTTTGTTTGACTACAAACACCCACTTACATCCTACCGGTTGTTTTCGAGGAGGAAGAACGACAAGATCCCACGTGTCATTTTTTTTCAAAGCATACATATCGTCCACCATTGTTGCCTTCCGCTTCGATTGGCAAAAGCTTCCTACCAATTTTGTGGAATAGAAACATAAGATAGAGAATACACAAAAGTGCGATAAGAGCTAGACAAAGAGTCATATGAGACAAACCGAGATATAGGGTGTTGAGCACAAGTTCTAGTACCTTTTTGAAGTGCAATAAGAAGATCGGAAGAAGAAACCTTAGTAGGAGTAGTAGAATTTGGATTTGGAGATGATGATTGAACAGGCAATGTATCGGTGGTCTTAACTTGCTTGTTGTTAGTGGGCTCCCTACGATAATATGTCTTCAATGTCTTGCTACTATCTATAGTTTGCCTAACAAGAGTGGGAGTAGACTCCCCCGAAGAGGTTGCTTTGTTATCTCCCCGTGGTACCGTACTATACTCTTCTTGTGTTGCATTGTTCTCCTTTGGGGAAGGGGAAGAACCTGTGTTCTCCTCTTGGGAAGAAGGAGAACACTCTTGAGACGGAGGAGAACCATCGAAACTATCGGGGAAGAGTAATATCCATAGGAACATTCGAGTGGGGAACGCCTCTACACTAAGACACTCCCCATGAAGAGGTGGAGCCGAATAATAGGATTTAGACTTGTGAAAAACCACATCCATAGATACAATGGTGCGCCTAGAAGGAGGATGATAACACTTATAACCCTTTTGAGTAGGTGAATCAACATACATCAACATCTTTACCAACTAGTTGGGTGTCGATGAAAAGACCGAAAGAGCTATAAAAATAAAACAAAATACAATAACATAGTATAGCAATATAAAGAAAATAGGCTCGAAATGTGAACATAGGAATTTTTGCTCCACGATGTTAATCGCTTTTCCTAAGCAAAAGCGCATCTATATCCACTCCAACAAATCCTGTCTTACTACTTTTCCCAAGTAGTTTTCCTCTCCTTTCTCATGTCTGTCCCTATAACACACTCTCTTGATTTAGGTCTTCAAGAATATGTCCAAACCATCTCAAACGATGTTCTTTCTCTTTCCCCTTTTGAGTAGGTGAATACCCAAGAAAAATGCAGCGGAGACCACGACTTTCCAACTTACTCTTAAAGGTGATGTTACGAGCATAACAAACACAACTAAAAATTTTTGGGGTAAGAATAAAAGTCGATGATCCTCGCAAAACATCGATAGGTGTGCAAAAAGCAAGAATTCTCTTAGGCATCCGATATTTTAAATAAGCAGCGGTTAAGATAGCATCACTCCAATATTGAGCTGGGACATGACGGGCAAACATAAGAGACCTAGCGACCTATAACAAATGTCGGTTTTTTCTTTTGGCAACACCATTTTGTGCGGGGGTATCAACACAATTAGTCGATGAATAATGTCATGATCGAGATAGATACCATTGAAACCGACTCTCGGTGTATTTAGTGCCATTGTCATTGCGAAGAATTTTCAAAGTGGCATTGAACTGAGTCTGGACCATTTTGTGAAAATTTTGAAAACAGTGAAAAACGTCACTCTTAAGTTTCAACAAATAAACCCAAGTTGTACGAGAATGACAAGCGATAAAGTGGCAAACCATCGATGATCGGAAATATAAGTATGTCGGGGAAGGACCCCCACATCAGTAAGAATCACGTGAAAAGGGAAACGACTTTTATTATTTGAAGATGAATATGTTGAACGGGTTTGTTTAGCCAAAATACATGCTTCACAAAAAAAAACTCATATTTATTACTGGCTGAGACGAGACTAGGAAAAACTTTTTCTAAAGTTCCTAAAGGGGATGACCTAATGTGCAATGCCACTAATGAAGATATGTCAATGCCGAATTGACTTGGTGAGGCGTAGAAGACAAAGTTGAAGTAGAAACCCCACTACCCTCGAGTAGATAAAGACTACCGTCCGATCTACCATATCCAATCTCCTTATTCGTTACTAGATCATGGAAACCATAATAAGAAGGAAAAAAGCTACTTTACAGTTTAAGTCTCGAGTCAAACGACTAATAAAAAGGAGATTAGTAGAGAATGATGGAATATGTAAAACAGAAGATAAGAGAAGAGTGGAGGAACAATTGATAACCCCTTTTCCAGCAATGGAAGAGAGGGTTCCATCAGCTACACGAACTTTGTCTCTACCGGAAGTAGGGATATTTATTAAAGAGAATAGAAGAACCTGTCATGTGATATGTTGCCCCTGTATCAATGATCCATGGGCTGGAAACAATAGATGCATTAAACCCCCTAAATAAGATACTTGAAGTGGCTAGGTTTGAAGCAAAAGGAGAAGACGAATTGGCAACCGCGGAGAAGGAAGCAACAGTAGAAGCTTTCAGTAGACGTCGAAATGCCTGAAGTTTTTCCTGGGATAAACCGATATCAGTAGTAGGTGCAGCATGAACAATTTCAATATGATTTACCTTGTTTTTTTCCTTTCTTTGTGGCCATTTTGCCTCAAAATCTGCAGGTTTTCCATGTAACTTCCAGCCGGTGGCCTTAGTATGATATGGCCTATAAAAATGTTCACACTTCACCACCTCCTTAGAGGCATCATCAGAATGAAAGGACGAACCAGATTTGGCAATAGGGCCAACATTGGTTTGTAGAGCAGATCGATCAACAGTAGAGGGATGAAGCATTGCTGTCCTACGGCTTTCTTCAGAGTGAATTAGGGCATAGGACTGTTCCAGAGTAGGGAATGGAGACTGGCAAAGGACTTGAACATGTATATGATCATATTCAACATTTAATCCTGCCAAGAAATCATAAACTCTGATCTTGGCCACATGCCTCTTGTAGGCAGCAACGTCTGCATCATTGGTTGGCTGATAATCAGCATAATGACCTAGCTCTTGCCATAAACTCCAAAGCTCAGCATAGTATTGAGATTATAGTCACCTCCTTCTGAGTGGTGTCATGAACCCTTTTTCGAAATTCATACACCTATACATCATTCCCGAGTTGACCATATGTCCCCTGCAGCCGTCCAAATATGTGCCGCTGTATCAAGAACCGAATATCCCTTTGCAATATTTGGCTGCATCAAGTTAAGCAAAAAGGGCATTATCAAAGAGTCATTCGAGATCCACTTTTTCTGAGTAGTACCTGATGTAGTCAGCATCGCAGAAGAGCCGTTGATATATCCTGTAAGCCCGCGGCTTGCAATGGTCAAGAATGTCGATTGAGACCATATCAAATGATTTGTGCCATCAAGCTTCACAGGGATTGTAGCAAAAGTAATATAATTTGTACGACCGTCTCTAGTAGGTGTAGAGCTTGAACCCTCAGACATTGTCTCTAAGAAGTCGACTCGAAAAGTGTGAAAGGAATAATCAAACCACTAAAAACTTGCTAGAACAGGCCAAAAATTTGGAACACAGTCCTCCGGTGGTAGTCTGAATTTGTCCTCCAAAAATCAGCCAAATCAGATCATGGGAAGGCAAAAAACGATTTTTTTAGGGTTTTGAAAACCTGAAAAAGAAATCGATAATTCTGATTTTTCCCATAGAATTTGAAAAAAATATGGTAGTCCACGATCTGCAATACTTTGGTCTTCACACACGAGATAATTGTAGGCCAGCGGCAAGGCAGAAACAATCTCAAACAAGAAGATCCAAAAAAATCGTAGAAGAGGGTGAACCACCTATCGCAGACTACAAAGAAGCTTAATTTATCTCATAGAGGTGAGATTTAGGGCAGGCACTAGATTCAAAGAATCACCTCATAAGTGCTGCCCTACACTGTGAAAGAGAGCAAAGAAGAAGGTGACAAGGAACTACGGTGGGAGAGAGAGAGAAAAGAATGCTTGCGTAGAGAAAAGATTAGGGTTAGGGTTTCAGTTTAGCCCTTACTCGATACCATGTTGAGAGGAAAAATTTGAACTGAATGCTTGGTTAAGTCAATGTGACCCCAAGCTATCTATTTATAATAAAGCAAAAATGTCAATAATTACAATATTGCCCTTATTGTTGCTATTCAGAAAACAATAAAGAAAATAGAAAAATATGCCCTCATCGGCCAAATACTCTCAACGATTTGCTTCAGCATCAATTTTCATTGGATATGACTGATTAGCTGTATATAAAATTATATGAATATCACTTATCACCAGGAAGACACATCAAGATACGGTTGATATCCTCAATACGATGGCTATGTCATCTCTTGTCCACTTTTGAGCTTCAGCTGTGCAAGTTGTAGTTTTGTGCACTGTGGGACTGCATTTTCTAAAGAGCTATAACTTATTTCCAAAACGGAACAAAACATGAGAGCTGATATAAATCTTTCCTTGCATGATTTTAACTTGAATGTATCTTAGATCCCACTTGTGTGATCTGGCTAAAGAAGTTCCAATGGGTACCTGAATTCTTTTTAGGGTGGTCTTAGAGGGCAGCCGAAAACATTGTTTTGCTTTTTTTCAACTTTTATGTCATTATTTTGTTTTTTCTTAAAGTTCGTGTTGGGGCATTTTTCTTCGGTGTGGGAAGGTATTCCATTGATGTTATGCATTTATAGTTGATCTTCATTGTGCTTCATCTTTCTGGACTAAAACTTTTCTCCAATGTTTTCTCCAAGAAAGATGCTGTATCCAAGGCTTTGTCATCAAAGAATGTATTCTTGCTGCATGGTCCTCCTGGAACTGGGAAAACCACAACAGTAGTAGAAATAATCTTACAGGAAGTAAAGCGTGGATCAAAAATCCTTGCATGTGCGGCTTCAAACATTGCTGTGGATAACATTGTTGAGCGACTTGCTTCTCACAGGTATTCAAATCTTGAACTTGACTGCTTGAGATCTCTCTCTCTCTCTCTCTCTCACATACACACACACTCTCTCGCACATGTAAAGTTTGAGATTAGGTTTAAAGATTCATTAAGCAAGCATTTTCTGTTTTAACTAGAGGACATACTTTGCTAGACATGATATAGTGACACTTTCATTTTTCTTTCTGCTCTATCTAGATGTTCGATTTTATTCTTCAGCTTCTTTAATTTTTTGGGCATCCTATAGGAATTCTATCCATCATAGATCAGCCCCGATGGATGAAGGATACATAGTCCTGTCCCAAGCCGGGACGAAGGAGGAGGGTTGCGTCGGGCGTAGCGAGACGGCTATAAAAAATTAGCTACCTTTTATGAGATGAACCCTATTGATATTTCGTTGGAGCGTACCCTTCTTAGCGACGCGTTAGATCGGCGCCCGGATGTAACGAAAAATGGGCAAGGGTCCTTGCACCAAGATAGGCGGGTGCGAGGGTAAGGAAGATAGCCTTGGGCCATCATTCCCCGAGTGATGCGCCACATCGGTGCCCGAGGTGTGGTGAGAAGTGAGCGAGGGTCCTCACACTTCTATGGGCGAGTGTGGGGGGGCAAGTAAGGCCCGGGGGTAAGGATTCGACTAGGGAGTTGGAACATAGGAACCTTGATAGGTAAATTGAGGGAGTTAGAGATACTTTTGCTAGAAGAAGAGTGAATATTGCTTGCCTACAAGAGACTAAATGGGTTGGAGAAAAGGCTAAAGGAGGTGGAAGGCACACGGATTCAAGTTGTGGTACAGGGCACAAAAAAGAGTGTAAATGGAGTTGGGATTTTGATAGATAAAAGTTTCGTAGATAAGGTGGTTGATGTCAAAAAATCGGGAGATAGAATTATTTTGGTTAAGCTAGTAGTGAGAGAGCTAATTGTGAATATCCTTAGTGTGTATGCACCTATTTCAAGTCATGTCAGATCCGATAAGAACAGATTTTGGGAAGAGTTGGAGGAGATTTTGGGGGAATACCACGCGAGGAGAAGGTATTCATAGGAGGAGATTTAAATGGACATGTCGGACAAGTAGTGGAGGTTTTGACAGAGTTCATGGAGGTTTTGGCTATGGGACTAGAAATAAGGTTGGTGCGGACATCTTGAGCGTCGCTTTAGCTTATGATTTGATGTTGGCAAATACCTTCTTCGGGGAAAAGAGAGTCACATCGATTACTTTTCGCAATGGCCAAAATTGTAGCGGATTGACTTTTTCCTTGCTAGAAGAGATGATAGGGCCTCGTATGTAGATTGCAAAGTCTACCCTGGAGAATGCGTAGCTACGCAACATAAGTTGGTGGTTTTGGAGGTTAGGTATAACAAAGCACGAAAAGCAAAGAGGTGTCCGATTCCGAGAATAAGATGGTGGAAGCTAAAAGAGGAAAAACAAATAGATTTCAAGGAAAGAATGTTTCGGGTAGGACCGTGGCAACTAGAGGACGAAGTAAATGTGATGTGGAACGAGATGTCTAATTGCATCCAAAAAGTGGCAAGAGGGGTACTAGGGGAAAGTAAAGGGGGAACGGACATCACGCAAAGGAAACTTGGTGGTGGAATCGAGGCGAGGGGGGGCCATTAAAAGCCGGGAAGAAGGAGTGTTTTCATCGTTTGCATATTTGCCCTAATGGAGAGAATTTGGCAAAGTTTAGATTAGCGAGGAAAAATGCCAAGAAAGGCTCTGCGGGAGGTTAGAGGCAAGGTTTTTTCCGACATGTACAAAAAACTAGGGAGCAAAGAGGGAGAAAAAGGTATCTATAGGCTTGCAAAGATAAGAGACAAGAAAAGGGAAAGACTTGACACATGTTAGATGCATCAAGGATGAAAATCAAAAACTTGTAGTAAGAGATGCGGACGTCAAGGAAAGGTGGATGAGCTATTTTCGCAAGCTTTTTAATGGAGAGAGTGATATCATGGAGATGGATTTGGAGAACGTTTCGATGATTCAAATAGAAGGTTTGTGCGTAGAATTAGAGCGCCACAAGTTAAGGAGGCATTAAAGAAGATGAAGGATGTAAGGCCTTGGGCCCCATGGTGTCCCTATTGAAGTGTGGAGATGCTTAGGAGTTGTGGCAATACGTTGGTTGATTAACCTTTTTAACAAGATTCTCCATACTAATAAGATGCGCTGATGGATGGAGGAAAAGTATGCTTGTGCCTATCTATAAGAATAAGGAAGATATCCGAATTGTTCCAACTATAGAGGCATTAAGCTTATGAGCCATACTATGAAGTTGTGGGAGAGAGTTATTGAGCATCGTTTGAGACTAGAGACTAAGATATCGTAAATCAATTTGGATTTATCGCGGAAGGTCTACCATTGGAAAGCTATTTTCTTGATACGACAAGGTGATGGAGAGGTATCAAGAAAAGAAGAAAGATCTACATATGGTGTTTATTGATCTTGAGAAGGCGTCAATAATTACAATATTGCCCTTATTGTTGCTAATTCAGAAAACAATAAAGAAAATAGAAAAATCATGGATATGTATCATCGGCCAGTTACTACTCAACGATTTGCTTTAAGCATCAATTTTCATTCCATATGACTGATTAGCTGTATATAAAGATTATATGAATATCACTTATTACCAGGAAGACGACATCAAGATACGGTTGATATCCAAGATGAGGTGTCGTGGTGTGCTATGTCATGATATTGTCCTCTCTTTGAGCTGGCGGGGGTTGCTAGATTTGCATTGTGGAGGACTGGATTTCCAAAGAGCTTTACCTTATTTCCAAAAAGGAACAAAACATGAGAGCTGATATAAATCTTTCCTTGCATGATTTTAACTTGAATGTATCTTAGATCCCACTTGTGTGATCTGGCTAAAGAAGTTCCAATGGGTACCTGAATTTTTTTGTTAGGGTGGTCTTAGAGGGCAGCCGAAAACATTGTTTTGCTTTTTTCAACTTTTATGTCATTATTTTGTTTTTTCTTAAAGTTCGTGTTGGGGCATTTTTCTTCGGTGTGGGAAGGTATTCCATTGATGTTATGCATTTATAGTTGATCTTCATTATGCTTCATCTTTCTGGACTAAAACTTTTCTCCAATTTTTTCTCCAAGAAAGATGCTGTATCCAAGGCTTTGTCATCAAAGAATGTATTCTTGCTGCATGGTCCTCCTGGAACTGGGAAAACCACAACAGTAGTAGAAATAATCTTACAGGAAGTAAAGGTGGATCAAAAATCCTTGCATGTGCGGCTTCAAACATTGCTGTGGATAACATTGTTGAGCGACTTGCTTCTCACAGGTATTCAAATCTTGAACTTGACTGCTTGAGATCTCTCTCTCTCTCTCTCTCACACACACACACACACACTCTCTCGCACATGTAAAGTTTGAGATTAGGTTTAAAGATTCATTAAGCAAGCATTTCTGTTTTAACTAGAGGACATACTTTGCTAGACATGATATAGTGACACTTTCATTTTTCTTTCTGCTCTATCTAGATGTTCGATTTTATTCTTCAGCTTCTTTAATTTTTGGGCATCCTATAGGAATTCTATCCATCATAGATCAGCCCCGATGGCTAATGTTTGTGATAAGTGTCAATATCTTCTGTATGTTCTAGAAGTGATAACTGTTGATTGATGGAAAATCATCCAATGTGTTTTTCTAAATTTTTTATACTTTAGACCCTATGAGTGTTGTGGATTTAAGTTCTTCACTTCTGAAACTTCTATTACCCAAGCTAAAGCTTTTCCTTCCATTACTTTCTGGAAATTTTCCTTTTGTAACACCAGAGTGAAGTTGGTGAGGTTGGGACATCCTGCACGGTTGCTGCCTCAAGTATTGGATAGTGCACTTGATGCACAGGTGTGTAAGTTGTTTTCAACTACTGGCTTAACTGGACATGACAGGTACTTTGTTTGTATGCCAATAGAGAAGCTTAAGATAATCTAGAGCTTCAACTACTGGCTTAACTCCTTGGAAACTAACTTAGATCTCGTTCTTGAGACTGGTAGCAATCTCCTAACATTTGTGGTGTTCTATACGCTCAAATTATACGTCTATCCTTGGTTGTAGATCCTTTGTTCTTCATTTGCCTCCGTTTAGTTTGTCCTTAGTGAACTATAGCTGGTGCAGCAGAATATATACATTACACCAGCTCAGTCTCATGTTGTTATGGCTACTTTCTTGCTGTTAGGTCCTTCGAGCAGATAATAGCTCGCTTGCAAATGACATTCGGAAGGAGATGAAGGTATGAACAAATTCAGATGAAAGTTCTATGTGTGATGTTGCTTGGCAATTATGTACTCACTATTACCTTGCAAATGGTATTATGAGACATTGGGCATTTGTGGAATCTTAAATCCGAATTGGCCACTGGAGGGTCAGCGGGAGGAAAATCATTTATATTTTAGCTTTTGAGTTGTTCAGGTTTGAGGCCTCAACCTCTTGGAAAATAGGACAGACTGGATCTATGCTAAAATCCATTGTTCTTTTTCTGTGGGAGGAAAATCATTTATATTTTAGCTTTTGAGTTGTTCAGGTTTGAGGCCTCAACCACTTGGAAAACAGGGCGAGACTGAATCTAGGCTAAAATCCATTGTCCTGTTTCAGTTTGGATTTCTTGTTCTTCTTACTTCCCCACCTTGCAGTCAAGCTATTGTATTTTATGAACTTTTTTGGGGGCATTCATTTAGGCATTGAATGGAAAGCTGCTGAAAACCAAAGAGAAGAACACCAGGAGGGACATCCAGAGGGAGCTTAGGGCTCTTTCAAAAGAAGAGCGCAAGAGACAGCAGCTTGCTGTGACAGACGTTATTAAGAATGCGGATGTGGTATTGTCAACATTGACTGGTGCACCTTCTCGAAAGTTGGAAAATACATCATTTGATTTAGTGATCATTGATGAAGCAGCTCAGGCGCTTGAGATAGCATGCTGGATAGCTATACTGAAGGTAAGTGGTTGAAATGTAGAAGTACCTGTGTTGTTTTTGGACAGAGCATATTTTTTTCTTTTTTTTTGCGGTCAAACACAATTTTCTTGTCCTTGTTAGGTAGAAATAACAGCCATTTTTTTCCTATGGTCTGGTTGCTTGTGTGCATAGAATCATATTGAACCACGAGAGAAATTGTCTCAACAAGAATGCAAATTTTGAGAGAGTGTTCCGTTGTGATATTTGTTTTCTGCTGAAAAAAGCGAAAATATTAAAATCTGTTTTCACTTGGTGTGCAAAAAATCCAAAAACACTTGTCTCAAATTTTCTGGGAAAGCAAATTTTCAAATGTCACCTAAGTTATCACCACTATTTTTCATTTTCAAGTGGAAATAGAAGCGAAAATCATGAACATGCTCTCAAACTGGGATCTTATAGTCTCATGGTGAGCGAATGGTTTTCCGTTTCCAAATTAACAGCAATCTCAGGCAGCAAGGACAGGTAACTATGTAAAAAAAAGGACAGCCGAATCTGAAGAGCTAGGAATGCCGGCACTCATGCACCATTATATGATCTGTGTTGGTGTCTCAGGGTTCTAGATGTATACTTGTTGGAGACCATCTTCAGCTTCCACCAACCATCCAAAGTGTTGAGGCTGAGAAGAAAGGTTTAGGAAGAACACTCTTTGAACGCCTGACAACTTTATATGGAGATGAAGTCACATCCATGCTTACTGTTCAGTACCGCATGCATGAGCTCATCATGAATTGGTCTTCGAAGGAGCTCTATAACAGTAAGGTGCTTATTCAATTAATGATAAGAGAAGAATTTTGAAAGAGGGCTTCTTTTCATCGAATGGACAATATTATTTATGTTGTTGATTTTGATTAGTTGGATATCTGTGACAGATTGAAGCTCATTCCAGCGTTGCTGCCCATGGGCTTTTTGATCTTGAGAATGTGAAGTCATCAAGTTCAACTGAACCGACCCTCCTTCTCATCGACATAGCTGGGTATGTGGGTTGTTATATGCTTGCTTATATGATTTTCTCCAGAGGTAAACCATGTTTGGCATTTCCCTAATGCAAATTCAAAATCACAATATCGAATCTACTTGTCTGGTCATATCAGGCAATCTATTAGCTATGATCTCACTGTTTGTAGATGTGTATGTGTATATATACATATTTTCTAATATAAAGAAATAATGCAAATGACCGCTAGTATCATAGTATCACCAAAATGTGAACAAGTAATTGCGATGATACAAGCTTTACCACAACTGAAGCTGTTTCAGTATAATAACAAATTGTTCATTTCATTGTGTCACTTATGCCGAGTAAGATTGTTTATTCTGAAAACTTCTCTCTGCTCTTGTGGATTTCTAGGTGTGACATGGAAGAAAAGAAAGATGAAGAGGAAAGCACATTGAACGAGGGCGAAGCTGAGGTTGCGATTGCTCATGCAAAAAGACTAGTCTCCTCTGGAGTCTCTGCTTCTGATATTGGAGTCATAGCACCTTATGCTGCACAGGTACCTGATCTTGCCAAAGATACCTTGACGTTTGATGTGGATTGAAGTTGAAAATTGCAAACTATTTAGTAGATTTTTTTATTTTCCCAAACCACGACTATTGAATAATGTGATTGCATGCAAGTCATGCTTGATTAATACAGAGTAGTCTCATTATGCCTCTCATTGGTCCTGAAGGTGGTTTTATTGAAGATGCTGAAAGGCAATGAAAACAAACTTAAGGATATGGAAATCTCAACAGTGGATGGTTTCCAAGGTCGGGAAAAGGAAGCAATAATTATATCAATGGTCCGTTCAAATTCAAAGAAAGAGGTAGTTCTTGTTTATAATCCATGAGTTTGTTTCTTTGTTCCCGCTTCATTTTACTTCAGCATTGGATCGATATGGAGAAATGTGCTTTCATTGCAGGTGGGTTTTCTGAGTGACTGCAGGCGAATGAATGTGGCTGTTACACGGGCAAGAAGACAGTGTTGTCTCATCTGTGATACTGAAACGGTGAGTAGTGATGGATTCTTAAAGCGACTAATTGAGTACTTTGAGGAGCATGGCGAGTATCAAAGTGCCTCAGAGTATTGCAACGAATAAGCAAACTGTCTGGTTAGGTGAAGCCTTTGTCATTGCTGTCCTTTTGGGTACTTGTCATCCAGGTTTTTTGGACTAACTTTTAGGGCCTAGAATTTCAACACCCGAAAAAAACGAATGCTATGTGAATCGAGTGTTCCAGGTAATCTGAAGGTTGCTTTGCCGAGCCTGAGCAGTCTATCTTAATTTAATGACAGTTATGTCTAACGCTGCATATTGAGACATTGATGGCAATTGCTTTATATTATAAAGAAATCTATGATGGTTCATTTCCAGTTGCTGATCTCTCTCTTTTGGCAATCTTAGCATTTTGATTCTTTTTGGCTCTGTACAACCAATGTATTTCTCACCCAATAGACAGGGATAAGTATAGTGCAAGTGTCGCCATAACTTTGTGCAGGCGTTCACTGAAACAGAAGAACTTTTTTTTTTTTCACTGAAGTGCCATAATTTTCAAAAATCGACCACTCAAGTACCATCGCTTACGTGACACCTGGAAAAGCTAACATAGCACCGGCGAAACAATTTTTTCAAATATTTTAATGCACGTGGAAATTTTTCATAATTTTTTATTTTTTTGCAAATTTTCCCTCTTTTTTTTTGTGTTCTTTAATTATTTAATATTTTCAACAACAACAAAAAAACAGCAAACCCAAGTTTCTCCCTTGGCCGATGAGGTCATCGGCGACCTCGCCGGCCAAGGGGAAATCAAGGGTTTGCTTTCTTTTTTTGTTGAAAATATTAAATAATTAAAATAAAAAATAAAAACAAAAAAAAAGTTCCATAAAATGTTAAAAAATGTAAAGAAAATCCACGTGACACTGAGAAATTAATAAAATAATAGTAAAAAGTCCACGTCAGCTTTTTCGGCAGAAATAGCACTCAAATGAAATAAAAAAATTATGGCTTTAAGCGAACGTCATACACAAATTATAAACACTCACGGTATATTTATCCCCAATAGACAGTATAAAGTTATAGAACCTTTATAACTGTATTTCAACTTTAGTCAAGCTTTCTGTTAATTCATTAGGTTTGAAGACTGAAGCATATAATGTAAGGTGAAAATAAATGCGGAAATTGTGGGATCAACATTCTACACTGTCAGTATTCCGATGGATCATAATACTCTAGAAAACTCTCTCTCTCTCTCATTGAACTCTGTAAACTGGTTTTGAACTGTATGAAAACTATTCTCCTAGTGTCAGTGTCTAATGCTCCTTTCAGAAATTCCAGATGGTGGAAGGCAAAGTGAGCTCCTCAGTAATATCACAAACCTGGCAAGTGCTGCCTTCTGCATGAACTTGTTGATCAGCATAACCATGCATCTCCATCAAACTGTCCCAATTGAATCCCTTCTCATCAAAAGCCACTATTTGTTCATAATCCTTGAACAGACCTTCCTCAGTTCCATTCATGTCGACAACTTCTTCCGACAGGTTATCTTCTTTCAGGACTCCCATCTGCTGAAGGAATTCATTTAGATCAATCTGAGGCTTCTCTTTGGGATGCCCCGTCACCGCGGCTCTCTCCCACGAAATCTCGACCTCCTTCTCCTTCAGCTTACTGACTTCCGTGTCAATTCCCCTCCTAACGTCGATTCTCAAGTCCGAGGAAGACGACGAAGGAGAAGCTGCGCCACCAAAGCCTCCATTCTTCTTGAGCTCTTCCAGCCTCTGGTGGATGACATGGACACTGGGCTGAGCACTCAGGTTGAGCAGGCCACATGAAGGGAACATGGAGATGAAGTTCTTGGATGGGAACCATTTGAACTTGTGATGCAGAGACCCGTTCGATGAGAAAATGGAGGAGTTGGGCGGCGTTTGATGGTGGAGGTGGGGTAGGTTGAGATAAGCTTCGGGCCCATACAATCTCCGAGCGGCTTCGTCGTAAGCCATGGCCGCTTCTTCGGCAGTGGCGAAAGAGCCCAACCAGAGTCGGGTCCTCTTCCTGGGTTCTCTTATTTCCGCGACCCACTTGCCCCACGTCCTCTGGCGCACGCCCCTGTACGAGCACGAGGCGTTTAGAGGGCCGCCTTTGCCTCTAGCCGGGCCTTTTTTCCATGGTTTCATCGGAGATTTTCTTGAGCTGTCCATCTTTCTTTTGCTTCTATAAGCAGTGTGTGAGCTCCAAGTGAAGTGAAGTGAAGTGAGCAGAGCGAGCAAGAGTTCTGCGGTGAAAGGGCGCGGGATATGTAGAGATTTCGGGGGGTTGAGGCCTTGGGTTTAAATGAAGTCACGTTTCGGGGGAAAAGTTCTTTCAAGCCCATGAGGCTGTGACCGTTAGCGAGAGAGAGAGTGCATATTTGCTCCTAGTATTTTCAAAACCCGTCTCCTGTTTCCTTTTCTTCAATCCCTTCATTTGCTTGGATTGAATCATCCTTCTGTGCTGCTTTGATGATTCATCTCCATTAATTACTTTCTTGGATTGAATCTTCATTTCGGGAACAAGTGTGCGCGCGATTTTGTTAATTAAACAAGTAATGCACAGATTCATACACAAGTAAGGGTCGCGCACAAACGTTTACATGCCGTCTTCAAGTATGTTGTGCCGAAAGTCGAGGTCCCGTTTGGCCTCATTAATATTCGCATAGCCGGGCTTTTGCAAAATGAGCATAAGCAATATCACTGGCATGGAAAGATAAAATGCTCGTGAAGATCCGCCAATCTTATTTGAAAGAGTCTGTACCAACAACAGGAGACCAGTTTATCATCTTCTTGAGGAAGATAAAGTTTGCACATTTGAGGCAAGTAAGCGACCAGAATGATCCCTCCCAGCTCAACCCATCATCTAAACACGTTCCATCTCACTGCCCTCTTCCTACCGCTATAGGAGTAGCTGCAGGAGGTGATCTGTAATGCCCATTGTCGTGCCCAAGAAGAAGATCGATTCCAAGCTTCGGTCGTCCGGTCAGGAGCCACAAGTCAACGGGAAGCACGAGCGAAGTCAGAGATGTGAATCGGTAACCAGGGTTCAACCTTCGAGAAAGAGACAAAAGGAAGCTCAAGCGGGAGTCGTCGCGCATATAGCTTGCTTCGTTACATTGTAATGTGACCCTTCATGACTATCATCCTCTGATCTTTAATGGGAACGGCTAGCTTGCGAAAGTCAAAATTAGCCTCCCTCTCTATCTCTTTTGGCATCTCGCGGTCGGGCGCAGCACGAGAGAGAGAGAGAGAGAAAGAGAGAGAGAGAGAGAGCATATACACACATGCGCGCTCGTTCTAATAGGTCAAGTTAATTGCAGCCCGAAAAAATTAATTCGACCCTTAGGCTCCCGCTCAAATAACCATCGTTCAATGTGTTTGTGAATAGATAACCGGTTCTATTACTACATTCGTACTGACGACGACAATTTGCCGATGCCACTCGTGTACGGGGCGGATGGGGCTGGCTGAAAATCTTCTCGTTCGAACAGAGTGATCGAGTTTTGAGTCGAGGTACGAGGATGCCGGTCCAAGTGAAGCATGTGACGCTGGCTAGCTTTGGATTCCAAAGGCAGGGCAGCGAGTCAAATTGATGGCATATGTGAAAGAAAAGAGAGGAGACCATGCATGGAGTTTCCAAGAACGAGGAAGGAGCTGCTCACCACCTCCACCACATTTTCCACTTTCACGAGCTCATCTCTCTCTCTCTCTCACATGCATGTACGTCCCACCTGAAACCCGGGGAGGGCTTCACCTTTATCCCATGCCTCACTCTCTCTCTCTCTCTCTCATTGCCGTTTTGCAGAGAATGAAACTCACGGAGTCACTTGAACAAAGCTACATCGAATGAGAGATGCTCCACGAGGTTTTGATCCAAGAGGATCCGCTGCAATCGGGAACACCTTAGAATGCGATATGAATTCCCGACCGGAAAAAACATGAGAATTGACCAAAAAAATTCTACATTGGCCAATCCATTCCTAAACTTTTTAATTGTATCGATTTAGTCTTAAAACTTTTTGATATTGCTTATTTAGTTTTTCTAGCCAATTGTTGACGTGGATGGTGGAGGTCCTACATGGACGCGATCGACTCTAACCTGAATTTTTTGCTATTCTTTTAATTGTTTAATTTGAACCTTTAAAATAATTTCCTTTCTTTTCTTTGTTTATCCTAAAGGGCCAACAAAGGGCCGTGAAGCGCCCGCCGCATGGGCGGCCAGGCTTGCTACCCTATCATCTAGCCGACTCGCTCGAGCTAGGTGAGGGTCACGTCGAGGAAAACGAGCTTTCGCCCGGTGGTCGGCGAGGGCCGTGAGCCCCATCCTATGCCTTGCAAGGGCTTCACGGCCCTCACCCAGAGCTTGTGGTCGGTAGCCCCTGCTAGTCCTTAACAATAAAATAGAAAAGAAAAGAAAAAATTAACAAAAACGTAATAATTATAAAGAAAAATTTCATGCCAACGTCAACCATGCAACATAGGATAGACGACATTTACGTCATCAATGTCCAACCAAAATTGATTGGATGGATTAAATTGACAAATTGTCTAAAGATTTATGACTCAATTGGCATGGTTATAAGATTTTGGATTGAATTGACCAAAAGTGTAATATGTTTAGGATTTTTTGGATAATTTTTTGAAAAAAAAAAAACAATGCGGTATGATCCATCTCTTTGAATCTTATGCAGGCTTCAAACTGACCCGAACATTGTTTGTTCTCCCCTAAAATTAGTAATTGTGATGGCCAATGCCTGGGCCGGCCCTCGCACGGCCCGGTACATTTACGCCTTGATTATAACGGGCCAGGCCGGCCCACTGTCTCCGCCGAGGCCTATTTTTTATTTTTAAGGAAAAATATTTATAATTACAAAATCAATTAACACAAACAATCGACACGTTGTGTTTAGGCATGACCATCCGGTCACTATTTTCACACCACAAAAAAAATAATAATGAGCCAAGGTGATCCAAGCCCACCTGGCCAAAACCCAAGCACTGGCACAGACGATGCTCTTTTCTTACGTTAGAAAATCTGGCCCGCCCATCTTTGGCTCCGACACGCTCCGCCTCTGACCCGAATATTTCTACATTAAGTTTTATATGATGGGCAAAGCTTGGACAACAGATGGAGCCCGGCTCGACCATGCCCAATCATCGGAAAGGCAACAAGTGTGTCTGGTTCACCTAAGTCTTGGTCTTTCCATATTAAGACCTACTGGATTTGAAACGATCAATAGCAATCCCCTTACTTTACTTTGCAACAAGTTTGCCTAATCACCGACCAAAGTATTAGTCCATCCAATCGAAAATTCTACTAAAATTTACGGAAATAGCTTAGTGTACCTAAAAATATTATAGGTAATTGTATTGAGAAATTATCTAATTAACTTACTACGACACAAGTCATACAAAGCAATTTTAAGTTCGAAAACTTGGTTACACTAATATTTCTATTAATGCCCTTTCGGTACCTATTTCACGAAAATTATCCGAGTTGGCAATTTTCTAGGATTCTACTTTAAAGTTCCAAAGGTGTAATTTTTTATTTTTTATTTAAATGAATGCGATGCTTGAATGTAATTGTATTACGAGAACACAATTAGTCTAATGAAAAAGTGACGACTATTCTAATATGACATGAATGCATGATAAATTTTTAAAAGCTTTTGAATCCTAATGACATGCAAAGCAACATGAATTTTAACCTACATGTTATGCAAAAATGACATGAATTTAATCTAAATGACATGTTATATTAAACTAGACTAATATGCTAAATTAAAATGGATGAACCTAGACATTATTCTAAATGACGTACGAATGCGACATGGCATCAATGACTTGTCAAAGCTATGACATGACGAATAATACGACATGTAATAAAATAATATGACAAAATGACATGCGAAACTATATGATATGTTTTTTTAATGACATAGCAAGACTATATGATTAATTAATGTAGCATGAAAATAACATAACGGTTGTGCGACTAGGTCTATATGAAATGCATATGTGAAATAAAATATTCAACCTACTTGAATGGAATGTTCTAAACTATATGCAATCTACATGAATGAGATATTTTCGGTGTTTTGAATGGATTTTTTTTACGTAAAAAATCAAATCACTAAACAGACAATGCATGATCTTTTTCGAAAATATCTTCCGATTTGAATCATATAACGAATTGGATCGAGTAATCAAATCTGGTGGTTAAGATTAGATATCTCGATCCCCGCGCCATCAAGACAAATCTCGGGGTCGAGATTAGTCCGAATTCGCACATTGTCGGTAGGAAATCACCCCTTATTTCGAACCGGTTTTCTAAGCCTAGAAAATATGTTCAAGGTATCAATAAAATTCAAATAGGCAATTGTCACATATTGCAATATCAACGGATAAAGTTTGCCTAACTGAGATATCAACACAATATTCACATCCAATTAAAAACGAGGGGTAAAATATGAATGAATTGGATTTTTACCCGATCAGAAACAATTTCAGATTCGTGACCTCCTGTTTAAATCCAATACGTCGCGGACGGGACTGATTTTAGTGAGGATTCCTACGGCTTTGGAACCGCAGCTTAGTTTGGCTTGCTCATAATGGACTTGCGGATTGGACTAGTTCGGATAGGGAGCTCAGTGCTTGAATGGTCGCAATGAACAATCTGCTGGGTTGTTGACCCGAACGAGTCCGAGCCAAGAGAAGTGGCGATGGTGCAGGGCGAAATCGAGAGGCCTCGTGGGTGCGACAAACCTTTCAATTCAGAGCCACCACTCCTCTTGGAACGACTGAAGCTCTCTGTTGATGACACCAAAAAAGACTAGAGATGTTGGTTCCCTTTCTTTTATCGGCGTGGATGCTTTTTGGCGTTAAATGCATATCCTGTTGAGGCCGTAGGGGTGTTTATGGAGAAAACATTTGGCTGACTCCTCTCAGGGCTTCTCACTCTTTCTTGGGCTAAACTCCTCACGTTGGACGAAGCTCCTGAAATCTTCCTCCCCTCTCAAAGTATGTCTCTCTCATGACTTCTTCTCTTTTTCTTTCTCTTATGCTTTCTTTTCTTTTTCCTCTAAGATAAAAAACACTCTGAACATGGCTTCTCACTTTTCTGCTCCCTTTTGTACCGTCCCTCTAAAATGTGAGGAACCCTCTCATTTATAGAAGAAGTCCCTCCTCGTATCCCCAAAAAACTTGCAACCTTGCAGTTGAGCTCCCCGAGAGTATCTCCATGCAATCTTTTATTTCCTCATTCTATTTCACTCATATTGCCAAGGACATGTCCATGTTCATTCGCCATCCACTAGCTCGCCAACCTCAGAGATTTGCTTGAGGATCTCACCGTTTTGCAAAATAATGCTCCCAGTTTGCTCTCAAGATAAAGCCGGTGAAAGAATCTGACTTGGTAGGATTTTTTTAACGTGAGTGCATCTACCCATAAAAAAAAACAAATAATTCTCTTCACTTCTCTATTATTGATTTTGTTTTTCTATCTCAGCCACCCATCATGGATATCCTGCCGATATTGTCCAACGGGACCGAAAGTACAGTGAAACCAATAGTCCCATTTTGACTATTAAAAGTCTAAGGCTTGGCCAAATTTACATTGCCACTAGTTCAGTCCAATCAACTCAATTGAGCTTAGAGCCATCATTTTAAATTCACCCGTCGTCGGTCCGAAAAAAATGAAATGTGATGAATGCTAAGTTAAACCAAACTAAGTAACAATTATATGAAAATGATTTTAATAATTTTGGTAGAGACTAATTTTAGTCCCTAATTTTTATGCAAAAAATAATGGATAAAAATGATAGCTAAAATTTAGTGCACTTAGTCATCGCCGACAATTGACAGTGGAGTGTACGAGATCTTCATATTTATAAGTTCACTTCTATTTTTATTCCATTATATTTTTTTTCTTTTTCATTTTTTTTTTGAACGTGTGGATACACATGATCAATGGGCTATCGGGCTTAAAAACCCCAGTCTAGACTTAGCCATCGGGCCCGAGAAGTCCAGACCTGTCCACATCGCTCTTCAAGTGCCATTGGCTCGGGCGGTCCAAGCGCGCCGCCATGACCATGATCAAGTCTTTAACTTAGGATGTGCATCAGCTATGTAAGACCTCGAGTTTACAGTCGAGTCCAAAGATTGTGCAGTTCAATGAATATTATTATCCATTGAGAATCACGCACGGCAAGTACTTTAGGATTGTGTTCAAACGCATAGGGTTACGATCCGGAAAAAATCATCCTATGGGGCGACCTTGGCCATTCGTTTGGCCAATAAACGGTTGGCTCTTCAACCTGTGGGCTGCGTGGTGACACGACGTGCTCCGCAAACAAAGCTAGAGGTCAAACGAAAGTGTGATTAACACATGTCCTAACGCTCAAGAAACCTCCAATCACGGGGTCCACCAAACCATACACAATACTCGTATCCAAAAAATCATGCAAAAAAAAATTCTAAATTTATGGGGCAACGGTTAATTAAATCCAAAACTTTCTCAATCGTGCTAATTTAATCTTACATTTTTTGACGATCTATCAATTTAGTCATTACAAAACCTAGACGAAGATCTCCCCATGTGACATTAACCAGCGCATACGCAACACCTAATCATATTCTTAAACCGTCCGAGTAGTTAGATCTCAGCTACTCAACACTCAGAACAATAAGGCAATGAGCGGTGGGGTATGAGCAATAAATTTTGTATGTCCATTGCCTTAATGATCCGATATCATCAACCAATCACAGGACTCTTTCGACATGCAACTCGATCGAACGACTCATGTTAATGCATTCGATAGATCTCGTGTCACATGTATCACTGTTACGCATGCCGCCCAACTCGGATTTGACTCCAAAAAAAAAAAAAAAAACTCCAATCCACCATGGAGCGATGGGTCCAAGTGTGAACCAACTGACCAAACCACCCATTCAAATGGTCGGCAGATTTCGTCGCTCGTGGCGGTGGGCAATGAACATCTACCGTGCTAGGCCGCCGAACACCCACTGGCCCCACCAAACCGACGGTGGTGATGGTGCTGGCAATGCCACCAAACAACAACTTCTCGAAGGAGAAAACAGGAGATCTTTAAGGTGCATCCTTATCCCAATCAAATCATAGCGTTATGTCATTAAGTCGAAAGGCGTACGAAATGGGTTAAAGATTCTAATCAAAGAGGATAAAAACCAGAACAATCTCTGTTTTTACCTGCTCAGATTTATAAAACAACAGACGGGTCACCTTCAATAACGTCTCAAAGCATGCAGAGCAATCACAGAAACCAAAAATCAGGTGCTTCGCTTAGGTCTTTGCTGTAATATGACCCCTCGTGATTCATGCACATCAGCAGTTTGTCGAAAGGTGCAAGTCACGAGTTTCCTCAAATCTCTTTCCGTAAAGAGAATTTCAGAGCAAACAGGCAATCGGCGGATCAAGAATTCGCCAGTGTCTTCTTGTCGCTAACGACCAAGAAACTACTGCAACCAGGTGCAGACACGTACCTTATCCACTTACCAGGAAAAATGATGGTGCTTGGTTTTGTCTGATAGGACAAACGATCTCGAATTCACTATGTGGGTGATGCCACACTCAATCACCTACACAGGTTCTCATCCAATCCTTGAATCGGTCCATCCTAATATTTTCTTCTCCCTTTCTTTTTTCTGCTGGTATGGCATATCTTTGCATAGGAAAAGAAAAACTTGGTTAGTTCCATGAATGCCCCCGCCAAACCCATCCTCCTCTTACCTGTTTCTGCTCTGTTCTGTAATAAATAATGAGTTGATAGGCTA
Organism: Rhodamnia rubescens; assembly: GCA_021437795.1. Classification (NCBI taxonomy): domain Eukaryota; kingdom Viridiplantae; phylum Streptophyta; class Magnoliopsida; order Myrtales; family Myrtaceae; genus Rhodamnia; species Rhodamnia rubescens. The sequence continues at coordinate 173,356 of JAILYA010000017.1, forward strand.
CCAAAACATCTAAGTCAATCCACCATCTCCATTATTTATCCATAATAATGGTACAGTGAGGGGAACAAGAAATGTACAATGCCCTGGAAATTAAGCTCAGCCTCACGATGTTATTCAAACTTCCATCTTACTTCCCAGAATAGACAAGAGGAACAATCACCACCACCACCAATAACACTGAGAAGAGAGACAAAAGACCCACATGGAAATGGATTTGTTGATTAAACATACGGAAAAAAATGGCGATACCCTGTCTCAGTCCGTAACAACACAACCATGAACACCGAACAAAGCTGTGATATTTCCCAACCTCAGATCTCTTCTCTATCAAACCGAAGCAGAGCTTCACTAGAAGAAGGATCGAACAGAAGAAACAAACCGAGATTCGGAGGAGAGGCAATCTATTGTGCGTGCAAAGAAGTGCCTGAATCCCTAACTGAGAGATATTACAATTGAAATCGATACTGACTGCGACAGCACCGACCGGCCGAATTTACAGAAAAGCAAGAAACGAAGAAAGAAAATCAAGAACGTGGAAACCTATCTCCTGGAGAGGCGGAGGAGCGAGTTGTAGAGACGGGTGAAGGCGAGGCGGATGCGAGGGTAGGCCCTGAGCGTGTAGAGGGTGGTCTGGCGGAGCAGGTCCTCGACGGTCTCGAGGAAGAGGTTCAGGCTCCTGATCGGCGGCACGTACAGCGTCAGCGGCACCGCCGAGAACGCCACCGCGAGTAATAGCTGCAGCATAATCGGCCACCACCGTCGCTAATCGCAGATCCGGGGCGAGGCGTTCCGCAGCTCCGGCGGATTCCGATGTCTCTGCAAAGACTCCGCCGGTGTGGTCTTCGTCGTCGTGTAGAGAGAGAGAGAGAGAGAGAGAGAGAGAGATTAGGCAAGAGATTGGGTGATGGTGGGCGTCGAAACGTACGGTGATTGGACTTCTAGAGAGAGAGAGAGAATGGTTTTATTGGATTTATGAAGCCGGGGATATTTTTTTCGATGGCTTCGTAATTTATAATTCCAGCTCCTTCTTTTGTTCTTAATAGTAAAAAAGTAGAACAATAAATTATTAAAGAGACGAAATTGATTTGCTTTGAAAGAGCTTGAAGTGAAAGGGTCTAGAGATTGACCAAAAATTTGGAAATGGGAAAGTTCACAGCACAGCAAGTCAACGGGTCAAGGTTGACCAACATATGGCCTCGTCTATTTACAGCACTAATCAATACTTAAGATTGCTTCTTACAGTTTTCGAACCGCAGAATCTCTCGGGAATTAACTTCACAGACTTTTGCGCGTTCGATTGGTTAATGGAAAATAAAAATCAATCACAATTAAAGAAAATTCGCATGCTTAAAATTAGAAAAAAACATTTTTTGAAAAGTATTTCTTTTATTATTAAGTTTTCTCGACGTGCCCCGCCATTGATTTTGGGCGGTAATAAGAAAGGAAAGGAATGATAGGGTAATAAGTCGTAAATCAAACGCTTGACGGGAGAAATCAAACTACTGTTGGGGCCAAAAGGTGGAGGACGAAGAGCGGAAAAAGCGAAATCCTCTCTTGAAATGAACGGTCATTAGTGGCGGGGAAGATGATTATGTGGACTTCTTGGGCAAACCTAACGACGTGGCCCGCCGACTAAGATCATTACCGGTGGCGCGTTCAGCGGTTTTCTTTTGTGGCCCAAAAGACAAGATTAGTTCACCGACACATTCAGGGGACCGACACTTGAGGAAATCACCGAGAGCTCATTTTGGTGATAGTTTTACTAGATTCGGAGTTTGCCAATGGTCGAGTTGAGTCCCGAGAAAGGGGGATTCGGTTTCCACACGTTCCGCGAGAATGACTTGAGAATTATGGATGCGAATCCTCGAGTTTTGAATGGAATTGATCGGGCCTTACGATGTTGGTTGTTTCCCTGTTATTGAAGGCCTACCTATAGCCGGATCCTTTATGCTAGAATCTAGCTCAACAAGGGCCGGGATCACCCAAATGATATGAGTGTTTCGGTGAGGGTGATCTTTTCATTGCCGATGATATCAACTTTCGTAAGATTAAACACCTCCCTCGGGTTTAGCCAAGCTGGTTGGGAAATTGGGGAATTTTTCAACCGATGAAGCCAGAGGTCGTTGCTCGAATCCCATCAACTATGCGCAAATTACTTCGAATTACACATACCTGCATAATCCGGTGGACTTCCGTTGGCGGGTCTCATGTCCACGTCTATTTGCCTAATCAATCATGTCATAATATTAACATTCGTGACGTCAAAACTCATTTATTTAAAGGCAATTACGCTATGGGGATGGGCTGGATTAGTGGACCAATACATAGTACTAAACCTCGAAATTAGACCTAATTGCAACGAAACCAAACAAATAAGCCCGAAAAGCCTGTCTGATTACATGAGTGGGCTGGGCTGGGATGGGCCGGGCTGGGCGGAGATTGCCATTGGAGCCCATCCTTCTTCTTACTTTGCTTTTGTCGCTATTAGGCTTATTTTGTGCTTTTGCTGGATACTTGGGCAAATTTTTTGGGGGATATATTCACGAGAATTCCTAAAACTTATTACGAAAGTGTAATTGAGTTATAAAACTTGTAACGATTGCAATCGAATCCTAAAATTTGTTAAATTAGTGCAATCGAGTCATTCCGTTAATCCCGTCCAATTTGACTAACGAAAAATGCCAACGTGGCTTTTTAAATACTTTCTCTCTCTTACGTGGCAATGACGTGAATAAAACGACGTCATTTTGATCCAAATCTGATTTTTAATATTTTTTTTTATAAGCGACCCATCACTTGTGACAATGGCCGAGTTAGAAGTTGTACTTGCAAAATGTGGCACTTATGTAAGAAATGCATGCGATGATCACCTTCCTCGCGGAGCTACAGTTACGTCTCCAAGGAGCACCACTTTGGGTGCATTTGGTGTGCCTTTAGAGGAATGCCTTTGAGAAAATGCAAAGTAATTAAAAAGGGTTTTTCAAAATGCAAATAATATTCTGATAAAATTTATTTTAAAAATATATCGGGAAAGGAACTATGACTTAAATGCCGTTTGATAAAAACTTAATGCTATTTTTTTTTAAACTCTCAAACGGAAAAACTTAGCAAAACCGCCGGCCGGCCTCGTCTAAGGCCACCCGACCTCGATCGCGCAACCCAGTTGACGCCCGAGATTGCCCTATCTCAAGCGGCTTCCCCAAGATTATGCGACCCTCAAGCAATGGTTGCGGGCCTCCATCCACCTTCTCTATGCAAACCATGGGGAAGATGGACGGTGCCGATGAATAATGGACAATGCCAAGACTTGCATTCCTAGAATGCTACTTTTCAAAAAACCTCCAAACTTATCTTGGGTTAAAGGCCTTTAGAGGCATTTGAAAATGCAATTATATTTCTCCAAAGTTCTCCAAAAAATTTGTCAAATGCTATTTGCATTTGCCCAAAAAACGCCGTACCCAAAGCCCATTGCAAATGCTAAACAAAAGCACCTATGTGGTTTCCGCCATAACCATTATTGTAAATCATTGCTTGGAAGGTTGGAATGACTAGTGGTATTAGATTAGTGATGGGTAAGGTAACTCGGTGAAACAAAAACCCAACAGAACATAAACCTAGTGGCCGTCAATAGAATATTAGGCCGATGGCATCATGTCTCGTTCGTTTCCCAGCGAGCAAAGTCATGTATTAGACCCCATTCAAAACAGACCACCACCTTCTCCTGAGGATGTACACGCATGGCGAGGAAGACGACACGAACAACCACACTACGTGGCCAACAACATGGTCGACCACACGTGTCCTGTGTCCGCGCCGACTCGTCGCCCTACGTGTTTCCTGCAGAATCAGAGACTCGTTGGAGGTGGTGGCCATGAGAAGAAGCAGCAGCTCCGCAAGCAGACGCAAGAAGATCGAAGTTGACCTAACTCATCCCTAGCAAACTGACGAAGAAGAGAGGGAGAAAACAAGTATCGAAAGAGTAAAGTTATGTTGCACATATATTTTCACTCAACATAGTTAACGAAAGAGGAAGAAGCAAGCAAGCTTGTAAAAACTTAATTACAAGCAAGGAAATCCCACTTCTACACATCAACTTTGCATGGAGGAGAGGCCAACAGAGGCACCTGACCCTCGAAGCCCTTCTTCAAACCCACCAACACATCGCACCTCACGTAGAGCCCGTAATGCCCCGTCCTTATTGCACCCGCCTTGTATCTCAACCTCCCCATCACCACCACCCTCAGCCCCACCACCCCGTACGCCTCGTCCACCGCCAGCCCGTTCCCCACCTCTGGCGCCGCCGGCACCGCCGCCCCGCCCAGCACGGGGGACAGCTCCACCGTGCTCCGGCTCTCGTGGAAGAGCGACGGCAGCAACGCCGGTGGGGTTATCGCCTGGCCCCGGTACGAGACTAAGGCCGAGAGGCGGTCGTAGTAGATGGAGACCCGCCGGTTGGGGTTCCCGATGAGGAGCGTGAACTGCATGGTGGCGGAGACGACGGGCGGAGACGTGGCGTTGAGGTCGTACACGGCGGCGCCGACGACGGAGAAGCGGGGACGCTCAGGGCGGTAGATGAGGTAGACGACGAGGGCCGCGACGCCAGCGAGGAGCAGGAGGACGGTGACGGCCATGAGCGCGGATCGACGCGCGTTTCGGGGAGAGTAAGAAGACGAGGGAAGGCCTTTCTCGCCATCGTTCATCTTGGGATTGAGGGGGGAGGGGATGGTTTGTGAGGTTCTTGAGGGGGTGGGAAGACTTATTGTGTCTGGGGAGAGTTTGGGTCACTTGGAACTAAAGTTCTGTCTTCCTATCCCAACCTTATATTTTTGCTTTATGTATTTACGATTCAAAGGCGTTCCCCCGCTTTTCCCGGTTCTACTTCTCTGTCGCGATTTTGGGTTCTCGGTTTTTCTTACGGGTTGTTTCGGTTTTGCCTCATCCTCTTGCGCCTTTCTACGTCAATCACAATCCAAGTTCTTTCGGGGGAAAAAAACAATATTGCCCAACGTTTCAAAAGAGAGAATAAAGTTGTCAGGTATAAATGCCTCAGTCACCTTTTTTTGTCTGTTTTTCTACGAATCCATGCTTTATTGATTCCAGGAACAACAGTGGATTGCCGATATGCATCATCCTTTTATTTAGTGGCAAAGTGCATTGAAAGTCGCAAAAATTTACCGCAAAAGCCTAATTGATTTCTAAAATTTTTAAAAAATACAATCAAATTTCAAAACTTAACATAAAAATGCAATCGAATTAGAAAAATTATCACGAAAATGCTATCATATTCTAAAACTTTCAAATAATACAATTAACACATGAACTGGACAAATACATAGAGATCTTCATGAGACCGGGAAAAGAGTCTCCATCGATCTTTTATAGGACTGTACTAGGTCCGGCTTTTTCGATCGATGCCCGATAGGCGGTTGTTGACAATGCATGATAACCCACAAGGGAAGCAATTGACAATTGGGAACCACAATCTATACGAAAGCTGCCTTTATTGCCAACAGCTTTTATTGCATCAATCGCAGATCATACCACTTGCATCGCTTACTCAAGGGGTTAAGTTCCTCCAAGATCATATAATACGCGAGCCCATCCCCTTAGTTTGAGATATAGTTAGAACGTACCACAGCGGCCTATCTTTGGGAATCAACAATTTGATTTATTCTTCATTAGCAAATGAAGCATATAGAGCCCAAGTTGAATTCGCCCTCGAGTTTCCTTTTGTATACTATATATAACCTCCTAATAAAGAGTATATAAGTTTTTTACAAAATAAGTAAAATTCCACCAATTTAACAAGTTTTAAAACTTGATTATACTTTGTGAAAATTTTAACTCAATTGCACTTGTTAATAAATTTTACGACTTAATTTTATTTTTTAAAAATTTTATGACTTAATTACATTTTAGCGATAAGTTTTAAGACTAGACTTTCAAGTCCCAACGCGTGGGTACGTGTAGCACCGGCTGATAAGCGGGTTAAGTTCTACGCGAAACAGTGGTTACTGTAATCAGCCATGATTGGCTCATGGAACGCTATATAAGGAGTAAGTTCAACGACAAACAAGTTCTCTTCAAGATGGCATTCCCTAAACACCAAGTACTTGTGCATCCCAACGGCCTCCGAATTTCGCGAAATTGGGAGACCAGCGCAGCTTCATTACGTCAGACGCAAATCACTATAGAGTGAGAGAAGTGAAGATGAAGGCAGGAACCGAGAAGAACGAAAGAAAAGATAAATGGACCATGCAAGTAGCAACGTTACCCATCGACTGTCCCAATTTGATGAGAGAATCGATACTGTCTGTCGCCACATGACGACCCCTGGGACTTCTGCAGTCTCACCTAATCACAGCATCACATAACACTAGAAATAACACTATAAAGATACATGCACATCTCAGTCATGAGTGAGGCCTCACATCACGTAAAAAATACGTTTGGTCACAGCGAAAGACAATCTGCAACGCCGGCTTACCCATGGCGAAACTGGCGCAGTACACTAAAATAAACTCAGTCGTCCAAAGTAAGAAAGGCAACTTCAACTATCTTGACTTATTTTAAATTTAAAAACTATCTGAATATCTCAACAGCTCTTTCTATACTTCTCAATATGAGAGAAGACAACTTCGCAGAGCTGCGAGGTGAATCTTCATCAAGCAGTCTGACGAAGCACTTTTCACCCGGGAAAATGAGTGCAAGGACCAAATTCAAGAGGACTATATGCACATTACCAGTTTTTTGCATGTTTCTCGAACGACTTTTGAAGGATCACTTCTTGATAGAGTTAAAAGTACAGCTCTTTCTATACTTCTCAATATGAGAGAAGACAAGTTCGCAGAGCTGCGAGGTGAATCTTCATCAAGCAGTCTGACGAAGCACTTTTCACCCGGGAAAATGAGTGCAAGGACCAAATTCAAGAGGACTATATGCACATTACCAGTTTTTTGCATGTTTCTCGAACGACTTTTGAAGGATCACTTCTTGATAGAGTTAAAAGTACAGATCTTGCTTCCACTAGTCCACCCGATATGCTAACCAAAATCGCATCTTCACTAGCCATAAGAGACGCCACTAGTTTTGCAGCAGCCATTCTTTCCTGAGAGAAATAACAACCTTTCAACATGACGGGCACTTAAAAAAAAACTGCAAATCAATTATTAGCATGTACTCATCCATCTAACAACTACACTAGCCATTCCTATTCGAATAAATGTGAGAGCTTTTGTCATGGTGGAACAAGAATTTGAACAACGTATTCAGCATATTGATCAGTGGGCAAATGCCTTCCCCAACATTTTCACCACACCAAGAAGAGAAAGTTAAGACAAACTACTTGATGAGAGCATATTATGAACCACTTTGTAAATAGTCTTAAAGCACTGGGTTTAGCTTGTGGGGACTTGCATACACAGTTCGTATGTAGAAACTGGCTTCATCACCATAAGAAACATCTGTGGAGCATAGCCACTTCAACAGATTGTCTATCAAACCGATATCATGTTTTCCTAGGCCTATATTCATTAGGCTTCTTTCATATTACAAATTTAAGAGGAAAGTGAGGAGAGAGTTCATGGGGAGTCGACATATATCACTCCTTACATGCAAATTTGGCCACTTTCGAGAAAATTTTTACAGCAGTAGTGCCTCCCCATGTCAACGTTTGAATCATAACATGCAATATTTAAGGTCACTAACTTCACTGAGAAAGAGATGGGGGAAACACAAACACAGCAAGAAGATGGAAGGAACTCATGGAGGTAAAATGGGATCATACATTGCAGTTGCAGTTTACATGAAAAAAACAAATGACAGATTCAAGTAAAAATATATGCAAAATAGATCTTAGTACCTTTTCTGTCCCTTCTTTAAGATATTTTAGAGATAGCTTGAGAAGATCAGATGAGTAAGGAAGCACAGCAGATTTTAAATGGTAGACTGCTGAAAATAGAACCTGAATACATGCAGCTCTAATCTCAGCATCCCGTATCGCCTGCATTATTATAATTGGTATCGTTTTATCTTTGGCTGAGCTCATACGAAAACTTCAATACCGTATATAATAAAGAGTACCTCAATACTATGAACGAGAACTGGAATAGCTTTTTGAGAAAAAGATTTCTTGCCACCTTCTGCTATCTTCTGGCACACACTGATAAGAACATTAGCCATGCATAATCGGAATGGAAGGACTGGGGGCTCAGTGCTCAAACCAGAAGTGGATTCAACTTCATTGGCTATCAATTGAGAGATTACATGACTGAGAACAGAGCAAGAGCCGGTTTTCCCTGCACATCAAGTCATAGGTCAAACCTAAAATTGTTAACACAAAACCACACAGTTAATGAGAAGTCTGGGTTACCTTTCCCCCTAGAAAAGGTGATTTTCCTCAAGTCAAAATCACTGAAAGATTCTGGGGATTGTAGCTCACCACAAATCATAAGCGCTAAACAATCAATGCATCCATGCTGTGCTTTTGAAACTGGAATGAAAGGAAATATTAAGTTTCTAACTTTAACTTAAATGATAAAAGATATGATGGTTGAATAGAAAAATTTGTTTGTACCATCATCACCATCGAGCGAAGGCCAACGTAGAACCCCTTCAAGAAATTTTATGATCTCAAGCATCATTGGATCAAATGCAGGATCTCTGCCCCTAACCTACAAGCAGAAATTAGAGCAAGTGAGGTTCCAAACTCAACCTCAAAAGAAGCAAACAAAAAAGTCGTAAATGCATCACATAGGCTATGAATTAAACTTAAGCACATAGCTAGATCTAACAGGAATAAAAGGCAAGTTGCACATAAACAAAGCAAATGACATGGTCATCCAAACACAGTAAAAGCATTACCACAAGAGAGGTGCAGATTGAAAACAAACAAGCCTTTATCTTTAGAATGTCCTGATGACATGCAGCATCTTCCAGATGGCAGCGAATAATTGGAAAAAGCACCTGGAAAATAACCACCGTTATACAAACACATCGATTCCTTACCTTAGAGTCTCCAGAGAAACTCCAAAGTTAACAATAATATGTAAAGCAAAAGTAGGTGCTCCAGTTCTGAAGCCCTCTAATTAGGCTGTTAACTAGCATACATAAAGGCATCTTGGCTTAGAGGACAAAACTGATCCTCAGAAGATTTGCTAGGTCAGGAAAAAAATAGATGGTCGAATGTACTCTTGGACAGTTATGCTGATATCCTATTTGAGTGACTCAATGTCAGAGAAATCACTGAAAATGCATCCTATAACTCACTCCATGTGAATGGTTACATAATCACAGATATAACCATCTAAGCCGAAATTTACCAGAGGATACAAACGACCAGAGAGTTCAGCTGCAAGTTTCCGAACATCTTCGAATTCAATATTGGAAAATGCCCTGAAATTTCGTGCACAGACCAGATAGAAACATTAGATTCTCATTCTGGCAGTTGAAACCTCATAACGATCATATCAGGGAACTACCTCTTCATCAGGAGAGCAGCAACACAGCCATCATCAATGATGCCAGCGCCTGCATTTGCTGCAACAGCCTCAGATGATAAGAAAATGACAAATCAAAGGAGGAGGAGAACAAATTTTGCAAAGATCAACCGTGCAGTATATGGCTCTCATTCACCAGTAGTGGAATGCTCATAATGAGACAAGACTTTGGGAATACAAATTGTCAGCATCTACATCAATCTTAAGAGGGAACCACTTCACTCATTTCAATTGCATGGCACGCCACATACAAGAGCAGTGATCTTGGATTGAACTAGTCTTTCCGGTGGGTAATAAGAGTCACTATTCCCCCAACTCAAGGAGTTGACTATCAACCCAAAGGAAACCCTCAATTTGATGTAAACAAGAACAAATATTCGCACAAGGATAAATCAACTAGATTGAGTAGAAGATGATACACTTCTTCTCAGAACAAGATATTACCCACAAATTCCATGGTCTAGTCAGATTATGTTCCGATTAAGCATCATAATTTACAAAAACCAAAGTATATACTTGTACCAGCAGATAATAAAATAAAATAGAAGAATAAAAAACAAAATATAAAATCAGTGTTAGAATATTTAAATAATAAACCATGCCTTCATCTAACAACTTAAACTTTTAGAACAGGTTGGCGGTGGTCTCACAAAATCTATCATGGTATCAAAGCAAGAGGTCCTAAGTTCAAATCTTGTAACTCCAATTTGTCTCCCCAATTGCATATTTTCACGTCTTAGGCTACGTCCGAAGTCCAGCTTACGCGATATTTAAATAATACACTATGCCTTCATCTAACGGCTTAAGCTTTTAGAACAGTTAGCAGTGGCCCCACAAAATCTATCAACAAGAACAGGCTGACAAATTTCACAGTCATAGCCAAAGAAGAGTGTGACAAAAAGAAGAGTAGAATTTTCAGAAAAGGAACTGACAATGTCCATCTGCTCGTGTTATACTTAATATATCAGCAGTGGGACAAATTTTACATGTAATAGATACATTTGGATAGACTAAGACAAAAGAACTTGTGCTTGCCCTCTGCCAAATAACAGAGGGCTGCAAACCAACTTTTGCTCCATCACATAAAACGGTTGTACAGCTTTTGATTCCTTTTTCCCCCACTTTTTGGTAAGTATTTTACTAAGTTTAATATCAGCATCGATATCTGCTGGTAATAAATACATCAGAACTCCACTTTCTCTAGCTTTTTTATACCATAAGTCTCCAAACTTTTGATCGACTAATCTCACAAATGCACACAATTTCCCCTAGGGGTCCACATGCACAAAGCAAGGCTACATGATGATGGGACTAGCTCCTAAATTAGTCTGAGTGGAGACGATGTGATTCCAACTTGATATCTGCTGCCTCCGAATAATGCTCTTACCCACTCCATAATATAGCTATGTCGTTATGTGGGTAATTGGAATCATAAGAACAGTGCATATACATCAATAAGTTCTTGATGATTTCCGCAAGGAAAAAGTAAAAATTGTAAGTTTTTAGTAAAGATATGAATTCATCCAAGAAGCCTAAGCAACTCCTCAACCGTGCACTTAAAAACTTACATACCAATATGAGGAGATTAAGAAAACAATACTGAAAAAGAATTTAGGACCGATGTGTAAGAAAGCGAGATATTGTACCATGCATACTGTCTTGGTTGAGAAGTTGACCATACAAAATAGATGAATTGAGGTCGTTAAATACTCTCAAAGGCAGAATTCTAAGAATGAGTAGAGGGCTAAGGCGCTTAAACACTGATTTCTGCATTCTCTCCGCATCATAACTTGCAGAATTGATGGTATCCCTCAGAGCAAGCAGGCTTTCATCAACCCTGCCAAACATAAGTAGGAGAGTAATTAAACTGCACAGAAAAGAATATAGCAGGCCACTAGGAAATATACAAGATCGGAAACAACTTAAATAAACAAAAAGACAATGAGACAGAATAAAAGTGCACTTAGCACAAAAGGAGAAATATTAGTGTATAGGTGCAGGGATGAGAGAGAAGAGAGAGGCCTCTCCTCAAATTTATGATGTCTGTTAACAAACTACTTCTTCATGTTTTAACACTTAAACTTAGGGAAAACACAGAAATAGCCACAAAGCACGTTAGCGGTGTATGGGATACTTTGAAAACAGGCTGCAATAGGGAAAAAGGCAGAAGAAATGAGAATCAAGCAGTTAAAAGACGTACTCTTTCTGTCCTTGCATGCATAACAGGATGTGATGTAGCACCATATCTTTGGCATCTGCCAGATGTTCGCTTATATAACTCAAAAACCGCACAAGAACTGCATTTGATGGCTCACTGAACATCTTGTCAATCAGGGATCCAACCAAAGTTTTCCAGTCTTCAACCTGTGAAATTCAAAAAATTAAAATTAAACTTAAAAAAAGCTAAAAGGGAAAAGGAAAACTGGAAATATAGATATAAGATCACATTTAAGCTATTAGAACAAAATATCGTCCGAATCGCATGTAAAAGTGTCTGAAGAAATGTTTGAAAAGGACCAAAAATGGCTCTCTTCCAGTAAATAATTTGCACATGACATGATTGTCCTGGGAGCCTAAAAAGGCATGGTCAATAGCAGAAGTCATTTTTAAGCCATTGTAGCAAGAAAAGTAGATACCCCCCTTTTATCGTTCATTCAGGTGCATAATACCCTTAGTTCAAGGCATACCAACTCCCCACTTTTAGAGTTAGATGCATCGAAGAATAATGTGCGGAGAAAAAGAAATCTGGCTGATGAAAGATCATCAATATATGCATTTCATGCCAATAGAGAAATCTAGCTAAGTGAAAAGCGGAGAGAATTTAGTACTCACTTAAGGCAAGGAAAGTGAAATGATAAACCGAAGTATGTGCAATGTGCATTAGCCAAAGATACAAAAGCAAAAATTACTTTTGAATTGCAACCTCGATTCAACCAAAAAAAAAAAAAATTGGAACCTCGATTTAATATTTATTAACATAACAAGGATATGAGAATAGCACCGTAATCTTCTTACACTGTCAGACCACTCTGGAGTCAGCCTGAGTACTTGATCAGCTTCCAAATTTGATTCTGCGAGTGCCACAGAAGTATGAACTTGAATGCTTACAATTCTCTAGCAAGAGAATAATAGAAATGTATGCAATAGAGTAAATAGCTCTACGAGTGCCACAGAAAGATGAACTTGAATGCTTACAATTCTCTAGCAAGAGAATAATATAAACTTCCACTCAGCAGAATTTCTGTGAATTAAATGCTCGATGTAGTGAGAATCCCCTTATAACTGCTCTCAGTAGGCATGTGAAAGGTGGAAACTGATAACAGATTGCTCATGCATACCATCGAAATAATTGTCACAGATAGTGTTTCCACATCACAGAAACAGAAAGAACAGAGACACATAAACAATAAATATCTATAAATCCCCATTAAATTTCACTTGTTAATTGGAAAAAATCTGAAACTTCGTCGGTGCTTCTATTTGATAAAGGGATTCATCTGACATAGTTAGATCGCAGCATTTTAGTGGCTAATGTGGACCATCAACAATAACTTTTAGAGCATAATAAAACAACAAATGTCTACAATCAAGGCCATTAAAAGAAGAATTTCCGCATCCTTACAGAAACGCACCTCCGAGTTTCTCTTCGGTAGTTTTAGTAATTTCCAAGCTACTATTGAGGTTGCTGCAACAGAAACAGAGGAGTATTACAGTTAAAAAGAAGACTTCCAAAAGATAATGTTGAAATAATCGGGATAATTTGTTAGTTAAGTAAAACAGAGAATAGCATGTGTGCGCGCTGTGTGTGCATGTGTGGGCGCGTGTAGGGAGAGAGAGAGAGAGACCTAAGGCAGTCAAGCAGCATAAATATCATTTCACATTTCTGTTTATGAGATCTCAGCATCCCAATAAATGCTTTCCTTGCCGATGACTGCAATGTTCTGTCTGAAGTATAAAGGATACGAACCAATCTAGGCAACACTATTGCAGGTTCTGCAAGAAGTCAAACTAATCAATATGGAATATCATCAAAACGACTGTCATTATCAGAATATGTATGACTGACATAGTTTCCATATATCATGGTGAACAACAGCAAGTATAAACTTGGAGGAAAACATGAGATTCACATGTTAATTACCGCATTTAGCTGTAAGGAGGTAGACAGATCATAAAGTCCAGACCAATACAAGGGACATAACACAGATCATGTTCAAAGCATGTCCCTGAACAGGATTCTCAAATAGAGTGACCCAGCAGGGTATATAGGCCAAAGCAGATCCGGTCATCGAACTTACCCATGTTAGAAAGTGAATCAGATGCCAGTTCACGAATTGTACAATCTCCATCACTAAGGCATCTCAGCAAGCCGTTTGCTATATCTTCCCTGTAATTTTTCCAAACAAAAGATTTATAAGAATAATAGATTCAAGTATGCTGATTGGGGAGAGAGAGAGAGAGAGAGAGAGAGAAATCATGAATCAGTCAAATAGCAGAATCTTACCACTTCAAATGAGGGAGTCCACTAGCTGTCTTTGATGATATACTTATCAGCTCGCATATGACATCAATGGCATTTCTTCTCTGCATAGTGTCTCCACAAGCAAGTCGATCTATAACTTCTTTGACACAGTGATTCTCCAAGTTTCTGACAATTCATTATCAACATCCAGCATAATTACATGAACCCTGAAAACCTATTATATCTCAAGAAATGATTAGTGGAGAAAAAAGAAAACGTACATGGAACAGTATTCTGCAATGAGCGTAACAGCAGCTCTGGCTGTTCCATCCCTCTCATCCAGAAGCTGAAGCAGCGAAGGGAGCACCGCATTGAACTGTTCTTTTTCTACAAGACTGCTTTCATCAGAACAGTTCAACTTGAAAATGGTTTCCTTGAATATGCAGACAATCCCATCTATCACGTCTTCATCTGCACAGTTTAGCTTGAGGATAACGGGCAGTATGTCAGTCTAGCTACAAAAAGAGAAATGGAACCAACACGATATAAACCAGTAGAGTATGGTTGAAAAAGAAGTGTGATTTCACTATATCTTAAACCCCTTGATCACATTGAATCATGAAAATCAGCTAATAGTTCACAGCATAAATTCGCCGGACAATTTCACTGTGCTTTATATTTGATAGCAAATCAGACACCCTTTCCAATCATAATCTTAGCCACAAAAGAGATATTTTAGCATATCATATGGTAAAATAACATAAAAAGTTTTTCAAGTTAATGTCATTCAGATAACTAAAAACTATCTTTACATGCCGGCATCAACAGCGTCAAATTAACTATGCAAAACAGCAGTATTATCATTTGCAAAGAAAAACCGCCAAGACAGCTCATTGTCGCCGCCTCCGAACTTACAAGGTTACACCTCAAAATCAATGGAGAAAATTACATAATCCACAAGGCTAGCTCAAGATAATATCATGCCAGGATACCCACACGCATAATGAGTATTTATCAATTCAAATAGTATTCAAAAGCAATACTGCAGAGTGCATATTTTTCCTTCAAATAAACTCTGACACTGTCATGAGTCACTGCTTTAAAATTTCCAAAGGAATTTAAGAAATTGATCACTTGGATTCCAGCTTACAAATACAATAGTATTGCAGTTTCTTGAAGCCCTCCAACATAAATACCTGAGGTAAAAGAACCTGGGATATCTGTGACCCATATTCCAACACGGTAGTTTCAAACCTCTTGCCAACAAGACGACCCAATAGAAGACATAAGCAATTCAGGAAGAACTTTCTGGTCTCAGCCCTAACCTCATCATACTCTTCATGCCTGTACGAACATCTCTCTGCGCATGACTGCATGTTTGAGTAGCAGCAATTGAGCAAGCCAGATATGACGCCAAAAGGAAATCTAAGAAATGATTAACTTTCTAATAAAAGCAAAATAACAATTGCTTTCTGAATAATAAGTTCATGCTCAGTGTGTTGGGAAAATACGAGAATTACAAATAGAACATGTAGAAAATAAGTACATCTTAGGCATGCAAACGTTATCCTCAAAGATAAATTCTGTACTTTACAAAGTGCAAAAGGTGTGTTGCAGCTTTGCTCCAAAATACAACAGACCTTCCAAATAGCATGCACCACACTATTTAGGTGATGCAGGAATATCAGAATTCTTTTGATACCAAAAGTCTCGCCCTCTTTAATTATTCTCTAAAAACTTCAACATATAAAACGACTAAACTCTTTCTCTGATGACTTGGACTTCCCTTCGGATATTTCCCTTCAACTATACAATCGAGATTCTTTATTTGACACAAATAGTTGAAGGGAATTCTTCAAAGAGAATGGATTATGGGAGTGTGTGACTTGAACATAATGCATGAGCCCATGTATTTATAGAGCTTTGTGACCATTCCTTGTAACAATTTCCACCGGTAACCAATGAAGTGTACTGCCAAATTGCGTGTATATCACCAGCTAGAGATTGCGATTTTCCAACAAGGAAACTGCTCCACTAACCACCACCTAAAATTGCTTCATAAAGAAGCAAATGTCCACCACCAAATATTTGCTCTTTAATGACACAAAATGACTTTAACTGAAATCATGGTCAATCTGCATGACTTCCACTGCCAATAAAATTCGATTTTGAGAAATTAATAAGCCTTTTGAAATACCTATTGTATACAAACAGTGATCCCAATAAATCCATATTGACATTGTTATACACATGCGGAGTACTTCTCAGTGATAATCTGAGAACAAATAAACAAGATACCTATGCCAATGACAATGCATTGGGATAACCACAAATCCCAAATCATCCAACTTCTTTGAAATGAAATACATTTAAGTGGGTCCTTCTATCCCAGGTTTATCTTATCAGTTTGCCCTATAACTAATAGCTTAACCACTGAATTTAATTGCATAAGCTTCAGTGCCACACTGACAGGGGCTCTACATAACCTCTACTTTCTAGGACAAACTTGTTGGGTTGCTTGGGAACAAGAGTTCCTTAACCAACTAACAGCATTACTGTAGCGTTAATAGTTGTTTCTAAAGGTATCTATCGAGTGACAGAGAGAGGAGGATGGAAATATAAAACTGCATAAACTGAACTTGTTCCATTAACCTGAATGCCAGATAAGTATTGTTCCAACCATGCTTTATGATGCTGAGAGAACCTGTGATCTTCCAAATGCAATAACTTGCTGTAATGCTTCCAACATGAAGAGAGTAGTAGTTCTTGAGTCTTCATTATATTTAAGTCTGTCTTCCAAGTTATAGGAAACCAAATCATGACTTATAGAGAATTTTGGGGGAAAAAAACAGAAAAATCCCAAAAGAAGTGAAGATGTAAAGGACCTGCCTCATTTTGGGAGCAACCAGAGTGCTTCTTAATATCCAGTAACCATTTGAGAACTCCTTCCAGCCCTCTAGAGTGTAAAGACCGGCTCTTTCTGCTCCACTGCAATATAGTATGGGTACTCTATGTAAATAATGACAAATCTAGAATCTTGACTAATGAAACCAGCCTGAGCCAAAAGCCTCCAGTAATTCAACAGGCCGATGCACTTATGATTTTCAGTAAAAAAATTTCTCGTTTCTCATATTTCTTCAGCCATCATCAAGGAAAAAGAAATCCAAGGACGCCATTGCCAACAACCAACTAGTTCTGACATTCTCTCACAATCTAAATTCCGTGTAGGAGATGTAAGAGACATACGGCAAAGAGCAGCTGCACCACATTGACGAGTTCCTCTAGGTGATAGGAAAGCAAATTCTTTGGTTCCAGTTCCATTTTTGGGATACCTACAGTTCCCTTATCAGCAGCAGCTGCAGACAAGCACGTGGATAAATCCAAATCTACATAACTTTTCTGGTTGCTCACAATCTCATCTTTTCTTGTCAATGCTTCAGTGAGAGCTAGAAAACAATCGGCAGCGGAAATAGAAAGACGAGAAGGTAACTCATATCCATCTTGCAAGGAGCTGCAAAAAAGCATTCCAAAGGACAATATTAACGCTCTGCAAGGCTGTAGAGAAATTTCTTGAGGGCATATAATGGCATTTCAAGGGATAGCTTCCACAAATTAAACAACTAACGAATCTAACACATGGAGATAATTCGAAACACAACCATACTTCCAAGAATATACCTGTGGTCTCTTCAATTTAAAACATAATAATAGACATATATGTGTTATGCGACTCGTTTGGAGTATATTAAATGCTATTAGTCAAAGTTAGTAGGTGATCATAAAAAAGGTAATTAGGGTTTTGGTTGTCTCTCATGTTCTATAAACAGAGCCATGTACACACTCCTAAATAATAAGAAGATGCAGTCTTTTACTATTTTTCACTCTCCCTTTCTCTTGAGATCCTAGAATATTTGCACAACTGACTGAACTGATCTCCAAGGTGCAAAAGCATATTATTTGATGCGAATTTCATATTAGGATCTGGGGAAAGCCTTTGTCACTAGAGGGTCCTCCTACGTACTTTGTCATTGTTACCTTGTAATGTAATGAGCAAGTCCACTAGGCAAGACCAGTGCTATTAAGGAAAAGCTCCTAATTTTATTGTCTTCTATCTCCTAATTGTATGCAATACAAACGCTATACATGCATACTTGTGCTCAAGCACATGGTAAAAGAGCCAATTTCAGGGGAACAAAAAGCACAGATAACAATAGTGACAGAATCATTTCGGCAGGTTTTTTAAGAAGCAGTTCAGTAAATCTGAAACCATTTGTTTCCCCCATGGAAAAATGTGGAAGTGTTGGATTTTGAATTCAGAACTCTTGTCCCCACCCCTCCACTCCCCCACGACCTTCTGCCTTTGTAAACCTAGTCAACAAGCAAACCAATCTCAATATTTAGATGGGACGATTCCTTGGTATTCCATTTGAGGAATTCCCGCATTCCCACTTAACTTAGCCTGCACTTTAGTTATCTAAGGCGCAGCGACAAAAGTTTGGCAACACAAATGAACAGGAAAGGATAGACATGTGTATTCACCTACACATTCACAGACGATTCCCACAAATTTGAACAGAATAACCTTTGATTCTTGTGATAGAATCCAGAAAAGAGAGAACGTATTCAATGCAGAAAGCACTGATTCTTGAATTTTTCAGGGCACTAGAAACCCAATGACCGCAAAAGTTCGGAACTCCTTGGACTCTGCAAAAGTTACAGCATCTAAGGACAAACAAACCCGCGCCCATTTCCCACTACAAAGTGAAATGGAAGGAACAGAAACCTAAAAATGTCCCGCCAACACATCAACTTGGTACTGGAAAACCAAAATAGTTGCAAGAAGTGAACAAATCAATACTTCACAGGCAAAGTAGGTTTTACATGCCCAACATTTACAGAGCAAGCATCGAGTCATCAGTGCAGGTCACGGAATTCCAAAAGTGAAGAGACACATACCTTCCTTTGCGTATTATGGAAGAAAGATGAGAAATACATGGGCAAAGCATCTCCAGAATCACGTAGTACTTCCTCCTTAATCCTGCCATCAGAAGTTGAAAAGGGAGCTCCACCATCAACAATAACGTTAATAGTAACATCTCAACAAAAGAAAGATTCCTTGATGAAGCATAAATCAATGTGCAATGCCAAAGGCAACCTCTTTTCTTGAAATAAAACCTAAAAGCACCTTATCCGAATACAAAAGAAATAAATTTGCCAAAAAAATCAGATTATTAGACTTTTACATCCTATTCTAAGTGATGTCGGAAACTACGTGAAATGGAATAAGAGTGCACTTCTAATCACAACAATGCATTTTGATGGATAAAAAATCAGGAAGACTCATACAAACAAAACAACGATATCAGAAATCATTTGGTATATGCAATTGCTTCGTCTTAACATGAATGAGCACATTGTACCCTTACCATCCAGTAAATATTGGTCGATTGCACTCTCGCATTCCAAAAGACCTCGTACTAGGGTACACCAGCCCAGTGATACATAACGATCTTCTTTTCTAGAGATAATGCCGGCAAGACTCTCTACAAAATATTGGAAAAGGAACTCATCTTGAACAAGCCAGTCGAGAAGTATCAAGATTTGGCCACAGTGTCTTGATTCTCTGCTCCTCAGTGACTGAAAAAACAAGTGCTTCACGTGTAATAGCGAAAGATATGACAGCACATAAGTAGAAAAGTACCCAATTTTACTGACAACAAAGCTCACAGGATATAAGAAGCAAGACCAAAGAATAAAACAGTTACAACTAAAAAATGAAGTAAGGTGCTACCTCATAAAAAAAGAGCCAATGATAGAAAAAGAAGCAACCATTAAAAGACATCAACAACACCTTTATCCCAAACTAGTTGAGGTCGGCGGTCGATGAAACCCTTAAAATAAAAAAAAGATCCATAGAGGAAAAGAAATCATTATCTAGAAATAAATATATAAAAATAAAAATATCTAGGAAAAAAAGATTATAAAGGATAGTCTGGAACATAGGAATTCTGCCCCTCCACAAGTCTAATTGCTTTCCTCCACTCCGTCCTATGGCAAACCGTACGCCAATCTATTTCCCACTTCATTAAATCTTGTTTTACTACTCTCCCCCAGGTAAGTTTCGGCCGACCTCTTCCTTTCATCCTATCCCGCTCTCGATAACAAACTACATTCGACCGGGGCATCTAAGGGTCTTTGAAGAATATGTCCAAACCATCTCAGCCTATGTTCTCTCATCTTATCTCGCCACCGGTATTACTCCAACTTTTCTTCGAATGTCTTCATTTCTTATCTTATCCATCCTTGTATGATCACACATCCACCTTAACATCCTCATTTCAGCTACTCCCATTTTGTGCTCGTGTTGCATATGTCTTTGGCCAACATTCACTCCATATAGCATTGTTGTTCTATAAAATTTTCCTTTTAACCTAAGAGGGATTTTGCGATCACACAAGAACCCTCGAAGATCGCGCCATTTCATCCATGCTCCGTTCTTGGCTTACATCCTCATCAATCTCTTCGCTATTGTCAATATCTAAAGCAACCATTAAAGACAACTAGAAAATCACAAGTGATATGGTACATTTGATTGTACTTTTTTTGAATGTCTTTTTTTATTTTATTTGTTACGCATCACCTTAACATCCTCATTTCTACTCCCATTTTGTGCTCGTGTTGCATATGGGACATTCTCCATATAGCATTGCGGGTCTTTCTATTGTTCTATAAAATTTTCCTTTTAACCTAAGAGGGATTTTGCGATCACACAAGAACCCTAATCGCGCCATTTCATCCACTCGCTCCGATTCTATGGCTTACATCCTCATCAATCTCTCCCCCCTTCGCAATATTGATCCCAAATATCTAAAAGCAACCATTAAAAGACAAACTAGAAAAATCACCAAGATGACATTTGACCTATATCCGCATAAACATATTGAACATTAGCCATCCACTTTTCTTTGAATGTCTTCATTTCTTATCTTATCCATCCTTGTATAACCACACATCCACCTTAACATCCTCATTTCAGCTACTCCCATTTTGTGCTCGTGTTGCATATGTCTGGCCAACATTCGACTCCATATAGCATTGCGAGTCTTACTCATTGTTCTATAAAATTTTCCTTTTAACCTAAGAGGGATTTTGCGATCACACAAGAACCTTGAAGCACTGCGCCATTTCATCCAACTGCTTTCCGATTCTATGGCTTACATCCTCATCAATCTCTCTCCCCCTTCCGCAATATTGATCCCAAATATCTAAAAGCAACCATTAAAAGACAAACTAGAAAAATCACCAAGATGACATTTGACCTATATCTGCATAAACATATTGAACATTAGCCATCCACTTATCCACATAACCCTTACTCCCAGAGGAATGAAATGACAACTTGTTCCTATATAGAGAAAGGTTTAACACACCCCTTCATTCCACTCGTAACAATCCCTTTAGACCTCTAGGTAAATAGGTTTCGATTCAGTCGTAGGACCCAGGTGCACCGCCACATTCTCCTTTCTTCTCAAGAACCCATACATCCCTTATCGAACACGATATTTAAAAGCCACTTTCCTGATAAACCTTGAATTGGTAAAGTACAAATATCTCTCCTGTACAGCTCAAATTCAGTAAAGGATGAATCACATCATTGTTTCGTGAAAAGAGTTGCTCACATCATCCAATCCGATGGGCAGAAACTCCTAAAATATCCAATAATATATACGTGCAGATAAAAGAATCAAATAAACTCGGTCGATCATGAAGGAAATTAGGTTAACACAAACATCATGAGCAAGTATTCTGCAAACAAAAACGCACTGCTGAGAATAATTCGAACTACAACAGTCTAGGAAATGATTTACTCAGGCAAACTAGCATTCCCGGTAAGAACACGTACGTGTTCGAACATCGGAACGAGAATCTGATCCAACCGCTCCTTTCTCTCAGCTGCGTCCTTAACGAACTTGTACAGAAACAACAGCGACTCGTCGAGAGAACCTATTGACATCAACGGAGAAAGCATGGAATAAATAGCCGTACCGAAACTCGCAGCGACGCCGGAACCAGCAGCCGTGAAAAAAAAAGAAGAAAAAAAGGTCACGTCCGACGAGACTGAGGAGAGGAGAAGAGAAGAGAACCCGCGACGCACCGGTAGGAAACGATCGGAGCTCGGGAGAGAAGCGAGAGGCGGCGTCCCGGAGCTTCTTGGGGCGAGCAGAGAGGAGAGAGGTCAAAACTCTGCCGAGAGTGAGGGAGACCATCGATTCGGAGCTCGATCGCCATAGCAACTGTCGCTCCTCTTCTTCCTCCGCCACTACCTTGTCCATCGCAACTGGTCGACGCGAGACGAGACTCGCTTGGCGCGAAGAGAAGCGAGTTGAGGTCGCTCTGTGAAATTTGGTTTTGTCGCCCTCCGGCGGCGAACGGAAAACGAACAAAATAATTTTGGAGGCAAAAGTAAAAATTTTGTCGAAACACGGTCGTGTGCTCGCGGCTTCTAGTTCTAGCTTCCGGACTTTTTTGCAAATACGCGATGGACAGCTTTAGGAGTGGGCAAACTAGACCGGATCAATCTAGATCGGCTCGAGACAAGATCGGACTAGGCAGATTGGTCCGGTCCTTGAGGGAGGTGATTTGATCCCCGGTTCTAGATAGATAGGACCGGTCCGGACCGCCCCATATATATATATAAAGGGAATCAAAGCATTTCCATCATCCCGAGGAACCAAAATAAGAGATTAGAAATATCAAAGTTCTCTTCAAAGTAGAGAATATCATGAGGGGTATAAAAACGGTTTTCTTCAAATATATCCTTCGCGAATATGAATGGGTCCTCATCATAAAAATCTTTTTCAACGGTTATAATTTTCTCAAACAATATTTTTTGAAAAATTTTTGATTTCTATTTT
This sequence comes from Rhodamnia rubescens, assembly GCA_021437795.1. NCBI lineage: Eukaryota > Viridiplantae > Streptophyta > Magnoliopsida > Myrtales > Myrtaceae > Rhodamnia > Rhodamnia rubescens. Next base: position 196,230 of record JAILYA010000017.1, read on the forward strand.
GAAAGAGGAGGGGTTGTGTGGACCAAAAAACCACCCCACTATAAATATTTTTTATTTTTAGAGGAGAAGGGGACTGTGCCTATTCTGGTATGAAAATATCTTTTCCTAAGGTCGATGACAACGACCAAACTATATTTGATGATTATGGTCAAATGGTTCGGGATGCCGTCAGTATACTCATATATTCTATATCTCAATATTTCATTTGTGATCCTTCCATAATCCTATATCAAAATCAATATCTCATTTCCAATATGAAATGTCGCTCCCTAGGAGAATTGAGGGAATACAAAATATCATCTTTCGGAGAGTCCTTCTCGGACCCAGACTGTCACCAATCATTCCAAAAAAGAGAAATTCCTTGCAAGATTATCCACTATAATAGGAAACTAAGTTTGAGATAAGATAAGAGAACAATATGAAGAACAGATCCCATTTGATCTTCTTACTTATGGAGAACTTGCTGCATATGTGTATAAGACAGGGAACTAAATTATGCAACAATATTCAAGCTATGAGCGATTAAGAAGGAAAAGTCTCTTACCAACAACGACTTAGGAGATTTTTATGCACAATATGATCCTGCTTATGCCAAACCTTTCAAACCTAAATGTTATAGCAATTGCCCTCCATACAATACAAATAGGAAAAGGAATAAATCTTTCAATAAACCCAAAACCAATAGGAATTTTCATAAAAAAAACCCAATTGTCAGTACACTCATTTATTCTACATCTCAACATTTCATTGATGATCCTTCCATAATCCGATATTAAAACCAATGTCTCCTTTCCAATATGAAATGTCGATCTTTATGAGAATTCAGGGAATACAAAGATATCTTCCTTCGTAAAGTTCTTTTCATAACATATTGTTATCAACCATTCTGGTATCAAAGCAACCATTCTAGTATCGGAGCACACAGGGGATGAAGCTTCCCAAAATCAACAGGAATTTTCATAAAAAAAAAACCCAATTCAAAACAAATTATAGCAAAGAAGGATTTCCAGTAAATTCACTTGCTATGGTTGCGGGAAAAAGGGTCATACTCGAAAATTTTGCAAATTAAAGAAGAAAATCAATGAGTTAGATATTGATGAATAAATCCTACATCAATTAAATCAACTCATGGTTGATACTCGAAGATGAAACTTGATTTTTCTTCGAAGAAGAAAATGACAAAGATGGTCTTCGTGTCATCGATATTGAAATTTCTGAATCGAACTTGAAATTTTTTCAAAAAATGGGGACAAAGAAGGCAATGTTCTTATTCGATTATATGTATATATATACACATACGAGAGAATTAAAAAAATGAAGCTTTCATTTGTTTTCAATATTCATTTCTCGAGCCATTTCCAATATTAGGCTATACATTCTTGACGAGGTATCTCGGAACATTGTGCATATATGGCATGTCTTTTACTTGTCAACAATGATAGGAATTGAGTGACTGATTCAGTTGGAATCATGAAAGCATGTCTAAGTTGAATGTTAGTGAAACCACTTTACAATAATGGTTTATATCAATTTCTTTTTGAAACTCGGACAGCCCCTCAGTGTTATGAATGCGATCTATCCTATTTATTTTAGTCTTTTCCAATATATTGTGTGGTGAGTGTACAATGTCGTGTTCTTTTTAGAAAGATATGATTCAATAGGTTCATTTAATATAGTGGTAGCAATTTCTTACTGTCTATGCGTTTTGATTGTTCATTTCAATGAGTAGTTACGTATTTTATTTATGCAAACCGCTTGGATGTGGAATCCATTTAGCGAACAACATCACTATTAGTATATCTTCGCCAGTCAAGCTTTTTCGATTCTATCGTTTATATATATCTATTGTGTCAAGCACTTAGACCAATGTCATTGTTAAGCCTACCATTTTGTGAAGACACGCTTTTATTATGAAGGTGAGCAAATTGGACCGGCGTGTTTTTTATTCATCCGGGGGCATATATTGTAAATTAACATGCAATCAAAGCATATTGTGTTTCAAAGGTTAAATTTCTATAAATAGCTGGTATTAATGGTCCCACTAAGCCGGGATCGGGACCGGATCGGACCAAGTCGGGTTTGGTTTGGTTTGGTCCTGGTCCGATCCTTTGTCCTGAAAATTTGGGGACCGGGACTACTAGTCGGCCCCTGGTTCCATATCGGGACCGGACCAACTCGGACCATGTACACCCCTAGACAGCTTATTGAAGGTGCTACTACCATCCATCACACTGACGTGGATAGAGAGGTCGGGTTTGGGTCGGATCGAAGATGATTCGACCCAAAATTAACTTATTTAATATGTTTTGAGCAAATAAGTGAAGACGGAACTGCACAGAGGATGGTCCAAGACATCTACTCCAAAGTCCTCCGAGTCTCAGGGAGAGAGAGATCTAAAATTAAGAATAGAGGATGATTGTGGTGCTCAATGGAAATAGCAATTGCAGCGACGAGCGACAGGAACAATGGCGATCTCGAGAATGAGCAATAGCGGCGAGTCATGTCCTTGCTCGGAGCTTGGCAGGTTATTATTTAGGTTTAAGTTCATATGAATCTAATCCAAATCCATATAAAATTGGACTTTATTATTTCAAACCTATTTGGACTTGTTTTAAAAATTTTAAGTGATCCATACTCTATTTGGTCAACTGAAACTGAGTTAACAAATGGGTTATCGACCCATATTGCCATCTCGTTCAGGATATGATTTAATCAATTTTATGATTTGAAATTATTCGATTAGAGTAGGCTTTTATTATCAATAACAACTTATATTTAAATATTTTAATAAATAATAAAATTATTTTTATTATTTATTTATAAGTAATATCAAATTTTATATTTTAAAATATTTTTCGTGGAGCAAACGAAGACTATAATTACAAGGGAAATTCTTTCCAAAATGGATGGATGATTACTCGATGCAGAAGAACTAAACTGGAGCACACTGGTACACTACCACCTATGGAGGATGAAAAGCAAGATTTTGACGCAAAAAGCATCGAACGCCAGTGCCACGCCACGGCCGCTCAACCACGTCCGAGGTTCCCCAAGGACCGGCAATGGCCACTCGATTCATTACGTATTCCCGCGGTAATCTTGCCGATGCTTCGCTCAGTTTTCTGCGACCTCGCCCAGGACGTTCGCTGCCGCCACGAAATGAAGATGTGACTGTTATCGCACGTTTGATTATTATTATTGTTACTCGAAAGCCGCTGGCATCTGGGGCATCGTCATCTAGGGGAGGCTCGCTCTCATTTCCATGGTCAGTTGGTTGGGTTCAGCGCTCCTCGTCAATTCACTTCCTACTCCCCGTTGAATCTTTCGGAATTTTGCATATCGCCTGGCTCATCCACTCTGGTTCTGGAAATTCTTAATGGCAAACGCCCGACTCTGTTGATTCCACGGAGGTTCCTGTTCGGTTTGAAAGTTGGGTCTTTTCTTTTTACCCCGTTCTCTCGTTCTTGCTTGCTGAAAATTGGTCAACTTTCGGTGATGCCTGAAGTGTTGGGGACTGCACTTTTCTCGAGACTCTGATCTTGGTCGAGGGTGTGTTCTGTCTTAGGAAGAACAATTTAGGGGGATGCCTCTGTCTATGTTCTTCAAGGAAGCGAGGTAGTCATTTTCGGTACCTACATATCTTGAATTGATGTTCTTGAGTGAAATTCCAGTTTCCCATCTAATTCTTCCATAGATAGTGCCGATGTTATTTTTTTCATTTCATCAATTGCAATCTGGACTAGCAGCCAGGTGTTACCACAATTGTGAAAAGGGCAAGTTTTTTGTGAATGAATATAACGATTTCCATGTATTCTGTCATGGCAATTTAGGGTTATATGGTGCGAGAAGCGTATGCCTTCCCTGTCAAAGATCATTGGTCTTTTTGCTTTTACCATTCGTTTCTTGTCATTGGAGCAGTTTTTTCAGCCAACCCATAGTTCAGTCCAGTAGACTATTTATGTTATGCCTAATTGTCATTTGGAATGCGGTGGGCAGAAACGTTTTCAGTAAAGATGAGCTCGGCGTTGAAATAGCACAGATTGCGCTCCCGGCAGCTTTGGCTTTAGCAGCGGATCCCATAGCTTCTCTCATTGATACAGCGTTCGTTGGCCATATAGGTCGGTCTGCAGCTCCTCTTTTTAGTTATTATTCAGGATACTCTGTTGCGTGATGCGTTTTTTTACCTCATATCTATTGTAACATCTCTTGGCCTAGCTTTCATCTTTTTACTACCGATTGACTTCCCAAGGGTGAAAAGTGCTTCAACTAATGATCCTATTGGGCTAAGGAACATACAATCTTATTGACTGAATCTAGATAATTCATGCGGATCCTGCCTCTACTGATGGTGCTTTATGGTTCATGCTAGAATTCTTGTAATCAGTGTCGATTTTGTTTGAGAGTAATTACCCACACTGTTATTAGTATTTATTTGCTGTATGTTCTCAAAATCATTGGAATGGCCTTAGGAGTATTGAAAATTAATGGAAACTTCATAAACTTGTTCCAATTTGCTATTGTATGTTTCAACACTCAAGAATTTTGTAAGCAATTATTATACTTGTGCTCATTTCTTCAATCTTCAAATATGCTAGTTTTTTTTTTTTTTTTGGTCATGGTCATAAAATATGCTAGGTTGAACAGTATGAGAATGTTCATTCTTGTCATGCATACGTGCCTTTTCTCTCTAATGTGCTGCAAAATCCGATTTTTTTTCTCTATATCTCTTTGATTGACTGTCAATAACTAAATACATCTCTCCGCCATTTCACGTCATGACTTCCTTCTTCGAAATCTCGGGTGGGGTATATGCAGGTCCGACTGAGCTTGCAGCTGTAGGAGTTGCCATTGCCATTTTTAATCAAGTGTCGAAGATTACAATTTTCCCTCTCGTTAGTATTACAACTTCGTTTGTTGCGGAAGAAGATTCCATAGAGCGATTGCATATTGAAGCACAGAAAAACAGAAATGGAGACAAATGTTTACCTGTCCATGAGGAAAGGGATCTTGAAATGGAAGAGCTGTTACCTCAGAGCAGTACGCTCTATTTAAATCTCTTTTCCCATGAGCCTACTCAATTCCTCAAAAGCACATTGATAACTAATGCTCCTTCTTTTTGGTCATTTTGATTTTGTGTTGTCGGTATCACTTTTTGACATGTTTGAAAACTGAATTTCTCTTTTGCCAGATTCCACGAGCAAGTCATCATCCACCAGTACTAGTTACGATGAAGTGAATAATCTTGACAATAAGAGAAGACATATCCCATCAGCTTCATCGGCATTGGTCATTGGGAGCGTTCTTGGGATAGTGCAAACTTTGTTCCTCATATTTGCTGCCAAGCCAATCTTAAACTTCATGGGTGTAAAGTCTGTGAGTTTTGTGTTTTTTGGTTATGCTCTTATTATGAGGAAACACATTGTGCCTTGTGTTGATGAGATTTGGTCATACTAATATCAAAACTGATCTGCTTTTCTAGGCCACGTGGTTTGGATTATAACTTTTAGTTGAGCGAATTTTTTGCCTTCAACTTGGTACATGTGGCTAATTATACTGAGACTACCAGATATCTCCTGGTGCAGGACTCACCCATGCTACTGCCTGCTCAAAAGTACCTAACATTGAGGTCCCTTGGTGCTCCGGCTGTTCTTCTTTCTTTAGCCATGCAAGGAATCTTTCGAGGATTTAAGGATACAAAAACTCCTTTGTATGCGACAGGTGAGATGAAGACTCCTTCTGCCAAACTTTCTTTATCTACGTGGAAATTTTGGTGCTGGCACAAACTTTAATTAATTATTTCTATGGATATGTGCGGCATCCAAATAAAGAAGCGAATGCATTAGTCCACTGTGGAATGCAAATTTTGCATTCTGCCTCTTACAGAGCAGCTTGGATGTCTCCTATATCATGTCATTTTGTTTGTTTAGTTATCCATGTCGGCAAAAAAGGACATTTGAATAGATATATTTAACATGGTCTGACTGCTTCAATGTATGCGTTCAGACCTCTGAGGTTTTGTTTTTCACCAAGTACCCTAAAGACCCAAGAGCTTGGTTATAAGCACTATTTACAAAGTAGTGAAGCATGGAAATTCATCGCTCATGGCATTCCCTCCATGATGCCAACTTGCATATCTATAGGTAGAGTCGAATGGAGATAGTGATGCGAAGCTCACTTTATTCAAAGTGTGAAATTTTATGGGACCACTACCAACTGTTCTAAAAGCTTAAATTGTTAGATGAAAATGTGTTTTATAATTTAATTACTCTAACACTTCCCCTCACTTTAGTCGGTCATTTAATTTTGACCAAGTACTAAGTGTGGAAATATTTCATTGGGAAGGCAAACAAATGGCTAGAAAAATTTGAACTCAAGACTTCCCGCTTTGATACCATGTGATGGGTGGTCTTTGGCCTTTCTCATCCCAAAAACTAGTTCAAAGGATGAGGCTTTTCCTCACACTTATAAATCGACCACCAGCTCCTCCTACAATCGATATAGGGCAACCCCAATAATCTCCCTTTCACACATCGAGCCCACGGGTCGGAGGTGCAACAACACATATCTCTCCTGTGTGTCTGTTGAGTCCAAACTTGTTGGGCTCTAGTACCATTTGTTAAGAGCGCGCAATAGAAGTCCGATACCTTTCACCTAGGGAGATCGCCAAGAGGGAGCCCATCTAGTTGGACCCACCTTCACTCAAAAGTTTAACTCGTGAGTTGTGGGCCAACTAGAATATATTAACTGTTCCACTCTACACCACACCAATTATCCGATGTGGGACTTCCCTAACACAATTCACACGTGCATCCTAACGATCTCCCCTTACGTGTGAGCTTCATTGTTAGATTTGCTCCCCTTTAATTTAAATATCCTTCTACACCAATATACACCAACCGGAACAGTTGGGGGCCCACCAATCAACAATCGGTTACGGTACCATATTAGAAAATCCAATCCAAAAGTTTAAGGTGATAGGTCGGAGGAGATCACATGAAGAGTATATAGGACTCGTTGTTAGGCACGTGGAAATTGACTAATGCGGGATGGGCCCACATACGAGGACAACATTGGCTCCGATACCATGTGAGATTTTGGTGGACCACCGCCAACCTGTTCTAAAAGCTTAAACTGTTAGATGAAGGCGTGGTTTATAATTTCATTTCTTTAACACAAAGGAATAAATCCTCCGCTTTGCTTTGCTTTGCTTTCTTTTTTACTTGTGGTGAATAGATCTTTTCCGATAAAACCTTGCAGCCTTTATCCTAAGTTGTTGATTGATAAAATGGTTCAGGGAGGGCACAGCAAGATCATGAGATAAATTCCTGTCTCTTGGATATTTAGGAAGACGTGTCTAGTGTGGTATGTTGACAAGATATTACCTTTTGTAACTGCTATTAGTGTGGAGGGGCCAGCAAATGGGCCATAGACATTGAGTTTCGTGTCTTAGGTACTCACAAAAATGTATTGTCCACATCATATAGCATTTGTATCAGCAGCAGTTTAATGTATGCAATTTTTGTTAGTATTGCAATTGAAAGTTGTGTTTTTAATTGGTTTTAAAGATTAATTCAGGTTTTTGGTTTCCATTTAGTGTTGGGTGATGCTTCAAACATCATCTTAGATCCTCTATTTATTTTTGTTCTCCGGATGGGCATCAGCGGTGCAGCAATTGCCCATGTTATATCTCAGTAAGTTCATTATGTATATAGATGTTTTTCCCCTTCTGTTATTGTATTTTTGCCTGATAATGATGCAAATTTCTATGTGGTTTTCCTCTCTGACACGCTAAATTGCTATTTTTAGGTATTTGATTGCACTTATACTGCTGTGGAGATTAATGTCACAAGTTGATCTATTACCTCCAAGCATTAGAGATCTCAAATTTGAGCGATTCCTGAGGAACGGTAAATTTTATATGCTAGTCAGCTCCTGTATTTTTTTGGTTTGTACAATTCTTTATAAGTCCATTCTCACTTTCGCCAAAACCCAGCATTGTTTCTTTTTAATCTTATGAATGATGCGGCTTTCCCAAAAAAAAAATTTGATTTGATAATGTACAGATAAATGAATATGTAAGAATTCTTATCGGATTGAGATGGCAACACCATTTTCTCTATGTGGTACGAAGTTTTTTCTCTAGATTGGACACAATTGGTTTTCTTTCTTTTAACCATGACCAAGGACATGATTAGTTGATTCGCTGAAGTTATGCAAATGAAGAAAGATATAACCACTTCTTGGGAAGAGCTATCATGGTCAATCTGGCGAAGAATATTATGCAAATGAAGTTATGCGCATTTTCTCTATGTGTATTTTGTTTGAGTTAGTTGTACAACAGGTAATATTCATTGAAGGACTAAAATGTTGGATTGTTTTAATTGGCATTTCTATCTTCTTCAGTTCTGATTATGACGAAATCATATCTGACATGTCCTGATATACTCCTTCGCACATCATTTCTTCTCAAACTTGTCTTTTGTTCATTCCTTGTGGAAAGTACTAATTGCAAGTAATACTTTTCCCTTTGAAAGCCTGAATGCTTCTTCTCCATGACAGGTCTGGTATTTGGATGAACACAAATGTTTGCAATAAACAAATAAACAATAAAATTTTGGTTTGTTAGTTAAGCTGACCTGTCTTGGTGCATTTTATTCCAGGATTTCTCTTGCTGGTGAGAGTAATTGCTGTAACATTTTGTGTTACCCTGGCAGCATCATTGGCTGCCAGGCAGGGAGCAACATCAATGGCTGCCTTCCAAGTTTGCCTGCAAATTTGGCTTGCAACTTCTTTACTTGCTGACGGATTGGCTGTTGCTGGACAAGTAAGAAATGGGTGGCTTAAGTTTTTTTGTTTCTGTAAAACAGAAAATGAGTGGTTGAAAGTGAAAGAGATGTCACTGAAGTGATGTCTCATCGAAATCAAAAAGATGCCTCGGAACATGTATAGTTTTCCTGAAGATCATTTTTTTGAAAATGTAAAGTGATGCGTAAATCATCAAATGGTAGATGCTAGAAACAGCAGAAACAGTCTTCCCTAGTATTCTCAATGTCGTTTCTCCATCTTATACTCAAACGAAGGTGTTATTTAGAGAAATTGATGCATTTATGAATTATAACAGCCATGGGTATGCATTTTTCTCAAGTATTAGAACTTGAAAGTTGTTAACTGGAATATAATTTAGTGGGATGGCTTTCTCAGTTCAATTCCTTGAACAAAAGTTACTCGACTCAATAGTGTCATCGTGTCTCCGCTGTTGTCTTCTATCTACTTGCTCTACTGCATCAGCTTAAGAGTTGGGGTATTTGCTGGCTTAGTAATTTACCTATCTATGAGTGCTCGCAAGAGAGCTCTGTAGTTTCCCTGAGACATTTACAATCTAATTGAAGGATCTCATAAACGTTTGAGATAATTATCTGGAGGTTTTGAGTTGATAGCACTGATGCCTGAATCTGATAACTTCTAGCTTGGTTCAGTCCTGTACATCTTAACTGATTGAGTGCACTGTAAACCATTATGTTTATTGACCAATTTTATGCTTTCCCCAATAAAGCCTTGAGTTCTTTTTAGTGAACTATTTCCAAAATTTTCTTTCTCAAATAGTTTGAGATGAGCTTTATTTTTCTCAGGCAATCCTTGCAAGTGCATTCGCTAGGGCAGATTATGAGAAGGCCACATCAACAGCTTCTCGTGTATTGCAGGTATATTCAAATTCTTATCCTGACGGAGTAACTCAGTTCAGCTCCTTATATTCCGAAATGCCTTTGATTTTGATATGCAGTTGGGTTTGGTCATGGGGCTAGTTCTCTCTGTTGTCCTTGTCATGGTGTTACAGTTTGCTTCCAGATTATTTACGGACGACGTTGGTGTTTTACATCTCATCAGTGTGGGGATTCCGGTATCTCCCTTCGCCTGGCCTTGAAGTTCAAGAAAAATCTTACAAATCATCCGAGCCTGAGTTGTTTCGGAACTGAATTTTTTACCTTTTGCTTGTTAGTTTGTTGCAGTGACTCAACCCATCAACGCTTTAGCCTTTGTTTTCGACGGAATCAACTATGGCGTGTCTGATTTTGCATATTCAGCCTACTCAATGGTGAGTATCAAGTGGTATGCGACTAAAGATCCTGTCGTTTTGGAGATCATACTGTGCTTTGCTCCACGTGGTATTGAAGTTGTGTATGGACAAAAGCATAGTTTTTAAGAAAGGGCCTTGCTTCCGACCAAAAAAATAGAAGAAAGAGCTTTGTACCTTCATATTTGAGCAAATTAAACGGTGCATTTCTCTCTCAACTTCTTTTGTTTTTATTTACTTGCAGGTGCTGGTGGCTGTAGTGAGCATTGTATGTTTGTTTTCGCTGTCCTCAACTCACGGTTTCATAGGTATTTGGATTGCTTTGACCATCTATATGACTTTGAGGACATTTGCTGGTTTCTTAAGGTAATGCTCTGTTCCTATAAAGGCTCTTTACGCCTTGTACCTCTTTCTAGATGTCACAATATACCTTGTACCTCTTTCTAGGTGTCACAATATACACATCTCGCTCTCTAAGTTTTTCTTATGTTTTCTCTTTTGTGCAAGACTTGAATATGGATACCCCACAGTATAGAGGGCATTTTCTAATAGCAATCGATCGCATTACTGATGATTTTAGTTTTTTTTTGGGGGGTCAAAACTGATGATTTTAGTTACAAATGAGAATTCTCATCTTACCAAACACCGATTTCGGAAATATGCAGGATCGGTGCTGGGATGGGACCTTGGGGATTTCTAAAGAACTAATGGCAGCCTCAGCCTTCGTTTGTCATTTGGTTTTTTGCATTCCAACGTAGTTTCCTTGACACTTTGGATCCCAGACAACTCGCACACCCATGGCGTGATACTATCAGCGTATCATTGTATCGTTTCCCTGACGTGATACCTCCACACATGTATGTAGACTGTTCCCCTCAATTTGAAGTGAGAGAAAGTATTCTGCAATGAAAGTTTTGTTTACCATGTATTACTGGTCATTCAATTACACGCATCCACTGGTCTCATTGTTAGCAAAGGGTTGATACAGCTCCAGTTTTACCCTTGAAGAAACTGATATAGAACCAGAGTTGTAATTTCGATGGTTCCAGGTTAGGAAGCACTTGCACGATTTTCGTCTAAGCTGGGCTGGTTAGATCGTCCGTGATCATTCGGTACATGCCCTTTTGTGGCAGACCACGAGGAATGAACATTCAAAATCAACCTGCTTGGCATAACATCTTACCATTCGAGCGTCTGAGCAATCAAATAATAATCACTTGCTAATGCAGTATCCTAGTAATCGTATTGTAGGGACAGTTTTTGCAGTCGCTTGAATGAAAATGCTTGTGAACCGGGCCAAAATGTAAAATCAGGAAGAATGTTAGCTCCACTACGCTATGTTGCTGTGGGTGTCCAAATCGATGCTGTCTAGCTGCCAAACAAGGTGCATAGCGACAAACCTACTCTAGAAATACAACATCAAGAACAAGGACTAGGAACATAGTCCTATGAAAATGATGCCAAGAAATATTCACATTCACCATCCACGAAAGGAAAAACAGGACAAATCGCAATCCCATCCCTTTCTCTTTCCGAGCTGTGGCGGTCGTTTTCTCTCCCTCTGAAGATTTCATTGATCTCCCTCAATTCTGATCTCTTTGTCAGAGATTGGAGAACCTAAAGGCACCGAAAGGTGTCCCCCGCCAATAAAAGAGCGACTCAAATTTCCTCTGAACGCACACCTACTCTGCCCCCTTTTATCTTTGTCTGTCTATTTTCCCCCGTTTTTCCCAAAAGGAAAAGGAAAAGGAAAGTGCAAAAGCCACGACTTTCCAAGGGAAATTGCTTTCTCAGCCGACCTTGGCATCGACCCAAAAAAGTGTAGGACGTAATCATGAACGCCCTCATATCTAATCAGGAATTTTATGCTCTGCATTTGGCTCATATCCCAACAGGATGAGCAATCTCAAAATGCAAATAACGCGCTCTGTTTTTCCACTGGATATAAAAGAGTGCCAACTCGATTCCCCATCAGAGCCACTTTCGATTTACATTCCTTGTAACTTGTCACATCCAATCCATACCCACGTGGAGAGGGAACGAATCAAGAACGATAACATTTGCCTCAAACCTCATCTTCCACTGAAGCAAGATCCACCAAGCTCTTTGAAAAGTGTTCTTGACACGTGTAAACCGCTGGTATTCTCATTAAAGAATACATTACGGATGGTTTTTCCAGGAAAAAGAAAGAGCTTTCACCCATCCACATACCAGTCCCAAAGTGTGATCCCTTAGTGCAACATGGGAATCCACAACAGCACAGCTTTCCATGACCCTCTTCAATAATTAACTGATCGACAAGCAAGACAATTATGAAGAAGCTTTCAAGGTTTAAAGAACAGGAGAGAGAGAGAGAGAGCAATCACAAAAGAGGGATTACATGAGGAAACAAAAAATAAAGGAATTAAAATGTTTGATGGATTGTTACATCAAGGGATCATAGCTTCTTCACTTTCTCTACTACCAGCAGTAACTGGTGAACTCAGTTATTGGTTTCATACTACAACACCAGACATATCACATCCCCCTCTAACTTTCATTCTCACAAAGATTGAGAAAAAAAAATATCCTCAAAAGAAAATTGTTCATAAACTCTCTTTTGATCTTACCCCAAGGGGCGCAGATGAATCAAAAGAGCAAAAGAATGGAACAAACATTAGTCCCCCAGTTCCATTTTTAATGAAATATGATAGAAGGCAAAAAAGCAAACGACAGTAATATGGACCTAAAAATGGAAATATTAGAAAGGAAAACACCTAACCTGGGTATAGTTTCTCTTCATAACCCAGAGGGTCTTCCTATTTTTTCCCTACTTTCTGTTGTAATAGAATGATAAAATGGTTAAAAATGAATTCCGTTTCTCCAGTGACTTCACTTATCCCTTCCCCTGCCTTGTTATCTTCTTCCAGACCCGCCACCAGCATCAAAAATTCCCAGACAAAACATAGTATTTACCAAAAAAACTTTCCGCTGTCTACTTCCTCAAGGACATGTAGGAAAAAAACAACCTAGTTTTGCTGAGCCACGAGCGGATCAAGCTGCATTTGTTGGAGCCATGCTCCTAACACTTCGTGATCAACTAATTCCATCTGTGAGCTGATACTCGGAGCCTCACCGGAGGAAGCAGGGGCTGGAACACCAGAGAGAGTCGATGAAAGCTTTTCTTTCATCTCGGTAGGAGATTCTTTAACAAGTGATTGAACCCATGAAAGATCGGGTTCCTCGCCATTGTTCCCAAGCTCAAATGAATTGGACCTGCGAAGCTTACCTAGTTCGTCTGCACTAACAGCCCAGTCGGGTATCCCGTTTGTAGTTCCCCATTTTGACCAAGAACCCACGGGGGAACCCACAATGGCAGCTGAATTGGAACCAAGCTCACGAGAGCTCAGGCTGCGTAATTGCTGCTGCTGTTTCTCTCGTTGAGCTAACATTGACACACGAGAACTCATAGGAGAGATGGGATCCATGTTACGAGGGGACATTCGCCCAGATTGAACCCCGAAAGACGCTTGCAACAAAGGATGGTCGACACTTTTAGGAGAAAAGGTTGTGTTGATGGGTGATAACATGCTCTGCTGCTGCTGCTGAAACTGATTGATAACTGCAGATTTGTGCGTTGGCGAAAAAACAGCGGAAGCCAGTGCTTGATCAGCGTAGCGAGGGGATGAGCTCTCGGCAGAGAAGAGATCATCAAGGTTTGAGGGGGTCAAAGTTTTCAACCGACCAGAACGGTTCAAGGAATTAGGACCCATCGATTGTTGTGAAAGGACGGATAACTCATTCAATAGCTGCTGCTGTTGCACATCATAATCTGACAGCAAGTCAAAATCCTCCTGAAGAATATCTCTTGCATTAAGAGAAGATCTCAATCGGCTGGACTGAAGATTGCTTCCAGGAAGATGCAAAGTTGGGACATTTTGCTGGGGCCAGGGAACAGATGGGTGTGAAATACCATTAGCAGATGGAGACATGGGAGGAGTGAAGGGTGAAGGGGACATAATGGATACCGACGATGGAGAACCAGGTAAGAGGCTCATGGCTGCAGCAAAATCCATGGCAGTAGCTCCAGAGGTACTTGAGCGAGGAGACGGGACAGCAGAACCAGTGGAGACATACAATGGACGCAGCTCTTGCTCCGTGTGGGCAAAGAAGCACACTCTCCGAGCACAACTTGTACCATCCTTGCATAACCGAGTCCGATACTGGGCAGGATGGAGCCAGCACTCAAAAACACCATGAGCATACTCACACATATCTCCACGTCTACAAGCACCCTTCCGAAAATCGGGGCAAGGGACACAGCTGTAGTGGAACTTCCTCGGATCTCTTCTACGGGCATTTTCCCCGGATGAACAAAGGGACACTCCGTCCAATCATGGGAGTAAGCTCGTGAACAAGGGCGCACTTTAAAAGAGTACATCCGAAATTCATCCGTTGAGTAAATGCTATTCTTGATATCCGGCAGAGATGGATCCACGGGGTATTCCTTCTTTTCTGATGCATAAGGAACAGGAAGATCACTTAACTTTGAGTTCTTGGGTGAAGAACAATTAGCAGACGCTGGGGAACCATTTTCCGGGGATGATGAAAGTGGTGGAGAGGTTGAATTGGAAGTTGCGACGGACACTCTCAGACTGCGTTCACTTACAGATCCATCGGTCGACAAGAGCTCTTCAAGAGTGAATTTAATTGAAAAGAGCTTTGGAGGAACAACAATAACATCCACAGGCCGGTGACCACTAGCATCTGCTAAACTTGGGTCAGCACCAGCTGCCAGGAGCAGCTTCACAGCATCGACAGCATTCAAAGCACCACCTGAGGCAGCACAGTGAAGGGCTGTGCTTTTGTCTGTGCCACAGGTTCGATTCACATCAGCATCAGATAGGCAAAGAATGAGTTTCATTACATCAACACTACCATATGTAGCAGCCACCATAAGAGGAGTTCTCTGCATATTGACCATCTGCTTCAAACCCTTTTGACGACCATACCAATATCCAATCTCATCTATGCTTGTAGGATCACGTTCCACACATCGTCTCAGAGATTCTGCATCATTGTTAGCAGCAAGCTCAAGCAAGCTGGCAAAGGTGTCCTCAGTCTGAATGGTCAGTTGACTCATGGCTGAGAACGGGATCTTCTTCCTCACAAAAAGCGAATACTTCAGTGCAGATCGAATGGGGAGTATTACCACACCAATCACTTGCACGTGCTTTCTTAGTCTGAAATAAAGAGGAAACTATCAGCTTTTCCCATCAGCATGAATAGCAAATAACATTATCAAGACCCAAAGCTCAAGGTATCAACAATATCAGCATATAAGGCGAATGATAGGAAAAAAAATTAGAAAATAGATTCACCGATTTGATGACAAAAGAAGATTTCAGACCTAAGAGGCTGAACTGTTAAAGAGTAGTGAAATTTTTTTTTGGCAGTTTCAGCAACACCAATCCTGATAAAGAAGCACTAGAATACAGACTTGCTCCATATTACATGAGGCAATAAGAAACTTAATCGAGTGACATCAGTACCCATCTATGAGAAGTAAACACTGAAAACAAAACCTCCTAATAAGAATGTTCAGCAGGCGCTTTAATCGCCAGGGCCATCAAAAGGGGCCAAGAAAGTCAACAATCGAATTAAGCATTTGCCGAACTTTTCTAAATTTTCCCGTCAATTCGCATGTCAGCCAAACAACTTCAGACAGAACCAGAAGCTTAAATCGATACTCCAGTTGCGACAATCGCCCCCTTCTCCAATGTTTCCAGAGCTAAAGAAATAGCAGAAGCAGTACAGGTATCACTTCACTTCAACAGATTCGAGAACAAAAACAGACCAGTCACGTTCCCCAAAAAAAAAAAAAAAGGAACTTTGTTTGAAACAGGAACTCAACCTGAAGCTGAACATCTGGCTAAATCTATTTTCATTATTGGCCCCAAAGAAAAAGATAAAAGAACCCATCTTCATTGTGTAACAGTCAGCACAACAACAAAACTAACACTCATCACCCACGACGAGAGAAGGCATAACCAAAGGAAGCGAAACAACAATGAGGGTCTCACGCAAATCCACAGGAAATCCTTATTCACAGGAAAAAGAAGAGCCGGAGCGGGAAAACAAACCCGCAAAAACAGCAAAAATGGAGACAGGTAGAGTTTTCCTCGGAACCAAGACAGCGCAGATCAGAGTTCGACTCGCCGGAGAACTCGAAAACCTTCGCCTAATACAAAGCAAGAGACATCTCAAAGAACAAAAAAGAAATGGAGCAAAAACCCAGATACCTCCGCATGCGGGCCAACGACAACACCAAAAGAGATCTTGCAGAGGTAAAACGCAGAGCGATCGAAGCGAATCTTACCGATTGAACTAACCCAGCTCACTGAGCCAGAAGAGACCTCGCAGATCTATAGCCACTGGTCCCTTCAGTCCAAAGCAGAACGACGGATTGCCCCAGGCAAAAAAAAAAAAAAAACCAGCTTCACAGTGATACCCAGAAGGGAGGAACGAAAAAGAAAAGAAAAAAGAATTAAACTTTCTCAGAAGCTCGCAATGAAGAGAGAGAAACAGAGAACCCTGTCTCTCAAGGAAGAGACTTTGTTAGAAGCAGACGGAGAGAGAGAGAGAGAGAGAGAGTAGAGAGGCCCCTCTTTTGTTGTTCTTCGTCTTCCATCTCTATTCCCCCGAGTCCTTCCTCCTCCTTCAAGGGCATGCGCAGGGAAAAATTTAGGCGAAAAATGAATTGTTGAAAAAGAAAAGAAAAAGAAAAGAAAATTATTGACCTACTTTTTTTTTCTATTTTGTTTTTTTTTTAATTATTGGTTTCTCGGGTTTAGATAAAATCGCCTATCCAATTAGAATCTGAAGGAAAAAAAAATCTTAAAGAAGAGAAGCAGGCGCACTGGGACGGACAATCTCCCGAATTAATTAAATCCATTTGTCGGCGCGAGCCATTTTGCGGGTATTTATAGCCGAGGGCAGACACGTCATCGCTTGCGAATCCCAGGGGCAAAACCGTAAATGCGGCCGGCGGGATCTAATGCCATCGGCCGGTTGTCGAGTTCCCATTGGGCGAGGGTGAATCGGGACGGTGTCGTTCGCTAAAGGTTTTTGCGGAGGCTCTTGCAAGAGGATTTTACCCCCGGCGGGGGCCGTCGTCTTTAGGTCAAATTACGTGGAAATTCAACCCAAATTCACCCCACATGAGGGGTTTAAATTCGAGTGGGGAGGAGGGGGGCGCGGTCCCCTGCGGTGGGGCTTACGGAACGAGGTCTTCTGTGCATTTACGAGATTGTCCTCGCAGAGTTCTAGAGAGGAGCCCGTCTTATCCACTCAGTCAACGACACGTCAGCACGAGGACTGGTCCCACAAAGCATTCAATTAAAAAGTGTCGACGACTTGGGCGAGTTGGCATGATTCGAAAATACTACTCGAATTCAATATTGAACAACACTAGCCAAATTAGATCCAATTTTGTCTAAATTACCATGTATATCGAGAACAAATACTAAGAGACATGTATGAAATTGCCCGAACTAGTTCTTGATAGACCGAAATTGCCACAATGTGACTAACTCAAATCAAACTTAACTTCTTTTTTTTTTTTTGGGTCGAATAAATCGAACTTACTTAAAGGCCAACTTATGTTCATTTTTTAAATAAAAGTCAATTTATAATCACATCTCAATAATATAACAACATTATTTAATAACATAATAACAATTTATGAATTTTGTATAGTATTTCATAAAATCTCAAACAGGCAAGTCTTTGTGAATATACATTTGAGTTATGGACCATAAATGGATAATACCACGTGCTCCTGGAGTAGTCATTCTTGCAAACTATTGGAGTGTGTGAGTCGAATTAAGCAATTTATTCATTTAGGTTTTTTTTTTGTTAATATCACAAAAAACTTCAAATTGATGCATCTTATGACAAATTTAACATAAATTATTTTTTTGATCACCAAAACTTAAACTGAAATACTTTTGAAAATTTTACCTCAAATGATATACCTATAATAAATTTACCATTCATTTGTTTTCGTTAAATTTTATCGTCAATTGGTAAGTTGAATGATAAGTAATGATTATCGAATGTACACGTTTGGGATTTTTACCCATAATTGTATCAATTTAAAAAATTTCGTGGTATTAATTCAGTTTAAGGGAAACTAAAAAATGGATTAATTTATCGCGTGTGTATCAGTTTGGAATTTTTTATGGTCGAAATAATTAATTTAAAATAAATTTACCACGGATATATCAATTTGCGATTTTTGACAATCCAAAAAAATATTTTTGATAAATTTATCGTAAATATATTAATTTAAAATTTTTCGCAGTATTGACCTTTTTTTTCCCGAAGGTTGGAATTAATTTGTGTTTGGACCCCGTATAATCTAATGTCTGAGCACAAGTGAGTGAGTTCATGTGAATCGGGAGCATGTGATTATTGGGGTTTTCCGGTTTGGGAGACCGGTGGGGGAGGTGGAAAAGTAGGGAGGAAGACCGGTTAGGTGAGATAAAAGCGGGGCCGAGATGACCGGTTGGGCCGGTGGGCCGGGGGGAAGGTGGGGGGAGTGGGGATTGAACTGGAATGGAATGGGTCGTCTGGGGTCCGCCAATCAGAGAGCGGGGGAGCGAGCTTTTTTCCCCGAAGCGTACTGGGGGGGCGGACTCGAGGCAGTGGTCAATTCCGGTTAATTGTGAGGTCAAATCACAGGGCGTGAGAGCCTGTGTGGGGACTGTGGGCAAAAAAAGCATGGAGCACCAACGGGAATTAAAAACGTAAAAGGAAAACTATTAATTTTTACCGATGATTAAAATAATTAATTGACTAATTAACAACAAAATTTAAAACGGAGTCCGGAGTTTGTGGCGTGCTGCAGTTGAGGAAAAAGGGTAAAACGGGAAGAGAAAATCCTGTCGTGCAAAAAAAAAATGAAAATTTGGTTTTTCTAAGAGCAAAATCGGAAACCTCATTGGAAGCCGCCGCAGTTGACCCAAAAACGAAAGGGAAATAAATTGATTATTTATCTTCTGCAGATGTAATTGGGAGTTGTTTTTTTTTTTTTTGTAATCGGGGTTCTTACGTACAATGAATTATTCCCAGTGGATGGTTGGGGTATGAACGCCTAAAATTCATGGATCTCACCAATTCCCAAAATATTTGGCTAATGGAAGTTGTTTTTATGACCTTTATTATTCAACGTATGGAAATATTCATACAAATGATCCAATGAGTTAAAAAAAAAAGAAGTAAAATAATATAAATAATCTTCAAACTTTGGTCCCACAAGAATGTCGTCTCATGAATTTTTATTTTGTTTAATACGGTCTCGAACTTTTGATGGATGTTCAATTTATTATGGGTTATATAAAAATTTTCGATGTTGTCTTAGTTCAGTTAACGTAGTTTTGATTCGGCTTTCATCTAGTATATTCGAACGGTGGACAAAGAAAGAATGACGGACATGAAATACTTATGTGGATTGTCGTTTTAGGTTATAATAATGGTCCTTTTAACTTGTTTAACTTGTTCAATTTGATAAAATTTTTTTTGTTATTCAATGATGTGGTGCCTTGAGCCATAAGAGGTCTTTTGTACTCCATTCAAACTTAACAATCGGAGTTAAATCAACAATCTTTTGTTAACTTAAATTAATATAGAAATGACAATGAACATTTTCATACAGATGTAAAGACTATATTTAACATTTACCAAAAGTCTCATAAATCATATTGAATAAAATAAAAGTTTTAAAGACGACATTACACGTTGGGCTAAAGATAAAAGGATCACGTTAAACAAATTAAAAATTCGAGATATGACATAATGCATTGGGTTAAAGTACAATGATTATTTGTGTAATCGATATTCCTACCATTGATAAGCGACTGCCTCATGATAGAATAATACTGTACATGTATCTATCGTCAATTGGAGACTTATCATGATTCGTGAATTGACAACCCACATATAACACGATTGCGAAAGAGATTGGAGATGGATTTCTCCTAACCAATTTTCAATTTTGCAAATTCAAAGAGAGACATATGAATAATATTAAAAAAGAAATGCTAAATGGTTTGATATAGTAAAGTATCGTATCAAATTGATTTTCAAGGTTCAGGACAAAGACTATTTTTCAAATGGTTTTATAATTCCTCGGGAGTCTATTTCACGTCTTCTTATTCACGAAATTTGCACGTCAAGGGACTGTCGAAACTCGAAAAAATAAAAATACGAAAGACATGGAATATAAAGAGAAAAACACACACTAAAATCTTAAAGGGGAACACAGTACGACTCTCAACCTCATTTTGATCGGTACGATCGAGTCTGAAATTTTTATTCAAAACGACAATCAATCTAGAACAATGATCGCATTTCTCTTTAAAGGTACGGGATTTGATAACCTTTTGTTTTTTTTAAATAGCATTTCATTTTATTGATTCTAAGATTTAGAACTCAATCGTATTCCGCAATCTCATTAGAATTTTCAACGAGCGAAACGAATGGTTACACGCGAACCTTAATAAAAACTTAAATTATACTAAAGAGAAAATGTCGAGTCACATGGATGTGTGGCATCACCAAATGAGAAAATGATATAATGGGACATTGGTGACAACGAACATTTTGTTGTTGGTCTCCTCGGAATCTTTCCCTTTCACCGAAACGAGGACGTTTATCTACTTCCAAGAGACCTTTTAGGCAATTGCCCACCCTAAGCAAACCCGAACCAATCGAATGGAAAGCAGGCATTGGATTTGTTGCCGGAATTGCAACAGAAGACAACCGCCACCCACGAGATTGGCCAAGCGTGTCCGGCGATCTAACGAATCCAGTTGGAACCGTCCTTCGGAAACATAGGCGACATCGACCCGAATGTGGTCCAAATTCTAAGCAATGGGGGATGCCCCCGCCCCTCTCATTTTCAAGGGTTGTGTGGCTTTGGGTTGACGGATCGAACCCCAGATAGCCCGGAACGCCGAATGCTCGGTTGTTTCGCTTTTGCGTGAATGATGCGGGCGCGTCGGGAATACAATAAATATTACGTCGGTAATCGACGAAAGACCTAGCTTTGAGTTTATATCGGTGACTTTAGCTTGGGCCCTCCTCTTGACGGTCTTTTTTCGGGAGGAGACGTTGAGCCTCCGATGCACTTCACCGTTCAATGCAGGCAAATATCTCTATAAATTAGTAGTCAAATACCCGTTGGCTCGTGGATGAGTATGTGTTGGATAATCAATTTATCATTTGTTTTGTCTTGGGGATTCCCCATCAATTAAAAGTATTTTGATAAGAGAAAAAAAGAAGGCATAAAGCGGGTTTGGAATTTGGAACAATTGTCGATCTCATAATGCTTATATATATGCCTTAAGTCTGGTCCGCTTTTTCAGTTTCGATTAGGTTCGAGATATGTTCGAAGTTCGACAGGTTTATCTTATGCTCACCTTTTTTGGATTCCGTTTATTTCGCGAAAAATTAACGATTTGCAAAATACTTTCATAAAATTAATCGCTTGTGTCACTTAAAATAATTGACCAATGAAAAAATATTTTCGTCCTTAACAACGATTTTATGTATAAACATTTTCGTGAAAAATAGAAATACTTTTCGTTCACTTGTTTTTGTAAGAGACGTAAGCGATCATTTGTGGGAAAATATTTTCCGAATAATTCATTTTTACGAAACAAACGGAGCATTAATTGCCTCGATATTGCATGTTTACGCGACAAGACATTCACATCCACTCAAATCAATTATTATACTTATAGGTACCAGCACAATCAAGAGCCAAATAGAAAAAAATTACAAAATTTACGAAGAAAAGATTTTTAACTCCGAAAATAAGTTTAGGGTTTTTAATGGAAGAAAAAAGGGGAAGTGTAAATAGAAACGAGACTAGGCCCGGCTTCTCGCGATGAAAGATTCAAATTACCCTCCTTACCTTGCTCTATCAATTCCTCCTTTATTTCCATTCTCAAGTTCCATCGAATTACCATACAAAACATACTTTTAAAAGTGACCATTAGGGAAGGATAGACAACCCAAACACGAATAACAATAGTACGCGTCGACGGACTAATAATCCTAGTCTCTCACTAAAATTTCCGATGTGCTAACTAAATCTTATTGCTCACAACAAGGCGTGGTGAGATTCTCGGTCTTGTTAAAAATTAAGGCATAACATATTTCGCGATTAGCATCCTTGTCTCGATCTGTATCGACGCGGACATGAAGGAGCACTAATTCTTCATGCACTTGCATGTTTAGATAAGATAATGGACCCAACTTTCTTTTCCTTTTTTTTTTGGCCTCCTATCTTTTTGCACATTTAGGAAATGTAGTGTAAGCCACGAATGCGACGATACCCTCTTTCTTTTCATATGACTACAAATGCGAATACAAATAAACAATACAAAATGCCTTTGGAAAATCCGCAAAAATCCAACCGGGAACCCAAATCCGATGCCCCCCACCAAAACCCTAAAAGTCGACACTTTCGAAAGGGACTTTCTCGTAGTGGAGGTGGGCCCGTGCGATCAAAAAGCAAGCTCTCTCCGTCGCGTCTACATCCTCGTTTTGGTCGTACACGTGGGACTTAGAAGTCCAATATCTCTCTCGAGAAAATCCGAAAAATTCAAATTCAAGCCTATCAACATATTCAATTAGATTCATATCTTCACTCAAAAGTTAAGTTAATAAATTATTAATCAAATTGGACAAATTAACTGCTCAATACCATATTAATTATTCGATGTGATATTTTTTTAATATAATTCGTAAATGCATTAGAACATAATAAGGGTTGTTATTAAGACACTATTTACAAAAGTAATGGGGTTTTATTTGTCTAGTGGCCCGATTGAATTTCAATGATGCTCGAATTTATCGCGGTGTCAAATTCGTTTAAGATTTGTCATGGTGGAAGCGAATCAACTTTTTATCTTGCTCACTAGAGTTGCTCTTTTTAATTTTTGTGTCCACGCGTGAAAACCATAACATGGACAACACGTGAATAGGACACTGGGCCAAAACATGTCATTCGAGCGGTACGAGGTCGCATTGAAGTCATGGGTGCCTTCGCGCCGTGTATTGACAAGAGTCGCACAACATTTTAACTCCTTGGGTTATAGCATGATTGGACGTGGGGAAAAGTTTCAGCTCGGGAACTGGATGTCGCGCGACCAGTTTCGTCCCACCGGTCGCGCGCGAAATTGATCTCGAGTCGGTGTCGCCGACACGGATTAAAGGTACGATATTAACTACTTTACGGGGACTTGCTGGGTGTTTTGACGACTCTTCACCGGTCGGATTTTTGCACCTCGTGTCCCTCCGATCGCAAAGACGAAGAGATAAACTTTATGTAAGTACCTGTATATTGATATGAATTTTAGCGCGGGGGATGGCTCTTCGGGCGGGAACAAAAGTGGGGCCCCCGATCCGGAGCATCACGAGACACCTTTCGCGATCCCATTGCGTCGACGGTTCTAATCACCCGTGGGGGGATTCTATCGTGTGGACGAGCTTAAGAGCATCAGAACTTCGAAGGGGAGTTTCCAGTAGCCACCGGTGGGCCCCTCCCGGCTAGGTGGGGGGGGACTTGCTGCTCTTGGTCAATATCTCCCCAGATGGGACGATCCAGGCCGTCGACCAGTCGCCATCAGACGATTATCCAGTCATCGATTTATACCTTTTAAATTTCCTTTTTTTTTAAAAATTCTCTTGATTATTTGGTTTGTCGTCTGTGTGAGGCAACAGTTTTTTCTCGGAAAGGAAATCGAAGACATGCCTCTTTGACGTTGGGACTTAAATTGGACCTCACTCCTCTCCTTTGTCGCTTTTAAGGAGGTCCCTATTTTCCGTAATTCCGCCACTCTTTTCTTTTTTTTTTTTCTTTTCAATTTTTTTTTAAATTTTAAAAAGAAGAAATTCGTGTTCGCACGTGTCTGACCACTCGATGTGAGCAAAAAAAAGGACAAATTATCTATTTTTCGATTGGTCGATTCGCGTGAAAAAGCATCTGGACTGAATGTTGGTCGTGTCGACGGTGCTTACAAGAGAGACTGAAATGGAAGATGAAAAAAATCGAGAAGACATGGACCACGTGAAAGCTAAAGGTGGATGGACTCATTCGTGTTGGAAATTAGGTTTGAACGCCATGATCCCAGATGAATAATGTTGCGATAACTTCGGAAAAGTTCTTAGAAGCCGAGATCATCAAAATCTAAGCTCATTCGCTGTGTGGAACGATTCAAACAAATGATGTAGTGTAGCCGTAAAAGGACCGTCAAAATCTAAGCTCATTCGCTCGGTGTTATGCTTGACTCGGTCGCGATTCACGACCCCCGCCTAATTCATCGACCGCAATGTCGTTCAACATTACCCATCTCGGTGCCATGTTTAATTTTCTTAATCACCCCAGAAAAACAAAAAAAAGTCGTTTGTTCCGGCGTTCGTTTTTCCAAAGGTTTGCTTTTGTAAGGTATTTGAGGATCGGCTCAAGACAAATCCCCCTCCTTTCGATGGTCACGACGATTCGGGTTCCAAACAAGAGAGAGCCTACCGTGACCAATGACTCGGCCCCTCCTCCAATCAAAAGGCCTACTTGCTCCATTAGTCCATTTCATTGCATAGAGAGCTTCACCTTTGGACCGGCCGGCCGGCCGAATTCGGTGCCGCAATCAAGGGTGGGTTTAATTTAGCATTTGAAATAAGCTTTGGGAAAAAGCAAATGTCTTCAATCTAAAGAGATTTAAAAAAATGCTAATTGGGTTTGGTAAAATTTCATTTGAAAATGGGTTTTGGGTTGAATGGTGTTTAGTAAAAATAATATTTTAAAGGGGCTTTGAATGCAATTTTTAATTTTTAATTTAAAAAAATTACCCATTGTCGAACCGACGAAGAAGATAAATAGTAAAAAGGGAGGCAAAATAAAAAATATAGGAAATTGATGAGGTTGGTTTTGAAAGGAAAAAAATCTTTTAGCATTTGGCTAAATCTTTGAAAATTCAAATACTAGTCCCTACTAAGCATTGGGCTTTCAGCTTTCTCGATATCAACATTTGGTTAAATCTTTGGCTTAAAGCCGAACCAAATGTTTCAAGATTTTCTCAATGGGCTTTGGGGTTGAAAGCCCATTAAGAATCTTGAATCAAACCCATCCTAAATCGTCTCGGCATCTCTTTTGAGGGACGAGTCGGGGAGTCTAGGGTTCGATTTCACTGGCGATGACTCCTTTATGAGTATCTTCGGGTTCTAGGAATCGAATGGGACTTTTATAATTACCCGAGAAAAGGGAGACTAGTACGCACGATAAGGGGCCAACTAATCGGTGGCCGACCGGCGCTTGAACAAACCCGGTTTTATGAACAAATAAAGAAGGGCCAAGGGAAATTTACCTAATCTCTCGGTTCTTTAGTCTGAAAACATATGAAAAGAGGGTTACTTACCTAACCTTGTGATTCTCTTATGTCAGAGAGGAATTCGTTTTTTAAATATATTGTCCAACGAAGCTTGGGAATCTTGATTAAGAGTACGGTAAGCACGAATTTGAAATATGAGAATTGATTTTTAACCCATTAGGTGAGGGGTTGCTATCATTTTTCATCTTTGTCCATGAACTCCATCGCATCGCTCACGCACCTTTTTTATAACTTAGAAATTAGGAAAAGAAGGTATCTACACCGTAGACGGACTAATCAATAATCAAAGTACACTAGACTCTGATTTTAGGGGAAAAAAGGACCTACCTTTTGACTCGATCGATATCCCGAGGTCGCCTCTATCGTGGCTAAATTCAATCGATAGATGCCTGTATTTTTGTGTGTTTCAAAGTGAAGATTCGAGATCCAAGAAAAAGGCAGGCTTCAGTTCTCCCGAGCGAATCGTTCCATGACGTAGTTAGGTAGTACTTTAAGGTTGGATCTCGTGTGTACCAAACTAATCAGGAGCAAGACGAGACGCATGAAATACCAGGCGATCAGCTCAACGGTAACATGGTCGGGTACCCCGGATCGAATCAGAGAGAGAGAGAGAGAGAGAGAGAAGGAGGCCCACTGCTAGCGAAAGCCCATCGATACTTCATGGGCTTTATGGTCTGGGCCGCACGAAGGGCCTCGCTTTACGCTGGTTACTTTTGCCATTGGAAAGGTCGTTACGCTAGAAATGGATCGACTTTGCAAGATTATGGAGTCTGATCCGAATAATACAAGGAGGAGGTTTCAGAACCAACTTTCAACGAGATCGAACATGGTTGCGTGAGATGACCTGGCCACTTATAATTGTCTGAATGTCCCCCCGGTCGGACCGCATACGACAGCGAGGAATCTCATGGACCGGTCTCGCGGATCCATGGAAGGACGGGCAAGAGGCCACGGGAAAGCCTAATTCACCACCTATCCCCTTGCTCGGACCTCCACCCGCAGACAATATATACGCGCGTGTCCTTCAAGGCCGTGGCGGTAAATTAACGACAGCTTTGTTTTAGACCAAAACAAATTATTATACGGTAATCAATTTATTTATAAATTTTTTAATTATTTTAATTTAGTTTAATTTTTTTTGACGATTTATTAATTTAGTTCTAAATTTATTATTTAAATAATAAGTCGAAAGTACTAAATTGATAAATCGTTAAAAGATTCAAGACTAAATTGATAAATTTTAAAAATTTAGAATTAAATTGATCATTATGTAATAATTTAGTATTTTCTTAATGATTATCCCTAAAAGAAAACGCCACCGCATGCGCTTCGATGAGGACGAGGCAGCGTCTCATCTTTGGTCCGCTGTTTTCCATGATCTCTTCCTCTTTAACAGCAATGATTCGCAAATTGCCAATGGGACAAAGAAATCATGAAGATCGCCATCAAGTGTCAAGAGGAAATCAATGGCCCCTCCTGTTTTTTGTTCCTTTTTTTTTTTTTTTTTTTTTGTGTGTGTGCTCATCTTGATTTCCATTTTAAAGCTAGTAACAACAATACATAATAAAAAATTAAAAATTGAAGACGATAACAGCAGCCTCTGTCCTCCGCCATGCTTAGCCATCCTAAATTTGTCCCCTTTCGAACCCTCGTGCTTACCGTAGGGATGTTTCCTTAGGGATCTTATTAATTCAACGGGTGTTCTTAAGACATTTATTAATTATATTGAATAAGAAAGAATTTTCATGTATCGATTACGTATAACACGAGAAAGACAGCGCATCGAAAATGACACAAGCTAACAATATTAGGGTGTTCATAGCACTTATTAACAAAATCCGGGTTTTGTGGGAAAATTATCCAAAAAGTCATCGCCGCCCAATTCAATCTTAAACATATCAATTGTGCTAGTTTAATTCTAAAAATTTTCAATGTAGTTGTTCTAGTCAATTTTGGCAGGAAACCGCTGACGTGACATGATTAGCGTTGGCGTTGGTGCGAAGAAATTTAGGCAATTTTTTAAATAATTTTTTCATAATTTATTTTTCTTTTCTTTCCTTGTTCATTTTTTCCTTTTACCCTTTGCCAGTCCTTAAAGATGACGCTTTTGCCCAATCGAGCCTTCTCTAGCCACATAAAAAAAAAAGAACAAAAAAATAGATTTATTTTTAGAGAATTAGAAATTTGCCTATGTCGGCTCGGGCCGTGCCATGTAGAGGATGATAGACGTTCATGTCGACGATTTCCGATCAAAATGAGCTAGAATAACTACATTAATACATTAACTAAATTGATCAAATTGGAAGACTTAGAGATCGAAATGACATTTGTACGGTAGTTTTATAACCGAATTGACATTCATATAATAAGTTTATGACTTTTTTTTTATAACTTTTGTGGATTTCGTTAGGATTTCTTCGAGCACGGAAACATCTCAAACGGCTTGTCCGTACACTCTAAAATCAAATTTCTATGCCATCTTCATCATTGAAATCGACAGGATGTTTTTTTATGTTCCATGACATTTGGCTTTCGTGTGAATTTCAAGATTTACGAGTTCGTCGAAACCGTATAAAATACTAGAAACTTATTTTCGTTACGCCAAGTGACTTTATATAAATTTCTTAAATTAGACTTCAAATCTATTATTTCGAGAAAATTATCAACTCTGGATTTCTCGGTATGTTAAAGTATTTATGGCCTTTTAATTTTAATAATCAAGTAGTCCAAATCATCCAAAGTTGGGTGCTTTGGTAGCATAGTGGTCTTTGATTCGTGCGTACGGTGGTTGTCTTGTGGTGGACATGTCAAAATCATATCTGCGCAAAGGATTTTCGCACAGGTGATATTTCTATGCCATGATGTGAATTTTGGACCATATATCACTTCGAATTATACTCGACGGCAGACTCTCTCCTTTCTCTCTCCCTAGGGTTTATCCAACTCGGCCGCTGCCGCCTGCAACGGCAGAGTTCCCGTGCGAGGGTCTCCCTCCTTTCTTTAGTAGACTTTTTGGTTATTTTTGGAGACGACGGGGTCGACATCCTTGAGCTCTGAATATCGAAGCGCGAGATAATTTACTCTCGCTGGATTTGCTCGCTTGCTCCGGTGATTACTTCAAATTGTCGAGCGCTCCATAAGCTTTTGAGACTCTTTTGCTTTGTTTTCAGTAGTTGGCATTTTCGAAAGTTATTCTGTGTTCAACATGTATCTTCTTTGTAGTTTTTCTTTCCCAATCTAGAACTAGATCTATATTTGGGCGCTCTTCTATCTCGATCTAGATATGGATATGGGATTTTCAAGGCGTTCTCTATGTTTTTTCAACCTTTTAGAGTTGTTGTGTTCTCTACACGGTAATAGTGTTGAGGACCCCGAATCTAGATGTGCACCGCTTTCCGACAAAATTGTAGTTATTTGAGAGAGATTTCTTGGCGTGTTCTCGCCATCGTTGATTTGAGATTCGGTGATGGGCCACCGTTTGTGCCTCGATGCTACAATATCCATCTTTGTCGAATGAGCGAGTCTCTGCGTGGTGTACCAAGTTGATTCACTTTTCGGACTTATTTATTTTAAATGCTTCATGGGCTTTGCATCTTTATCTTAAACTTATTTATCCTCCTTTTGTATAAATTGAATGATCTTCGTTTTCACAATGTGAAATTGAATCTGCGAGACCACGATCGCTTAGGGAACCAATCACAACCGATATGATTTTCGGGGTTTAATCATGGCCATTGTGATTTTTTGAGCTTAACTAGCCGATAGAAACGTGATGGTATGATTTATTGACGCGAACAATTGGATTTGAGATAAGCTCCTGGTTGTGGAATTATACCGTACGTCCAAATTTATTGTTGGATAGGAAAAATTACCTAAAAAGTCATAACCTTTGTTGCACTTGTGTCGATTCGATCATAAACCTTTCAATTATGTAATTTCAATTCTAAACTTTTTTACTTCTTGCCAATATAATCCATCCGGTCAATTTTGACCAAAAAATCATTGACGTGGATGCTTGGTCATTCTCGCATATTGATGTCGGCATGGACAAAATTTATTAATCACTTGATTCTTTTTGCTAAATATTTTATATTTGTACTTTTTTCGTTTCTTTTATTTTCTTTATTTTATGTTTTCCTTTTTCCTTTACCGGTCACCGGTGAGCGGCCACGGGCTACAACCGACCCTTGTTGGCCTCAAGCAAGGGGAGATCGGGCCTCGGGCGAGGCGAGATCAAGCCTCGCCAAACCCCGATGAGGGTCGGCCTCACTAGCTTTAGGTGAGCCTCGCCCGAGGCCGGCCCTCACTAGCTTTTTGCGAGGACTCCCCTTGCTAGATCCCCACGAGGGTGACCTCACCTAAGGTCAGTAGTTGCCTTGGGCCGCCGCCGGCCATTGTCGAGGCCTGGCGACGGTGAAGGAAGAAGGAAAGAAATAAATAAAGAAATTACAAAATAAAAATTAATAAATATTTTTGAAAAGTATTAAACAATTAATAAAGATTGTTCACGTCACCTTTGGCCGTGTTTGTATGGTTGATGTTTACGTGGGTGATTTTCGATTAATTTTGGCCGGATGACTACATTGGCAAAATGTGAAGAAGAGTTTAGGACTAAATTGACATACTTGAAATGTTGATGATTGAATTGGTATAAGTATAATTAGTTTAAGACTTTTTTTGATGATTTTTTTCATTGTTATGCATTGGACAACAGTCTTGCATGCTTGATGGATTGCATCATTAATTGCTTGGTCAAATAGAAATGGTATTGCTTGCCCCTCTTTTTATCTTTCGAAGTTCCGAGGCTAGTTGTGAATCGGTTAAGAGCGAGAGCAATCGGGGAATTGTTTGGGAAGATGATTTTTGTTAGTTTATTCTTAATAATATTAGGAATTTGGGAAATTGTTTCTCTGAAGGGAATTCTGTCTTTCAAACTTCACGACCTTCGAATGTCCGATGACTATATTATTATGCAAAGAGAAAAACGAAGTTGGAGATTTGTGATTTCTAATTGGGTTGGAGATTGTTGATTAGTCGGAGCTTCGTACATTGCAAATTTGAAAAATTCATAAAGAAAAGGATTAATACCACAAAAAACTCCAAATTAGTACGTATGTGACAAATTTATCAGCCGTTACTTTGTTAAATTTTGCCCTCAATGTATTAAGTTGGATAACATGTAATGATTGACAATTATATCGATACGGGGTATCACCCTTCGTTTGTTATATGTGTGCTAGTTTGAGATTTTTCGTTGTATCAATCCAATTTAATGAAAATTAACGACGGGTAAATTTGTTGCAAGTGTAACAATTTATGATTTTTGGTAGTCAAAAAATTAGTTTGGGATATATTTATCAAAGGTATTCTCATTTGGAGTTTTTTTTTTTGTCAACAAAATAATTCGAGTAAATTTATTACTGGTATCTTAATGGGATTTTTCATGATATCGACCCTAAATAAAAAGAGAAAATCTTAAATAGTTAAGCACACGTATACTTACACAAGATAAACTATACAAGATATATTTGTGTAGGCATGGTATAAGATAGTATGACCTAAAACCTTTGAATCTACAACTCTCCAGAGCTTCTACCGATTCTCCCCTACTCTTATCATCGACCGTTAGATGATGTGGGTCGACAAGAAGATCGACTAGATGCTAAATCTCAGCCGTTGGACGATGATAATAAAATATGAGATTGTTATACCTTACAAGTTGCCTATATAGCAAAGGCTTTGGTATACGGGCAACTCTAATGAAACATGATCCGACTTATATGCCAAAAAGACAATTTGCACGAGGTACTTATTGTATTGTCCCTCACCTATTTCGTCTTTGTCTAATGCCCCAGGGTGATGGTGAAGTCACCTAATTCTCATTAAATTTAGTACGATTAGTTGGAAGTAGAGACCTGCTCGAGGGTCGTGTTCGGCTTAACCTCGTAATTACATGTTAATCTTATGTCGGAGGAGACTGAACTATCGAGAGTACTTTTTTCAAGACCATTCCAATTTCAGTGGGAACGGGTTGAATTGAGCTGCTAAGCCGTGGACGAACGTAAGAACCTCCTCCCTCAATTCGGTCGTGTTCGTTCAGGCTTCGCTCTTCATCTTGCTTTCTCGCTTCGAAACAGGGGAAAGAAGGCAACGGAGGAAGGGGATTCCGAGTTCCCAGAACTCATCTTCAGCCGAACATCTGCAAGAACAGAGGGCGAGGGAGGCACAGGGCGTGTCCAAAGCCGACTTCCTCCAAGCGGCCGAAAAGGAGCCATTGGATTCCTTCACGTGCCGCATCTGTCTGGGAGTCCTACCTAATCCCCACTCCCCAGAATATTTGATAAATCCCACCCCCAACCCCATACTGCAATGTAATAAAGAAATGAAGAACGACCCTTGTGTTCTTTGACTCAAAGTCGGCTCTTTTTCACACAGCTGTCTTCATTTTTTGGCTCTGAGAGTACTTTCTTTTCTGGTCTCTGCCACTCCCACCTCTCTCTCTCTCTCTCTCTCTCTCGCGGCCGGCCATTCTCCGACTACTTTCCGGCCACATTGTCGTCCATTTTTTTTCAGAAAGATCCCGTCTTTTGAAGCCCCTTTTAACTTATCTTTTCCACGCACATTTCTGTCCCCATAATCTTTTTCCTCTTTTTGTGTTCGGTTGAGAGGGAGAGTGCTTTCTTTCCTGGGTTCCTTTTCTTGACCCAGTCGGTCGGGGCTCCGTTGCCTTACACTCAGGTCAGGCCCTTGCTCTTTACTCCCCTTCTGCATTTGCGCTTTTATGTTGGGCTCATTGTTGTGGCTTGGTTGCTGTTTTTCATGTTTCTTCCTCCTGACAATCTCTGTTGGGTGTCTTGAAAATAAACTGTCGGAAACGTTTTAGTGGTCTCAGCCTCGTGGTCTTCATGCGGAAGAGTAAGATCCTATAGTAAGATGGGGTCGCTTTCTTTTTTTAATTTTAATCTTGTGCATGTTGCTGGGTTATCACGTTTTCTACTTATCCCTCTGGAAATCTTGGTTGTCAACAGTATCACCATCAACAGTCTATCTTCTGTAGCATGAAAGTGATGGCATTGCGCAAGGGAGTAGCTGGTTTTGCATTGATTGGGACCCCTTATTGCGCTTGATTTTCAACTCTAAAAAAAATTTCTCCTTTTCAACTTCCGCATGTCACCAACGCTGTAACGCCTTTGTATCTTATGAGTTCATCTCCCTTATTGTTCCATTGGCTTCAACTCTTTGACGATTAAGTGGACCCCTATGCCTGTTTACCTAACACAGGGCCAGGTTCTGTAGTCCAAGCTGGCTTCTTGATTCTGGGTGCTGATTTTGACTTTCTTTTTAGGTACCGAACGCCGACGACTGAATTTCCCGTTGAATTGTGTTCGCTTCACTTGGAAACCGCCATGGGATTCTTGAAATTCGGTTGATGTCACCTAATTATCTTTGAAATGTGCTCCCACATCGGCTAAATTCCCTGTTGATTTGCTGAGGTTGGAAGATGCCATTTTCTTGGAATTATTGCTGGCTACCATCTGCAGTACGGTTGGCTTTGACAATTTTGAGGTTTGTCAATCATCTTGCCTAATTCAACATGATTACTCTCTGACTGGTGTTTGCCACTTTGGCTAATCCTGAAGCTTTAGTCGTGGGGCCGTTTGGTGCCTGTATGTATCTTCTTCCCAAGTCTCAGCATCTAAGAATGGTTAAACAGGTTGAGTTTTGGTGTTTGTGGATTTACCTCTCCATTGGGTTCCTGCTATCGTCCACTGTGGTTTCAGAAGTTCCCTTAGGATCAAAACTTTCGGTTGAAGATAATAACTTCTGGGTCTCCTCCAATGGGGATTTTGCACTTGGGTTTTATAACAGCTCACCTCAGTCATTTCAGTATAGTGTCGGCATCCGTTTCAATTCAAATTCTATTCCTGCTTATGAGCAAAAGGTGGTTTGGGTTGCTGGAGCTGAGATCATGGTTGGAAACAAGTCTTATTTTCAGCTCACCCAAGATGGAGAACTTATCCTGTTTGATTCCTTGGACAGCACCATTGCTTGGAGCAGTAAAACAATTCAATTAGGGGTAGTTTCGGCCATTTTACATGATGACGGCAATTTTATCCTTCTCAACGACAAGGGAGACAGAGTTTGGCAGAGTTTTGACAGTCCATCTAACACACTTCTCCCGGGGCAAAAATTACCAGTCTTCAAAACACTCAGAGCACAGAAGGCTAATTCAATTTCAAGTTACTACAGCCTCTATATGAATGAGTCTGGTCAGTTACAACTGAGATGGGAGACCGATGTCAAATATTGGACTTTTGGAAGCGTTTCGAACTCAAATGTTAGTGCTGTCCTCACATCTAATGGAGCTCTGCTGCTTCTAAATAGGAATTCAAAGCCTATTGATTCTCTTTTTGGGGAAGATCACAGTGAGACCGTGAAATTTCGATTTCTCAGGTTGGATACTGATGGTAATCTACGTATGTACTCATGGAGAGAAGCTTCAGCCTCTTGGATATCAGTCTGGCAAGCGGTTGATAATCAATGCAACGTCTTTGCAACTTGTGGGGATTATGGAATATGCTTTTACAACAGTTCAGGCTTACCCGATTGTATGTGTCCATTTAAGTCTGCTTCCGCGACTTCCCCAAAATGTCTGCTTCCGTATCAGCAGGGATGCAAATCTGGTTCTATCATGCTTTCCTATGAGCATACTTTTCTTCATGGGATGTATCCAGTGAATGATTCAGTTGTCCTAAGTAGTCTACAGCAATGCCAAGATTTGTGCCTGAAGGACCCACTCTGTACAGCTGTAACATTTACTAACAATGGATCGGCAGAATGTCTATTCAAGACCTCTCGTTATATCACTGGCTATGCAGACCCATCTTTAAGTTCAATATCTTTTGTTAAGAAGTGTTCGGACCCAATCGCTGTTGACCCAAGTCGTCCAAGACCGTCTCCGGCGCCTATCCCTCTCAATCAATCTTTTAGGTTTTGCATTCCTTGTCTAGCTGGAGCTGCCTCTGGAACATTCATTACAGTTCTTGCAATTCAGTTAGCTGTCGGATTCTATATTTATAAAAGGCGTAACTGGATTTGGAAGAGACCTGCATTGGCCTATAAAGATCTTTACTCAAAGAGTTTGGTTGTGTTTTCTTTCATGGAGATTGAAGAACTCACTGGAAACTTTAAGCATCAGATTGGGCCGAAGATGTACAAAGGCATGCTCCCAAATAGGCAACCTGTTGCAATTAAAGACGTGGAGGCAACTGTGGCAGAGAGGAAGTTTAGAGCTGCAGTCTCGAGAGTGGGAAGCATTCATCACAAATATCTCATAAAGTTGGAGGGCTATTGTTGCGAGTCTATTCACAGGTACTTGGTCTATGAATATGCTAAAAATGGCTCTCTGGAGAAGTACATCGAAGACCCTGAGCTGAGTAAGAGATTAACTTGGAAGAAGAGAATGGAAGTGTGTTTGAGCGTGGCAAAGGCACTATCTTATTTGCACTCAGAATGTAGAGAATTTATAAGTCATGGGAACTTGAATTGTGAAAACATTGTGCTGGACGAGAATCTAGTTGCCAAGGTCTCTGAGTTTGGACTTTTAATAATTCACGGTGAAGCACTAAGCCCTGACATATCGGCCGAGAGGGATGTTGAGGATTTTGGGAAGTTAGTGGTTGCTTTGGTCAGCGGATGTCGAGATCATAGCAGCGTAAGTGAGTGGGCTTACAACGAAATGATGTTTGGGCAGGTAGAGAAGGTGGTAGATAAAAGAACAAAGAGCGAGGTTAGCTTAGAAGAGTTGAACCGGGTCATGAGGATTGCATTTTGGTGTTTACAAAGCGATGAACGGTTGAGACCATCAATGGGTGAGGTTGTTAAGGTGTTAGAGGGTACTTTGACGGTTGACCCCCCACCACCTCCTTTTTGTCGCGAGAGGCCATTGCAGGAAGAAGAATCTTCCAGGTCTGGCTCGGAGTCATAGAATTTGTTGCCTCTGAAGTTTTTTCCTTTTATGCATCTCTTTTTTGTGGTAGGATTAACTAAGCCTTTGAGCTGGAATTAGGCCTCCGATTGACTTGCCCTTGTTGGGTGTATAATATCTTTGTATAAAGCAAATGTACTGATATCTCTTCTCAAGTTCAGCAATTGTAAAATCTCTCTCTCCACTCACGCATGCGTGCACTTGTGGATGTGTTTTGTATGAACCGCCGTTCTTATGTCACTGCTTCCTTTTTCCTTGGTATTGATTGTGCTGCTGCTCCATCTGTTCCATCAATAAGATAGATGAAGCGGTCGTTTTAAAAAGTACCGTAACCTGGTAGTGTGCAAAACCTGATAATGTCTCTTGATGCATCATCAGGTGGAGTCTTTGAGAATCTTAGTCCTCACTGGCATAATTTTCATCTTGTGTAAGTTTTTAACAAGGACTTCTTTGGATTTAGCCGTGACTAAACCGGATAATGATGTCTTAGTATGAATATGCACTCTTTCATCTGGTTTCATGTCCCCCTTTACCAGATGACATTCCCTGTCTTTGCCCTGCATAACAGGAACCAGATAAGATGCAAGAACTAATCATAGAAGAACAGCTTTTCCTGATGAACCATCATCGAAATTTCGTGGAGAGTGCATTTTTCATCCTGGTATTAGGTCACAGATGATGGGGTTATTCTGAAAAGTTGCTCCTTTCTTATCTAGATTAGACAGACCTTTGTGAGTCTTTAATCAGCTAGTTAGTGGAAGCAGTTAGCTGCTGCCGTAGGCTGGATCTTACTTTCAGAGAATGAAGAAACTTCCCCAAGTTTTCAAACAGATAAAAACATAGCTTCTTTGGATTGTTGCTGTTGCCAGGTTTTGACATTTTCAAGCAGTCCTGGTTGAAAACATTAAAGTGGCGCTTCTTTCCTAGGTCACACTTCGTCTTCTTTGGAACGAAAGTTCAACTAGAATCCATGAATGATCCAACTGTTCCACGAGACTAGCGACTCTACATTAGCGGTTCGCGTTCCTTTCATGTTAAAGTTTGCATTGCCGCCCTTCGACTGACTCATCAGTTGGCATCTATAGCTAAAAGCAGAGGAACCCTCGAGAGCTTCTCAGTAATGGCACCTCCAGGCAAAACCACAGACGTTCCATCAATGGATTGCTGTACGCCAAAAGCCGAAAAGTTCAGAGTGCCGGAGATCTTGTCTTGTCCGCCAGCTCCAATGAAGAAGAGGAGGGCGTCGTTGTCTGCTCCGAATGGCTCGTCGAGAAAATCTCCCGCAACCTTCTTCGCTCACCCCGATATAGACATGTTCTTCCTCTATGCATTCCGTAATGCATAGACATAATCTGCCCTTTTTCTGGATATATCGATTCCTTCGGTTTGTTAGGAGGCTGCTGAAACTTCAAGTCTGCGGTTAGGTACTCAACACGAAGATCGGGCCATAACCAGCATCGACAATGCACACTGCGAGATTAGGCCTGATGAGAGTAGTTCTTGGTAGTTTTGTAGGGTCAATTGATATGGTTGTGCTTCTGCTAGTGTGGTCTGCTGAGAGTTTCTGCTCCGGCGTTTGCTTCGGCGCCGCAAGTCCGATTCTACATAACCGGTTGGTGGATCTGCGAAAAATTTTGCTTTCTTTCTGCTTAAATCTTTAGTGGACCATACACGAGCGAGCGAGCGGAAGTAAGAGGAGTTTGAACAATGTGTGCATGCATGCACTTCCATGTCTATCTGATCTTTCTTTCGTCTCATTTCTTGGCTTTGTTTAACTCTATGAAGCAGTTGATAAACTCATTATCTGAGTAGCAGATGAATTTGCTTTGTTCGACTGGAGAGGCCTGACCACCATCTTCCTTGGCGGTGTGTCCCATCGAGCATGGATAGGGCAAGCCCATGAACAGAAAACTGACACCGTGCCCTAGCCCCTCAAAATAACACAAACATTATATGAGTGTTAAATAGATCATAATTGAATTTATAATTTATTAAGATTCAATTCACTTTTAGGACTCTTCTCATTCTCTTTCTCTTTCGCCCTCACTTTACCTTTCGCTCGTAATTTGAGTGTAAATTTTCTTAAATTTGATTAAATTGAAAAGGCATTCTAAAAATACGGATCGAATAGGGTATTAACTTGGCAAGAGTCAAATCGGATAAATTCGCATTGCATGTAAATAGGTAAAAATGGATTAAACTTATCTATTTAGATCTTCGATCTGATTCATCGGCGCGATGGATGTACCGTCCCGGCTACATACCGCTCGGTTCGTGACCACCGATTCCCACTCGTCTTAACCGCTCGAAAGTGGAGCACGATGTGACCGCAACTCAAAGCTGCCACCTTGAAATCTGCAGCTATCCTATCTGAACAAAAAGTCTGAAGCACCGGACGACGACGGCGGCGCTTGAAGCTGCATAATTCCTCGAAGGGTCGACCGGAGGCCATCGAGCTTTACCTCTCCGACGACCTTCGGATTTCTATTCATTGGTCGTCGCTCGTGACCCGAGGGTGGGCGTGGTCCTCACGCGCCCGCTCTTTTCACCCCCCCCACTTTCCCAAAGCTTCTACGAATAATCCACATGGAGCGATCGCCGTCGCCCTCCCGGGTCGGGAGGGCACGTGGCTGGGACTTCACGGTCGCCGTCGCGAGATCCGCGCGTGGCCTGCCCCCGGCCCTCCCTCCCTTCTGTCTCCCCGGTGATGAAAGGACAAGCCCTGTCACCTAACGCCACGACAGCCTAACGGGGGCGTCGCCGTGAACTAGCGGGACCGGGAACCACGTGTCCCGTTCTCGTGCCGTTGGAGCGGGCGGGGGGCCCACGTGTCCTTGTCGTTGAACGTTCCACGCCGGACACGTAGCGGGGAGATGATGTGATGCGGAATCAGTACAAGGTTGCTTTCGAAAGGGGCGATTTGAAAAATCGATTTTTTATATGATTAGATAAAGGTTGGGTTAGCGTTAATCAGCGTGATTAACAGTTGATTTTGATATATCGGGACAGGTATGCCCCCCTCCCGCTGGGTGCCAGCGGCCTAATTAGTTTCTCTCTCTTGGCCACCAGTTTCGAGACATAATTCTCCGCAAGGAATTAGTCATAAGTTAGAAAATTTGATTTTTGTGATAAGACATATGACCATAGAGTTCATGGCTCAGTAGGTGCACATAGATTGAATCCCTGTGGTGTGCGGAAGGGGCGACAGCGAGCAAGCCTTTCCCTTATTGAGCTCCGATGGTCCAATTTACCAATTCATATTCTCTTTTAGAGGTGGGCAATTTTAGATTCTGTATAGATTTCACCTAAAATTTAAAACCTACCCATAAGAACATGTTCGTCATTTTTTGAAACCTGAAATTTACTTTGCATACTCCGAAATCTAAAACTTACCCTGTCATAGGTTCGGAGATTGATTTTCTAAGGTCTATTGGTTCCACTTGTATTCTTAATTGAAGGATTACAATAAATTATCACTTTTAATGGTCAACATTTATTATAATCAACTATGCACAACTCATATTAAGAAACACGAATAAATCTAATGCATTAACATAGTAAAAATCTCGAGTCACAATTATAGTCGAAAATGAAAGTTTGATTAGTGGTTTCAAATTCCACACTCATTATTAGATGTCGTGGGATACCACACGATCGCACGAAGAGGTGTACAAAGAACAACATAAAAACTTGCTACATGTTATCAATTACAGGTTTCGTTTACGTAGAACCTACTTGTCGAAACAAACTCTTTAATTTTTGAAACTCGAAACCTACTCGCATGCATTGGAACTTGGAACCGGACAAGTTTTCTACTAATCTGGTTCTAGGTTTTGCCTTAAAACCATAATCACCCCTATTCACTTCGACTTTCTACGGGAAAAAGAAATAGCGACGTTTTAAACATAGTCGAGTTTGGGCACTCAATCATTTGATAAGATCGATTCGATACCATTGCCCTAATTATGATCTTGTTTGCGATGCATGTTCAGAAAAAATTGACGACCAAGACGCCCAACCGATTAGTCCCACGACAACTAAAATGAGTGCAGGACAAGAGCTTTTTTCAAATTTACGAAAACCTTCTCTCTATTGATCAGACATCTATGCCTCAATCAGTGATGAGTGAAGGGCCAAGAAACAGTAGTAAGAATCATAAAAAGAACAATCCAAAGAGCTTAAGCGGTGGAAATTCGAAAGATTCCTCGAGGCGAAAAACCTCCTGTTCGATCGTGTTTTCATTTCCACGAGGAGCAAATTAGCGCCAAAGTTCACATGGACATAGCAGTAGCCCACGAACACTGTGTCCCCATGGCTATAATCAAGGAATGGTAGGCAGCCCTACTTCACAAACCACTCCTATCTAATTAAAAACCCTCTCCGCAGGTTATCGACTTGATTACGACACTAATCAATCTTATTTTGTCTTTTCCGAAGGAGACCCATTTTCTCAAACTTGGTGTCGTGGAATTCTAGAGCACAAATTGTACGAATTTCCGGCCCATAAAAATCACATTTATTGACCTATGCCACCATCGAATAAGGTCCACTAGCGTTAGGGTGGGTTAGACTATACACATGGGCGTTTTTTTAATCGCATTTGACCTACTTTAATTATTTAAAGGCCCCGCATAAAATTTAATAGAACTTTCTTTCTCTTGTTTTCAAAAATTCAGCCGATTTTCTTCTGAGGTCAATAAATTATTGACCTGCTTCACTTTCATTTTTAGGAGTGAATGATTTTAGGTTCGATTCAAATTTCACCTGGTGCCCGAAATTTGCCGATTAAAATCGATTCTTCAATTTGCAAGGTCTACCCAAATTCCATATGTATTATTAATTAAACGATTACAGTGAATCATAGGATCATCAATTCTTCATTACAATCTATTGACTACGGCTTATATTTAGATATACGAAGAATACGAAATATTAATAAAGTCAAAGTCTCGGTCATGGATATCGATAGAAATTGAAACTCAATCCAAATCATGCACTCATTATCGAACACCGGCATGGCGGGATGGCGCGAAAACGAAAAGCACAAAGATTTGTTTTAAGATCCTTTCCCCATGTTTTAAATCTTGAAACTTATTCTAAAACCGTGCTCTACCCTTACTTTGGCCATGTTTGGTTCAAGATTGCAAATGAAAGACGTGCTCTAAAATCCTTTGGCTAAATGCAAATGTTGTTTGGATATTTTTTTAAGTGACTTTTGAGAGATGCAATTGTATCTCAATGCTTCTTAAAGTCCATTAACCCAAAGTATCTCTGCTAGGTACTTTTGGTTAAAGGACTTTAGCGAAATGCAACTTATTATTATTTTTATTTTTAATTTTTCGCCGCTCGCCGGCAGCTGCCGCCGTCGCCGGTCCCCGTCGCCGGTCGCCTCCCGCAGC
This sequence comes from Rhodamnia rubescens, assembly GCA_021437795.1. Classification (NCBI taxonomy): domain Eukaryota; kingdom Viridiplantae; phylum Streptophyta; class Magnoliopsida; order Myrtales; family Myrtaceae; genus Rhodamnia; species Rhodamnia rubescens. The sequence continues at coordinate 237,126 of JAILYA010000017.1, forward strand.
CTATCGTCGCCGCCGCTTTTTTTCAAAAAGAAAACATACTTTACAAAGTTTATTTTTCACTAAATAACATTTACGTCAAAGTTGTTTTTCAAATGTGTTTTTAAAATACATTTTATCAAACACTATTTACATTTTGATAAAAGTCTTTATTTCTCAAAGTCTTTTGGTCAAATCTTTGAACCAAACATGCTTTTCATTCTCATAAAAAGCGCGCAAATTTTACTTTATTTAATAATGACGTCATTCGTTCGACAAAGTAAAACGGCAGGTCGAATGTGGTCCCTTGGGAGAAGCCAACGGACGCTGACGTCATTACACGGCGCAAATTTGGTTTGACGGGCACTTCCACCTGTCCGTTGAAAGATCCACCCCTCGCGAAACATATTAATCAAATCCGAATTTTACTTTTCAACGTCGTTTTCTTTTTTCTTTTTTTTTTTGAAATTTCCCCTGTTAAATTTACTGATTGAATATTTTCCCCATGTTCGGTCTATTCTGTCTCTCTTCGGTGCTGGGATACTAGTCCTACTCCTGACTCCTCTTCCTCTCCACATATCTGGCGGAATCAACGACGGGCTGGGGGATCGAGTCGTCGTCCTCCCCAGTAGAAGAAGAAGCTCTCTGTGTTCTCTCGCTGGTTTCAGTTCTGAGTCGGAGAAGTAAGACTCTGCCGAGTTTCCTCTTCTCGGGTCCTTTTTTCTTCTTCTTTTCTGGTTCTTTTGCCTTCTTGTGGAGCTCATACGAGTATGGATGTATGTACGTATGTATGGAGGAAGTTCAAGAACTTTTCGAGGCGATTTAGTTAACTCCGGCCTCCATTTTTTCCCCTTAAGATCGTCTCTCTGCTGGTTTTTTTGGGTTCTCTCTGCGTCGTCCATGATTGATCGAAGCTTAAATTAAAGTTACGAGGCGTATGATTATGTCCATGTACACGTTCTTGCATGCATATTGCGTAGCATGTGCTTCATGTTTTTTGGCTCTTGTTCAGCGTTTTTACTGGTGGGAGAAGTATTATGTGTATGTGCGTCTGCATATCTCTACGAGGATTTAACCGGATATTGCTTTCTAAGTGCTTGTTATGGATATATTTCGAGGTAGTCTTCCTTTTATTTTCCATGCCATGGCTTGAACGAGAAAGGCAATAATTCAATTGCCTGAATTTGATTGATCTCCGACCTGTTTTTTTCGGGACGAATTGCTTATGCGGTTTGGTGTTTATTTAGATCAAAGCGAGTGATTGCTACCCAAAGTTGATCAACTTGAAATTTTCTTGTATATCGTGGTTTTGGTTGCTAAGTACGGCTTTAGTCGTGTGGCGGTCGATCGAATCGAATATGAACATTGACTTGGTCTGGCCTGAATGACTAGGGGGAATCGCACTTGAAGTGTTCTTAGCTATTCGGTGCTACATGTTTGTGTATCTAGCAGAAAATCTTCTTCAACTCTTTAAGAACTATGTTTTCGGTTTTGAGGTCCTGAGGTTCTGTGTTTGCAGCTCAAATGGATGCCAGGTGATACAATTAGCTCTTTATGAAGATCGCATTTGCAAGTAATTAGTCCGTCTCTTAGCAGCGCGATAAAATTAATGTTCTGTTGTGTTCCATGCATTTTTTGCACTTCTAATCAGATAACACAAGTAACATTCTTATTCTTTGTGGTGTCTTTAAGGGGAGTAAAATGATATGATTCATATTTGGTGTTTTAGCAACGGCATTTGATTTATGTTTTCATTTAGCAATACTGTTGGTTTCTTGGGCTTTGGCTTTGGGAGTCATTAGCATTGATTATCGAGGGTATCATCGACTCCACATTGTGAATTCTTTTCACTAGTAGGATAGGAGATGATGTACTTTATAAAGTTTTCGAGTTCTTGATTTGGGAAATTTCATTAGCTGTTTCATATGTCTTCGACGCGCGAGTTTTAAGATAGGAATATGCGGACTATTCTTCGACTATTTAAAAGCTTACAACTTGTAGATGGAAGTGTAGTTAGTACTTCTTTTTCAAATACATAAATACTCTAATACATCCTCTCACCATAGGTTGGCTTATCACCTTGAGGCAAAGCATACGAAACTGAATTTTCTAGGAATCCAAGCGAGGAGATTCAGAGAATTGAAATGCTGCAACCCTCCTCTCCGGTGTTAGTTTCGGATTATAGAGTGAACTCCCATCAGGGCCGCCGACCCACCTTAATCAATCCAAACACTGAGTCGGTATGAATTCGAATTGTTTAACCAGCTTAGAGGACGTTGCACGAGCTTCTCATGGATTGCAGATTTTATTCTTGCATTGGAATTAGCAATTCTGCAAACCTAAACTTTTCCCGCATCTCCGCAGGAACTATTGCCGTGAACACTCTTCTTCCGGTCGCTTGTACTCGAGCTGAGATAAGAAAGCGAGATGGGAAGGAACATGAATAACAAACTGGAAGTAGATCCTAATGCAAATGGAGGCGGCTCGCATCCGTTCTATTCCCACAGGAGGCATCAGGCTACTTTCTTGGATATGTTGAAAAGCTTGGATGAACCGCCGACAGGAAAAAATTCAGACATCGGTTTAGGGACTAAAATTACCGAATTAACGTCAACAGATGCTCCAGAGGTTAACGATGCTAACCAACATAGGCACCCTGCAGAGGTGTCCCAATCAGGTAATGTCACTGTGTTTGAAGAAAATGAATATGGCCATTGAACTCCTACACATATGGTAATTCATTGGACAAGTCTCATAAAGTCAAGCGCATAAGTTTTTTTTTAAGGTTTTAACTTTCATGTTGTTTTTCTCATATGCCAAGTTATTGAAGGAGAATGTTCATTGTTGCATGGAAATCTATGTCATGTTTAAGATTCAACTTCAAGTACGCACATGCATTAGCTAAACCGCCGAATGCTATACAGGTGCAATGTCTAGATGCTGAGACCTTAGAACTATTTCCCTGTGCCTTATCTCCTGTTTTCGTACAGGCCTAGAAAGATGGGATTTATAATCTTTGCCTAGACTATGTTAAAAACCTCATCTTTTACTCTTAAGCGCGAGGAATATGGCATGAAAGTATGCTTGCGCACGTCTCGTAATGAGTTTATCCGTATATTGTTTTGGTTTTTGTTTGCCTTCTTCGTAGGTTTTGGTTGGTTACATATTAGTGGAAACTACAATCTCCTAGAGTTATTCACAAGTTTTCCAGATAGCTAGTGCGCATCGACCTAAAGCTCGTGAAATTAGTTCGCTTCGGTTGGAATGTGTTGCTTCAATTTGAGTTCCCCAAATGCTTCGTACTTGAGTATGTGGTTGTCCCATGGCTTTGAGGTTCTGCAACTATATATTAGCTTTTCAAGTATGAGTAAAAGGAATGTTACCATCTTCCTGATGGTCTGAGCTTTTATAATTTACATGGGCAGCGATGGCAGGAGTCTATAGACAAGAGCAGAGGCATTCAACAGATGGTGTCTCGATTCTGCTACCGACCTCGACAGACTATGCTACACTTCTGCCCCAGCCAGTTTGCAAGTCGATTGTAATCTCCCTCTCTCTCACATATCCATCTTGTATGTCTGTGTGGGTAGTGGTGTGGCGATCATGCGCCTCCCATGGTGTCAGATTCATGAACTGTTAGTTGCACGTACCGCATTCTTCGTTCCTATCGATTGAGCACTTCAATGGGCTTTTCTAGCAGGATCAAGTCTCCGGACATGACATAAGGAATGTTCTGGAAATAGTTATGAAAGGGAGCCCCCGTTTCTAATAAGAAAATTCCGTGCAGGCATGTGGATCATATGAATATTCTGAGCAATACCATGATGGAGTTACGCCGGCATATGGACCTCAGATATCGGTACGTGCTCCCTCTTGCCAGCTGTTGAGAATATTTGGCTTAGTTCTTTCTTAGCCTACTATTGAGACCCTGAAAACGAGCATGAATGGCACGATACCGTCATGAACAACCTTATTTTAGCCGGCTCAATGCTACTCGACGGGTAGAAATGAACTCAGATTCTAAAGCCTTGAGTTGATCGTGAGAGGGTGTACACCAGATAGAGAATTACTGATGAGTGTGACGATTTGCACTATGCGCAGGCACATTCTCAGGATCTCAGGGGAAACTCCTTCAGATTGGTGTTGCCCTTGGGACTGGCGGAGGAACCTGTTTATGTGAATGCCAAACAGTACCATGGTATCCTGAGGCGAAGGCAGTCGCGAGCCAAGGCGGAGGTGGAGCGGAAGTTGATTAGAGCGAGGAAGGTAATTTCTCTGCTATATCCCTTGATCTAATCAAATACAATCTTCATCACCCTAAACAACATTGTATATCCAAAACCTCCCAGCATTTGCATACTTCCATGTAAGAACCCTTTCCCTTGCCTTGTCTTGGCTTTCCCCCAGCCCTATCTCCACGAGTCCCGGCATCTGCACGCTGTGAGAAGAGCAAGAGGCTGTGGAGGCCGCTTCTTAAATACGAAGAAGCTAGAAAATGCTGCAACCAATCCAACTCCTGAAGGTAGCATCGGCAGCGATTCTAGGAGAACTGGTTCAGCTGATGAATCCAATCTGTCGAGCTCCGAACTGGCACCTTCATTCCTATCTTTGAGCAAGGACCCGCTGACCAGTCCCCTTATCAGAGAATATCTGCCTCATGCTCGAAATGCGCTTCATGCGTGGGCAAACCATAGCGGCAACTGCATCACCCGTTTCCCGAACCACACATGACTTCACTCGCCTTCGTGCCGGTGTCCACCCAGATGATGCGCTGAAGTAGATTGCGATGGGAAACAGCTCTGAACAGCCTCTTGCAGCAGCAACCATGGGAATGGGGACATGATGGCACAGCTCTGTGTAATCAGGTTCACTGCTCCAAGATAGTGGGGAAAGAAAAAGGAATCTGAGTTTCAACCTTTCTTTTCTTTCACGCTTTGTAGCAATCGATAGCAGCATCCCACCCCTGCCTAGTGAATGAAGTACTCGCACTGGATTTTCGCGACGTTCTCGTGAGGGACTGCGGCATCATTGCCTATTGGCGTGATTCCAATGTAAAGAGTAGTCTTGTGAGAAAGGAAGCCGTAATGTTTATCGTCAATCGCTCTTGTGATCATATTAACATCTTCTTGTCACCTTGGACTTCCGACATCTGTACAAATGGTTATACTGGACTAACATTGTAACTCGCGCCCTCTTTTCGTGTTCGGATGGCTCCCAAGTTCATGGATTCGACTGATCAATCATCTGTTGCCCGATCGCTCGTTGGCCTAACCAATGTCTCGTGCATGAGTTGAGGTCAAGACCCAACAGATCAACTCGCACAAGGGAGCCCGTGAAACAGGTTTCGCGTCTCAAATAGACCGACGGCGAGCCTGCAAATCATTCTCGGTTCGCTACTGAATTGAACCGAATGGCTCTCGCTCGCGTGATCGTCTAGTATGCGCCAAAGGGTTGGGGAGTGAAGAGGTGGTCCCTTCACCAGACATGAAAGCTGGAAGACCCATCACAATCACATCCCGACGCAGAGAGCCACTTGCCCGCCGAGGCCTGTCTGTCCCCACTCGCACCGTACTTTTCTGGTTGGCAGGTTCCAATTTGAACTGGTCTTTGTCGCTTCTAAGAAGCTTCCCAGTTCTAATCACCGAAAGCAGTTGGCCGAATCCGATCAAGTTCGTTGCGCTCTAAGCCTCACGGCTTAGTAAAGTTGCACCCTCTTGTTCGAAAAGCCAAAGGGGATCGCCCACCCGCACTCTTCCCAACCGGAAAACCGCATTAACGGCCCCGTACTTCACTAAGTGGCCGCATGACATGCCGGGTTGCAAGCCGCTAGAAATTGTTCTAAGTAGCGATCGACGAGCTTGAAGAGGAATTGTGTATCGAGACATGGACCGAAATGAGCTCTAGGGTCGTGTGTTCCTATCGACTCGCTCGGGTTTGGGATTGAGGGCGGCGAATGGATGTATAAAGCTCCGATAAGAACACCGGTGTTTCCGATCTTTGGTTACGCTTTGAGATGAGCAAATCTCATGTCATGAGGGCGTTGAACGTAAATATTCCAAACAGGACATGCTCCACAGTCCACGCTACACATTGTGAGGCCGACGGCTGCGTGTTGACCCGAAATTTGAGAGCTCCACGGTCATTTGGGCTCGATGACGACAGGTTGGACTTTTCTTGGTTCACATAAAGCCAGTTCGGCAAATCCAATCTGGTTCCGACGACCACAAGGTCTGACCGACTGCATTATCTTTGCGTCAATGCAATCCAAAAACTTCTAACTCAGATATATATAGAGAGAACATGTGTATAAAGAAAAGAGCGGATAAAAGCCTAGAGCCTGAAAGGGCTAATATTGTAATTTGAAAATAACTTGACAAACGCGGTTCCAGCATCCCCTCGTCAAACGACGCCCCCTCTTGCGTGTACGTCAATTAGGAACGATACGTGTAATTTGATGAATGGTGTGGAGACACACGAGAAATAAATTGGGTCCGAACCTGATTTCAATATCATGTTAAGATTTGTGATGAAAGAGAGAAATATAATATTCTTTGTACTACCAGATGAAGAGTACAAGTCTGCTGCATATAGTGTGAGAAGACAATTAGACTTTGGGTCCTAGAGGAATATTTTTCAGAGTCCGACTTTCCGGTGTTTAGATGATAGAAAGCTAATAGATTTATAAAAAATGTTTTCCATGGATTCAAAACAACGGCCTTAAATTAGGAGAAAATTGACTTTCCCTTTTGGCAAGAAGGAAATCTTTCTTCCTAAACTTCCAAACAAATGTTTTGACCAAAAAAAAAAAAATCTAGGCGAATGAAAACTAACTATTTTCCTTGAAGATAAATATTTAAGTGAAACAAATGCACCCTTACAATTATCTCGTTCCCAAATATGGTAGTTATGTTTGTGTGTTGGATACACTCATCCTTTTAACGAAATGTGTCAGTTATATCGAGCATTCTACGGCCCGAAACAGGCTCTTCGTGCATGGTATTCGAAGTTTAGCTCAATCATGAAATTTCTTGGCTTCAAATTCAGCCCCTTTGACCATTTTCTTTTTGTCTGGTGCACATTCTATGGGTATATCACATTGCTCTCTTATGTGGACAACATGATTATTACTGACGATGATCATACTAGTATTTGAACACTTGAGTAATATCACAATCAACAGTTTGAAAGAATCTTGAGCAACTAGCTACTCTTTGAGCTTGGAGGTTAATTCAGATTTCTCTGATTATTATCTTTTTCAAGCAAATTATGCCACCAAACTCCTTTCTCGAGCCGGACTCACCCACAACAAGGTCGCTACAACCCCTATCGCGCCAAATGCCCAATTCGATGCCAAAGATGGAACTTCTTTGTCAAATCCTACATTTTACTGATGACTAATCGGCAATCATATATACCTCAGTGTTACTTGACATGATTTTGTCTATGTTGCTCACATTGTTAATCAGCACATGACTGTGCCTCATACGATTCATTTTGCTGCGGTTTTTTGAATTCTTCTCTACATTAACGGTACATTGTTCTATGGCATTCACTTTTCTGTTCATTTGACATTGAAGTTGAGTGCTTATCCTGATGTTGATTGGGATAGGGACCTTCAAGATCGTCGCTCCCACCACGAGCTATTGTTTAATTTTTTAGGTAACTCACATATCTCATCGCGTAACAAAAAATGGACTATTGTTACTCGCTCTAGGATAGAAGCAAAGTATTAAGCTCTTGTTGGTTAGATATCAAAGTTGCTATGGTTGTAATGAAAACTAGAAGATATGGGAGTGCATCATAATAGCTCAACAGTCATTATTGCAACAACTAAAGTGCTATCCAAATAGCATACGATGATGTTTCTTGTTATCGCAACAAACACATTGAAATACCCTATTATTTCATGATTTCATCCAATAACACGTTCTTTATGGCACTACTCGACTTGTCTCCAATTCGTCTGCTGAAGAGACTGATAATGTCTTCATTGAGGCACATCTACTAGGCATTTTCTTGATCTTTTCTCCAAACTCAAATTTGAGAGGACGTTAGATGTATCCTTGATAACTGCATCCTTGATAACTGCATAGGATCACAACTTTTTAAATTAAGTATATTGTAATATACATTAATCGTAAGAAGTCCAATTGTCTTCTCACCTACATATAAAGACTTGTACTCTTCACTATCTTTGGTCGAAATTGTTCTCTTCATCTAAGAATGTTCAAAGTATTACATTTCACTCGCTCTTTATATCACAAAATTAAACTTTGAACTATCAAGCTCTCTCACTTTTTCTAAATCTTCTTAGATCTATTCATTACACGATTACATAAATGCACGCTGTCAATCAAAAGTCAACAGTATATAGAGGTCAAGAATCAAGATTATGAGTATCACCACTTCAGGTCGCTTCTCAGCTGACTACTATTTGAGAGAAAGAATGCCCTGCTTTCCAACATTATCACGAGATCTTTCCCTCCCAAAACAATCAACTTTCTAAAGGGCAATACATCGGACCGCTCATAGATGACCCAGATCCCGTGTAACTTGGGAATCATTGATGCCCATTTCGGAAAATAAAAATTCTTCAGACGCTCACAAGAAACAAAGTATGCTTCTAAAAATCCCAAAGAATCTAGAAAATCCGGTCTCAGCAATTGTCCATGAACGTAAAGCTCTTATGTTCGTCAACCTCGGGCTATGATGTTAAAAGGTTAAGATAAGAGGATATCCTGAAATCGACATAGTTAGTAGCAAGGGCTGAGGAGAATGGCAGGCACTGATTTGGTTATCTGACCTCTTTCAACCCATCCGAAAATGAATCAATTGCATACAAGTCTAACCCCCTTGTACGGCCAGGTGCCCCACCGTTGAGGCAGGAGACGTCCAACACAATCCTGCCAGACCGCAACAAGTTAGAGTTCATGCCGTAGAAGGATAGACTCAAAAGCACGCATGAGAGAGAGAGAGAGAGATTTTACAGATTTTTTGATGCCTTCTCCAACTCCGGGGTTCCACAATCTATAATGATCTTATTTTCCAATTTTGATACTGAATGGTCCACAGGCAGATCAATCCCTCCAGACACTGTATTAGGATTTGAACACGTTCAATTTCATTTACAAAAGCAAGCTAGCACATATAGATGTTAATTGCGAAATACAAGCTGCACGAGGATGATTTCACCTGGTTTAGAGGCTGCTCCTACACTTCCATCTAGTCCCAGGAGTTTCTACACAAGAGAAAAGTCACCACAGGGGAATGCTAAACCGTCACAAGGTTGTTCATCAATTTTACTGAGCAAACATAAATCTACGCAGCACAACCAAAAAAGGGTGATGAAAACAAAAACAGCAGAATCACCTTGAGTGTCTGATAACATTCTTCAAGGTTGTCATTACACAAAATATGGTCGAAAAGGCCCGGTGATGTTCCTTGTTCAAGCTCTGCCTTGGCATTTCGAAGACGCTTTAAAATCTGTTCCTCAGTTTCGGTTCCCCTGTTAAACGTGCGGATTTATACCAATATCTTGAATGCACAAGGACATGAGTGTCTTGATGTTAAAATCCTAACCTGGCACGAAGTCGTTTTTCAAGCTCCTCCATCGAGGGTGGACAAATAAAGATGAAAATAGCTTTCAGAGGAGTTCCCCGGACGGATCTTGCCCCTTGAACGTCAATATCAAGGATGCATCTCTAAAAGGTCATATGAAATTTTCAGATTAAAAGCCGGCAAAAAATCTTAATATAACAATCTTCTGACTGGAAAATTGTGCCGATAGATTGATCACACCAAACATAAAGAAACAAGGTACCCCAAATCAACAGACAGCAAGTTCAGCAAATACAAAACCTCAGATGTTGCATATACCACAAAAACAAAAATTACGAGTTGAAAATCTCTTCTTCAACAAGGGGCGGCTGCACTGGTGAAAAATAGCTGTTAGATTGACTCGCTATGAACTATTTTTAAGCATGGATTTGCAGAAACCTATACCTTTCCCTCATCAGCTACAACTTCAACCGCTTCAACACTAGTCCCGTAAAGATTTCCGTGAACTGATGCATACTCAAGGAACTTTCCATCTTTTATCTCTTTCTCCATGACACTTTTCTCTGTGAAATGGTAATGGACCCCATCTTTCTCCATACCTCTCGGAGCTCTGGTCGTATGGCTTACAGAAAACCCAAACAACAATGGATATTCCTCCATAAGTTTAGATATCAGGGTACCCTTGCCCACACCAGAAGGACCACTAATCACAAGTGGCTTCTCAACATTGCCTCTCACACCCTTACTCCAGGCGACAACCTCAGTGTTCCCACCACGCATTGTCTTCTGATCCCGGACATAGTGGGTATCCAGCTGTAAGAGTTCAGTCAGATTAATATCTTAAGACAGAAAGAGAATCCAACTACCATAAAAGTTGCAAACAAGGACCTAGATTTTAGGCTGGAACTGCTAACAAATAAGCAGCAAGAGGCAGACCTCAAGGAACCATGTGCAATCATCTGGGCTTGCTCCCTTCTTAATAATCAATATGCGGTCCTCATTCAGAAGTACCGCTGAATGGCCTTTGCAAGCTCTCAGTTTAGTTCCCAGTACAACAGGATGAACCCTATAAACTTAACCATCAATTACGGATCTTGACTGTTACTAAAGTAAGGATTACCCAACTCCCCAGGTGGAGTTAGAAGCTCACCATTGTGCTGTTGATTTATCAAATATTCGGACCCCCAGAGATGTTGAATTTCCATCAGATCCCCCGATAACATACTGAAAAGGCCAGAAATTTTTTATTTGGTAAAAAAGATCCTCACTTTGGAAGCCAACTGATCATACGAACAAATGTAGGTTCCAGGGAAAAGTTTTAGGGAAATATAAACTCAGAGCATCATAGCATCATACAGTTTTATCCCCAACGGTGGTGGCAGTCTCGCCACTCTTGGATTTTAAAGTATTTCCATTCGCAAATTCCTTCTGCAGATTCCCATTGTAAAAAGCTGGAGCTTCTCCCTGACAACCATCAAGCAGAACACATCACATCACCGAATCGAGAAACATTATCAAATTGCATGCTCCCGAAAACTCCTCCACTTCTTCTTACCAACTGTCAAGAAAATTTAAACTTAAGAGGCTCACCATTGAGAATCTTAATTCTTCACTCCAAAGAACCCCTGCTCAACAAGGCACCGAGAGAGAAAATATCAGATAACATCCGTATTCCCTGGATCTAACATTGATGCAAGCATCGGCACATGAGGCTCCAGGGAAAATAGAAAATTTTGCAAAAAAAGCCACGAAAAGCACCGACAAAAACATCAATCAAGGACGGACCAAAACACAAAGCTGCCAATGGCATTAACCTCGAAGATCATGAAGACCGCGCCGAAGCAACAAGACTCGTGCAATTCACAAATCGTAACGCAAAAAAAAAAACATATTAAAGAGAAAGATGTGAAGAACAACCAAAGAAGCCACATTGACGAAGCTCATTCCCTTTTCAACACAAGCTCAAAACCCTCCCAAAAAGAACCGAACGGATCGATGCAAAAAGCAGAGAGCCAAACAGAATCCCACCTCTAATCAAGCGAAAAACTCACAGATCACGAACCAATCAGGTCCGAAACCAACAAGACGACAACGCTTCGCGGAACACAAACGAAAGCCTCCCCATATCGGGATACCTTCGCGCGGCGGCCGGGGCGGCGACGGCTGTTTCTCCGACGGAAAAGCGAAGCTCGAGCTCGTCCTGGCTGTGAGCCGGCGGCAACACCAACGCCCGAAGAGGGAAAGAAAAGGAGAAGCCAAAAACCGAATGCTTCGAAAGCACGCGATGGCGTGCTTTTTCGAGCTCAAGTGACCTCGGAATGCCGAAATCGACACGAACTCGGAGAAAAAAATAATAATCCTGGGAAGAGTGGGGAAAGCAAAAAAATCACGAGAAGAGGCCGCCGGAAGATCTCGGAGCAATTCTAGTATTTGTAGGAGAGAGAAAGAGGAGAGAGAAGAAGAGCAGCTGTGGGGGGGGGGGGAGGTGGCTCTCGGTCGCATTCAATTCATGGAACAAACAAGACCGGCTTTTCCTATTTTAATTTTACTTTTTTTTTTTTTTTTATAGGTTCGTGAGGTTCTTGTGAAGCTTCTCCGTAAATTTCTTTCCTTTTCTAAATATTTGTTCTTCTTATTTCTAATTTAATTTGATTTTTTTTCCATCTATCCTATTTCTAACTCTGTTCTTATTAACTTTTGCACTGCTTTTTACAAAGCGCGAGAGTCTTGAGATATGATTCATACTTCCCGTGACGGGAAAGTATATGGCCCCGTTCATAAATAACTACTGCTATATATATTCGGCTTGTAATTTAGTTATATAACGAGAGTACGAGGTGTTAATATAGTAGAATTCCTCTTTGTGGACGTAACCCTAATTTAAGGAATCGGTGATAAAATCGCTATGCCTCAATTTTCTCTTTCTCGCTCGTTTTACTTCGATGTAATTGTGTCCGATTTTAATAGAGATTTGAACCCCGCACTTATAATACTGACGTCTTCACCTTCTAATCTCTTTACCAATAAGATTGGATGCCTATGAGCGTTTAATTTGGTTGAGTGAGAGGAGAATAAAAAAAAAGATGAATTTTTTATTTGGTGTAGACCCGCTATTGAAAGCCACCTTTGGGAAGAATTCAACGCCGGGGAGGTTTCTTGGTAGACAAATCCGCCGCGACTATGGAAAGAAAGAAGACGACTTGGCATTTTGTTTTTTTCCATTTGACTTGGAAAATTTGGGAAAGAAGCAATGCGAATCATGCCGCCTTTCGCTGGTTTGGAATCCATGTGACGAGGAATTTTCCGTAACTCGGACCTCGACGGAAGAAGGAAACATCCCGACATACAGATTGAGGACTTTATTCTCTCGATACATACATTCTCGCTCAAATTCTAAATCGAGATGTACCCTTTCGTCTTATATTTCCCTTTTCTGCGAAAGGACGGGATCTCGAGACCGTAAGAGAGAGCCTTGAAAGCCGAAGCCGACCCTGAAGGTGTTAAGAAGCTCGACCGAGTTCAAGACGAGGTCGAGTCTTGATTAGCTCAAGGGAGAAAAGGGTATGCGAATGTTGCATGCATGTGAATAATTTATTAGAAGACTAGTCGTTGCGAGAAGGCATTTCAGAAATAAGTACATTGAAGGTACTCGTGTTTGAGCTCAAAGAACGGTCAACATAATAATGTCAGGCCATGTCACATTGGGTTCTAACCTAAAACCCACTTGGCAACTTGATGTGCCTACTTTTCGCAACAAAAAAACGAATGGATGTGCCTATTTTTTCTTCTTTATTTTTTTTTTTAGGGGGATCGAAAGATGTGCTTACTCTTTTTCTTTGATTTATCTTATTTTTTTAAACCGCTCTCTTTCTCTTTGATTTTTTGCTTCTACCCTCTACAAAGCGTGGAAGTCGAACCTCGCACTTATGATATTAACATTTTCACTCCCTCAATTTTTTTATCGGCAAGTCTACATGCGTATCGATAAGATGGGCCTATTTGCCTATTCAAGGATTGTTAAAGTTTTTGTTTTCATCCATGATGCTTTAAAGCGTCTTTTTTTTTTTTTTTTTGGTCGAATATACTTTAGAGTGTTGAATGGTCAATTTCTTTCCTTCTTTTGTATAGTTGCTTTCGGTTTTTTTTTTTTTTTTCAATCTAAACTTGCCTAGCGGGTCAAGTTGATTTGAAAGAGACTGCAACAACAAGCAATCAATAATAAAAACAAAAAGTGTGCCGACCTCATCTTGCAAATTCAAAGGCGTCCAGCTTTATCTTTTCTGTCCCGATTTGACTATGTTTCGAGGAAAATTCGCCAACCAATTGGAGTCGGGTCCGCACTTCGACGGTCCGAATCTTACCATGAAATGTCATGGCCCCGCCGGGACACATCAATTTGGAGCAATTTGAATCGTTACTTTGGGAAAAAGCCACGCTCTGGAAACGAAAGGCGTTGTGGGGTCGGAATCCAACCCCCAATCCTAATGTTTTTCCTCCTCTTTGCTTTAACTAGGCACTTTCCGAAACCCGCGAAACGGATTGGCTCGATGACAAAGGAGCCGCTTCCCTGTCGCCGTGAAATCGCGACCTCAACTCGCGTCACGAATGGACCTCCGAAATCGGCCCGTGCCGCATTGCCTAGTTACGGCATGTCGACGTCCCATATGCTAGCATGCTGATGAGATTGCCGTGACGATCTCGCCGAGAATATTTTGAATTTAGTTTGAATTGATCTGGGAGGGTAGACTTGATCATAGGCATTTACATCGCGACGCCCGACCCAACTCCAATGTCCGAGTCCGATCAATTTAAGAAAGATGCACATGTGTTTCAATTTTGCGTGTGCTGATGACAAGACAAGGACGTTTTTCAATGCAGCCCACTTTCTCAAGTCCTACCCATTTTGGATTTGGGATTGGCCGGGAAAATAAGATGTAATCTTGCCTTTGAAATCGGATATGAAAATTAAGCGCAAATTAGCATACTTTTTCTTCGTCTAGAAGGAAAAATTTTAAAAAAAAAACCTAAAATCTCTCATTTTCTCAAATAAGATTCTAAAGCGAATTTTGTTTCAAATAAAGCGTTTCATTATCTCAAAGAAGGGCATAAAGTTATTATGGTTATTTCAAATACGGACCCCATCTTGCGGCCAAATTTTTTGTCCAATCAAAGTCATTTTTGTAAAAATATAAATTTAATCTAATTTTTTGTTAAATTAAATTAAAACAAAAAAAATTTAAAAAAAAATAAAGAACCAATAGGCCCTCGCCTTTGATTGGCGGGGTTGCCGGTGACCTCGACGGCCATAGCCGCCACCTCGCCGTTCTTTTTTTTTTTTTTTACTTTTTTTAAAATCTCTTCAAAAATAGAAAAAGGGAAAAAATATAATAACATATAAATGATCAAAATGCCCCGACTAAAGTGACATGGGATCTTTTTTAGATTAATATAGTTATTTCATGCTCTTATTTAAAATAATATGCACTTTATGCCTTTCTTTGATACAATGAAAGCACTTCAGCATTTATTTAAAATAAGGTTCATTTCAAATTTTTATTTGAAAAAAATAGGACATTTAAAGCCTTTTTTTTTTTGGGAATTTTCCCTCTGGGGAATGAATGAAACTTGCTGATTTTGGGCTTTTGGTTGAATAGCCTTTTACTTTTTGACCGCTGAACCGCTTTTTGATATCCTTTTTTAGTATTTGGGATTGGACATTTCGCTAATGCCGAACCTGAGGATCTCTAAAAACTTATACTTACATCAAGTATTTAATAATCTAAGATGGTTTTCCTTTATTTTGTTGAAAGAGTCAACATGTGTTTCTAAGTTTGAGAAGGGGTAAAACATGATTTGCTCTTTGTTAGTTTAATTTCATGGTACTTCGTGTGGAATTAAGATTTAAGTGGGGAACCAAACTCTTTGCTTAGGGAGTGAACATAGTTTCGGGATAGAATCTGAAATCGAAAAAAATCGGACCAATGGGGAGATATGTAGAATAGGTTTTAGGTTCAAAAAATCGGAGGACATGTTTTGGTGGGTAGGTTCTACCAAGAACTTACAACCTAGAATAAGCCTTTGTGTATTTTTATGACTTCGCGATATCCCGCGGTATTTCATGACATTCGATGATGAGTGTGTAATATGGAACCACTAGTCTCACTTCCTTTTCCGGCAATATCCATAAAGACTAGTTATTTTGTTAATGTTTCATATCCCTCGTGTGTCTAAATATGAATTGTACTCAATGGATCTGCGCAAATGGTAGTCATTAAAGGTGATGATTCACCGCAATTGTTCAATTAAAAATATATGTGGAACATGAGTAAACCTTAAAATCCGGGACATAGTAGGTTTGAGGTGACGGGCCACGCATAATAGACTATGGATTCCAAAGATTGAGGAACTAATTTGATGAGTGGGTTTTAGTTGGGATAATGACTAAATAGTCACTTTGTAATATGCATTATAGTCTATGAACTTTAAATTTGTTCGTGGTCCTTAAACTTTGTAATGTTATATGATCCTGAACTTTTAGTTTGTTAATGTGGTCTAGTACATGTTCATTATAGTCATGACTATATGAAAATATTATGTAATCCTTCCATTAATTTAAGATCGGGACAATAATGAATATTTTTATAGTTGGGACTAAATTAAACATTTAGACTACATTGAACAATAAAGTTTAGGGACAAATGCTTAGTTAAGTTAAGACTATATGAATTAAATTATCGTCATTGGAGTATTTGATTTTCTAGTTCTAGGTGAAACTCGAATCGGTCTTGGAATCGCTCATCTCTACTCACTTTTTTATCAGTTTGCTCCATCTTTTTTATTGAAGACCTCAACATAAAAGAAAATTCATTCTGCGACATCATGTAGGCATCTACGTAAAACCCGTTCATTCTAGTCATATTCTATTCTCCTTTTGCCTTTGACGATTCGGAATCGGTACGTCATTCCACATAACCTTTTCGAATCGCCACCACCCTCCTCAATTTTTATTCTCGAATGCAGTGATTTTGCAAGTCCCCTTGTTGCGAGGGAATAGCATCAATCCCCATATGTTAAAGCAACTAGCCAAGCAGCCAACTCACGACAACTAGGGCTTTGTGAAGAACACGCAACGCATTAAGTACGCATTCCTAATGCGGCGGATATTCTCAGAATATGCGTAATCAAAATATCATGAAAGTGAGGATTCTTTGTTTACTAAATATTAGGTGCGAGCAAGATGGATGGGCCGGATCGAAAATCGCCCAGATTGGACCAATCGACCAATGGGTTTGGTCGATTCTTTGAGGTCACCGATCCGGTCCTCGGTCCTTAAAGTAGAACCGGTGTCCGGGCTGTCTGGACCTCGATTTGAGATTGGAATTGGACAGATGAACCGTCCACCCGGATTGATAAAATTTTATTTTTGTTTTTGTTTTTTTAAATATAAAACACAAATTCTGAATTTCCCAAAAAAAAAAAGAGAGAAGAAAAATATAATATTCAAGAAGACATCTGACTCTTGACCTAAACCTAACCCCCCCAAATCAAATTAAGGATGCATTTGGAATTGTTGTTGTGTTTTGGAGCATTAGCAAGAACTTTTCATTTTGGCAGCCATTTCATATGATGAAGATGATGACTTGTTTGTGGGAGCCGATTTTAGTGCTTTATGGGGGCAATCGGTATGCATAGATGACTTTTCATTTTGGTACACGTGGTGTCCCCGAATTCTCGAATTGTCCCGTCAAACTCGGGCTTCTTATTTTTGTTTTCATTTTACTTTTAATTTTAATTTTAATGATTCCATTAGACCATCGGGAACCGGATTGAACCGGTGGTCCGGTTAGTCCACCGTTCCTGAAATTGAGAACTGGTACCACTGGTCCGGTCCATGATTTTTGACAAAATTGAACCAAGCCAAACCATGACTCGCCCTATGAGCATGCCTAATTGTAATTGGTGTTTAAGATATACGACTTTAGTGGGCTGTTGGCCTAACTAAGAGGATTCACATTCCAGGACCCGTGTCTTGGGCTCAGTCTTGTTCAAAAATGGTGAAGAACCCAAAGAAGTGATTTTGGGCTTGATCCATTGGAATACTTGAAGATTGCTCTGGAAAATTGAACATCAATTAAAAAAATTCATGACTTTCGAAGGCTCGGAACAGATAAATTGAAAGGGACTCTGGATTTCTGGCATTTCATAATGACATGTCACATGCAACACTAGGAATCCATCCTTGTTAGGGTGCTCGAAGATCGCTCGAGCAAGAGGATAAGTACTCGCGAGGCCCAACCGGGTTCGACCTTTACATACTAACAAGGTAATTCGTTATCTAAATTCAAGTGTCCGAATTCTCCTGAATTGTAGTGAGGGGCCAGGGATTATACTTGAATTTACACCCGTCCTAGAAGACAACGACATTATCGGCTCGACCAAATCCGGTCACAACATGCTTGTCGGGCTTCTTATTCTTCGATGCTAAAAGAATGCCTTCCACCCGCTTCTCTTCTCTCATGTCCCAGTGGAGACATTTCTTTGGCCCCGTCAGAAGGAAACGCTGGAACGGGAGAGCTCGGCAAAAGGTTCGGAAGAGATTGACTAATTGTAACCGTGATCGAGAGAAGAGAGTTGAGATAGTGATAATCGGTAGGCTGTACACGGAGTGTACCTCAAGTTTGAGTTTTCTTTTCTTCTTTTTTTTTTTTTTTTTCTCTTGCTAGTCTTTTTTGATCGAAAATCCTGCTTTGCATTTCATCGCGAGACCTTTTCGGTCCACACTGGCGAGGATGACCCCTCTCTTAGGCTAGGTTCTATTGGGCGGAGGCTTTTTCGATCCACTTTCTAAATGAAGAAAAGGTTTGGGAGGGGGGTGTTCGTTTGGGTCGCAACCTCCCAGCGACCAGGCCAATGTGCCATTTCGCGTGATCGAACGGCGGACCTAATGAGCTCGCGGACGCACGGGTCCATGCGCCTGGCCTATGAACCCTCGCATCACGGAGATACGACCCAAATGGGCCCCCCACAAGAATCCAATCTAGCAGCTGAGGAACATCCCTAAAAACACAGCTACCCCAGCCTCGGATTCGACCGCAAACGTTGCCGTCGAAGATTTTTTCAGTTACCTTAGCTTTTGTGATTTAACCACCAAATGCCAGTCGCCATCTTAATTTGCCCAAAAAAAAAAAAGCACGAGAAGAACGAGTCGCCATCTTCATCCCCAGCTTTCTTAACGGAAGCCACTAAGCAATTGTCCTCTAATGGAGGACACATGTCCCGTCTCGGAATCCCGTTACGTCACCCGATGATCGCCAGTTCCTCCTAGAAGTCCACGTGTAGGCACCCCATTCGTTGAACCTCTTTTCCTTTCTGATTCGTAATTTACACGGGCATAAAGAACTATAAGGAAAATGCGAAAAGTAAGCATCTCTGGATATATATATATTTTTTTTTTGGGTTGAAAATTCCGAGATTGTTTAATAGCACATCATTCGAGAAAAGAGATAATGTTGATTAACGCGTGAGACGTGGGCATCCAGGCAACCCGGGATTACCGGTCTCGGTCTGGCGACGTACACGTGGCCTCCGTCGGGTGGGAGGGCGCGGGGGAGCTTTTGGCGGGATCAATTTTCAGATGAATAGTATCCACGTGAACCCAGTGCGCTGTAGCCGTTGGATCGAGATGAGAATCGTCCCAATCGGAATCCAAGGGCCTCGATGGGCTCAGCGCACCTCTGAGAAGCTTTTTCCTTTTGCATGGAAGGAGGTACGTGGTTTCCTCCGGTGGGTCCGGGTCCTTTCGGAGACCGCCACGTGTGCCCCATCGCGGGGGCCTCGATGGCAACCCCTCCGTGACAGGTGTGCAGTTCATGAGTGGGACTGGAGGGGACTGCCTAAAATGCGTGGGGCCCTTTTCACTGTTTCGACCGACACTAAGCTACAGAGTGTATCAACAAATCCTGTTGATGAATTTTACAATTCTAATCAGGAAGAATTAACAGGAGACACTCTCTAACTTTTTTCAAAAGGACCCTTATTACAAATTCTTTCAACAATGCCCCTCAATTTCGGCCGATGATACTTTTTTGTCCACTTATCATCTAGTAATTTCACTTTTGAAATGCACGTGAACGTTGCCTGTGGAGTCGTGTTCCTTACATATCTAGCTCGAGTCATCACGCTCGTTTTTAATTATTTAATGATCCAATTCGAAGTTGTGTTAAGTTACAAGTATCATATTTAAAAAATAGCAAATGCCCACATTTTGTTTTTTATGCTAGCGCTCCCGAGCATGATCTATGGATTTTTTTTTTTTACGATATCTATGGATTGAGTGTCTATTATTTGAGTCAAGCAGGTTACGAGATGCATTGTTTGAGAGCCATTTTTTACTAGTTTGATTGCTAGAGGGAACCAGGAATAAGAGAAGGAATGACATACTAGATCATTTGATAGCCACTTTGAGGAAAGAGGAAGTGGATAGAGAGGGAAGGAAGGGAATATAACAAAAACTCTACATATGAGCTCGAAAGCAGAGAGGAAGGAAGCCAAACTTTAGTCACAAAAGTGCAATATTATAGAATCATTGAGAAAATTTTCAAAGAAATCTTAAACCTATTATACAAAGGCCAATTGAATCATAATTTTTTTTATTGTGCCAATTTAATTTTAAACCTTCAAATTTTGTCAATTTGATCATAAATATTTAGATAATTTGTCAATTTAGTTATAAATCTTTTAATGATTTGGCAATTTTGATCGAAAATCGTTGATGTGGTGATATGGTTAAAATTGTTCATCTTACGTGATACGACCCGCATCGAAGTGATGTGGACAATGTTTGCAATTTTTTATTTTATTATCCTTATTATTTTTTCTATTTTTCCCTTTTTTTCCTAGCCGCCCTTGCCGGATTAGACAACGACGGCTCTCGTGTTCGCCAAATTCTCCGAGGACGATTGTCGCCCGAGGCCGGCAACCTCTGCCGGCTATCAACGAGGCGTGATGTCGATGGAGAGTAAAGGGGGAAAATGGAAAAAAAATTCAATAAATTTTAAAAAAATTTGCTAAAAAAAATTCACGTTAGAATTGATCATACTACGTAGGATGGTCGACGCCGATTAGAACACCATGCCAACGATTTATGTAAATTAATAAAATATTTAAGATTAAATTGGCAAATGGCTATATGACAATGATTGAACTTGCACGATTGAAATATTTAGAATCGAATCGATAACGTATAATTGATTTATGACTAAATTGATATATTTAAAAGGTTTATAACTGAATTATCCTATTGTACAATTGATTTAAGACGTGTGAGACAATTTTCTCAAGGACCATTAGCAGACAATATCTACCCTTAAAGAACCGACCAGCAAAGACACGAATAAAATTGTCATTTTTCTCTTTCCACTTTTAGGCTTACCCAATTTTACTTTATTAAGGGAATGGTGCTGAATACAAATCACTTTCGCGACTTATGGATGTTAGCGATATTAGACTTTATAATCGATTCTACACACCCGTAAGAATTATACATATATTTTATTTGATATTATATATCCTTAATTGATTATATTCGATATCATGATTATCTTATTACCTTAGGTAATTATGTAATAAAGATTATAAATAACTCTTTCCTATATACACGAAAATATACCGAAATTCCTCAATATATCTAAAAGATACCTAAAATATACTTTCACACTCGAACCTTCATGTCAGCACATTACATCTGGGTCGTTGAATTTCGTAGATCTTATGTTTTTTTCACATATAAAATTAACAAAATTCTAGGCTCGCCCCCCGCCCCTTTAGAGTGGGTTAACTCTCCCTCCGAGATTGTTCACCACAGCCTCCACTGTTAGATCTTATGTTTGTTTCCATAAAATTAACAAAATTTGCTTAATGAGATGTTAGGTGAGTTGGTGAGATCCATGCCTTAGATGGTTAAATTGATGAGGTCTTAAGTTTGAATCTTCCCGGCCACTTTTTGGGGACTTAATTGGTGGCGTTTTACCTCATATCCCTACTATCCCGAGAAATAGTTTATTACAAGTGGGAAACCTTGGTTATAAAAAAAACAAAAAACAAAATTTAACGTCGGATTCAATTTAGTACGTGTATCACATCCACCAAATAATTTCTTACTCGAATTCCCTCTTTATTTTTTTTCAAGTGCCACGTGTGTGGTTCTTATTCCTCCATAAACCACGCCACAAGACAAAACAGAAAAAGAAAAAAGAAAAAAGAAGAAGACACAAACTGTGATTAAACCCTCTCGCTACCTCGTCATTCCTAGTCCCCTCTCTCTCTCTCTCTCTCGTTCACTTCCCTGCAATGCTGAGCATCGAACATCATCGTCAAAGGCCTACGACAAGCAGTGGATCGATCGACGACGACGACGAGCACCAGTTCAGAGACATCCACGCCCTGACCCCGCCGCCCCCGCCTCCGCCTTCCGCCCCCGCTGGCCGCAGGAGGGACCCGTGGGAGACCGGCAGCCACGGCCGGTCTTCCTCTCTGTCCATGGGGAGCGACGTGGCCTCGAGCGAGAACTTCACCACCATGAGCAGAGAGTTCAACGCTCTCGTCATCGCCGGTAAGCGACCGATCTCTATCTCGGAACAGGGCACGAAGGTCCAGAGGAACTTTCTGTAGAAAACGATTCCGCTTGATCTAGTTGAAGTGTGCAGCAGTTGCTCTTGTAAACTGTTAGAGAACGAGGCTCATGGTACAGATATCTTCTCCAGAGCTTCCACGTATCGCGCGACCGTGTGCTCTGAATCTGTCGCGATCGTAGAGCGATGCAAGTTCTATTACACGATCTACACAAAGAATTAGGTATGAAAACTGCCTGGCCTCTTGCAGGCTCTGCGATCAACACGGAGACCGAGCAGAGCGCGAGCAACAACGCGAACGGGAACAACCTGGCGATGATCGGAGAAGAAGATGACGGCACTCCGGTGGAGGAGACGAACCCGCTCGCGATCGTCCCGGACAATAATCCCCTGGAGGAGGTTGGGCGGAGCAGCAGCTCTCCGAGACGCGCGGGGTCGAGCGTGAGCGGCGGCGGCCCGGGAGACCAGGTGACGGTGCAGAGGGTGAAGAGGGAGGAGGTGGAGGCGAAGATAAGCGCGTGGCAGAACGCGAAGGTGGCCAAGATAAACAACCGGTTCAAGCGGGAGGACGCCGTCATCGGGGGGTGGGAGAGCGAGCAGGTCCACAAGTCCTCTTCTTGGATGAAGAAGGTCGAGGTACGTGGCGCTTGCATGATAAAAAATGATTCTTCACGAGCAGTTTCTGAAATTACTTGTTCTATACTCTGATTCATTCAAGCTTTAACTGGTGTGGTGGGTTAACATTAATCACTCCGAAATGATGACCCGTTTGACCGGAAGACTATCTATTTGTTGGAGCATGTACATCAATTGTACGCAAATTAATGCAACGCAATGATTGGAAGAGTATAGTTTTAAGCTTAACCCCTAAAAGTCTCCTCAAGTTGAGACTCTCACTAACACCAAGTTAGTCGCTTCTTTTTCTTTAATTAAAAAACGAGGGTTTCGATCTGTTTCCTTAATGGTAGGAAGCTTAGGGCTTGGCTTGTTGGTGATGACTCAGAATCGGTATGAATGAATTTTGATTGATGCTGCAGAGGAAGCTGGAGGAGAAGAGGGCGAGAGCGTTGGAGAAGATGCAGAACGACATCGCGAAGGCCCGCCGGAGAGCAGAGGAGAGGCGGGCGAGCGCGGAGGCCAAGCGAGGGACCAAGGTCGCCAGGGTCCTCGAGGTCGCGAACCTGATGAGGGCCGTCGGTCGAGCCCCGGCCAAGAGGTCCTTCTTCTGATATGTTGTAGCAACATACATACACTAAAGTCAGGAAAGGGGATCAAACAACAACAAGAAGAAGGGTGTTGAGTGTAATTACGTTAAATTATGGGCATGGAAAAATAAGTGCCCCCTTCATATTTTAGGCCTCCTTCGATCTTTTTCAGAAACGGGGCTAATGTTGCAAGGCGAGCATGTTGGACTTTGGACCGTCTTTTAAAGTTCTAGGAACTGTGAATTGATTGGTGTTTTGGCAAAGGACTCCTCTCTTCTTGAGGAGGGGGGGCGACGTTTCATCGATTTGCTTTCTTCTAATTTGCCTTCTTGGAAAGGGCATGGTGTGTATTAGCGAATGTCACATGCCGATCGTCTTTTTGTATATTAAATTGAACTCGGATCGTCAGATCCGTTAGGTCTCATGTAAGATCCGCATGGGATTCGGGGTATGCCGCTGATGAATTGACGGCCTCTTTGTACGTACTTGGTCCTGGTGGGTGAAGAAGTTGGATGCCAATTTGGCTTCGTTGTTGACCTAAAGCTGATGGTCCGGCGCATCTGCTTTCATTATGGTGATGTGATGTCGTTTTGTGCGCCAATCAATTTCTCTCTGGTTGAGGCTGCTTATCTACTGTGAAGTCACGAGCTATGAGGAATTGCAATTTCGCTTTGATTTCGATCTTTGCTAACTCCCGGGAAGAGAAGTCTGGTGGATGGGAAAGGAGAGAGAATGGAGGGATTGAAAATTTTAAGTAACAAGTTTAAAGATTTTTGCCAAAAGTTTTTCACTCTAGTGCCAAGTCATAGACAAAATGATTACTTTGGCGCGTCCAATGAGAATTTTCGACCAAAATTGTCACGTGTCATTATAATTATTATTTTAATGAAAAATGATATTTAAAAAATAATAATAAGTCCACGTGGGTACACTTTAAAATAAATTAAAAAGTTAAATTCAAATTTAAAAATTAGCTAAAAATAAATTCTTTTAAAATACAGATTTTATTTAAAATAAAATTAAAAATAAGCTTAAAATTTAACAAAAAAAATTAAAATTTTTAAAAAAATCTTCTAGTTTACCAGGGGGCTAGGGCTTGCACATCCCTCACCGCTTGGTTCTGCAAGTAACCTTATATATAATATATAGCTAATTTCTCAATTTATTTTAAATAAATTTGTATTTTAAATTTTTTTCCAATTTTTATTATTTTTATTATTTTTTTAACTAATCAAGTTTGTATTTTTATTTTAAATATTTTTTTTTCAATTTTCAATTTTTTTCCAATTTTTAGCTTGGTTTTTCAGTCCGGGTTGACGCCCCGATTGATACAAAAAAACTCATGCATTATCAGTGGTGGAAGAAAGATATTTTCGGACATAGGAAATCTACCTTTGATGCCTGGATATAAATTAAACTTAGACATCTCTTTAATTTTATGAATCAGTGCTTTTCGTTGCCCGAAATCCGCTATCTTAGGACCTAACAACACTATCATTAGTTTATCAACTGATGAGAGAATCCTCGAATGATTCGCAAAAACGGGTAGATCAAAGTGGGGAATTAAATACCACCGAAAGTGCTTCAGAACAAATCTTCGAGGGGCCAACTTATACGCTCCACCAGAAAAGCAACTCTTTTCTCCTGGAATAACGACTTTTGTCGAGTGGAAAGGCGAACATCAAGCAATGTTAATCGCATCGAGTGTCCTGAGTTGTATTTTCACTTCCCGCTGTCTGACGAGAAATCAAGAGAAAATCACGTTCGTGCTTATCTGTGCTGTGACGAAACGCTTAATGTGATATGCGAATGAGGATGTATTGGCACCCTATATTCATTGCATGAGAAGGCGTTTGATAAATTTAAATTTGATGTATTTTTCCTTGAGCATCACATGACGTGCGTTTTGTACATGTAAACTATATCGGGGTTCTGACCGAAAAAGCTACGTCAAGAAATGTGCGGGAGGCGGAAGTTTAATTGAAAATCACACACGTGCTTAGGGCCGTCTATCGGCTGGGTGGGTTGGGTTGGGGGTTTGAGTTGAATTGATAATGGCTCGATCCATATTGACCCTCATTTAAAACCGGGTTAACCATGGTTTTGCTTGAGAATGGAATGGAAATGATTCTTGATCAAGTTGTTCAGGTCTTTCGACAAAGAGACTGTGAAGTGGTTCGATTGATTGATCACTCTACCAACTTGATACCCTCCCCGATCGATTTCGCTTTTGAATTTTCAAAACATTTGTCAACGATCGAGTTGTTTCTCCGCGTGTCACTGCCGCGCGATGTATCTCGTGCGCGGAATGCCATTTCCCCAACTCAAATCTTGTCCCCCAATCTACATTTGTCCAATTGGCTTGATGGCCCACGAACCCAATAAAAGCGCCGATGGATGGTCCTTGGGCCGAAGAAGCAAGGCTGAAAACGACCAGTGGGTAGGACATGGATCGTGCAAGATGGGCCGGGTACATGGACGGCCCGACCCGCTTATCATCGTCGTGGTCTTGTGGATAGTGGAGACCACAGTAGACACTCAATTTAGAATATCCCATGTACCCAACCCGGAAGATCCTCTAAGTTCTCTTCTTTCTTCCATCTTAGCAATTTTTCTTGATTTGTTCTTTGTCTTCCCTTTCTTTAAACTTAGGCGATGTTTCGACCCCCCAAAAAAATAAAAAAACTTAGACGATGGTGTTTTACTTGACCGAAATGAGAGAATCTTATATTACGGCCCTCTCGAATTATTGGCATATATCACTTAGAATGTATAGCACAAATCCGCTTGACCTTGAGTAATACTTATATGAGACCGGCTTACGAATAGATTAAGAAAGAGACTCGGCAAATTATAACGGAGGGTTTATACTGATATCGAATAACAATTTCATACCTCGCTTTATAAGCGTTCATACAAATATCAAATAATCACTTTAGACGTAGATATTACGGAAAATTCTAAATAATGGCACGAAGTGAATGTTATTTCAAATAATAATATGAATTGGTCATGATTATTTCAAATAAAGGCCTGACATCGCCGGCTGGCCAAATATTTTGACCGATCAAGGACATTTTCATTAATTGATAATTGTAACCTAAATTTTAGTTAAATTAGGTTAAACATATAAAATAATAAAATTTTGGAAAAAGAGAAAAAAAATAGAAGAATGATCAGGCTGGAGAAAATATCAAATAATCACTTTAGACGTAGATATTAAGGAAAATTCTAAATAAAGGCATGAAGAGGATGTTATTTCAAATAAGGATTTGAAGTGGTCATGGCTATTTCAAACAAGGGCCTAACCTCGCCGGTTAACCAATATTTCGATTGGTCAATGGCATTTTCGTCAATTGATAATTGTAACCTAAATTCTAGTTAAAATAGGTTAAAAATATAAAAAATAAAATATTGAAAAAGAAAAAAAAAAAAAAAAAAAAAGAACCATAGGGCTGGAGCCTGGAGGGCTGTCCGCTTGCGATGGGGCGCGGCCACAGGCAAATGGCCTTATTATTATTTTATTATTTTTTCTTTTTAAATTTTTATCCTTTTTATATATTTTTGAGTATAAAAATAGAAAAATTAAATTTAAAATTAAAAAAGTAAAGGATGAAAATGCCTTTGACTAGTCGGTGCTATCATGCCTTTTTTTATTCTGACTTGGCCACTTATTTAAGAAAATAAGAGTACTTTAGGCATTTATTTGAAATTTTCCCTTAATACTATTACATGTTTTTTTATAATTAATTAACATCCCTTGGGATATTCCCATTGCATAAATTTTATATTCATTTATTGGGGGTCACACTTTCCTTCTTCTTTTTACTTCTCTGTTCTCTCACGAGGTAATTCTTTTCATTCCGCACCTTCCTACTCTTCAAGTAAAGAAAGCGAAGATTTATGATGGCAACCCCACCTTCCTACACCCTTTTATTGAAAAGGGGAAGAGATTTGGTACTTGTAAGGGTTATGGCCATGAAAATGTGAATCAAAAGGCAAAGATCTTAGATCAAGCTCACATTCAAGAACCATCAGAAATCGTGGTGCTGAAATATAGGCACCGTGCATTTTTTAGGGGATCCGAGCAACTAAATGATCTATATATCTTATTAAGACTGTTGCAGTACAATTATAATGTAATATATAAAGACTGTAGTTTGTAATATATTATATGAACATCATTCCCTTTTTTATGATGGTTCTAACATTATATTTGTTGTAATGGTTCTACATTTTGTGCTTTTTCCCGGTGACTCGCAAAAAACTTTCAACTTAACACTGCATTTGAATTTTTTGCAAGAAAAACCGGGAGAGAACGGAAAGAACACGAGACACCAAAGGTGTGGAAAGAAGAATTACCCATAAGAGAAGTAAGAAGAAGAAGGAAAACGAGACCTATTAGAAAAAAGAAGAAGGAAGAAACAAACAAAAAGAGGGAAAAAATTAATGAGATCATCTTCGTAAAATTGCAATTAAAACATGCTAAAAGGCAATCCACACTAGGGATAATACAGTGGAAACACCGTGGCACGATATATTCTAGTCAAAGGAGGAGCGGCAAAAGTCCTTTATTAATTACTCAAACATTTTCATTTTGTTATATTTAGTATTTATTTGGTAACGCTCGTGTTTTTTTACTTCACGTTTTTTGTTTTGAGATAAGAAAAAGAATAGAAATCTATTTGGTAAAGTAAATTAATTTTTCTTACGGATCAGTGCCAACGAAACAAATTTGGAACAAGCAGAATGTTTCCGAAAATAAAATTAAAAAGAATTATTTTTACTCGGAAATTATTTATGGAACAGGTCCTCAATTGTCAGATATTTGGTCGCGTCGGACATGCGGAGAGCCTCCCCGCAAAATCCTGACCCCAAAAATATACAGATAAAAAAAAAGCGCAGGTGATGCCAAATCAACGGGAGCCACGTACTGGGAAATGTCCACGTCACCCTCCAAGTGGGGCCACACCGTCGACGTGGACGAACATTGGGCCGCAACAGAAAAAAGAAACCCAGATGACGATGAAGGGAGAGCACCACCACCACCAGTAACGGCCGCATTTGCCAAATCGCTTTCGCCTTCTCGCTCTCTCTCGCGCGCGCACTCTCACACTGCAATTGCAGAGAGAGAGAGAGAGAGAGAGAGAGAGAGAGAGAGAAGAAGAAGAAGAAGAAGATAGAGATGGCGCTCGGCTTCCGCAGTCCTTCGCCTGCTCTGTTAAACCCTGGCTCGAGCTCTAACGCGAGGAGTCCCCGCCCTTCTTGTCAGTCGGCGACGCAGATCTTCGGTCTCGGTTCGAGCTTCTCTTCGCCTCTCGCCTCCGGGACGACCCTCCGATGTCGTTCCAAGCGTCGGATTCACCGCCCCATCGCCTGCTCCGCCACTCAGACCACGGAGGCGCCTACTGGTACGTTTCGGAAACTCCGCCGCCTACTTGAGTTGTCATTGCGGAGAGGATGAATGCTCTGGACTCTCTAGTCTGCTTTTGATATCACGCACTGTGCGAGTAAGCATGGGGATTTTGTGTCTGTTGTTGTTCCGGGATTCTGATTTCTTTAGCTGGCAGAAAGAGGCTTTCTAGTGGGAAATGAATTTTCGTGACTGGAGACATGGCGAGAGATTTCCAGATCACCAGTGCATTGAGAGAGTATTTGATGCCGAAATTTTGTTCTGGCAGAGAAGAAGAGCCAGTTGATGAGGAGAAGAGACATAAGGAATATAGCCATTGTTGCGCATGTTGATCACGGAAAAACAACTTTGGTGGATTCTATGTTGAGGCAAGCCAAGGTACAGCTCGAAATCCCTTTGTATTCTAAACAAGGACTCTAAACATTGGTCTTCGGCAGTTTTACATCTGAACCAGGAACGCATTCTCTTCCGAGGGAATGAAATATTGCTGATGTGTATATCGGTTCTCATTTGCAGGTTTTTCGCGATAATCAATTCGTACAAGAACGGATAATGGACTCGAACGATCTTGAACGCGAAAGGGGAATTACAATTCTTAGCAAAAACACTTCTATCAATTACAAAGACACGAAAATTAACATAATCGACACACCGGGACACTCTGACTTTGGAGGTGAAGTGGAACGCATCCTTAATATGGTGGAAGGAGTGCTGCTCGTGGTAATTTTTTCATTTTCCTGTTGGTCGTGTTATGCAGTTCTTGTGGAAACCTAAATTATCTCATAATTGATCAGGTGATTATCATTTTAGAGATGTGACAGTCTTAGTGCTGCGATAAGATAATTTAGCTACATAGCAAGATGACAGGGTAACGGATACATTTATAGATAAATCTTAAACCCAAACTTAGGAAATTTGAAACTCTGTGCACATCTGGATTCTAGACTCTATTTTATTCGACAGAGGTTGTTACTGAGTAAGAAGTATGGTTTCCTCTGATTGTTCACTTCAAAACTTTGTGCATTTGAAGCTTTTCTAACATGTATTTTCATTTCCTAGTTCTGCATTTGCTACTTCTTCCCTTGTCTGTAACGTACTTTCGTCTGAATATATGGTAAGAAAGACCTTATTTGAATCGCATATTCTATACTACACTAGAAGGCATGTACGCTCTGTTAGTTAGTTGTTGCTTTACACCAAATGACAGTCGATCCTCCTTTCTTGAGTGTCTCTGTTTTACTTTCTTTTGTCTGTGTGGTTGATAAGAGTTTACTCCAGTGTTAATTTTAATGCACATCACTCCTTTCTCGTAGGTGGATTCTGTTGAAGGTCCTATGCCCCAAACAAGATTTGTCCTGAAGAAGGCATTGGAATTTGGTCATGCTGTAGTTGTCGTTGTCAATAAGATTGATAGACCATCTGCTCGTCCAGATTTTGTCATCAACTCCACTTTTGAATTGTTCATTGAACTAAATGCGACAGACGAACAGGTACTTGTGGCATATACTGGAAAAACAAGCATATCTGTGTTGTGACGCGTCAACAGATAAAATTTAGGCTACTCAAATATTTTTGTATAGTAGTAATAGTTTCTGGTAGTCTAGATGGAGTAATTTTGTAGTCTAGATGGAGTTATTCATCACGACGATTGTTTAGTACTTTTGACTCTTATCTATATGGTTACCCTCAGAATCTAAATATGAGTAATTGGGATTTTATAACTGTTCATTACCTTTCCTCTTATATGTTTGGGTCTTTAGAACTGAATTCATCTAGATGTGATGCGCGTGCAGTGTGATTTCCAAGCAATATATGCTAGTGGCATTAAAGGAAAAGCTGGACTTTCCCCAGACAATTTGGCCGAAGACCTTAGCCCACTTTTTGAGGCAATAATCAGATGTATACCGGGACCTTGTATTGACAAGGATGGCACATTACAAATGCTTGTCAGTTGTTCTACACTTTCATAGCCTCTCTCTCTACCTCTCAAATCTATCATCTCATTTTTGTTTTTGTTATTAGCTGATATTGCTGTAATGTGCTACCTTATATTGGGCTAGGAAGAAAAAGTAATTTCCTGGACTTGTCTACAAAACTAGAACATGGACACTTGTTACCTTTTTACACAAATTTCATTGTTAGGTAACAGATGGCAGTTTAACATAATGATGGTCAGCAAGTCTAAAGTATAAGTAGAAATGAACGAGTCTCTCGAAGCATCATATTATAGTGCTTCCTCATCATATCTTCTCAAGTTATGTAGCAATCACTTTTTGTTATTTAGGCCACAAATATTGAGTATGATGAACATAAAGGACGAATAGCTATTGGGCGCTTGCATGCTGGGACTTTGAAGAAGGGCAATGATGTGAAGGTACAGCTCGAAAGCTCAAATCTTTTCATGGACGTCTTCCTTTTTCTTCTCTAGAACTTTTAGCTCTGCTGGTCTTTCAGAGATAGTTTACAGCTAGAACTTCTCTCTACCTTAGTTAGTGATGATCAGATAATTGTCTAAAACTAAGCCAGCGGACCTATTGGTTTTAGTTGGTCCACTGGTATTGGAAATACATGCTAATGAAGTGTTCATTGGTAGTGAATCCACCTTGTAGAAAGTGCACTGATGAGTCAGTGAAGGAGTTGTCTGCTATTTCATGGACCTTTTTCTTGAATTTAATCTTGAGATGAGATTAGTTTGGGACATTTTTCTTATATGCTTTAGTATTGATGATTCATTTGCTGGAATTAAGAGATTAGTAACTTATGCTCAGATGGTCTTCGTCAATAGTTGTCTTTTTCATTAACCTGAGATTCCAATCTTATGCTTCTTCATGGAAAATTATTTGATCATTCCGATTCAATATCTGAATTCACAAAACTCTATATGACTTGTCACAAAAACAGAAATTTAATATCAATACTTAGCTCAACCAAGAATATCCTCAGTCTTCGTTTGAATGCTTGTACAGAACTATGGATGCGTCGTAGTTATCAGGGGTAAACCTTGCTTGCTTATTATCCTGAGCGAATTTAATTTGAAGTATTGTCTCAAAAATTCTTGGATGCCAATTATTGACCGTGTAATAGGCCACAACCTTGGGAATGCGGGCCAGAATTGGCTGTATGCTTGTCAGAAAGAAAGAAAGTTTGCTCTCTTTTCTGACTAATTTAATTTGTTTCTTCTTTAGGTATGCACTTCAGAAGATTCTTGTCGATATGCAAGAGTTAGTGAGCTTTTTGTGTATGAAAAATTCAGTAGAATTCCTGTAGAAAGTGTGGAAGCAGGTGATATATGTGCAGTCTGTGGCATCAACGATATCCAGGTAATTTTCATTTCCTACATGAGGATCACAATAATGTTTAGCTATCTTCTTCTTTGTGACTAGCATCTAATCTGCTCAGATTGGAGAGACAATTGCTGATAGAATATCAGGAAAGCCATTACCTGCCATCAAGGTGGAGGAACCTACAGTGAAAATGTCATTTTCTATAAACATATCACCATTTGCTGGACGGGAGGTATGCTATTTGAACAGTAATATACTGGAAGTCCTTTGGGGCCTACTTGTCAATTGTAACATAAAATTGCGGCATGAATAGATACATTGTTGTTTGCCAGGTTTTCTTTTTTGGAGTGCTGGGATTCTATCACACGTTAACTGGATCTGCTTTATCTAAGAATTCAATGGCAAGAGCACACATATTCTATCACTAAAAAAATCTTGTCCTTAATTAATGTCTCTGGAATTATCCTCTGTAATATTGCATCTCCTACAGCATTACAATTTAGTTGTAAAATTGGCGCTCAAAGGTCATTTAGGAAATTGTTGAAGTAGCTTGTTTGCATAGACAGTTTACATATGTCTGGCGATGTGTGCCTCTCTGCAGCTTGACTGTAGTAGTAATTGTAAAATCTTTCTGGCAGTTTGATGGGAAGTTTGAGGTTAGGAGAATAGAGGTTTAACTATTTTCTATGTTGAAGTGTTTAAATATTAAACCACTCCTTCATCTAATACTAGAATAGTTGGTAGTGGTCCCACAAATTTTATGTGGTACCAAAGCAAGAGATCGTGAGTTCAAATCTTTCTAGGTCTTTATGGGCCTCCCTTATTGTGTATTTCCACGCTTTAGTATCAGGTGTCCAGCCTATGACTGCGGGGGAGTGTTGAAGCATTTTAAATATTAAATTACGCCTTCATTTAATAGCTTAAGGTTCTAAAATAGCTGACTCTGTGTCTTGAGTAAGGTTTACTAGATGCATGGAGGATGGTTTGCTTTATCCCTGGACACTCCATTATTTTGCCATTTGGTCTGTCTGCTTTTTCTTTGTTTCTTATTGGGATGGTATGTTTCTTTATTTGGATCGCCAATATAAATGTTGTGGAAGATTCGTGTAGGGGAATTAAAATTTTGTTTTTTAGGGAAAATATGTTACTAGTCGGAACTTACGTGATCGACTAGTCCGTGAACTCGAGAGGAATTTGGCAATGAAAGTTGAAGATGGTGAAACTTCTGACACCTTCATAGTCAGTGGGCGTGGTACCTTGCATATCACCATTCTTATAGAAAACATGTAAGTGTGCTCCCTCTCCTTTCCGATCCCATATATGTATGCCTATCCACTCGATAATGCCTTTCAGGCGAAGAGAAGGATATGAATTCATGGTGGGCCCTCCTAAGGTCATTAGCAAAAGGGTGAATGACAAGTTGCTGGAGCCATTTGAGGTGAGTGCCTAATCACTATTCCTTCACAACGAATAATTTCAATACTGATATACCTTCAATCTTTGCGGACCCTTGGATGACTTTCTATTTTCTTAAATCAATGGAGGACATTACTGGTAGAGTTAATCCAGAAAGAGGACTGGACGATCTGCATCTTCTGTCATGTATTCAAATAAACCCATTTTTCTGCACCAGATATTAGGGATCTCGATACTATCTAACTTAGAAACTTGATTCTATTCGTATGGAGAACTATGTGTCAAAAATTAGGTGACCTTGATGTTTGATATCCTTGCCAGATTGCTACGGTGGAGGTACCAGAAGAACACATGGGATCTGTCGTTGAGCTTCTTGGCAGAAGGCGTGGGCAGATGTTTGATATGCAGGGGGTCGGGTTTGTAAAACAGTTTCTCTCTTCTGTTATTTACATGACCAAACTTGAGGTTTCTTTGTGTAAGTGTATTGCAAATTTTCTATAGCCTTCAAAATGTATGTTGTATTGATCAAGGACGCAAGGGTGCCCCTGCTTTTTCAGGGTAAGAAGCAGTAGAGAAAATGACGATGCATAAACGACATCTTATGGAAGAAGTTGTTTGCGTAGCCGTTTTGGTGCCTGGTGGCACCATATTTGATGATTATATGGTAGATAATGCTAATGCTAGTCAAATTTTTATGCTTCCATTTGTAAAAATAAGTGATGCAATCTGCACATTGGAGATCGGTAGTTTTTAACGTCTTGCGCACCATTGCATGCTATGTGAGAATAGACATTATTTGTGAGATGAGATGCCCTCACATGCTCGTGTTCAGATTGTTCTTAAGATCTTTGATTGTGCCTGAAAATATTCAATCGGCACTCAGAGGCATTTGTTTTACTGGACTTTTCTTAGTTGCGGCTGGGATAGTGCAGATAGCTTTAGTCTTGGTAGAATAGAGCTTGGCTCTTCGCAATATGTCGTTTATTTGGATTGCTGACTGCTGCTGCTTTCTTGGCCATTAGGATCTCTCTCCTTCAGGTAGTTTGTTGTGTGAAAACATGATTTTTGATCTTAATTTAGGCAAACTTTTGTGTCTCCCAGGTCAGAGGGAACTACTTTGCTTAAATATAGGATGCCAACTCGCGGCCTTCTTGGACTGCGAAATGCAATTTTAACTGCTTCTCGGGGAACAGCTATTCTGAACACAATATTCGATAGCTACGGTCCTTGGGCTGGTGATATCAACACTCGGGATCAAGGATCATTGGTAACTTTTTTTGTTGGAATTTTGTTATTAGTTGAGACTTAAAACCATGTGCAGAAATTTTACTTCCACGCTTTTATTGACCACACCTTCTCTCTCTACCTTCCTCTGTTATATAGTGACCTATAAGACTAATTTTCAGGTTGCTTTTGAGGATGGAACAAGTACATCCTATGCCCTTGCAAGTTCTCAGGAGAGGGGGCAGATGTTTATTGGTCCTGGCATGGAGGTTTATAAAGGTCAAATTGTAGGAATTCATCAGCGCACAGGGGATCTATCCCTCAATGTCTGCAAGAAAAAGGCAGCAACCAACGTGCGCTCCAACAAGGAACAAACTGGTGAGAGGCAGCTATACTAAACTTGTGCATTTTCTTCCTATTACCTGTGAATAAATAGGCAGAAGCATTTATGAGATGTTGATTACTTCCATTTAATGAAGACAGAATGTCACTTCAATTGGTTACACAAGTAAAATATTTGTATCTCACAATGGGTATCTGGAGTCTTCCTCTTTTATCGATTATAGCCGCAAAAATTATAGTTCAGCTATGTTATATTTCTCTAGTACCTACATCTCATACATGTATTTGTTATCTGGGAAGAGGCTAATATTAGGTTGCTGAAACGAAAGTTTGATCCTCTCTTTTATTTGGGATGTCACTGTGATCTCTCAGCTGGTCACATACAAGCGGTAGTTAACATGCTCCGATCCCATCTATTAATACTTTTATTCCCTTTTGCAGTGGTGCTTGATACACCATTGGATTATAGTTTGGACGACTGCATAGAATATATTCAGGAAGATGAACTGGTGGAGGTGACTCCTTTAAGTATCCGGATGTGCAAAAATCCTAAACTTGCAAAGAAGTCGAGGTGAAGGTGAACAGCTGAACATCTGCTTGTTGCCTTATTAATCATCTGCTGCTCGAGCAACATATCTATTAAAGTTTACATGTTTTCTCTCTCTCTCTCTCTCTCTCTCTGCGGGAGGGCATATAGTCCATGTTGGAAGCTCTCTACACAAACTACTTTTGGCGATCCACCTCATCTGGTCATCCAGATCATGCCCATTTTTTTGTAGCCTTCCTAGCTCCCAGCGAGTTCATACATACAGAAAGGGACATCAAGCACTCTATCATTGCCAATTGGAGGTCATAGTTAAATTGTACTACTTCTAATTTTCGACATCAATAGCGAAGCGTAGAATATACTCTTGTACTCTTTTACCTGAATGAATCATACAGTTGAGATTTCCAGCGATTCACTGCCATGTCTTTCTTCGCTCCATCATACTGCCATTATATTTCCTCGCTCGAGTTCATGGTAATCTTTATTTGTTTACGTTCTGTTTTTCTGCATATGGTGTCATACAATCACCGGTGTTTCCGCTTGAGTCAGTTCTGGAGCACCTGTTACTGGTGCGCCCTGTTGTCTCTTTCTTCCGTCTTAGCGGTGGGAGTGTGGAAAAGTTTCAGTTGTCCATGGCATGTACAGTGTTCGACTGTTCTGAGTTGATATTTCATCAATTGAAAAGTCAAAAAGCCATCTTTCTAGAACCTTGCTCTTGCATCGATCAGTTTAATTAACGAGTCACGCCGTATTCTGCATATCCTTATTAGCTTTAATCCATCTTATCTAGTCTTACTTACATATTCCCCACGCATTAGGGAAGTTCTCCAACATCTAGAACGCCAAGTACTCTTCCCCTGGATATCTGCCAAGTCTGCATGACTACGCTTCTGAATCCACGGAGAAGAAACCGTCCTTCCGGCACACGTGTGCATCTAGAAGGTGAACGGGTCTGCGATATGGGTGTCTTTATCTTTTATCGTCTTTCTGTCCACAAAGCGTCGAAGACCGTGTCAAGATTAACATCTATGGTGTCTTGTCGAAGCAGATTCGGTAAAATAATCTCAATCATCAAACGGTTGGTTATCGAGATCAGGACGACTTTTATTACCACATGCGATCGCTTCCCTTGTTTGACCTTTGCGGTGCAAGCTGACGAGAACGAGAAAGAGCTCAGAATAATGCGGCGTTGTTGACCCCTCTCTCCTATCCCCCTCTCTCTCTCTCTCTCTTCCTCTTATTGGTTTTAATTGCTTATCATTGATAGAAGCCTTGATTTGAATGGGTCCTCATCAGCAAGCTGCCGAGACGACGATGTCTACACATACCATTCTTGACTTGGCATCCTCGCATACTGTTCCGGTACTTGGGACCTTGATGACCACAGTGTTAGTAAAATGCAGATACCTTACGACTCAGTCCCTCAACTAGATCTCTCTATTTGTCATTCTTTCTATTCTGTCCGTCTTCTCAGCGGCAAACTGAGGCCGATGGATTGGATGTGGATTAGAAAGTTAACGTTTTTTTCTCGTCAGAGCTTATCACAAGAGAAAGGGTAACCCAACTTTGTAGATACACGAACCACCTCACAGCTCACTAATGAAGGCTAACACCCTAAGGACAGTAGGAATCTAAACCTCTTGAATTAGATTAAAGCTATAAATGCGAAAGAAAAGAGAACTTCAAACGCTAAACGTTTTAGATGGTCATAGCATAAGTAGAATCACGAGAAGAGACCTCCACAAAGGTGGGGAACACTAAATTGAGCTTAGGTAGTTTGTTAGATCTAACGCCGGCATACCATTATATAGAGACACATCTCATTTTGATTGATGATGTCTAAACAAAAAAGCAAAATAATGGCATTGTTAAACGAGTATTACGTATTCAATTCAGAACTGCTTATCGCTCGTCCAAACAGGTCGGGCTACATGGCATAATCTTCTAGCTTCCAGCCTTTTTTTTTTGCTTCTCCTTCTGTTGCTTTAACAAAAGGAAAAATAAAAATATTTTGCCAAATCATGATTTCCTTTGTCTTTTTGTTGTTTTCTTTTTTGGGTCTTGGAGCCGGTAAAGGCATGAATCGTCTGCTCAGTCACTGTTGAATCCACTGTTGAATCCACGCTTGCTTCTTTACAACCCAGCAACAACCGGCTCCAACCTCACGCTCCCAAAAGTGACCTTTTTCTCACCTTTCTTTGTCCTTTTTAAGCACTTTTCGGCTTTTGAATACGCCATCTGGAGAGGTTTGTATCAGGATTGGGCGCATGGATACGAAAAGTTAAGATAGTAAATGTGAGGAAAAGAAATCAATATACAAAATTAATCTTAATTTATCTTTATATCAGGGCTACCTGCAGTAGAGTATTTCACTGTTATTAAGAAGGGAAAGCGATTAATATAACAACGTTAACTATTCATTGACTCAAACTTAAACTATTAATAAAATACATGCTCAAAATATAAAATCCCCATGGCTTTTCGGAATGTTGCCCCGCACTCGCCCGCTCATAGAGTAATGAGATCTTCGTCTTTTTTATCGATGGAGAATATGAACCACATTCCATTAGTTCATATGTTAGATTAAGCTCATAAAACATGCACCGTTCCAAAGAACTGTTGTTTTGTTGGACAGAAGTTGCTTTCGATGCACCTTTGAGAAGTTAAGGGAAAACAAAATACTTTCATTATTTTTTCGAGATATTTCTACTGTTTGGATTGAGAATACATAATATGTTGATTATCGAACGAATTATACAAAAATGCGATGCGACATGAATATAGTAAGAAAAATTCCTTTACTCTAGCGGTACCAAATAGTTAATTCGACGGCTATTGACGTGTCAGCCTATCTCGTGACGATAATTAATTTTAACAAAAAAAAAAAAAGGAAAAAGATAGAGAAAATTTCCAACGTGATGTTGAAAGTCAAAATCGTGGAGTTTGACCGGCCAGCTGAAAGGTGGCGGTGCTTTTAGATGCTCAAGTGGAACGCGTGAATTGTCCAAATCACCCCCACCTTTTCCTCTTCCTGCTCGGCAGGAGACATGAAATGAAATGACTTTCTCTCCCGCACAAAAAAAAAAAAACATTTTAGAGAGAGAGAGGCTGTGTGCTTTGACGAAAGTGGCCCTCAAGCGAGAGAGAGCATTCACATCTCATTTCCCATTTTCGTATGTTAAAAGCATACCGAATTCATACGCCCGATAAAAATTTTGCTGCCGTCATTTAAGATCACAGTGACGACTCAAGAGAGCGGCCTCCCTTATATTTAGCCTCGTTCGTCTCGATCTATTTTGTAATGCCGTCCGGACTTTTGGTCAGCGTCTGCACCGGAGGTGAGGAGCTTAGATGGGCTAGGAGGAGACAGCAATCGACGAGGACTGAGTTGGACTTCTCGTCCAGGCGAAGAATTGGTGAGCCCAGCTCGAAATAATACTCAATCGGATCGGAATCGACGGGTGTTCGGAGCGAGCAAAATATTTCAGACCGCGTAAAGAGACATTTTTGGATCCTTGAATCATGTGGTGGACGTTCGTATGAGATTTCGTGGACCATTAATTCATTCTTCCAAAAACTCGAGCTATTAGACGAAGACGAGGTCCGATATTTAACTATTCTATCACTTTTCCCGACGCTTAGTGTGATCTTTTTGCGTGGAAATATTTAATTGGGAGAGGAGCAAATGGGATTTAGAAAAATTTGAACTCACGTTTTCCAATTCTAGGAAAAATTATCAAAAAAATCCTAAATATATTGCAATTGTGTCAATTTAGTCATAAATTTTTATTTTATTTTTTTGTCAATTGAATCTTAAACCTTTTGCATTTGTATTAATTGATCAATTCGACCAATTTAGGATAGAAAACGTTGACATGAACGCCACCATCCTACGTAGTGCGTCTACGTGATATGTTCGAATCTTTTTATTTTTCTTTTCTTTTTTCCTTTTTTTCTCCCCCTAGACGATCGCCAGACCTCGGCGACCAGCTAGAGACAAGGCTAGCAAGGTCGACGTCACGGGCCTCCAACGAAGCTCTTCCTCGCCAGTGGTCGGAGGTGTCTTAGATCTGAGCCACTCACCTCCTTGCCGTTAATGACCACGACCTCTTCCTTCACCACGAAAACCCCATTCGAACTAGCTTTAATCTCCACCACGACTCTAGCATTTCCCAATCGAATGGAGGACGATGCTCGGGGCAAGGAGTACCTCTTCAAAATTGTACGGATTGGCGACTACACCTTCGAGAAATCCAACCTCCTCTCGCAGTTTGAGCTCGACAGGTTTGACATCGACAACACGGCCACAATCGGGGTCCGTTCCAGACGCAGGTCGTGGAGATCGACAGCAAGGAGGTAAAGGCCCAGATCTGGCGAGGCTCGCCATTGGCGATCGGCTATAAGAAGAAGGAATGGAAGGAAAAAAAAAGGAAAAACAAAAACAAAGTTTGAAAAAATATTGAAATACTAATACAAAATGTTCACATCCACCGATCGCGCCACTTAAGACTATTGACATTCATATCGGCGATTTTCGGCATAAATTGGTCAAATTGATTGAATTAAGCACAAATATAAAATATTTATGACTCAATTATAAATAAAAAAAAAAAAATTTAGGATTGAATATAGAGAATGACTTTTTGGCTAATTTTCTCTCTTACACTTATACCATATAAAATTTGGTGGGACGATCGTCGAATGTTCTAAAAACTAAAACCGTTAGATAAGTGTATTATTTAATTTTTAATTATTCTATCGGTTCGGAAGGAAGACCGAAAGGTTGGAGGCTATGTGGCTCCGTAATCTTGTGCGTGGACAACCGGATTCATGCTCATACATATGAGCAGCAAATTAGTCGGACATTTGACTCGGAGTTTGAAGATTTTCGAGAAAACTCGGAACGTCCACCATAACGGGACGCATGCGAGATCGAAAATAAAGCATGAGATTCAAATTGTTTCCGCTCATTACTTGAAAAGGGTGTACGTAATTCCAAGGGAGCTTTTAGAAAGCAGTCAAGGAGAAATCAAGCGAGAGCGATTCATGATTAGTTCTCGTGGGGCCTAAATTAATAGGGCGTGATCGGGATTGAAAAAACACCCGGGAGCGAATGCGATCGAGCAATTATAATCTCGTTTTTTTCGTGCCAGGCGAAGTGGAACCATCTCGCCATTTCTTCCCATTGGAATACACACGCTCCCAAATCTCGTAACTCCAACGTATCGGGGTTTACCTTCTCGAAAATGTTATCACCTTATTTTCAAATGCGATCTGGCGCAACCCGTGTATTGTAGTAGACTTCCCCATGCCAAACGATTCGCGCGAAATGCCTAAAGAAACATGTATTCGGTCTTCAACGACTGTTGAATATGGTCCTTATTATAGGTGCACGTCACTGTAAAAACGCAACATAACAAAAGGACAATACCTAAGTCAACCCATGATTTTCCTCAAGAACTTGATCGAAACGATGCACTAATCTTCAACCGCTATTCAGATTATGTCTCCGTCGTATTTTTGGAAATCGTTAGTTCAAAACAACCACCTTTTTTTTTTTTTTGTCGGCAAGACGACAACTTCGGAAGACTTTTTATTTTTTATTATGGGACGCTTGGTGAGGTGGACAGTGAAGCCATTTCTTCTTAATTTTTTTAATGGGGCATGATTAATGATAATACCTACAAGTGATCTTACCCGTTAAAATGCTAAGAATTAGTCAATCACCACATCATTCAGCCAATTAGCCAAATTTCAGAAAATAAAAAAAAAAAATTTTTTTTTTTTTTTAGTAGTGGGATGAAGTGAATTGACGAAAGTACCCTCGTCCCAGTGCACGCTGCGGAACTGAAGATTAGAGAGGGTCGGCTTCTAGAAGGACTCGCCCTTCAGCCAATGGATCAGCTACACGTGTCGAGCGGATAAACTAGAGCGCCGGCTTCTAGAAGGACCTGTCCGAGGTACTGTTTCCCGACTACATTTCGCAAAGATTCATATTTCGATTAAACACGAATCATTTTTTCCTCACGAGACGCGAATCTGAAAACTCACAAAGCTTAATCCAAAAATGGGTATTTGATCATCGAGCCCACAGAAAATGTTCAACGCAATTATGCCATTAAATTCATGGTCCCACGATTCACCTAATCTTTAACACTCGAAGCAATTTCGACATCATATTCGAGTAACGGCGCTTGTATCGCATGAACAGATGTCGTTCAAATAATTCAAGTAAAGCACAACAGAGAAGAAGAAAAGAAGATTGCCGCAATAATGACGTGTCCATCATTTTAGATGAGATTAATGACGTGGAAATTCATATTCCCTATACACAACAACGAAGTGGCGCATGTGATAATGATGGTGCACATGACCATGCATTTGTGGTTGTAATCCATGGAGAATGACAGTACGTTGTTGTTAACGTTTGCGTTGGGACATCAAACTTATGTCCGATCAGGAATAATTAATGCGGGAAAATTGCACAAAAGGGAAGCGGAACAGTCGACCCGAATATTGATTTTCAAGCCCTCTTTTTTTTTTTTTTTTGTGGGGTCGTAAATAAGCATCCATGTCCACGTAAATCCGCAATTCAAATATTTGTCATTTATCGGATTTTAGATTGCTAACCATTATTGATGTCCTGTCCCGTGTGCCGAGGTATTTTGATAATTCTAAAACAAAATAAAATTTTCCCTTGCGGGCGAAGACGCTCACCACATTGCGAAAGGCGTCTCTCATTCAACGTACATGGACAAAAATAATTCGCATACGCGCGAGAAAATTAAACAAAATGAAATGATTTAACATGGCATGTTTTAAGGGAGAAAATTCATTTGTTCACGTAAATTGCGTGTCCCGTTTGCGCAATTTTTCTCTAAAAAAAAAAAACCTTAAAGCATATATTATATATATATATGTGTGTGTATATATACGTATGTATGTACGTGTGAGTGGAAAAGAGGCATTGAGTGGCATTCTTGAGAATAGGAGGACAATTCGGGGCCTTTTTTTTTTTTTTTTTTTCTCTCCACAATACCATTTTTCATCGTGATTTTTTTTTTTTTGGCCCTTTCTTCCTACTTTGAATGAGGGGTGAAAAATCGGATCCTTGTTTTGGACATTTTTGGTAAACAACACCCCCAAGAACAAAAAAAAAATCTCTCTCTCTCTCTCTCTCTATCCCCATTCCCTTTCTCTCTCTTCCTCTCAGACTTCACATGGACCGATGAGAAGAGAGAGAGAGAGAGAGAGAGAGAGAGAGAGATGAGTGTCTGTGGGGGGGTTTTTTTTTTTTTGTGGGGTGGGGTGTTTCTTTGAGGTTGGTTTGACCCACCTTCGTTCTTCAGCAATGGTGGCTGGTCACGCGCCATATTCCTCTTCTCACCCTCTTCTCCCCCTTCCCCTCCCCTCCACCTCCACCTCCACCAAAACCCTCCTTCCCCTTAAATTCCCTCCTCCATTTTCTTCGCAATTCGCACTCTTGGAAAAAAACAAAAAATTTTCTTCATCTCCCTCCTGCCCGTCTTCTCTCTGTTTTCCCCGGGGAAAGAAAAAGAGAGAGCTTTCAGATCTTCCTCTTCGTTGTTTTGCGATCTGATCTCGACCCTGTCGAGTCTTTCCCTCGATCCTTGTGAGAGAAAAAAGTCGGATTCTTGCCCGGGTCTCCGATCTGCAGGTCGCTAAAGCCTTAGAAATTCGGACGCCCCATTCCGGCAGAAGTCACCCGGAAAGATCTTGATCGCCATCCATGGGGAACTGCTGCGTCACGCCCCAGGTCGACGGCGACGAGAAGAGGGGC
Source organism: Rhodamnia rubescens (assembly GCA_021437795.1). Lineage (NCBI taxonomy): Eukaryota > Viridiplantae > Streptophyta > Magnoliopsida > Myrtales > Myrtaceae > Rhodamnia > Rhodamnia rubescens. The sequence goes on from JAILYA010000017.1 coordinate 280,521, forward strand.
AAGAAGCAAAACCCCTTCGCCATCGACTACGGCGTCAATTACAACGTCAACGGCGGCGGCCACAAGCTCGACGTCCTTAAGGATCCCACCGGGACCGATATCGGGCTCCGGTACGAGCTCGGCCGGGAGCTCGGGCGCGGTGAGTTCGGCATCACGTACCTGTGCACGGACAGGGAGACCGGCGAGGAGCTCGCGTGCAAGTCGATACTGAAGAAGAAGCTGAGGACCGCCGTGGACATCGACGATGTGAGGAGGAGAGGTGGCGATCATGAAACACTTGCCCCAGCACCCCAACATCGTGACCTTGAAAGACACGTATGAGGACGACAACGCGGTGCATTTGGTGATGGAGTTGTGCGAAGGAGGGGAGTTGTTCGACCGGATCGTCGCCAGGGGACACTACACGGAGCGAGCTGCTGCTGCGGTGATCAAGACGATCGTCGAAGTTATCCAGGTTCGTGTCTTTTTTTTTGTGTTCTATTGATGGATCTTGGGCTACTTCTTGGTTCTTTCGACTGATGGTTAGACCTGATCTGTGGGTTTCTGTCTGCCTTTTTAGATTGTGAATTCAAATTATCATGTCTTGTGTGTGATTGTTGTTACTCGTTCTCGTGGGGAGTTGAAATCCTGCTTCAGGCCTGTTGAATGATCGCCTTACTAGGTGAGTTAGGTGGCAGTTGGCATGTTACTAGGTGGACACGTGTATCAAGTTTTGTTCGATAAATCAGAGTGACTGGAGGAAGGACCGAAAGTTAGTTATTCAAACCGATTGACAAATTATGGTGCTAATAAATTCTTCAAATCTGGAAATTTGGAGAAGTGGTATTGAACTTCTTCTTCCTGTTGGGAGTGTCAAAGAGGTTTAGGAAAAGAGTGTGAATTCTAGAAGCCCATAGACACCAACTAGCTTTTTTGCTTGTTTTGATGATTCTAAGACTATGTGCTAGTGTTATGATGCCATCTCCTTTATCTCACGACATTCCCAGTTGGTGTGCTACTTGATTACTATAAATTTCACTCCAGGAGAAGAGAAAGAGTGACCCAGCATTACACTCTTGAATTTGGATTGACGAGGTTCATCGTTGTTTGTGATGCTGCAGGTTTGCCACAAGCATGGGGTGATGCATCGGGATCTTAAGCCCGAGAATTTCTTGTTTGCAAACAAGAAGGAAACATCACCTTTGAAGGCAATTGATTTTGGGCTGTCGATGTTCTTTAAACCTGGTAAGTTTTGTGGTACCCATCACATAAATCTTCTGACTTCTTGTGTCCAATTAGATATGTGTAGCTTAGATATTTTACTGATCTTAGAGATTTTGTACAGGTGAAACATTCAGCGAGATAGTTGGAAGTCCATACTACATGGCTCCAGAGGTGCTTAGAAGGAATTATGGCCCAGAAGTGGATGTCTGGAGTGCTGGAGTGATCCTTTATATTTTGCTTTGTGGTGTCCCACCTTTTTGGGCAGGTTGCTTCCTTTTCTCCTTTTGGGAATGAATTATTCCTCAATGTCTGTTAGGGCTGCTCTGGTTTGCAGTGAAACGGTGTATAAGTTCACAAAGATAGACCTGCTGTGAGAGCTTGGATTCGTAAGATAGTTGGAATGCCTGCATTGAATTCTTTGACAAAATGTCAGACTTCTTGATCTCACGAATCCCAGCCCATGTGGTAGTCGGAGTTGAAGTCTACTGTTAAAGGCCTTCTCAGCTTTTTTGGCTCCTAATATTTATGATGAATCTCGTCCAAAAATTTCTTTTGCGAGAATGCATAGTTTTTGACCTAATACGTTGGAAATTTGGTCTCTCAAATGGATGAATCAAAATTTTAGATACCAAATTAACATGTTGTTTTATCATCTGTTTTCTCGTCTGAGTGAATCTAGAGATTGGACTGTGCACTCATGTTTTGTTTAAAATGCAGAGACGGAACAAGGAATTGCCCAAGCTATTATCAGGTCGGTTGTGGATTTCAAGAGGGACCCTTGGCCAAAAGTTTCAGCTAATGCAAAAGACCTTGTGAAGAAAATGCTCGATCCTGACCCGAAGAGGCGCCTTTCAGCTCAGGAAGTGCTAGGTGAAGCTTGTTTTGTTGTTTCGGTTTCTGTTTGGGAGTGAATAATAATGGTTAGCTCCTGTCAAGGCAGATGGACGAACATTCAAACTCATCGTGTTTCCTTGTTAAATGCAGATCATACTTGGGTACAAAATGCAAAGAGGGCTCCAAATGTTAATTTGGGTGAGACTGTGAGGGCAAGGCTCAAGCAATTCTCTGTGATGAATAAGCTCAAGAAACGAGCTCTGAAGGTATTATTGTGACTTATTCTTCTTTCTTCACCTAAAATCTCAGTCAAAGTTGACGAAGATGGATTCTCCTTTACGTTCTGCACGTTGCATTTGCTGAATTTGCATGGACTTTGAAATTAACAGGTAATAGCTGAGCATTTGTCTGTGGAGGAAGTTGCGGGAATAAAGGAGGGGTTTCAATTGATGGACACAGGCAATAAGGGCAAGATAAACATTGACGAGCTGCGAGTTGGTTTGTACAAGCTTGGTCATCAGATCCCCGATACAGATCTTCAAATTCTAATGGACGCCGTAAGTACAGCATTTCATAGTTTTGAGACCTTGTGCTATGTTTTTCTTTCGTCTCTCTCTCTCTCTCTCTCTCTCTCTCTGGAGTTGATAGTCTGGACTCTGGTCAGTTACTTATCAGCTTGCTTTCAACAGATAGCATTGCCTAGTGAATGATAGCTTATTACGAGGAAAGAGAACTTGGCGGTTTCTGTTAAACACTACTTTGAGACCTTACTCAATTCATGTATTGCTTGATTGGTAGCTGCTATTGATTGAGGTGGTTGTGGTTAAAAATGTTTTTGTTTTAAGTAATCTGTGATTGGCGACGAGAAACACGACTTTGCCATGGGCCTTCAGATGAGTGCAAGCAATGCAAATGCAGACCTGCAATTATCTTTAATCAAGCAAATTCATACAAATCTGTGACCCGATACACAATAGTAGTAAATAGTGACTGCATATCCATGTCAATCCCTGTGCATTTTGAAACTTCATATAAGACGAATAGGGAAGAACTTTTAGCTACGTAGATTTTTTCTGTTCCAACTGCTTGTTCTTTGCCTTCAAAGATGTTTAGCGGAGCAGACTTGTTAACTTTTCCAGATGTGCTTGTTGCAGGGTGATGTTGACCGGGATGGATATCTTGACTACGGAGAATTTGTTGCTATATCTGTTCACTTGAGAAAGATGCCCAATGAAGATCATCTGCAAAAGGCATTTGAGTTGTTTGATCAGAACCAAAGTGGATACATAGAGGTTGAAGAATTGAGGGATGCCTTGGCCGATGAAGTTGATACCAGTGAAGAAATTGTTAGTGCCATCATGCAAGATGTAGATACAGATAAGGTTGGTTGGGCGAATGTGCATGTTTCCACCACGATTATTCATCTTTGTTGCTTCTCATTTGGTTATCAAGTTAATTTTTCTACCTAAAGCCAAAGATGGTTTTGATGCAAAGTGCCTATTAACAAACCGGAAAATGTATCTTACCAAAAAAGCTGCCTATTAACAAACCGGAAAATGTGTCTTACCAAAAAAAAAAAAAAACCAAAAAATGTACTATTTTCAAATTACCGTTAATGAGTTTTAAAGTTCCCCTAAGGGCACTACCTTACATTTTCTTGTTTATTTTTCTTAAAAGTTATAGTTGATGATTTTGGTAGAGTGTCTTAGTGGATTCAGAATTATGATGTCCAGGGATCAATCAATGGGGGTCAAGCGTGAGCTTGATCAAGTAAATTTGTAACGCTGGACTCTAGTTCTTACTGTCTTCATATATCCTTGATATGCCCCTGTTCATGAAATCTTTGATGTTAAATTCATTATGGCGTGGAACTTGTAGGATGGGCGTATCAGTTACGAGGAGTTTGCTGTGATGATGAAGGCCGGCACGGATTGGAGAAAAGCATCGAGGCAGTACTCAAGAGAGCGGTTCAATAATCTCAGCTTGAATTTGATCAGAGATGGATCATTGCAAGTAAACAACGAGGCAAAGATGAGTTGACGAGGAGGATGTTACATCGGGGAGAACTATCTAAACGAGTAGAGTGGGCCCTTACAAGTGAGAAGATGGTGTATTTGTTCTGTGGCTTTTCAGAAATTGTTTTTCATCGGTTTTTTTGTTATTTTTCTCCCCTTCCTTCTAGGGACCCCAGGTATGAACAAATAGAGGATTTGGGCCCCTGGCTGGTTAATGTCTTCAAAGGAATTGCTTTGTGTTTCTTTGGTTTGTTGTTGTGAATTCCACTGGGAAGAGAAAAAAAAAGGAGTGGTGGAGGTTGGAGAGAGGAGGAGAGGAGGTGATTGGTGAATGTAAATATTGATTTGGCAAATATTATTTTCAGTATAGAGACAGTCAATCACATGGTTTTTGTTCAGACAGACTTTGTAGACCTTGTGGAAGAAGTATGTTTTTGTCTTGTCAAAAGAGCTCTCTCCTTTATTTTTGAGATGCAGAATGCCATTGGATCGGTATAGGAATGGCAGCTGGTTGGGTTAATCGGGTGCGGCGGTGGAAATCCAAGTATATCGACTGGGTATTCCGACTCGAATTGCCTAACCTCGTGGAATTCGAGATAACTCAATACTCTCAGAGCCTGACATGGTATCCCGAAAGCACGCTTGCTAATTCTTGGTGTTGCCAATTGATTCAAAGAACAATTTCCTCCTGTATTGGCGTCGTCTTAACTCGAGTTGAATTTCAATGCCCAAGATACAACCGAGTCAAGCTTAGGAGAAAATGGTGCTGATCAATCTTGCAAAATTGGCTTCGGTACTTTGTTTGCTGGCTCAAACTTGACCGGACGGGCGTTAATTCGGTTAAGACCAGGGATCAAAAGGTGTGAAAAGAGTTTCCTCTAGAACCGCAGTGATTCTAAGTTTGGGTTGGAAGAAGCGGGAGGAAGTTGAGTGAAGAAAGAACCAATTGAATGGTGTGGATTGCTGAGGAGAGATGAAATGAAGGGGAATTGAATGGCAAACCCCCCACCCCTCTTTGGAAATTCCAGAGAAATGGAGAAGATACCAAATGACCCCCCCAGGCGGGATACTTAACTTGACGAGGTTGTATAGTCTTGAATTCTGCCGCCAACGACCTTTTCCTTTTCCCCTTTTTTTCTTGTTTCATTATCCTACGTTTGTGTCTTAACAAACTTCATCCCAAAAAGTCAGTACTCTAAAACGAACTTGATAGCTTTTTGGGAAGGTATAGGTAACCACAATCACGACAAGGTAAAAGTGGTCTTATGTGAAGAAAATTTTCTAACTGAGTTTGTCAATTTATTATGTTGAGATGCATATATGAGAGAGTTGTGTTAGAAAAATCTTACATCAAAAAATCGATGTGGTACGGAAAGCAATTAATATATCATAGTCGACTCATAACTCACTTACTTAAGTTTTTAAGTGAAAGTTGGTCCAATTGAATACGTTAATAGGCTTGGACTTGGGCTTCTTCTTAGCAATCTCCTTAGGTGGCAATAAATTCACTTTACATATAATACGGAAAGTGAGGCTAACGAAAACTATTTTTCATCGCGAGATTAAGGCGATACTAGAATAATCGACATTACAGGTTGCTTATCTACTTTATGTCCCACTCAACATGGAGACAATGAAAATTTAAAAACAAGCTTAAATGAGTCATAAATGAATTATTTAATAATTTAATGAGTCTTAAATGGGTTACCTAACTATGTCTTTGGAAGCACTTTCTTTCTTTTCTCTCTCAACCTGTTTTGGTAGTGTGTATTTGTGAATAATTTTCTATTGCTGGTCTTGGGTGTACATGAAGACCGATTCGGCATTTCGTCCCGTCGACAAATCGAGGAGGATGTTCGTGACGTGGCTCTACTACCCCTCCAAGATTAGGCCGCTCTCTTCTCCCGATTTAGATTTAGGTCAAGTTTTGAATATTTCACTCTCCTAAACTAAATCTAAATATAAATTTGGGAGTTCTTTGTAGATATTTGATGTGTTTTGTCAACATTTTGATATTGGTGTCTCTATATGATGATGGTGATGAGGACGTCGAACCTAGACGCGCACCGCAAGCCGTTGCAAATGGATTGGGAGATCTCGATGTGTGCTCATTCACCGAATCTTGTGATTGGCCATCGAATATTATGTTGACTGATTTGTTCTTGAGCGGTGAGAGTGTGCCTTTAACTGTACATTATGCTTTGTTATTTTTGGCTTTTATTTTATTTTGTAGTTATTGTTTCTAGGCTTGAAATCCTTATATATATATATGTCTCAACTCCTCGAGTATTATTCTAATATATGAGTGACATCTTCCTTTAGACAAAAAAAAAAAAGTCAAAATAAACAAGTCATTTTTTCTTTCATTCTTTTCCTTTTCTTTTTATGTGAAATCCGGTGAGGGCCGCAGGCCACAAGGCGAGGGTCACGGCCCTCGTAGTATTTCGCAGATTAAAAAAAAAAAAAGGAAAAAATCATTTTTATTTTTTATTTTTTTAATTTAGAAAATGTTCCCATTGCTGAAAAAAATTTAGGAAACGAGTTTTCCTAAAGTGGATTAAAAATGTAATTTTTTAAAGCAATATGGGCAGTTGAAAAATTTGCATTGCAATAAGTGAGTCATAAACATGTTATATGAGTCAATTTGGATTTGGGGCGATTGTTCCCGGTTCGATCCCACCCAAGAACTGGGAATTGGATCCTCTTTCGGAATCGGGGACCCGACATAAGGTCTCTGGAACCTGGTCCGGTTCCCGGGCGGTCCAATGATATTGGTTTGAGTTCAAAGTTCCCAACTTTTACATCTTCGGTTCTTCGAATCTTGACAGAGCAGAGCACAAATGCCTTGATGGATTCTCACGTAGGTAGGACTCGCAGCAACTAAATGCAAGCAGAAAACAAAAGCCTGATGGTTGAAGGCTTGAAGTCACAAATTAATATCGTGAGAAGAAAAGAACTGGGGGAGAGAGAGAGAGAGAGAGAGAGAGAGAAGATTCCTTTTTGAGACGAAGCTTCAAGCTCTGTAGGACCAATGGCATTTCATTTGCCCAGAAAGTTTTTCTCCCTCAAAGATAGTATGGAGAGGCCGAAAGAGACCGAGCTCGAATTGTGTAGTTGAAACTCCAGATCTCTGTTCAAGTCAAAGGGGAGAGAGCAACTGAGAAACCTGAAATTTTTTAAGGGGCCAAAAAATGAGTGGACAGCTACCCGGGCTCTTGTTGCGACTAGAGCTCTGATATTTGTCTACTTGAAACTGTAGGGGATTAGCAATTGAGGTCAGTGATGATGGGCGAGAAGCGATAGATAATTATGTTCATATTAAAAAAAAATAAATAAATAAAATTAATCGGTCCAATCAGATCTTGTACCCCTGGAAACAGGACCTGAAACACCGGTTTCGATTTTAAGGAGCTGAAACCGGACCACCGATCGGGTCCGGCGGTTCCCGATTTGGTCGATCCATTTTGCTCATGCCTAATTTGGACTTCCATTCGAATCGACCCAATCCACCCGTTGGATATATCTACTTAGGCCAGAACCTGATAGTGAGGTCCCCAATTTCTTTGGGTCCTTGGAGCCACGGGCCCGGCCTATCCAAAGGGACATCCATGATCCATGGACGCATTATTGAGCGCAGACTGGCATTTATGATTTTTGGGTCGGGATGGGGACGAGGCAAGTGCTTGCTGAATTGTATTGCAAAGCCATTATATGAATGAGAACGAGGAGAGGGCAATCTCTAAAGGCGTGCTTGGACCTTTGAGCGGGAGCTAATAAAGTGGTCTTGGCCTTTCGTTCACTTGGACTCGTCCGGCCTATCCTGTGTGCACCCAATCTATGCCTGGACCGCAAGAATTATGTAATTTCAAGGCTACCTAAGCTTTAACCAGCATGTTGGATAAAAAACAAAAACAAAAAGCTTTAACGAGCTCATGTTCCCGCCTTTCGACTAGAATCGGAAGATGAAAATTACGTAGGGCGAGGAAGTTGGTCGATGAACACACCCGAAGCACGGCATGACATCGAAGAGTAAGTATCACATCCCATCTTTCTTTTTCTCAATGGCGTTTGGATATGTGTCCGACCGCTCTCACATTAACTAGGCGGATCGAGGTAATCTTCGCATCTCATCGAAGACCTGATAACTATCGAGGTCCTTAAGCCATTAGGGGAGGCCCCTTAGGTAATCGCTTTCGCCACGACCCGAATCCGATCGGCTCGACTACCCCTCGACTCGAGACGGCGAGGTGGCGATGGAAGAGAAGGCGGATTGTCAATTTTGCTCAAATGATTGAACGATCTGGCTGGTGTGATCGTTGAAACCACACTTGGACTCATCTCTCTACTTACGATTGTTCGTGCACTTCATTCGGATGAATGCGATAACCGTGTGGCCATGAACAAATTCATTACCGCAATTCATCGTTCGATTAAAGACAAGGAATGTGGGCATCCATATGCGCAATGATTATACGCAAAAGTCCATCTCATCGGGACGACCCATGGACAATCAACTTCTCTTGTCGGACCAAAAAACAAAAAAAGGACAGAAATCTCCTGAAAAGAGGATCAATGTTTGGCATCTTCCATTTGCTGTCTTCCCGATGGGTTTTTTCACTGGTGATAAAAGCTCTGATCAATCAAGATCCCAAATCCAAAACCCAGAACAAAACGATCCACCCAGGAAGGGAAATAAGGAAGAGACGGAGCAACACATGCCGGATGGCCTGTTTTGTCCCGCTCGGCGTGCTTCAGGCGGGCGTGTCGGTGATCAAAAAATCCCGTACGGGTTCACATAGCGCCGAGCCGTCGGTCCAGGGTTCACTTAAAATATATTCGTCGGGCTTATTTTTTAATTTTTGAAACTTGAAACTTACGGCACATTCCCACTAAGGATCTATTCAGATTCTACTTGCATTCTTAATTGAACAATCGCGATCAATTATCAACTCTAATAACCATCATTTACTACTTACTTATCTACCGACAACAACTCATATTTAGACACCTATATAATATGAAATATTAACAAAAGTAAAGTCTTGGTCATGAATATCATCGAAAAATGCAGGCTCCGAATGGTAGTTCCATAATACATACTCATTATCGAAAGCCATACAAGACTTACATGATCACGTGAAATAGGAAATAAAAAAAATCGCAATTTAGATTTCAAGTCTGAAACTTAAAATTTACTCGCCGAGATCTATTTTCTAATTTTTAGAATCCGAAACTTACTCTACGTATCTTGAAATGGGACCGACTTTCATCGATCGGATTCATCGATTTTCGATTCTTACGCTGAGGTCAGGATGATATCCCTCGGGTTTACAAATTCCACGTGCATCCACGTCTCCGAAACGATTGGTTGAGAACGTTTTGTACGATTGCGTGGGACGTGGGCACACCTGGTTATCCTGCGTCCACGCGTATCCGACCCTGGAAACTCGTGAACAGTGTGCGGAATTGGGCTTCATGAAAGCCCAAAAACAAAAATGAAACGAACAAAATAAATGTGCTCGACAAAGATTGTGGGTCAAGCAGGGCACGTACGTGGAACACACTCGGTGGGATTGAGATGTCCGTCCAAACAGAGAAATTGGGGCAAATTGGCGAGACCCAGAGAGGGACGATACACGTTGGTAGGGTCCAAAAATCTAATGCTGTCAGATTGATGTTGAAAGTAAAGCGAAATGCAATCAATTGATGGAATGAAATGTGACTAGAGTGAGACTTAGACGTGATGTAAGAAGTGGCTACTTGTTAGCAACTCAAGATGTCGGACCTAGTCCTAGTCTCCAATGCATTCAGAGATATTAAGTTGATTCGGAGAGAATTATTGAAAAAATCATCAATTTATTACAATTTTTGCTAATTCGATAAATTTGAAATCATATCACATTTTACCAATCAAGTGCACTTGATTTATTCGATTGGAAATCGCTAACGAGGGTAATTTTTTTAATTTTTTTTAATGTTTCTTGTTATTTATTTGTTTTTATTTTTTATTTTTTTCCTTTTTTCCTTTATGGGCCTAGCGATGGTCCCTAACCACAGTAATAGAAAAAAAAAAGGAAAAGAGAAAAATAGAATAGAAAACTAAAAATGTAAACAAAAAAATAGAAAAGTTCACTCCAATGTTAGTTATGTCACGTAAAGCAGTAGACATCCATGTCGATAATTTCCTACTGAATTGAGCGGATTAACTCAATTGAAAAAAATGTGAAAAAGGCATAATACTCAATTGACATAATTATAAGATTTATGATTGCATTGTGAAAGCGAAATAAATTTAGCAATTTTTTGGGACAATCCGTTGAAATCGACCATGAAATGTTCTGGAGCAAGGGATACATGACTTTGGGACCGAATCATAGTCGGATGCATCCATGCGTGTCTTGCGATTGACTCCGCCTATCAGGTACAAAATAAATAGGCATGTATGATTAGTTTAGGAGGAGCTTACATCCGGTCTCTAAACTTTTATTGTTGATTTAATGTGATTTCCGAACTTCTAATTCGTATAGCCTAATTCTTGAACCGGTGGTCCAGTCGACATGTCGGCTTTGGCACGCAAAGTCGTAAGTTCGATTCTTATTAATGACTTTAGGCAATAATTTCGTCGAGGGGTCATTTTATCAAAAGCAGCCTCTCCATCCTATTCCACCACCAACCTCGCGTGGCCCTATTTATGTAAGACATTGCCCTGGTAATGACGTTGATTTGTTGATGTTTCTAACTTCAGAAAATCTTCATTCACTCAATAAATTTATTTTGGCGTAGTGACGTGCGATTTTGTCGGATTCCGCATCAATCAATCACGGAGCAAGTCTTGTATGCACTCGGCGCATGTGAGCTCACTCCATCTCGATTGTTAGATCACAAAATAGGGCCCACAAAATTTAAACCGTCGAGGTGAGATGGGCTCCCATTTTTTTTTCCCCCAATCACGAGGGCGACTGCGAGTGCATAAGTTTCTCCATAGAAGCGGACAGGAGCAAAACGACGCCGCCGTAACAAAGTCGCACATGCCTCCCCCCCAACGCACGCTTGCCCACTTACTAAATTCCATTCCAGTGACAGCACACGTTCCCGCCCCCGCTGGTCCTGCCTTCTTTTAACTCCAACCGCCCGTCGTCTTCATCGGTACGAGCTAGAATTGCGTGGAGGAACACGCTGCTCGAACGTTGCTGATCCATGCTTTGAGATTCAAAACCCCTCGAAAACTTCGACTTCCACGCGAAAATGTTACAAGGATGTGTGATATTTTTAAATTAATTCACTCGAGATATTATCCGTTTCAATCCGTTTCATACCGAAGCACTACAGTTTTGTCCTTTGGCGTACATGCCGTCACTTTTTAGGAGGCCACTTAACCCCATAATGCTTCTAATCGGAGAATGCTTGACTTTGAAGTTCTAAAATCGAGAGTTGCGCGTTCTCTCCTTATTCGGTGCCAGTTCGGTTAATTATCACTCCCATTCCCTATCCTAAAAACCTACCGAGAGCTGCTCCTTATTCGAGCCCTCTAAACCAAGCAATCACCCCTCTCCCTCATCGGATCAGGTCGTTACGGGGTGCATTTCGTTCAACCATTTCCGAACAAAAGGAAAAGGCATTTTTGCGTTTTGGAAACTATGAAAAGACAAAATGCCGTTGTCGATTCGTATGATTTAATAAATCCCGATTCCAAACCTTTCAAGAGTTTAAAGTACAGGCCCCACAAAACACCCATCGAATAAATACAGTACCGAGTCGTGTAGCCCCGCGACTACATCTCTTTGATCAGAAAGACATTCCATTCAAAACTCTTTGAAGTGTTTTCTTGGAAGTGAGAGCGGGCTAAGTGTATGGAGACTACGAAAAGTATGATGATACAAAGCTTTGTTTTCCACTTGATTCGTTCTTAAAGCCCACTTTAAGTTGGGCAACGACAACCATCAATTTTTACCCGATCTCGTATTACATTTGTAACATTGTGCATCCATCCGATACGTTAAAATACACGTACGTATTGTGTTAGAAAAGTTTTAAATTGAACAATTAGTGTGGCATTGAGCAATTGATATATCATAGTTAGCTCATAATTTATTGACTTAAGTTTTTGAGTAAAGATGAGTCTAATTGGATACCTCGAGGTTTGGACTTGAGCTCCATCTTGGTAATCTCCTTAGATGAAGGTATTGGCTACGCTCGCGCTCTTAACACATAATTCGAATGTGACGTGCTATTTGTGTTAATGTATCGTATTATTACAAACGGGACCTTTTCGCGAATCGAATGAAAAGGCGCATGTTCAATACTCGAACCCCGACTATACCTTTTTTGCGAATAAGATGGAAAAACGCATGTTTGATTCCCTAATGCCGCCGAGTGCAAATATTATTGTGCTTGGATCGCCTATCCGATCTGAATTTGACTGCTAAGTGCGAACATTCTTGTGTTTGGATCGCCCATCCGATCTACATTTTGTAGAAGTTTGTTGGTAAAACAAATGAAAGTGCCATTTTTCCAATCCCATATAGGATGGAAGGAAGGGTGTAAGTCACTTTATTAGTTAGTGCTATAATCTTCCAAATAAAGAAATGGGCAAATGGGTTAGACCCCACTATACTGTACATGATTGCACGATTATTAGGCGTACTTTGCACGCTTGCGCAATCGTGAATAATTATTGGCATTAATCAACGTTCATTTTATTTTTTGAGTTGCGATTATTTTTTATTAATTTTAATTGAGAATTTTAATTAGTAAAGCATGTCCAATGGTTGCAACTTGAACATAGTGCAACTGTTCACGTAGGAGTTGCAGCTATTTTTCATCAAATTCATTTTATAATTTTAATTAGGTAACTATGTCTAATAGTTGCAACTTTTCAAACATAACGGTTCTTTTGGATAACGAAAATGTGTGTCCGAATTAATTGTTTTTCGGACATGAAGAGGTATATCTCGGTTAAGCAGTAATTCGGACACTCTTCGATCACGAAGAGTTGTGTCCAAAATACAATTTTTGAGATATGAAAAGTTATCTTCTTTCGATTACTATATGTCGAGCGATTCTATTCATTTTCAAAACTTCAATTTTTAGAACTTTCAAATTAATTTTTTTTTCTCAAAGAGGGGCAAATAAATGATTAAAGTAAGTATTACCATGCCTCAAAATTTAATTCAATTTCATTCCAATCGATATTTTTCAACGGATTTGACCGCCCGATTCTTGTGTTTGGATCGCCCATCCAATCTGGATTTGACGTGGCATTCTGTGGATTCCGAGGCTTACCTAATCGAGTGGACTCTTTCGAGGATTTGATGATTTGAGGACAAGAAGATCTTCACTTTTGAATAGCTCGCATATGATTGTTAGTCTCGCTCCATCACGGACTTTCACAAGGCTTAAACTTGATGGCTGATTCGAGATCGCCTTAAAGATTAATCCCTTTTCGATCAGCAAATAGCAAGCATTTAAATTTAAGCTGTGTTTGTTTTACAAAAAAATGAAACAAAAATGATTTTCCGAAAAGCAATTTCCGAGTAAAGCGATTTGTTTTCCTTTATTTGATAATACGCGACTAAAAACTTTTTTCTGGTATTTGTTTTTCATTCGAAAAATGATTCAATCTCGTGACTCTATCTAAAAAAAAAAAGATCATATTTTCAATATTTTTTTCTTTCTTCTTCCTCCACTACAACGACCGGCGGCGGCAATGGACGATCTTGAGCTTGCAGGCGAAAGGCGAGCCTCAAGCTCGCAGTTTGGAATGCCACAGGACTCGTAGTGGAGGAAAAGAAAAAAAAAAAGAAAGAAAGAAAAAGAAAATTACAAAATAAAATATAAATACGAATGAAAATATTAAAATGATAAAAAAATCAAAAAAATAATATTAAAAAGTTCAAAAAAAATTTCAAAGGAACAAATCTGGAAAGTGTCTTCACATCTTTAAGCATAAATTTTTTGTTGATTGGAAAATGCATTTTTTTTTTTTGCGAAAAGGAAAATGCTTTTCCGTTGACTAAGTCATTTTTGACGAATCAAAATGGTGAAAGTCCTGAAAAACTAATTTCAGAAAAATATTTTTTTTTTTCGAAACGAACAGACTCTTGGAATCATTCGAATGCTCCCGTGACAAAGAAAAATGAAAATGCAATTGCAAAAAGGAAACCAAAATGAACCTAATTTTTTAATCGACGGCCCGTATTGAACTTTGATGAATTATATGCAGGAAAGCAACAAAGCAGGCGCAGCCCCCGGTGAACCCCCTGCGTCTGTAAAATCTAGCTATAAGGCCCAAATAAATTAGGTTATCCGTTCGGCTACGTGTTGATGGACCTCCGACTGTTGCCGGGCTAAAGCGAATTTCACCATGTGCGCTTCACTGGAGGGACGCGGCCCCACGTGTCGGACCATCACGGGCGCTGCCTCACGTGCTGACTGGGTTGGTGCGGACGTGGACGAATCTCCACCGCCCTTTCCATGGACCTCGGTCCTACAAAATTTCTTCTTGATTTCGTTTGTTCGTCTTGACATAGAGCAAATTTCGACCGGATTACTTCACTGATCGTTTTTTTTTTTAATTTTGAAATTAAGATTTCATTCATTTCCAAAAAAAAAAAAAAATACAAGAGAAAAGCATTGCAATTACAAAGTGCATCAAACAACTTTAAAATAAAACAAGCTCCATATAAGTTTAGGGGTCACAAGTTAAAAGAGTAAATTGACTTCTTCAAATCAAAATTGATGGCCGATCATGAAATTTATCTCAAGCAATGAGCGCATACCAAGATCTTCATATGCTGTTTAATGACTTTGCCTTTCAAGAAAAGCACGCTTAAGTTTCGCGTCCCCAATACCATCGTAAGTCGAAAGCAACAAGACCGAACGAAGACAAATATGACACTTTGTGAGAGTGAAACCTTCACGAAAGTTCTCGATCTCTTATGAAACAGGACTTGTCATAATAATAAAACTCGAGGAAAGAGAAAATCGGAATTCATACCCGCAAAAAATCCCAAATCTAGACTTATGTAAATGTTAGAGATCTCGGGTGGCAGATGACCTTGCCATTTTCCCTCTTCTCCTGTGTTGCTATAGAAGGTGTCAAATGACTTTTGGGGCGACTTTAGATTCTAACATTTTTGTAAATGTCAAGACCTCGGGTGTTTAGTGTAGAAATCACAAATTTCTTACGTCAAACATTTATTTATTCTTTTAAATACATACAAAACAAATTAGAAAAATAACCCCATTATCATTTGAAATAAATATTTTTTTTTTTTCAAAATCAAATCCATGTACTTGACTTAGCTAATTTCCATGGAAGTGCAAACTGATTTGTCCACATATAAGAAGCGAGGCTTCTCTCGTCATGGCATGCCCATCTCCCCGATTAATCCGAAGTTGGATCAAACATACATGGATCGAATCGATTGGACAAATTATTTAGACAACGCTTGCTATTGCAAATGGATATTTACTCCTGTATCGCATTGCAACCTATCTTCCACTCCGTCGTGGAGATGAAATGTTCCATGGTGCCGCAGCTGCTTCCTCGACACCAGCTAGCTTTGTCGTTTATATTAGATCAAGTGGACCCGAAAACCGTGATTGGTCATCGATGTACTACACTAGCTATGGCTATCCCACTCTAGAGAGTCGCCGCTCCACGCAAGCCAGGCAATCGGTCCACGCCACAAGCACATGTACAGTGAAGGAACCGATACGATGCAAGTAAAACGAAGTTAGGTACACGCTCATGTCTAGGGGAAAAGCTGTCGAACAGCACATCGCCATTGAGTGTGTGTGGGCACATAGTTGGAGTATAATAAGCCAAGAACGGCGGCCGGACGGGTTCAAACCGCCCAGGACCGGTCCTTTTCCTTTTGCTCGCGCCCTACGACATCGAAAAGGACAACCTTAACCACACATTTAATTGGCCCATCATTGAGAAGATATTATTGCCCTTCAGGCCCTTAAAATACTAATCGCATCTTTCTCCTCCTCAATTATATAAGTCTCCAGTCGTTGGAGGATCCACCGACTCCGGTCACACCTCGTAATGCATGGAAAGTCGTGTGCTTTTGTTCCTGTTCAACGCCCTCCGATAATCTCCTGTATTATCACTAAACCAATCCAAATGAGTCATAAATTTATTTCTTAATCCATATATAATAAAATGACTTATTATACGGGTTAATTATATTCAGTAAATGATTCATAAATTTATTTAAACATAATATAAGTATAAAATGTGCCATAAATGATCTTAAATAGGTTTTTTTTTTTAATATTTAAGACTGAATTGGTATTTACATGATAATTTTCCCCAGCTCCCTACCAAAAAACATTCATTTGACTTGATTCACATCGAATGTTTTTTTTTCTTCTAGCCGAACACTCTTATCTTTAATCGTCGTTGAACAAATTAATTAGTT
The DNA here is from genome assembly GCA_021437795.1 of Rhodamnia rubescens. NCBI lineage: Eukaryota > Viridiplantae > Streptophyta > Magnoliopsida > Myrtales > Myrtaceae > Rhodamnia > Rhodamnia rubescens. Next base: position 297,004 of record JAILYA010000017.1, read on the forward strand.
GTGGCCAAAAGGACCCCATTAAGTAGTAACAACTCCATTCCTCTTTTTTTTTTTTTTGGCTGGCAACTAATTAATGGGTCTTGCATTAATCGTCGGGAGAAGTGCCAAAAAAAATTCTAAACCTATTACATTAGTGTCAATTAAGTCATAAATTTTTTTTTAGTGTCAATTCGATCATAAACCTTTTGCATGGATGTCAATTTAGTCCTAAACCTTGTATTAGTGCTAATTAAATATTAAAATTTTGTATTGATGTCAATTCAGTTCTAAATATTTTATATTTTTGCTAATTTAATTGACTAATTTATGATTGAATAGGCATAAACGCAAAAGGATTAAGACTAAATTGACACCAATAAAAGATTTGTGATTGAATTAGTATAAATATAAAAGGGTTTAGGACTGAATTGGTATTAATATAATAGGTTTAAGATTTTTTTTTTTTGATATTTTTTCCATAATCGTCCAAAACTTCGTGCTTAACTAAGGACTTGCTCGAAAAAAAAAATAATTATCCCGGGGGGACCCGAAAATGTACCCAGTCATCCGACTCACCCACATGCAAGAACGCGACAGAGAAGTTGGGCGGGATTTCATGTGAGGATCCATGAAGACATGCACGAACAAATACGTGCCTTGTCAGATCTGACGTGTCCTGGCCCCACATGTCCCCCGTTACTTTAATCGTAAATTCCGTCCCCATTTCTTGTGATTTATTTTTGCGGGGGTCTGATCATGTAAGCGTTTCACCCACCAAATCGCCATGGACCGAGAGGAGGAGGAATTACCACGCTGATCCGACGTGGCAGTCAGTCCCGCAACGGGACGTACATTCTCTCTCTGCGGTCCGACGTGGAGTTGAAACGCGTCGAGACGCGATTGCACCCCCGGCGCTGCTTCGGTGGGCCCCGCGCACTCGTGAACCAACAATGACCGTTTACCAAAGGGTTACGTGTCTCGATCTGGACAGGCTCTTGTCTCCTTCCCGAGGTAAAGACGAGGAGGAGGTGATCGTTTTGATTATGGAGAATTGGAGATGCCATTACGATCGTGATGAACCCCATTAGCACCAGCACTCGTCAAATCTTTCCTTTTCTCCCTTTTGAGTTGGGTTGTTTTTTTTAATATGCTTAAAATGGAGCATATTTGACTCCACGAGGGCAAAAAGAGAAGACTAAATACATATGGGTCGATTCGTTTTGGACATGATAAGCTCTTGCCTTTCGTGTGAGATGAACTCGGGGGTGGTGGTGGGGGTGGTTACGTCGGTGAATGGGCTAAAAGATACTCGGTTAAAGTGCACGGGCGATCGAGCGCTTGGTTCGGAAGTAGCGTCAACTATATCCCTCCCGTAGATCTATAAATCGACCCTTGCTTGGTGCAAATAAATTAGGAGGTTTAGATTCATCGGCAGAGATTGACCCGTAAGTTCGGACATCACTTCTCATTCAAAGTGCGAGAGGTGCACTGCAATAATAAAAGTTAGTGTTCACTGTTCCTTATTTCTTAAATTTTAATATCTCGTTTTTTGGTTATTTCCAAACCATTTTATAGTTTATTTATCCTTCCATGAGGGAATGATTATGTGGGATGCTTTCTTGCTTGACATTGCTTGCGTGCCTGCGCTGCTTAGCAAGGAGATTAGAAGTAAATCGTATTTTTGGCGTGAAATTGATGCCTTCACGCACATGGCCCCGGATTTCCTCCATCACCCTTTGCCGTACTCGCAGCAACTGACTGCTTCCCCTCCCATTTTTAGCGATTCACGAAACACTTAATTTCACGGTCATGCTACTCGGTATCCCGAGGCCAATTCATTGCACGCGTAGATGTGAATCATCAAAATTGGGGAAAGAAGCATGCGAAACGACGATGGCCTTATAGTAAAAGCAACCGCTCAGAATTAGAACTGCTCAATTTAGTGGCGGCTAAATGTTGCATATTGCCGAATTCGTGAGATGTCGACACCTAATTCGTGAGATGTCGACACCTTTGCGAAGCGGACGGCGGATAAATTTTCTAATTGGGTTTTCCCCGTCACCCATTGAAAATGAACCCTACTTGCATTCTGATTGGGAAAGCAAACACACACACGCGCAAAGAAAAAAGGCAACGCATTGCCTGCCCTTGTTCTCTGAAGGACACACCCACAAAAAGATCCGATTTCAATTCAGAAAACCTACCTCTTCTTCTGCCTCGGACAACATCAATTGGGCAATCGCTAATCCATGTCCCGGCAAAACGACAATAATATGTGTTTCCTTTACTATTTCCGTGTCCTGATAACGTGAAGAGATTAGTTGTCTGTCCCCTTCAATGCGGCTATAACCAGCTGACTTTCGAAATCTTTGCCCTTTCATAAAAGCAAAAAGGTTTTCTCTGCAAACAGGGTTTTCCCTTTCCTAGGCACGACAGAAAGATGATCGAAATTTAAAAATAAAAAACAGAGATGAATATTAACTGCAGCCCTTAAAAATGAAAAATAAGTACAAAATAAAACTCAAATACATGGGCGGCGCCACCACTTTGGAACGGCGTTGATGGCTCAAGACAAAGTTGCCGCCGGCGGTCGCCGTTGATTCGGCCCTTTTCGAGGTGGGGAAACAAGATATTGACAAAAAAAGAGTCGTTGAAATCATTTCACCAATCGGATTTACAGCTCGGGTCACCCACGGTCCACAGCTAAAGGTATTAAAAAAAAAACATGCTCTTTTTTTTTTTACATAAATCACCCATCCGTGACTCTTTTTTTTTGTGTTCGGAGTTAATTTTGCATTCCGGAACATTTTCGCATATGAACCATCATCCATCGATGAATTTGTAAAATTATTATAATTCACCCTGCGGTTGAACATAATAAAGCATTCGGAGTACTTTCTCAGTAGAGATCGAGCCCGTGGAATTGCAAAAAACGAAAGCGAGAACCTTTCAAGAATTTAAACAGCGAGGTAGGATGGGAATTTTGAGTTGGGGGCGGTTATCCTTGAGCCGCTGCATCGCATCGGCATTGCAAACGAAACTTTCTTTACAAGGATAATGTCGGGTGCACCGTAAGTCGATTTGCTAGAATAACATATCAAGTAAGGTCATAAATTTTGTCGATCTTTATCTAAAAAATCAATTTACTCGGAACTAATTCTTTAACTACCGAAAGCCCTAAATTGACATATCTACGATAAGTTTACCCTTAGTTATTTTTTGTTAAATTTGATTAATACTACGAAAAATCCCAAAATAATACATCCGTGATAAACGGACGGTAAAAATCCAAAATTAGTACACACCCCGTCAATCGTCACGTGTCGTCTAACTCAGAATTTGATTGTAAATAGTAACTAACAAAGGATAAATTTATCACTAAGTATATCGATTTGAGATTTTTGTCGATCAAAAAATTAATTTGAAGTAGATTTATCACCTGTCAATTTGAGGCCTTTCGTCGTATTAACCATTTATTCAGTCATTTCACTAGTCGTACGTGTTTTAAGATATTTCTCTTTTGGGTTTTGTCTTTTAGTAATTTTTGCCGAAATCAGGAGGGACTGTTTTGCTTCCTTAGAATTTACCAGAGAAGGCCAAAATTTATCGTCGTCGCACTCAACAATTTCCATAATTCGATGGAGAATTTTCGAAATATCCCATCCCATTTTCGGATTGGGTCCTTTGTTGGTTTCTCCACACCCCAACCAGCGGCGTCGATCAAAAGGGAGGCCCCACGTGTCGCGATCTGGACGGCTCCCGCGCCTCGAACTTGCTCGACGTTTAACCCTCGACGCGGTATAAAAGGGCCACCAAACTCCGCTCGGTTTCCATATAGTCTCGTGAGAAGCCAGTGCTCCTCTGCTGAGCGCTCTCTGTCTCCCTCTCCGAGAAGAAGCATTCCTCAGTGGAATGCGCTTCTGCTGAGCTGATTTCTCCTGTCGTCTCGCTGTCTCTCTGCGTCTGCGTCGTTGCCCCTCCGCGAAGAGCAAGAGATCTTTCTCTTTCACTTAGGGATCATCTGGTGAGTTTCCGGTGGAGATTTTCCGCGTTTTGAGGTGTTGGTTGTTGTGTTGATTTTCTGTGTGGCCGACCTTCGCTGCCATGGAAGATGGACTCTCTTTTGAGTCGAGGTGTTTTCGATTGCTTTCGAGTTTTGAGCTGCTTCTTTGTGAAGAACTCTCCGAGAGAGAGAGAGATGGTTGCCGTCGAGTTACGTGCCTGATATCTTTCGGCGTTATTTGAGCTCATCTGTGTTGGTCGTTGAACGACCAGTACTTCCGTTCGAGATTCATCGTCCGCTCTCTCGAAGGACTTTTAGTTCGCGGAAGAGGCCGACTTAAGAGAAATTTCATTTGGTTTCTGACCGCTGAGTGGTTTTTGCTTGCTTTGTGGTGACTTCTTCGCGTTCTGGTGGTGGCCATCTGGACATCGTTTGGAATTTCAAGCTCCGACTCGTGTTACCTTGGGGCGAATTCGGCATCGATTCACTGAAGTCCCGGTGGATCCAGTCGGAAATGATAAGTTAACCCCTGAGATTCGCAAAGTTGAAAAACAACTGAAATCTAGATGCGAAAAAGACGTACTCGAGACCTTTTAGTTGACGACTCGAAAGTTACTCGACCTATTGCCGTCGTCATCGGAGGACCTACCCCCGTTGGAGCGCTTCTTTAATTTTCCTCCCGTGAATCCGGTCGTTCTGAATCTTTGAACTCCTTTCTCGTGTATCTTTCAGCTCTACTTCCCATCTCACAGGATACAAAAATTAAGGAAGAAAAACGAAGTAAATGCTAAGCTTTGTAAAGCTAAAGTTCAAAAGCGCGAGCTGCTTCAGACGATTTTCCATCTTGTATTTTTTCCCTTTTCTTGGAAAAAGATTTGAGTGGTTTGTTATTGATTTTTTTTTTTTTCGTCTGTCGATGCAAGTTGTTTCCTTTCCTTTTCTTTGCCTATTTTTGCGTGGAAGCCCCTGTAGATTCCCTTTATTTTCCAGGTAAGGCGGTAGTTGGAGCTTTTGCTTCTTGGAGCTTCAGTAATGGTCAGAATAGTTTCATCTACCCGAAAGCGATATTTTGTTATGTTCCATAAGATCCAGAACAGAGCAAACACCACAAAATTAGTGTGGCTTCCGTGTTTCAAATTGTATTTTCCTCCTCTTCCAGGAGGAGAAGGAAAAGAGAACAGATGGGCTTAACTGTTCAAACCAAGCTCCAAGTTCCCATTGACAAAAACATGCATGTTCAGGAATACCAAACGCTGAAGCGACCGGGGAAAATTTGCTTGCATCTTCGTTTCCTTCCCTTCTTAGTTACTCCCTGAATATAGTAAACTGAGATTGAAAAACCAAGAATAACATATTTTTAGCATCGTTTTTTGTTCTTTTCCTTTTACTTTCCCCATTTTTTGTTCTTCGGGGTAGGTCAGGATGTTGAGGACTGTATCCGTGCATCAACCCAACTGGTTTGCTCATTCATGGATGTCGCGTGACAGTCATTCTAATGCACGCCTAGCGTTACGCAGGAAACATAAATCCCTAGGTTATTCTTAGAACCTTCCCTCAATATTTTTTCCCTTTCTCCCGTCCTTTTTTTTTTTTTTTATAGCATTGTCATTTGTTTGGGTGATTGAGTTCATCCTTGTTGCTACTGATTTTTGTCCTGTATCATTCCTATTTAAGGCAACGTTTGCTTCAAGGGGGCACGGTATTTACTCTTGGCTTGTATCTGGAATTGCTGACTCTTTAGTCTGTCTGCTCTTTCGCAGTATTAAGGTGCTCAACCATGACGGTCACACCAAAAATCTCCATCAGTGATGGGAACCTTGTGGTTCACGGAAAAACCATACTCACGGGGGTGCCGGACAACATTGTGTTGACTCCAGGTTCTGGAGTTGGGCTTGTTGCTGGTGCATTCATTGGGGCTACTGCCTCTCACAGCAAGAGCCTTCATGTTTTCCCTGTTGGTGTTTTAGAGTACGCACTATTCCACCTTTATTGTGTATGTTCATTCTTTATTCAATACGTGTAGACTTGTGCAATGACCAAATCCTGTTATGTGCATGCTCAGATTTTATCCGTGCAATTGATAGCAACTGCAATTGAACCATATTAGTCACGAGAGGCCGGATTTTATCTAATATGATTGATTATTCTGAAATGAACTTGATACATCCAAGTTCTTGGAAAAGGACCTGTACATTAAATTTGATGTTTTTGGTTGTTATCTGGAAAAATGGCTGAGGACATGTATTACCGTGGCTTTAATTTAACTCTACTATGAGCTTAATGCTAAGAGATAGCATGTTGCCATAATTTTTATTCTCCTGCTATATATTATACTATTCAACGGGGATCTCAATTTAGGAGAGATTCCCAAGCTTTAAACGACCTTTCTTTTTTAACTCTTCCAAGCTTTTAATAGAACAGGTTCGCCACACTTTACCCTAGTAATACTGGATATGGGGAAGTAAATTGGTTCTATTTGCTTGATTGCATTTAGATTGTTTGGAACTAGTCTGGAACGAATGAAGATTGACAACCTGCTTATGATCCATTTCTGGAGACTAAATATCATATGTACCCCTCTATACCAATATGATATAAGAGAACAGTTCTGTTCATAGAATGGTCATCTCCTACTATATTTTCCTCCCTTACATTATGATTTGAGGGTCAGGTTTAGTAAATTTAAAATATGATGAAGAGAAATTAACGTAAGCATTTGTGTGGGCTATTTCTGAAATTTCTTGTTCTTATCTTCTGATAGGGATCTTCAGTTCATGTGCTGCTTCCGGTTCAAGCTCTGGTGGATGACTCAGAGAATGGGAACAAGTGGGAGAGACATCCCGCTTGAGACCCAATTTATGCTCGTAGAGAGCAAAGTCAACACAGAGACAGGGGAGCAGGGTGATCCATCGACCATTTATACAGTCTTCCTCCCTCTCCTTGAAGGCCCATTCCGTGCTGTTCTTCAAGGCAATGACAAGAACGAGCTAGAGATCTGCCTTGAGAGTGGTGAGTAGATCATGCTCATCAAAATGTATGAGACGTTGTAGACCATATACACACTGGATATGCGCTCAATTAGGGGCCATGTCAACTGTTAGTTCTGTCATGTTCCATCGGGCAATAGTGGAGACACCTGACCATATGAAATCATGCGGTGAAGATGCAATGGATGCGAACACAGTCAGGCTGGATAAACCACACAATTACTGCATTCACATGACACAAATTACTGGAGCTTATAGCATTTGTGGAAGAGCAATGTAGAGTCAATCAAGCTCGAAAGAACCAAAACAACATGTTTTTTTTTGTGTGTGTCCTGTTACGTGGTTTTGCAGGAGATAGTGCTGTTGAAACCAACCAAGGTCTCTACCTTGTCTATATGCATGCCGGGACTAACCCCTTTGAAGTTATCAACCAGGCTGTGAAGTGAGCCCTCCCAACTTTCATGAACTTATTATGTTGAATAATCTTAAAATGTTATAAGTTGCACCATGCATCATGAATAATTCTTCTGAACTCTGAAACAGGGGTGTTGAGAAACACATGCAAACTTTCCTTCATCGAGAGGAAAAAAAGGTGGGCGCGCTCTCATTTATTGCCAAGATGATTTAGTGCCTCCATTAGAATAAAACTTACTCGACCTTTTCATTTGGTTTTTTGGCAGTTGCCTTCTTTCCTTGACTGGTTTGGTTGGTGCACATGGGATGCGTTCTATACTGACGTCACAGCAGAGGGAGTAGATGAAGGCCTCAGGAGGTAAATAATGAGAGCCTAAGTTCAGCTTCAGCATTTTATTCTGAAGTAATAGCTTGAGTAAAATACGGTGTAAGGATGGATGATGGACTTTGTGGCATTCCCCTTTTCAGCCTATCCGAGGGAGGAACACCTCCAAGATTCCTTATCATTGATGATGGTTGGCAGCAGATTGAAAACAAAGCCAAAGAGGAAAGTGCTTCCATTGTACAGGAAGGAGCACAGTAAGACCCTGCTCCCTGTTACTCTGCTATTCAGTAACCATGGAAAACAGACACATCATCAGGAGCTACAACTACAATCTTTAAGACTAAATTTAGTGCATGGAAAACATATCTATCGTTTTAAGGACTTGCGAATGAATATGCCTGATAACTTTGTCGACTACCCTGTACATAATAACAAGATTCTTAAAGGATTAGCGGAGGTCTTCCTGACTTTGTTTTCCTCTTTTGCTACTCATTTTTCATGTTTCATTTTCTATAATCAAAGTAACCACCACATCCGTCTTATTTTGTTTGTTTTAGGTTCGCTAGCAGGCTGACTGGCATTAAAGAGAACTCAAAATTCCAGAAAAATGGCCAGAATAGCGAACAGGTCTCAGGATTGAAGCATGTTGTTGATGAAGCCAAGCAACATCGCAATGTCAAGTAAGTCTCTTGAATGATTTTTTCATTTTAATTATTCCTCTTATTTTTCGTGATTCTTTGAATTTCGCAACATATCTTGCAATTTGTATTCTTTCTCTCAACAAATTTCTTCCTTCTAGGTAAGCAGCGAGCAGTGAATATAAATCTTGTTCTCCAACACATACTACAAATGCCTTCTCTTTGCTTTTAACCACATTACAGACCTGCCTTTAAAGTAATAGATTGAAGCTACTTATTTGCTTTGTGATTGTATCTGTGTGACTAGAATATGATGATATCTGACTGAAGAGGTCAAATATTTTTATTTAAATTTTAACATTTGTAACTGGTGCAGGTTTGTCTATGTATGGCATGCTCTTGCTGGTTACTGGGGCGGAGTAAAGCCAGCTGCTGCTGGCATGGAACACTATGACACTGCTCTGGCATATCCAGTACAGTCCCCAGGTGTACTTGGCAACCAGCCAGACATTGTTATGGACAGTCTCGCTGTTCATGGCCTGGGTCTGGTGCATCCAAAGAAGGTATTCAACTTCTACAACGAGCTTCATGCCTACTTGGCTTCATGTGGAGTTGATGGAGTGAAAGTAGACGTTCAGAACATCATCGAGACTTTAGGTGCTGGTCACGGGGGAAGGGTGTCTCTTACCCGCAGTTACCACCAAGCCCTTGAGGCTTCCATTGGTCGAAACTTTCCCGACAATGGATGCATTGCTTGCATGTGCCACAATACCGATGGGATTTATAGTGCCAAGCAGACTGCTATAGTGAGAGCTTCTGATGACTTTTACCCCAGGGATCCCGCGTCCCACACCATACATATTTCGTCTGTGGCTTATAACACGCTTTTCCTTGGAGAGTTTATGCAACCTGACTGGGATATGTTCCATGTAAGTACGAAGAATTCGCGAAATCCTGACATATAGTCGATTCTTCTCTTTTCAGTTTTGGTTGCATATCTTTACTAATTTCTAACCAACTGAAGATGGTATTTTTGGGTAATAAGTCAGTGTTCTGCTTCCTCCATGGAGTTCCATATAGAGTGTACAGGATCATAGTCTTGGGAGGTCATTAGCATGTATCAATTTAATTAGGGAGTTCTAGTTGACATTGCTACCTTTTTTCAATTACTCATAACTAAGTCACTCGACGAAATTTTGCCTATTGCAAAATAAGAAGTTCTTTTCCATTGACCTATATGGCCTTTCTGCTGTTTACATGAGAAAATGGCTGCTGTAGCGTCTTTTACTTATTTTGTGTGCCTGGGAAGCTGATGAAAATGTTTTCCTTTGTCAGAGTCTTCATCCAGCAGCAGAATACCATGGTGCTGCTCGTGCTGTTGGAGGCTGCGCAATATACGTGAGGTAGTTTTGAGCGCATGCTACTATCATCCATATGAGTGCTTGTTTTGACGTTGATAAGGGTTATAATGGGAGCGTGTCTTCTTGCGATGTGTGTATATCAGTGACAAGCCAGGCAACCACAACTTTGAGCTTTTGAAGAAGCTTGTCTTGCCAGATGGATCTGTTCTACGTGCACAACTGCCTGGTAGGCCTACACGTGATTGTCTCTTCGTTGATCCAGCACGGGATGGAATCAGTTTGCTCAAGATATGGAACTTGAATAAATGCACCGGAGTGGTCGGAGTATTCAACTGCCAAGGTGCTGGCTGGTGCAAGGTTGTAAAGAAAACTCGCATCCATGATGAATCACCTGGTACCCTCACTGGCTCTGTCCGTGCTACGGATGCTGACCTCATTTCCCAAGTGGCCAGTCCGAATTGGAATGGAGAGACTGTTGTTTATTGCTACAGATCAGGTAATTATATAAACCTGTCATTCCGAAGAATGATTCTAGAATGTAGCGTTTCTTGGATACTCGAATATTCCAAATTTTGATACCGTTGGAAATTCCAGGGGAGGTGATTCGGCTGCCGAAAGGTGCATCCGTCCCTGTTACTCTCAAGGTTCTGGAGTATGAGCTTTTCCACTTCTGTCCACTGGAGGTAAGAATTCTATGCCATGCGATAACTATTTCGGTCTTTGCAAGATGCGGTTCCTAATACCAACCTTTCTCTTCGGCAGGAAATTGCATCTAACATCTCTTTTGCTCCAATTGGCCTGCTCAACATGTTCAACTCTGGTGGTGCCGTCGAGCAATTTGACATCCACATGGCTTCTGACAAGAAACCGGAGCTTTTCGATGGGGAAGCTTCTTCGGAGTTGACCACTGCCCTCAGCGAGAACCGTTCTCCAACTGCGACAATCGCACTCAAGGTGAGGGGATGCGGACGATTTGGCGCCTACTCTTCTCAGCGGCCATTGAAATGCACCGTGGGCCGCGTCGAGACAGAGTTCGTCTATGACTCGGCCACGGGTCTGATGACGGTGAACCTCCCCATCCCGGAAGAAGAGATGCACAGATGGCCGGTGGAGATTCACGTTTAAGCTGTGTCATTGTAATAATGATATATTGGATTAGACTGAGGAGGATCATGTTGGGGTGGGATTTGTAAGGGCAATGGTGGGTGGGTTTCTTCATTGTCAAGGTATAAGAGAAGGCGAGTGAGGAAAAAGACCCTTTGACACGGGGCATTATCACTTACCATGCATGCCTTCCTTCGATGCTAATAAAAAGTGCTAATGAATTCCGAATCTGTCGCCTCTCTTCCCGATCTGTTTGAAGCGCACGACTCTCTCTCTCTCTCTCTCTCTCTCTCTCTCTCTCTCATGTGCATGAGCAAACTGTCGTATACGAGGATGGCGAAGTACCTAGCCGGAGATCATTTGCATAGGACCTTTCGATCTTGATAGAACTCCTAGGAAGAGGTGAATGTCGAAGGATAACGTAACAGCCCCTCATCTTTTCGTGAAGGGGTTGCCGGAGATTTTCTTGATTCCGCCAGCACCGGGAACGCATTCACTCTTGACATGCTATAACGAAGAAACGGATCCATGATTTTAGTTGCTAGATCAGGACGTCAGCAAGAACTTGTTCTGGTCCTGCCCTTTTGAGAGTGAGAGTGAACTGTCTTTCCACATTGGTTCCACCGAAGATAAACAGCATGTCGTCGAAGAGCAGAATATCCGTGCTTAAAAAGTGTAGGATTTTGTCTGGTCGAACATAAGCGAAGCGGACAATAAACCAAATAAACATGGGTAATCAATTCGAATAAGGGTCCGTAAAGTAAAACTAGTCGGCAACTTAATCAAATAAAAGTTGGTGATAATTCTAATTGAGGACGGTATCAATTTACATAACTAGTAAGGAAGGGAACTGACAACGGTAGCTTAATAGGTTAGTCATTAAAATTTAAGAAAAAAAAATAGGCTATTGAAGTAATAAATCAAAAGGCAAAAAATCAAAATGGTCACAATGCAGAATTTTTTACAAATCATGAAGATCATGAAGATAGCACATCAAGCGGACTATCCATGAGTTGAACATTTGGAGATCTTTTTCTGATTTGTTATTTATTTATCATGTAGATCAAGTCGTTATCTTTTTCTGATTTGTTATTGTGTAAATCATATCATTATCTTTTGTTTCCACTATAGTAACAGGTGACAATATCCCTATTTATACTATACAATGTATCAATGAAAAATACGCTTCAGTGTCTCAATTTTTTTTGTTTTCTTCATGGTATTAGAGCCACGCAAGGCAAACTATCTTTTCTTCTTGCAAAGAAAGAAAAAAAAAAACTCAATACAATCATGTTGAGATTTCCATTTCCTTCAAACATCAATGTGGCAAATTTTGTTACGTTGAAGCTCAATGAAAATAACTTTTTACTTTGGGAGACATAGGTATTGTCTTTGATTGAAAGTCAAGACCTATTTGGTTTCCTTACAGGAGATATAAAGGCACCACCGCAGACTTGGGCATCATGGGTGCCTAGTGATCGTCTTGTGAAGTCTTGGATTGTGGGCACACTCTCGGAAGATGTTCTCGGACATGCCGTTGGTCTCCAAAGTAGCATCGAAATGTGGAGAGTTCTCACCGATCATTTCAAGCAAAGCTCAGTGACTCGTGAACTTGACCTTCTTGGACAACTCCAACACATCGGGAAAGAAAATAAGCCTTTATCTATTTATCTTCGCAAATTTAAATCCATTTGCGATCAATTGCATTTCATTGGTAAACTCTGTGTCGATGCTAATAAAGTCTTCATATTACTTGAAGGACTTGATGATAGTTATGAGTCGTTTAAACGACTATGTTCGAGCCTCCTCTTTTATCTCATGTCAAGTGGTTGCACAACTTCAAAGCTATGAGTTACGAAACAAGCACACTCAAATCATGCACCCGAATAGTTCAATGGCGTTTATCTCGCAGCAATACAACGGTGGCTACAAAAATAGCCCCGAGAGGAAGAGGTAGAGGACCCACTTTTAATTCTAAGGGTCGTGGTTTTTCTCAAACGAACCGGAATGGTCGGCATTTTTCAGGAAAATATTATGCTCTCTTAGCAATCCAAAGCCCCACGGTACTTCGCCAAAGTCAAACTTTAGAGTGCCGGATCTCTTTGAGAGGAAATAAAAAAAAAATCTTTTGTCCGCTGATTTGTAATTGGAAGATAAGGGCATGATGCACTTAAATTGTTGGTATAAGAATTTACATTGTTTCGAGATTATGCTACTTTGTTTAAAAATACGAGTGATGATATACCTCATGGTCCAATCGCAACGTATTGTCTAATCATATCTCAAACCTAAAAAAAGACGAAGAATGGCATCCGGACACTAATGCCTTGGCTTAAAATTCATGGACAAATAATATTGCAATTGATGAATTAGAAGAATTTTTGTATAATATGAAATTAGGATAATAGGTTAATCTTGTGAGTGTAGTCCCTTACTATGGCTATGATAATGTGATAGTTGGAAATGGTGCATCAATGCCAATTACTCATGTTGGGACCGGTCAATTTGGCAATGACCCTCTAATTTTCAATTTTTTTAAGAATTCAATTCTCTTCTTTTACTTAATAATGTTCTAGTTGTTCCGGAAATTAAGAAAAATTTATTATTTGTCTCTCAATTGACGAGAGATTATCCTTGCTACTTTGAGTTTGATGCCTTTAGTTTTTCTATCAAGGACTCCAGGACACATCGTATTGTTGACGGGAACTAATCGTCAAGGATTATATACCAATAGGGATCCACAACCCATGTCATTCTTTTCTCGAGAAAGACGGTTGCCGATGAACTCACTTGGCATCGACGATTGGGCCATCCAAATAGTCGTATTTTACAGCTTTTGCGATCTAATGATTTGATTTCAAGTAAATAAATCAATTGGTACTTTATGCACAAGTTGTCAAATTAGTAAAAGTTCAAGATTGCCATTTTCTTTATCTCGATTCTTGATGTACTCATCCATTGGGGAAAATACATTGTGATATTTGGGGACCAAGCCCAATTTCTTCTATGCAAAATTTTCGATATTACGTAGTATTTATTGATGATTTCTCTTGATATTGTTGGTTCGTATCCATTGAAGCGAAAGTCGGATTTCCTTGGGATTTTCCTATCTTTTTCAAATTGATTGAGAATCTTGACAGAAAATTAAAGTTTTCCAATCGATGGAGGAGGCGAATACACGAGCAATAATTTTCTTACACATCTCCATGAATGCGGAATACAACACCAACTTTCTTGTTCGGTGTACACCCGAGCAAAATGGTATTCTTCGAGAGAAAACATCGACACAATGTTGAACTAGGGCTTGCTACATTATTTGAGGCATCTATCTTGCTTAACTATTGGGTGGAAGCATTTACAACAACAAATTATTTGATAAATCGGCTTCCGTCAACTGCTCCAGGGCAACCAAAGTCCATACTCGATCTTATTCAAGAAGGATCCTAATTATTCATTACTCCGAGTGTTTGGCTCTCGTTGTTATCCATACTTACGCAACTATGCAATGAACAAATTTGACAAGCGCTCTTTACCGTGCGTATTTTTGGGATACAGCGAAAAATATAAAGGACATTTGCCTTCATCAATCTATCGGTTGTATTTATATATCTCGACATGTTGTTTTTGATGAACATTACTTTCGTTTTGCCTCTTCTTCTCTCGAGTTCTTGCTATGACTTAGGGGAGAGATTTTGCAATGGAGTTCAACTCTAAGTCCACCACAAACAAAAGCCTTTGGTGATCATTCGATTGTGCCCCTATCCAACCTAGATGTTGGTCAAAATGGTTGCTCATCAACAAATATTGACTCTCCCGGTGAACGTGCACGTCTATTTTTCGAGATAGAACCAAACTTTAATAGTTCATCAAATCATATGCAACGGCTAGCGAAGAGCGACTCTATCGTTCGAGACTCAACTCGAATCTTCCACATCCTCAGTGCATCCAATGATTACACGTTCAAAGGTCGGTATGTTGAAGCCAAACCCTAGGTATGCCAATATAGCAGAATCATCTATTCCTCCCGAGCCACGCACCTTGTCCATTCAGCCTTAAAACACCCTGGTTGGATAGCCGCTATGCTTAAGGAGTTGGTTACTCTTAGAATTAACAAAACATGGGAACTTGTTCCTCGTCATCCCTCAATGAATGTGGTTGGATGTAAATGGGTGTACAAAGTAAAGCTACATGCGAGATGGTTCCCTTGATCGATTGAAAGCCCGGCTTGTTGCAAAAGGCTTTCATCAAGAGGAGGGTGTTGATTTCATGAAAACCTTTAGTCCGGTAGTCAAACAAGCCACTATTGGCCTTGTCTTGTGTCTGTTGCTATTATTCAAAATTGGGAAATTCACCAATTAGATGTCAAGAACGCCTTTCTACATGGCGATCTTGATGTTCTTGTCTATATGGAACAACCACCGGGCTTCCGAGATTCAACTCATCCTAACCATGTTTGCTTACTCAAGCGTGCACTTTATGGCCTCAAACAAGCTCCTAGGGTTTGGTTCGACAAGTTCAATGATTTTCTTATGGAGTATGGATTTTTCGTAGTAGTGTCGATCCTTCATTATTTGTCTATCATCATGATGGTCATATTATTATTCTATTACTCTACGTAGATGATATAATTCTCACTTTGGTGATTCCTTGATATTACCGAACCGTCTTATGCGTGCACTTGGTCAAGTATTTTCCATGAAAGACCTTAGGGCTCTTCATTATTTTTTGGGCTTTGAAGTCAATCGATCTATTGATGGACTCTTTCTCTCACAACAAAAATATGCCTTGGATCTTTTGAATTGGGCATCAATGGCGCAATGTAAACCGATTGCTACTCCGATAGGCGTCAAGCAGCCACCACTTAAAAATGGTGATAAGCTCTATGCTGATCCATCCCATTTTTGAAGCATTGTCGGCGCTCTTCAATATCTTTCTCTCACCCATCCGGATCTCTCACTTGCGATCAACATGGTATGCCAATATATGCATGCTCCAACTGTTGCTCACTATCAAATGGTAAAACGTATCTTGCGATATATACGCGGCATTTTACACCTCGGGCTTCGCATTTTATCTCGTAGTTCTCTCTATTTATTTGGTTTTGCCGATGCAGACTGGGTTGCGTGCAAACTCACCCGACGTTTTACCACCGGTTATTGTACTTTTCTCGGCTCGAACTATATTTCATGGTGTGCCAAGAAACAAGTTACTATTGTCCGCTCCACAACCGAAGCGGAATATCGGGCTCTTGCTTCCACAACTACCGATGAACTCACTTGGATTTCATACATACTACGTGACATTGGGATCTACCAACGTCAACCTTCATTACTTTTCTCCGACAACATGCCAGCATTACATCTCACAACTAATCCCGTCTTTCATGCTCGGACAAAGCATATTGAGATTGATTACCATTTTGTTAGGGAAAAGGTTGCTCTTGGTTCTATTGTAACTCAATATGTTCCGTCTTCCTTGCAAGTTGGTGATATTTTCACCAAACCATTGACTCGAGACAGGTTTTTCGGTTTACGAATCAAACTCGATCTCCGGGTCCTCCCCATTGCCGGTTTGAAGGGGAGTATTGAAGTAATAAATCAAAAGGCAAAAAATCATAATGGTCACAATGCATAATTTTTTACAAATCATGAAGATCATGAAAATAGGACATCAAGCGAGACTATCCACGAGTTGAACATTTGGAGATCTTTTTCTAATTTGTTATTTATTTATCATGTAGATCAAGTCGTTATCTTTTTCTGATTTGTTATTGTGTAAATCATATCATTATCTTTTATTTCCACTATAGTAATAGGTGACAATACCCCTATTTATACTGTACAATGTATCAATGAAAAATACGCTTTAGCGACTCAATTTTTTTGTTTTCTTCATAGGCCCCGTAAGCACCTCAAGCGAGATTTGATAGTACAAACTAAATGGTAACTTAATCGGAGAAAAGTTGGTGAATCTCGCAAATAATAGCTTGTCTATGAGCCAGTAGCTACAAATTAATTTGTAATTTAATTTGGGAAAAAGTTGGTAATCACTCCTATGCTTTCAAGCCTTTTAGTGGAGAGATCCATCAAGGGTTTGTCTTCTTTGGAGAGAAGTGGGCGATGCTTATGCTTTATCACTTGTTGATTGATCAGATGTATGATTGTACATGGCTGTAGAAAAACACGTCCCCTATCGTAACCAATGTAGTAACCACCGAGACCGTCTTACGTTATTATTATTGAAGCGCACCCTTGTGAGTACACTCGTTATTACCCAATATGCCGAACATCGGATCATACGTTAGTGGGACCGCTCGGGACTAACCTGGTGTTCCAAGTATTTCAAGCATACCCGCACACGTCCATCTCACTTTGCATCATCATTAGAAAGCAAGTCCCACACACTTCCTTGGGGGATCAAAACCTTGGACGACAATCCCAACAAGCATGCCACTGCGTGGTTAATCGAGACTCCCAACGTCCTAATCAAAAGCATTTTAAGGTTCGTCCTGGCTGGCTGGAACAACGATCCGCAATCAGGATTTGAGGTCAATCTTGGCAGGTTTGGCCTGGCCCCCATACCTCCGCGGCACGAACGCACCATCATCGACTCTCAATCGGACATTGACGGTTGGGGGAAGACAAGCATCCCCGTCATCGACCGACACACGTGGCGTCCGGATAGCCGTACATGGAACGTCCATTACACAAGCTAGAAGAACTCCTCCTTTGTCCGCCTTAAACTCTCGCCCATGTTGACGTCACGAGGAATTTTTGCAACCCGATTTCATCGTGACCAAATTCGAATGAGTCGAGTCATTCAATGACTTGGTTTCTACGCAACAAAAAAAAAAAAAAAAGGTCCTAAACTCATTGCATGGACGTTCGAGTCCACAAATATTTTAATTTTTTGCAAATTTGATCCTAAACATTTTGACGATTTGGCAATGTAGTCATTTCGGCTAATTTTTGCATCGCTATATTTGCCAAGATTTTAAGGTAGAATGGTAATGCATTTGCATTGGGAATTTACGCTTTTGTGGGACAAATTCTTGCTTGCCTTTGTTTTGGTAGTATTGCCGCCCAATACTTATCACTGCATCTGTCTAAGATCGTTTTCCATTGGAAGGATCCGGTGGCAATTCGTAATGTGACACCGATGGCGTTGACTTCGATAGTTTTTACAAATTTTTCAATACTTTTCTGAATTTTTTCTTCTTTATTTGCATTCCGTTTCCTTTTCTTTTTTCTTTTTCATTGTTTCCCTCCTCGGCCACAAATGAGGGCGTTGCAGCACTCGCCAAATCTAGGTGAGTCACCACAGTCTAAAAAAAAGAAAGGAAGGAAAGAAAAAATGGTAAAGAAAACAAAAGAAAAGAATCGGATTAGTTATTAAAAATTACAAAAATTATCCACGTTGGTCTTTGGCCGTACTACGTAAAATGGCTAACATCTATGTTAGCAATTTCTAGTAAAAATTAGTCTAATGAACCAAATTGGCAAATAGTCAAAAGGTTTAAAATTAAATTGGCCAAATTGAAAGGTCTATAATTAAATTAGACTCTTTACAATTGCTTAATGCCGGTTACTATATTCACACATGAATTGAGTGCTTTTAATATTTGGTATTTGCTCTTTTTGCGAAACTTAAGCGGTTAGATAAAGATGCGGTTTAATATGGACCTACGAAGATTTGAACTCAAGACCTTCTATTTCGATACCATACAAGATTTCGTGAGACTATTGCCAACTATTTTAAAAACTTAAGGCTTTTAGACACAAGTGTGATATAATATTTGAATATTTTATCAGTATGTTTAAGTATCGACACGTGAATGTTCTAGATAGTGTGTTGAACACACCCAGGGCATGACGACGACGAACTCATAAGTTTGGTCTTATCGGGGTTGCCCTAACTTTCACCGAAACACAGACGGCAACTAAGTTGCCTGATGCAAGCACTTTGGAGATTGCCATGCACACACCCACACATACGCATGCATATATATCTGGGAAATGGATCAGGGGTGTCTTGTTGCTGATATGCTTTCTCGATTTAGAAGATGATGCAAGGGTCATTGCCCCACGACCACATAACGCTCTTTTGGTCTCTTAAGCTATGCTCGGTCATTGGCGTACCACGTTGAGATTTGGGAAGGAGGAGTGGGGGAAACATGACGATTGCATGTAAGAAAATCATTCAGGTTCCTGGGAATTGTTCGGCGAAATTGGTTTGTCGAGTGATGTGACGGGATCTTGTTGATTGTTAACTACAGTCCCCTTATGTCCACTGCAACACATTTTTATATATATAATTTCCAAACTTGTATCTGTGTAACACATTACGCTTTGCCAATGATCACCGTTCAAAATCTGTCCATATGAACAACGAAAAGCAAATGATGTTACATGGCGCCCACATGGCTTAAGTGAAATAAAAGCAACGTTGTTTTGTCCGGATGATCATCCGACGGAACTTGTTGGAGGGTAAATTCGTCACACAGATTTGAGATCTTTTATGTCACAAGAAAAAGCTTAGGGCTAATGTATTCGATGGACATAATTTGGAGTTTTTTATGTCACCAAAAAAAAAAAAGAGTTCGGAGTGAATGTGTCGCAGTGAATATAGATTGGGATTTTTCATCGCTTTTTCTCTTTTGGGAATTCACTTGCGATTTATAACATCACTTTTCGAATCAACTTTATGAAAACAGTCTCAAGAGACCCAACGTGACTTATATTAGAATATGTAGGATCAAGAACTCCCTAACTGATGATGTGCCTGTACATGAGCTCAGGAGATGTGCACTTCAAAGGAACCCTAAAAAATTCTATGGTTGCCAATCGAGATATTGCTCTAATTAGAATCCGGGTATGTTCGATAAAAATCAAAAATCGATCGAGCAAGCCAATTTATCTATTTATTCATTGGTTTGGTTTCGATTTGAAACAATAGATAACGAGACCGATTAATCGAAGTTTTTTTTTAATCAGTTTTTATATAAGGAGCTCACTAATAAAACCATATCGAGGCGAGACTTCTTATTTATGTATGACAGTCTAAAAATACAAAGTAAAGTTAATGGATTGATTTTTGGCAACCCAAAGCTCATATTAGATGAGAGAGTTAGGGCCCTGGGCTTTAGCCGAACCAAACGGACGGCGGGTTGCCCCCGATGTAATATTAACTACAACTCCTCTAATGTTACTTTCCAGTTAATATAATGTTTTATGTACGATAGGTTTAGGACGTTTTAGATAATCCCACCCCCCCCCTCCCAAAAAATCCTTTGAAGTAAGAATGACTGTGGTATTTATTGCTAGATTATCAAATTTCATGCGATCTTCTTCCATCAGTGCGGTCATCATAATCTTTATGTCCAAGGTCTAAGTCATTTGTGCCTAACTCCTTGTGCTCCGCATGATTTTCGGACTTTCTATTCGGCATCTCTTGCCACCAAAGCAATATTTGAGTTTTTTTTGTCGGGTTTGCACGAGATAAAATTCTCGGATGTAGTTCTCGAGAGGATGGTGCTCTTGGTTTACCTATCTCAATCGAATCCATGATCATTTTGAAGAACGTCTAGAGATTCAGGCAATTGCAGATGATATAACCGGCAAATATGTTCCATCTGTGCATAGGATTGTCAATCGTGATCTATGAACACAAGGGTTTTGTATAACAAAAACTTTGGTTACCCCATTTCTAACGAAAACATCCAATAAAATTCAATGCTTGATTATACAACTATTACACGATCTTCTTCCACCAATTTGATCCTTGTGATCTACCCCCGAGATCTAAGTTATTACTATGATCTTCATATCCTGTGCATTAATTGTGAGTGCAAGGCTTACCCAATTGGCATACCAATAAGTGGTCCGTCGGACAACAAGTACATGTTTGAACAAGTAAGTCATATGTCAAAAGACCGGGCTTGTAACTCGTAAGTACCTATAGCGTACCAATTTTAAGGTTCGGTGCATTCAAAAGCAAGATGCTTTCTTGCCAATCTCACGTACCAAACCCTAATCCAACTGTTGTGCCCCATACCGTTAAGCGTCATGCTCAGACCCAACCTTCTTTCTCCCCCTGAATCTCTATAAATACAGAATCCCTCATCATTGCATTTCCTTAAGATTCGCCACCCAACATCATTCCAAAACATCAGAAGAGAGAGACCTTTTCGATTGTCATCTTTCTGTCTCTTTTACCGAACTTTCAGGGAGAAAACCATGGACTCCAAAAGAACAGTCGTGCATGTCCTCGCAGTGATCATAAGTATCTTCTCCCTCTTCTGCAGCTCCTGTTGCAGGCATCTGCAGGAGGACCAACTTGTCGTTCATCGTCACATCCAAGCTCGTCGGAGGTTATCGTTATCGGCTCCTGCTGTGACTTTCGACGTGGATGACTTCGGAGCTCAGGGCGACGGCAGCCATGACGATGCTCAGGCGTTTGAGAAGGCGTGGAAAGAGGCGTGTTCGGCTGCCGGAGCTGTTCTTGTGGTGCCCAAGAAGAACTACCTCCTCGGCCCAACGACCTTCTCGGGTCCTTGCCAAGATAACACCACTTTTCAGGTAAAATAAGAAAGAAGATTCATGCGCGGACGATCGTGCGTGAACGCAGTGTATACGCGACGACCGGAGATTACATTGTGTATTAATTACGTGCTCGTACACGCAGATTAACGGGATCATTACAGCGTCCGGTGATCAATCCGACTATGATGAGGATCGGAGGCACTGGATCATGTTTGATGGGGTTCAGAACTTGGTCGTCCAAGGTGGCGGAACGTTGGACGGCAATGGGCTCATCTGGTGGCAAAACTCATGCAAAACCAATAAAACTCTCGTAAGCACTTCGCATCGATGTTGGGAATTACTGCACCAACTCTTCTAAAATTTTGAGCGTTCATAGTTTATATCTGACTATTGTCGTTTTTTATTTTTTATTTGCAGCCTTGCAAGGACGCACCAACCGTAAGTTACTATTTACAAATCTCTCTCTCCTTGCATGTATAGCTCCGGAGAAGAAACATCTCGTAATTGAATTTTTTCTAGCATTTCAAACAGTTATTTTGTACAGAGAGTTGATTTATTTTTGTCTAAACTACTGATTAGAGTTCGTCGCTCCATATAAAAAAAAGTTTCTTACGTAAATTTCTGTTTTCCACAATTGATATTTCTTGTGTATGCAAATGACGAATCGTGACAATAGTGTTATTCTTGTCCCGAATAGTCGGAAGTTACCCAAATTATTTTATGATCCATTTAGGTTTTGTATAATTAAATAGGGAAGATGGCACAAGTATACGGGAAAACATGCACGATTAATCGAACTTAACCTTATTATAATCTACTCTTTGCGCCCGAAATTGCCTTAAATTTCTCTCTTTTTTTTTTTTTCACTTGAGTAAGAAGTTAAACAAAGAGCCGAAATAACTAGTGCTCATTGTTGAAGAAACGAGTTACTAAGGCCTGTTGTCCATCGTTAGCTACATAACATATCTTGATTTTCATCGTGGAAAGGTAATTTGAATGCTTGGTCATTAATTGTCGGGACGGATTTTGATTGAATAATGATAGGATACAAACTACTCCGGTGTATGATGCATATTTGGGATCCTTCACATCGTTGTGCCATCAACCTAAATAGTCGTTGCTCGCTTTGCTAGGCTCTCACTTTCAACAATTGCGGGAACTTGATAACCCGGAACTTGAATATTCAGAACGCGCAACAAATTCATGTTTCGTTTGAGAAATGTAGCGACGTCCAAGTCACGGATCTCCAGGTCACCGCGCCTAGAAGCAGCCCGAACACGGACGGGATTCACGTCAGTGGTACTCGGAACATCCAAATCTCCAGCTGTACAATCGGGACTGGTGACGATTGCATTTCAATTGTGGATGGATCGCAAAATGTTCGGGCCATGGACATAACCTGTGGACCAGGTCATGGAATCAGGTAAAATTTGGAGTGAATTTAGTCATTATAAAGGGCTGATTTTCTTTCTTTTGCCCTCACTATTTTCTTCAGCTTTCTCTCAGCTAAATTACTGACCTTTTGGCATTGTGATCTGTGCTTTGGTGATCAACCCTAGCATTGGAAGTTTAGGGTCTGGAAGCTCAGAGGCTCATGTTTCAGGAGTTACAGTGAATGGAGCTAACTTTTCTGGAACCACCAATGGAGTCAGGATCAAGACATGGCAGGTAAACAATTTTTGCTTAATTTACGCCAAAAAAAAATGTATTTTTACAGCTTTTTTCGGTCACTTATCCTCTTTGTCAAATATTTACCTGGGATAATTTTCTCAGGGAGGGTCTGGAAGTGCAAGCAACATTATATTCCAGAACATAGAAATGCACGATGTGAGCAACCCTATCATAGTAGATCAAAACTACTGTGACCAGGATGAGCCATGCAAACAACAGGTCAAACAAACTAATCGCCATCGATGAAGCGGAAAGTCGAGCTGATTATAAACTGCCATTATAAATTCTTATATTACTTGATAACATGGAACTGATCCTTGCAGAAATCAGCTGTTCAAGTGAGGAACGTGACGTACCAGAACATCAGAGGGACAAGCGCGTCGGATGTGGCCGTCGAGTTCGACTGTAGCGAGAGCCTTCCCTGCGAGAGCATAGTTCTGCAGAACATCGACTTGCAAAAGACTGAAGGTGGATCAGCGACAGCTTCTTGCAACAACATCGATCCCAAGTACATCGGGCCGTTTTGCCTCGCTGCTCTTGAACATATCCGCATCGATGGGGCTCAAACCGAGTTCGTTGATAATAATACGATGGTGTAAATAGATCGAATAAGCCGGCATCGACAGCGTCGGACCATGAACGTTAATTTTTGAACAGGTCAGCTGTGTTTGCCTTATAGGGATGATCTTTTGTTTCTTACATAAGGGAAAATTAGAGCTACAAAGGTGGTGGGGTTGCAGTGCACTGAAAGAAATGTTGAGGTTGTTTTGGATAGGAAAATTGAAAGTATTGGAACATGGTATACCGACTTCCATTTGATGATTTAAATGTTGCCCCAATAATAAAATTCCCGATATTATGATTCATGTCTGCAAGCTTTGTCATAAGTGGGTATTATGCTGATAACTATTTAGATATAAGGTTAATACCATAAAAAACCTCAAATTGGTCACTGTGACAAATTTATCTCAAACTATTTTTTCACTATGAAAAATCCCAAACTTATATCCCCGTGAGAAATTTACCCGAAACTATTTTTCTCGACCTCCAAAAACCCTAAAATGGTACTTTTGTGACAAATTTGCCGCTAAATTAATTTTTTTTTTACCAAGAAAAACTCTAAACTCGGTACGCCTCGTGACAAATTCACCCTCCGTTAAAGTGGATTAAGATAACGAAAAATCCCAAATTAATAAACCCGTGACAAATAGAGGATAAAAATCTCAAACTATTACACTCGTGAACCGCCAAATGCCATTCAACTTAGTAATTTGATGGTTAGACTTAACAAAAATTGACGGAGGGTAAATTTGTCACATGTATCTGAGTTTTGGGCAAATTTGCCACAATTGTACCAATTCGAAGTTTTTTTTGTCAAAAAAATAATTTGGAGTAACTTTGTCATAGGTGTACCGATTTGGGATCTTCCGTAATATTAATCCTTAGATGTAAGCTTGCCTTTTTTTTTTGTTGTTGTTGTTGTTGTTGGACATTTCAAGCTTATGAGGGAATAGTTGTTTACTATTATATGCCAGCACACAAATCTCCTATTGTTGTCATTAGCATGGCCGGGCTTCAAAAACCGGTTCAGGACAAGCTGGCCGGGCCGGGATTTCGGGCCCTCTATTTCCTCCCGTAAAGAGCCACTCATTAAGGTTCGGACCTGTTATGGGGTTAACACGATTACAGATTAGCATAGCATTTGATAGGTTAATTTATTCAGTTGGTGAACTTTCTTGAACTTCGACCAAAAACAAAAAACAAGAAGCAAAAAGCTTGTACAAAACATAGAGAGCCCAACGAGCCCAACACACTGGCTCTAAAGTCCAGGTTCGTTGTCTTTTCTTTGCACGGACGATTCTCGCAAAAACAATGTCCTTCCAATTTTAAATCACTCACTTGGTTTAAGATTCAAAGCGAAAGTATTGGTTAGTAGAGTATCTGATGGTTTAGTTTACTCAATCAGTGCACTTTCTCGCATTGACAAGGCGAAAAATATGCCCATTTATATAGCTCGACGGACCGACTACGATGAAAAAAAGAGTCCAGGTCCGATGATTCTCACAAAAGCAGCGTCCTTTCAATTTTAAATCGCTCCCTTGGTTTAATGTTTGAAAAGAAATTATTGATTAGTAGAGTATTTGATGGGTCAGTTTATTCATTCAGTGCACTTTCTTGCTTTAAAAAGGCGAAAAATATGCTTAAATATATGTAGAGCCCAACACACTGGCTCTGATAAATTAAAAAAAAAAAAAGTTTGATTATTCTGACAAAAGTGGTGTCCTTTCAATTTTGAATCACACGCTCGAAAATAAATTATTAATTAGTAGAGCATTTGATGGGTCAATTTATTCAATTAATGCATTACAAATGCAAAAAATAGAGCCCAACACACCTGCTCTGGTATAAAAAAATCCAGGTCTAATGATTCTCATAAAAGCAACGTCCTTTCAATTTTAAATCACTTACTTGGTTTACTATCCGAAAAGAAATTATTGATTAGCAGAGTATCTAATGGGTTAGTTCATTCAATTAGTGCACTTTCCCTGCATTAAAAAGGCGAAAAATACGCTTATATATATATATATAGCACAACACACCAGCTCGATTAAAAAAAAAAGGTTCAGGTCTGATAATTCTCACAAAAACAGTGTGCTTTCAATGTTGAATCACTCACTTGATTTAATATTTGAAAAGAGGTTATTGATCAATAGGTTATTTGATTGGTCAGTTTATTCAATTAGTGCACTTTCTTGCAATAAAAAGGCGAAAAGTTTGAGTAAATATATGTAGAGCCTAACACTACGGCTCTCATAAAAAAAAAAGTATAGGTCCATTGTGTTTTCTTCCTCCAAAGATATATAAGCATAGACCATCATCGTAAAGCAAGGTTCTTTTAACTTTGAATCATTCACTTGAACTAATGCTCGCATCTTATGTGACATATATAATTATGGATTAATAGAGTATATCAAAGATCAATTTATTTAGGTAATGAACTTCATTGTATTAAAAAAGTGCAATTACGTTATAAAACTTAATAGAGCCCAAGCCCATCAGCTCTAACGAGATAAATCTAGATCTTTTTTGTTTTTTCTTCGCCCGGAGATATATAAGTACCGACAAATCTCGTCAAAAGTGGTGTCCTTTCAATTTTGATTACACGATATAACTCGTCCATGGATACACTCCTCTTCTCTTTCCAAGGTCGGCTACAAAGAAGGTGATCACTTTCATCTCGATCTCTTTCCTTAGCTACAGAAACAATCCATGAATCGACTAACATCGTTCTCACGGTCTATTAGAGGAGAATCACAATTCGGACGAAAGATTGATGTGATCTAGTTTTACAGCTCCGAGCCCATCTTCTGTTTCGGTTGGAAAACGAAAGTACCCTTGACCGTTGTCCCTGCTTGTGAAGTTGTCTTTTTCAAAAGGAGAAGCTCGTGTGTTTTTTTTCCCCTCTCTTTAATTTTTGGTTCTTTTTCCTTGTCATCGAGTTCTTGCTCCAGATTTCGACAGAAAAAAAAATGTTCTTGCTTCAGAATAATTTGAATGTGTCGTTCGTCAGGGTTGTGATTCTCCTTTAGTGGCGTGCGAATGATGACAGCCGATGAGAGGGTTTCTCTGTATCTAAAGACTGAGAACGAGACGTGAGTTTTTGATCGATTCATGTTTGGCCGCGATTCATCATGCAGCGACGGAGCTCGCGAACTTTGATCTCGAACTTAGAAAACCCCTGAGTTGCGGACCTACATTTTTTTCCCTTTTCTTCTTTCGGTTGAAAAGTTTTGTACTTTAGCTCTTTTCTGGCCGGATTGGGCGTGTTACGCTTAGGGAAGATGCTTTTCGATCTTTCTTTCAGATGGGTAAGATGCTTTACGTTTGTGAGCTCCATGGTTGTTTAATCTGATTTACTTGGACTTGCTGCATTTATCCATCTGTGGTTGTGGCTAACTTGATTGTTCAAAGGAGTTCCGCAGATAGAATGGTTAAGAGATGACACCTAAACGTTATATATTTGATGCCTTTTGGAAAAAGCAGTCTACGATTTAGGTAAGCCACTAGGCTACATTCAGTAGAGCTGATTTCTCCTTTTCCCTCCTCATCATGTGCTTGTGATGAAGCAGCTGAACATTTCCCATTTATCTTTTGGTTCCCTATTTCTAACTGAGCACTGGGGTTGATGAGAAGTGCTCGCGAAGAAATCTTGAATGACACGCTATCAAGACGCTTTTGTGATCAACGGAGGCATCTCTGCCAATGTTCTATGTAAGTAATGGCTTTTGTCTGAAATTGGCTTTGATTGGTGCAATGAAAAACAGTGACAGATGATTTCCCTTCAGAGATCGCGGTTGCACTAATAACAATACTTTTGGGTTGCCTGGAATCTTCTGCTATTTGATCTTTAGTTAACTGACCTATCGTTGCTTCTGGTTTTATTGCTGAAACTAGTTTTTGCATTATCTTCTGAAGACATAGTGTAAAATACTTCATCCTATTTCTGTGTGAAGTTCTTTACTAACTTTGCCCTTCAGCATGTTGATCATAATTTGCTGGTGATTTATTTTTTAGCTTCCTATATTTGAAAATTCAAAGTTAACTGGAGTACTTCCCGATGACACGATGTAATCTACCAGTACCCTTCGGTTTCTTTTGCTTTATTTTGCATGTGAAAGAGGGAATGATGTTGAATCTGTTTAATTGGTGCCATTCTGTGAGCCTGATCGATCTTTAGAAGCATACGGTTGTGAATATTTTGAATGATTTCATCATGGCCTCATGAAAGATTTTGTCGTTAATCATGTTGCATAAATGATGGTAACGGTTTTCTTTTTGTGATCCTACTGCTTTATTGGTGCACGGCGACATATTTTTACATGAAATAAAGGAACCGACAAGGTTTGTGGCTGCTGGATATGATGGGATCCACGGACCCGACATTCCAATAACTGTCTGGAGGATCTGATCACATGAATTACCGACAAACTGCATTGAGTACTTTTTTTTTCAAGAATCTGTTTTTCTTTAGGGGAAACTCCTGCATGTAAAAAGACTATGTCTTTATTTTGTACTGCCTCTGTTCACTCTTTATTTTAGTTAGTATGGAAATTTCATCTGTGTGATGGATCTTCGTTGACGTCACACTGAACCAGGGTTAAGCTCTGTCCGAATAAGCACTTGTTACATAGAGACATGCTTTTATTAATGTTTCCTTCACAGTAAATAGCCAAAGAAACTATATCTGTATTGTTATCTACAAGCAGATTCCTGGAGAGTATTTTCTAACTTTTGTAATGTGTCCGTGCTTTGATCACATTGTGCTACTTCGTTCGCTCATTGGTCTTGCAAGATTGTTGAAAGAAAATTAATTACACTTCACGCAGATTATTTTTCTAGCATACTGTGAGAGATTTATGACCATCCTTCCTTTTTCTCTCTGTATATGAGTTTATGATGTGTCTCTGTTTCAATTAATCCTCATTTCCATGAGTTACGATGAGACTAGATGCCTTGTTTATTCCCCTATTTTCCTTTTGGTTATGGAGATTGGAGGATAATTAGAGATATATAGCACAAATCTTTTGGCATTATGGATATTGAGGTAGCCATGAGGAACATATTAAAATCTAGTTTTTTGCAAACTAAGAGTCATTCCCAGGCAATATGTGGAGCAAGAAGTTATATTCTGATGAAATTTTTGTTAATGTTGTCAAAGAGCTATGTGCATCTTTCTGTCTATAACTTGCTTGATTAATTCATTAATCCTTTGTAACTTGCTTATAAAGGGGGTGGTTTTGGTCGTTATGGAGTAAATCAAGAGACGTAGATGAGGAGGTGGAACCAGTGTTTGGGACACAACACTTGCAGAAGAATATCATGTGCAAATGAAATTAGTGCTGTCAATTTGTTTTTATTGTCTAAGTGTACACGAATGCCTAGTTCACAGACTTGCTCTCAGATATGCTTTTACGGAGCGATTGACTTCCCTTGCCCTCTGTTTCTGCTTAGCATGTTTTACTCTTAAATGCCCTGTAAGAGACTTGCTAGCTTTTGCAGCCAGTCGATCGGTATATATGAGCGATAGCCAAACTGGGTCGTCCACAGTATAATGCTTTTGTCATCAAACCGTTGCCTCTCATTTAATTAACCTCACGATCCCATTGATACATTCTACTATTTGGTAAGAATCCATACTTGCCATTTTGAGCCAGGATGTCCTTCAGAAATACATGCTGCTCATCTACAGGTATGACTGGATAACTTGCAATCTTGTGGTGGATGTATCTTCTTACTACCATGGCTCCTCAATAGGAGACGCAACTGTATTTGGTAGAGATTTGGGGAAGGATGCCTCTAATAGGTAGTAAATTGTTTTTGTGTTTCCAACGGAAACAGGTGATCCTTAACAAAACATTGCAATCTTGTGATAGTTCTATATTTCACTCAACTTCAAATTCTGTAGGCTTCTCTCTGGCCGCACAATGAAAAATCTGGTTGATACGCACATGTAAGGTTGAAGAGTCTGTCGCTTCTCTAAGACTCCTTGTAGCTTTTTAATTTCTCTGGAGTCTCTCTTGCAGGAAATCTTTGACGCATCATACTGTAATCTCTCCTTTTGTTTTCTTGCCACCTTTATTCTTTTCACGGCCTCTTATGTTGGAAATGCATGTGCCATTCTGGCTTCACTTGAATGAGTAATCTTTTTTTTTTTTGTATCGCTTTTAAATGATGAACTTCAAGATCTTTCGCTTTGAGTAGAAGATTATAAGATGAGATTTCTCCTTTGGTATGGTCAAATATACTCCTCTATTCCCTTGCTGAGCATACACGAGCCCTGCTTGTTTTCAATATCATGTTCCTTCTATTTCCTCAAGCAAAGCAGGATATTCCAGGATGATGTCTCTTCTGTCTTACTATCTGGTTTGGGTGGTGCTGGTTTCGACATTCTTGAAATGCAAAAGAAGAGGAGGAGTGAGTTCTGGGGGGGGGGGGAATATTTAAAAAAAAAAAAAAAAAATAATCCAAAAAAAAAAAAAAAAATTTTTTTGGGGGTTTTTTTGGTTTTTTTTTTAGGTAAGTTTTTTTTTGGGGGAATCTGCTGTCCAGAGACAAGTCATTCAGAGAATTTACAGGGAGCTTGACATTTTAAGAGAAACTGTGGGGAACATAGTAGGACCATGTTGTTTAGAGTTGCTGTTTAGATACTAAGTAGCATATTCCCTTTTGTTTGTTGATCAATGCGAAATTCGGAAGCACCTCTCCGTTCTGTCATCGATCATGCCCTTAACCGGTCATTCTGAAACGTATTTAGCAAACTCTATGAATAAATGGATTAATTGTTTCGTAATACTGGGATGGGCATTGAAAAATGGTGACAATTGCATGACTTCATAAAGCATAATGGTGGTAGAATTGAAGTTGAGTTTAATTGCAAGATGAAGGCTACTCGAGATCTCATAAGTTGTAATTGATGAACATTAAGCACTATCTGGCTTTCCATCTTTCTCATGTCAAAACAAGCACAGATATTCTTTCCTCTTAATTTTTCTTCTCGTCGGTCTTGGAAAAATCCAAACTAGTCACTAACTTAAGACCAATTAAATAAGGAGGTGACACTTTTCCATTTTCTTTTACTGATGCTCGTGCTTATTCTCTCTTTTTAGTGCTCTAAAAGTAGATTTAGTGCATTAGTTTCTTGAAATTCCTGATCGATTGAAATGAGTTTTATTAAGGATGCACTAAAGTTAAGATTTAGTACATTAGATTTTATTGAAATTGTTGGTGTGTTCTTGTCTTTTGGTGAATTCTGATTTTTCTTTTTGCAAATGACTTTGGAGGAAATGGACTTGGTTAAGAAAATTAAAGAAATATCCCTTTTATAGTATGATAAATTGCTTGTATCTTCAAATTGAGTGCTTAGACGAGCTTGTATGAAAGTCAATACTTGATTAATCTATAAATAATCGAGGTATATCTTATTGTCTTCATAAAATAGTCACCTACTAAAGACGGCAATCTCTGTGTGTGTACTTAGAGGAACGTCGATAAACAGAACCTGTTACTGATATGCTTGATCATCATGGACTTTTCTGTCACTAATACACGGACGTCTTCTTCACCGACCTTACCTTCAACGTGTAGGAAGGCAACATCTTGAACTTATTTGTGGTACATTGCAGGCAAGGGATGAGCTTGAGCAACTACTAGAAGATGATGATGATGATGATGTGGCTGTCTTGTATTTGTCAAGAAAACAAGTTGGTTGCAATGTCCGTTCTAGCGTTGACTTTGAAACCCTTTTGACCGGACTTTTTGTGATGTCCTTGTCACCCGACTAATTTTCCCTTTTATAGAGCGTAAATCTATCAAGCAATGAAAGTGAATTGCATTTTGCCGTCCTAGGTTTGCCACTTGTTGTAAGTTGCGCCTTAGCTTTTTACTCATCTCTTGAAATTGGTTGCAATGGCCCCTACTGCAGGACTTTGGCCAATTTCCACAGATGGCCTACACCTCTAATAGTTTTTAAATAAATAAATAAATAAATAATATATATATATCTAGCCCGTGTTTTTATTATATTCAGTAAAATAAACCAAACTTTACATTTTGCTTCAATTATGGCCTCCAAACTACATCCGAACTTTCGAAAATTATGTAATCAACCAAGCTTTGTTTACCATTTAGTCTGTGACTTGATTGATTTTTGGTTTTGCACAAAGGATACGATTCTTTAGTGGTAACAACGATATTTTGTAACAAATATCAAATGCTAGTGCAAAAGCACTTGATTTCTATCACTCAAAATAAGAAGAAATGATTTTACAATTTCTATGACAAATAAATGGAAAAGGAATATTCAAATAAAGCAGAAAAGAATGGGAGGGACGGAGAGCTAGCACTTCTGCTGGCGGACCTATGCCACAGCCACGCGGGTGACGGGCACACCGGCGAGATGGCCCTCGCTTAGGTCGCCTAAGTTGAAAGGTAAAATGTAATCTGTCGGTTGTTGTCAAACGGATTTGCCCTCCATGATAGAGCTTATTGGTCGTGCGATAAGAATAGGGCCGGAGCTTAAACTGGAAAATGTTCGGAGTCAATGCCGTGAGACAATGTCACCGATTTATGTTTTTGGGGCCGAATTTGTAACCGATTTCAAGACTTTAGGAGGGCATCGCAAAAACTAAAAAAGAAAAGTTGGGGAGCAATTTGTAACAAATGCCAATATCCAGGGTGGAAAATGCAATTCGCCCAAAACATATTCCTACCTGGTCACTGCTCATCTTCGTCGCCCCGCCCTTGTCGGATTAGAGTCTTCCCTCCACAGCTTTATACTCTCTCCTTGCCATGCTTGCCACCCAAAGGAACGTATGTTTATCCTCTTGGAGTTTCACGTGCAGGAGTGCAAGTTTACGTCTTCTCGGAGTCTCGCTTGCAGGAGTGCATGCACAAGAGTTAGCTGATTTTGTATCCGTTTGAGTCTGGTTTTCTCTCGTCGTGTGATCAAATAACTCATGTTTATATCGAGAGTCAGACACCGGAGGGTCGTTGCAGGACATTCCAGGATCATGTTCCGTGACAATTATCTCATTGAAGGGGTGCTGGTTGACCACATTCTTCAAATACAAATGGAAGAGGAGGCAAGTGGAGTAGTTCTAGGGAAGGGAGGTAATACTTATTAGACGTGTAAACATACCATCACCCAATGAGACAAAGTCAGCTTGCTTTGCGAGGGGGCGTCTCGGCCACTCCGGTGGGAAGTGGCATGCTGCTGGGCACGAATCTGCAAGATCCTGAGACAGGTCATTCAGTAACTATAGTAGGAGAACCACACATTAGGAGAAACTACAGAGGAACATTGTAAGTACATGTTTTATTAGTTGCTGCTTAGATTCTGAAGCAAGCATTCCCTTTTGTTTGTTGATCAATGGGAAACCAAGGGTGCGTATGATAATGTTTCTGTTCTCGGAAGAACTTTTGAAACATAAATATTTTTTTGTTTCTATTTTTATTCCCAACAAGGATTTTTTGGAACAAAACGCGTTTGGTAATTGCAAAAAAATCCTATTTCCGAACAAAAAAAGAACATAAACGCGTTTGCTAAATACATAAGTTTTTGTTCCTTGAATTAAAAAAAATGCGTTTGGTAACTATAAAAAAAATTATTCCTAATTTTTTCATTTAATTAAGGAGACTATATTTATTAAAATTAAGATGTCTTTATCTTTTTAACTTATTAAATCAAATTAAATCTCATTTTTTCAATTTACTAAATCAAATTAGACCAATATATGTATAAGTAATTTATGCACGATTTATCAAATTACAATATGGACAAGATCAACTATAAAAAAAAAATATGAGTACCTTTAAATGGGGACCTCTAGGAAAATATTAATTGCACTTTGAGTGAAATTGAGGACTAAAATGAAAAATATTTATGCATTTAGGTCCCTTTAGTCCAATTGTGCAAATTTTTCCAAACATGAGAACTGAAATGAGATACAGGGTATCAAAGTCTTATGTCATTACTCTAAAAGTTAAAAAAAAAATGGCTAAAATGATTTAAAATGAAAATTTTTAGTCAATTTAGGATTATGTTCAATGAAGAGACATGTGGTCCCAAACTGAATTTTTAAAAATTTACGAGACTCCAAGATGAAATGAGAATTAAAATAAAAATATGGACTATTTTTGCGCATTTTTCTAACCACAAATACTATTTTTCCTGATTTTCAGCTATTTTTATAAATAAAATAAATCCAAAAAATGTTAAAAATTATAAAAAAATATATTTTTTTTTATTTAAAATTGGTTCCTAAGGCTAGGCTAAAGCTTTCAAGATTGATTTTTTAATTTTATGAATTATTTGGTATTTTTAATTAATTTTTTAAAATAAAATAATTAAAAATCGAGTGTCAACATCATGCAAGAACAAAAAAGAAGAAAGTGTGTTCAAAAACAAAAATTTTCCCAATTTTTTTTAAAAATGTTCCAAATGTGTTTTAAAAAGTGTTCCGAAACACATAAACAAGTTTTTTTTTTTTTTTTTCTTTCTAAAAGTATTTTTGTTTTCAAAAGTGTTAGAACACATTGGGAACATTTTTTTATCATACGCGTTTTTGTTCCAAAAGTGTTCTCGAATACTTTGGGAACGTAAACACTTTTTTTAGAGCGTTACCATACGCGGCCTAAATGTCATTTAAGTTGATTTGAAGCCGAATTACTTTTTGTCATCGAATTTTAATCTCGGTCGTGTTTTCTAGATGGTGTTTATTCACGTCTATTTTAATACGACCAACATGCCATATAACACCTCACATAGTGTTGCTGGTTAGGCTGGAAAACCCGAATTTTAAATGAAAAGAAGAGAGCCATGCACCATTCGTGCCCGCTGCAAAGCTTGTCATATCATCCTCAATAGAGTAAAAAGTACCATTATAATAGGAGTGGTCAGTTTCAATATGGATTAGTTCTCGTCCAAGAATTATGAATTGGATGGAACATGACCGATATTTAGTATGTGTAATTGGGAACCGATCATGTTCACCGTGGAAACCGAATTGAACGGGTTGGTTCCGATTCGGTTCTCGGGATGTCTTAGGAATCGGTGGTATTATTTATTTTTTAAAAATATTTTATTCTTCTCAAAATTTCCTAAAAATATTGAAAGTTACTTTAGTGCATGTTGAAATTACTTATACTAGGAAGTAAAAGATGAGATTACTCATAAATAATGTATGCTTTTTACCCTTGCCAAACAATATATTCATGTATATATACATGGGTTTGGTTCCTCCAATTTGGTCCTTCCCAGTTTTTAGTCTGTTCGATCCGGTCAGGTTTCCAAGTTGGATGGGGATCGATGCACACTTCTATATTACACTAATAGATGCCGAATTTTATAGATATGATTCTGAGTCCGCAACTATTTAGAGATATGCTTAACACCTTGATATCAAAAGGTTTTTTTATTTATTATTTCAACAAAAAAAAAGTCGCTTTTTTGGACTTTTTTTTTTTTTGTCAAAATTTTGGATAGTTCAAGCTTACGAGAAAAATAGTTGTCTTCTATGATGTAGGGGATTCTGGATCCTCTAACATTATGGCAGTGATATGCTTACCATAAACTCAAATTAGGCCGTCCAAATGAAAATGGACGGCCTAATTTGAGAGGGTTGTGATTCAAAATTTTTTCAACTCCAAAAAATCCAATTTTTTTGCCTCCCCTCAACAAATGATGTGGCCCATTCTTATCGGTCCAAATAAAAAATGACGACTTGATTTGAGTTTATGATAAGCGTGTCACGTAACTCCAATGCCATAGGATCAAAACCCCGATGTAGGAGCACACAAATCACCTATTGTTGTCTTTAGCATATCGGAGCTTGAAAATCGGTCCAGGCTAAGTGGGTCGGACCGGAGTTTCGGGCCCTCGATTTCCTCCCGCAAGCTTAGTATTATGATGCAAGTTTGGCTCATATTTGAGCAAAGTCCCAATTTTGAATCACTCATTAAGGTTGGGATCTTATTTGGGGTAACACAATTTTCTATTAGTAGAGTTTTTGATAGGTTAATTTATTTGGTTAGTGAACTTTCTCGAATTTTTACCCCCAAAAAAAAAAAAAAAGAGGACTTTCTCTAATTAAAAAAGGCAAAAAAAAAAAAGTATACAAAACATAGAGCCCAACACACTGGCTCTAAAAAAAATTACAAAAGAAGAAGTCCGAGCTCGTTATCTTTTCTTTGCCTGCACATATGTGCACCGACAATTCTCACAAAAACAGTGCTCTTCAATTTCGAATTACTCACCTGGTTTGAGATTTCAAATGCAATTATTGATTAGTAGAGTATTTGATGGTTCAGTTTATACAATTAGTGTAATTTCTTGACTTAAAAAGGTCAAAAGTATGCGTAAATATATGTGGAGCTCAATACACCGGCTCTCATAAAAAATTTCAGGTCCGTTGTCTTTTCTTTATCCAGGAGATATATAAGCACGAACCATCATTGCAAAAGTAGAATCCTTTCATATTTTGAATCATTCGCTAGAATCAATGTTCACATCTTATATGATACGGGCGATTATGGATTAATAGAGTATATCATTGATCAATTTATTTAGCTAATGAACTTTCTTGTACTATCGACACAAAAAAAAAAGAGTTTTTGTACTGAAACTATGTAGTGCCCAACCATCCGCCCTCTAAATCTTTTTGGGGTTTTCTTCGCCTGAAGATATGGACAAATTCTTGCCAAAAGCAGTGTTCCTTTCAATTTTTGACACGACAACTCGTTCACGGTGACGCTCCTTTTCTCTTTCCATGGGCTGCGAAGAAGGTGATCTCTTTCATCTCGACCTCTTTCCCGGCTGCAGAAACCATCCGTGCATCGACTTATATCATTCTCACGTTCCATCGGAGGAGAATCGCAATTCGCGCATCGATCTAGTTTTACAGCTCCGAACCCATGTTCTAAAGAAGTTGTGAATGTGTCGTTTGTGAGGGTTGTAATTCTCCTTCTGTGGCGTGCGAATGATGACAGCCGATAAGAGGGTTTCTCCGTGTCTAAAGACTGGGAACGAGAAGTGAGTTTTGGTCGGTTCATATCCCGCGGCGATTGATCATCTAGCGATGGAGCTCGCGAGCTTTGATCTCGAGCTCCAAAAAACCCTGATTTTTGAATCTACAGTTTGTCCCTTTTCTTCTTTCGGTTGAAAAGTTTTGTCCTTTAGCTCTTTTCCTCGCCAGATTGTTCGCGTAACGCTTAGGGAAGATGCTTTACGATCTTTTCTTTCAGACGGGTAAGATGCTTTACGTTTGTGAGCTCCATGGGTGTTTAATCTGATTTACTTGGACTTATTGCATTTATCTATCTGTGGTTGTAGGTAACTTGATTGTTCGAAGGAGTTCAGCTGATAGAATGGTTAAGAAATGACACCTAAACGTTAAAAATTTGTTGCTTTTAGGAATAAGCAGTCTACTATTTAAGAAATTACTAGGCTCCATCGAGTAGAGCTGATTTCTCTTTTTCCCTCCTCATCATGTGCTTGTGATGAAGCAGGTGAACATTTCCCGTTTATCTTTTAGTCCCCTATTTATGACTGAGCACTGTGGTCGATGAGAAGTGCTTGCGAAGACAATCTTGAATGAGACGATATCAAGATGCTTTTTGTCATCAATCGAGGCATCTCTGCCGATGCTCTGGTTTTACTTATGTAAGTAATGGCTTTTGTCTGAAATTGGTTTTCATCGGGGCAATGAAAAACAGTGACAGATGATTTCCCTTCAGGGATCACGGTTGCACCAATAACAATACTTTTGGGTTGCCTGCAATCTTCTGCTATTTGGTCTTGAGTTTACGGACTTTTCATTGCTTCTGGTTTTATTGCTGAGATAATGTAAAATAGTTCATCCTATTTCAGTGTAAAGCTCTTTACTTTGCCCTTCACCATGTGGATCATAATTTGCAGGTGATAAAATTTTTTAGCTTCCTGTATTTGAAAATTCAAAGTTAACTGGAGTACTTCCTGATGACACGGTGTAATCTAGCAGTACCCTTTGGTTTCTTTTGCTTTATTTTGCATGTGAAAGAGGGAATGCTGTTGCATCTGTTCAACTTGGTGCCCACTTCACTGAGCCAGATCGATCTTTAGAAGCATGTGGTTGTGAATATTTTGAATAATAATTTTAGAGGTGAGCAAATCGGACCGCCCGAACTGGGAACCGCCTGGGCCGGGCTGGACCGGACCGGTGGTTCGGTTCCTGGTTCTAGATGGGTCCGGTCAGGCTCCCGGTTCTTAATATTGGAACTGGCGGCAAGGGTGGTCCGGTTTCCGGTTCCAGGGGTATAGGACCGAGCTAGTCGATTAAAAAAAAAAAAAAAAAGAAAGTAACCGTAATGTTTATTGTTTAGGGTTTGCTTCTTTTTTGTTTGCATTTTGCAGTCCCTGCCTCTTCAGTCTTCACGTCTCTCGCAAGTCCCAGCAGCGACAGTCCACACCACCACCGCTACTTAACCCCAGCAACCCTTTTAAGAAGTCACGCAACCCCTTTTAGAAGTCACACAAACCAAGCGAGGGTGTCGCATGGCCATATCCCACAAGACCCTCGCTTGAAAAACAAATTTTCTTTAAGTTTTTTAGATTCTTGGCTGCAATGAGATTTGAGAGTCACCTGGACTCGTAGCTTCTAAGGCCATCGAGCATGTCGTGAAAAATGAATATGCTAGAGAGATTTACTAATTTGAGACTCAAATATAGACTCAAAAATTTTATTGGTTCCTTCGAACCGACTAGGAACGGGACCAACGGTCCGGTCCGGTTCCCGTTCCCGAGAATGGCCGATCCCGTCCCCGGTTCCAGAAAATGGGAACCAAGATCACTGGTCCGGTTCTCGGTTCTTGAGGAGAACCGGACCGGACGAGGAATCAATCGCCCCTAAATGATATCATCATGGCCTCATGAAAGATTTTTTCATTAATCATGTTTGCATAAATGATGGTAACAGTTTTCGTTTTATGATCCTACTGCTTTGTTGGTGCACGGTGACATTTTTTTTACATGAAATAAAGGAACTGACAAGTTTGTGGCTGCTGGATATGATGGGATCCACGGACTGACATTCCAACATTCCAACAACCATGTGGAGGACCTAACACACAAATAACCGACAAACTGCACTGAGTACTTTTCTGTCAAGAGTATTGTTCTTTAGGGGAAATTCCTGCATGCTAGAACGAGTATGTCCTTATTGTGTACTGCCTCTATTCATTACCTTATTTTAGTTAGTACGGAAATTTTATCTGTATATGCTTTTATTAATGTTTCATCCACAATGGATAGCCAAAGAAACTATAGCTGTATTATTATCTACAAGCAGATTCTTGGAGAGTATTTTCTAACTTTTTGTTGTGTGTCCGTGCTTTGATCGCATTGTGCTTCTTCATTTGTTCGTTGGTCTTGCAAGATTGTTGAAAGCAAATTAATTACATTTCATGCAGGTTATTTTTCTTGCATAATGTGAGAGTTTTATGACTATCCCTCCTTTTTCTCTCTGTACGTGAGTTTATGTTGTGTCTTTGTTTCAATTTAATCCTTATTTCCATGAGTTACGATGAGACTAGATACCTTATTTATTCAACTATTTTCCTTTGGTCATGGAGATTGGCGATAATTAGAGATACACAGCACAAATCTTTTGGCATTATGGGTATTGAGTTAGCCGTGAGGAACATAGTATATTTTGTTTTTTGCAAACTCCCGCGCAGTACGTGGAGCAAGCAGTTATTTTCTGATGAAATATTTGCTAATATTGTGAAAAAAGCTATTTGCTTCTTTCTGTCCGTAACTTGCTTGATTAATTCATTATTCCTCTGTAACTTTTTTTTCAATGGGGATGGTTTTGGTGGTTATGGAGAGAATCAAGAGACGTAGTTGAGGATGTGGAACCAGTGTTTGGGACACAACATTTGCAGAAGAATATCATGTGCAGATGAAATTAATGCTGTCAATTTGTTATAATCGTCGTGTACACGAATGCCTAGTTCACAGACTTGCTCTCAGATACGCTTTTACGGAGCGACTGACTTGCCTTGCCCTCTGTTTCTGCTTAACATGTTTTACTCTTAAATGCACTAAGGGACATGCTAGCTTTTGCAGCCAGTCGAAGGGGATATATGATTGATAGCCAAACTGGTCGCCCACAGTATAATGCTTTTGTCTAACTGTTGCCTCTCATTTAATTGACCTCATGATCTCATT
This sequence comes from Rhodamnia rubescens, assembly GCA_021437795.1. Classification (NCBI taxonomy): domain Eukaryota; kingdom Viridiplantae; phylum Streptophyta; class Magnoliopsida; order Myrtales; family Myrtaceae; genus Rhodamnia; species Rhodamnia rubescens. The sequence goes on from JAILYA010000017.1 coordinate 336,789, forward strand.
GATACATTCGACTATTTCGTAGGAATTCATGCTTGCCATTTTGAGCCAGGATGTCCTTCAGAAATACGCGCTGCTTATATACAGGTATGATTGGATAGCTTGCAATCGTGTGGTGGATGTATTTTTTTTACTGCTATATCTCCTCAATAAGAAATGCAACTGTATTTGGTAAAGATTTGGAGAAGGATGTCTATGATAGGTAGTGAATCATTTTTGTGTTTCCAATGGAAACAGATGATGCTTAACAAAAAAATGCAATCATGCGATAGTTCTATATTTCTCAACTTCAGTTTCTGTAGGCTTCTCTCTGGCAGCGCAATGAAAAATCTGGTTGATACGTGCATGTAAGGTTGGAGAGTCTGTCACATCTTTAAGGGTATTTGTAGCTTTTTAATTTCTCTGGAGTCTCTCTTGCAGGAAATCTTTCGAGGCATCATGCTGTAAACTCTCCTTTTGTTTTCTTTCCTTTATTCTTTTCATGGCCTCTTATGTTGGAAATGCATGTGCGATTCTGGCTTCACTTGAATGAGTAATTATTATTGTTATTATTATTTTTTGTATTGTATCACTTTGAAACGATTAGCTTCAAGATCTTTCTCTACGAGTAGAAGATTATAAGATGAGATTTCTCCTTGCGTATGGTCAAATGTACTTCTTTCTTCTCTTGCCGAGCATACACGAGTCCTGCTTGTTTTCAATGTGACAGGGTGGTTGTCTTTCAACTGGTTGCCCATCTATACTCCATGGTGGAAGTAGGGGCTCTAGTATGTGTTCTGATTCAGTTCACCAATTCATGCCGTTACTTTTAAAATTAGACCCTCGGGACTGATTTATGTTGTTTGGAAAGTCAAAAGGAGTCGACATCTTTGCCACAGGGATGAGACCAGACTGTAGCTAGCCTTGGTTGGTTATGGGTTTCATATTTGAAGATACACCCATATGGCAAATGAACATATGTTTGTCCTCTTGGAGTTTCAGGTGCAGGAGTCCACATGTCCATCCTCTTGAAGTTTCAGATGCAGGAGTCCACATGTCCATCCTCTTGGAGTTTTGCGTGCAGTAGTGTATGCATGGGAGTTTAGCCGATTTGTATCCGTCCGAGTATCGGTAACCCTCATTGTTCGGTCGCATGAGTCCTGTTGAATTCGAGGATCGACACTGAAGTGTCATCGCAGGAGATTCCAGGATGATGTCTCTTCTGTCTTATTATCTGGATTGGAGCAGTGCTGGTTTACGACATTCTTGATATACAAAAGGAAGAGGAGGCAAAGTGCAGTAGTTCCGGGAGAGGGAGGTGATATTCAGAAATGCAAAGATACAATCGTCCAGTGAAACAAAGTTAGCTTGCTTGCAAGGGTGTCTTGTCCGCTCCGGTGAGAAGTTGCATGCTGCTGTGCAGGAATCTGCTAGATCCAGAGACAAGTCATTCAGAAAATTTACAAGGAGAGCCAGACAGTTTTTGGAGGAACTGTGGAGAGAACATTGTAGGACCATGTTGTTTTAGGAGTTGCTGTCTAGATACTAAAGTAAGCATATTCCCTTTTGTTTGTTGACCAATGGGAAACTCCAGGAAGCACCTCTCCGTTCTGTTCATCAATTGTCGCCCCTTTAGCCCGTCATTCTGCAACGTATTTAGCAAACCGTACGAATAAATCAACATGGGATGGGCATTGAGAAACGGTGACAACTGCATGACTTCATAAAGCATAATGGTGGTAGAATTGAAGTTGAAGTCTAATTGCAAGATGAGGGCTACATAAAGTTTTCATGACTTGTAATTGATGAGCCATTAAGCATTTCTGGGCATCCTTCAATCTTCCATCATTTCAAAATAAACACGTCTTTTCCTCAACATTTTTCTCTCCTCGGTTCCTTGTCGGAAAAGAAAGTCTCGAACCAAACTAGTCATCACGAACCAAACTAGTCATCATCTTTCCTTCTCTCCATTTGTCAAGGCAATTTCAGCAAAGCAAGCACAGTAATCCTGCAAAACGAAGCAAATAATTATTACTTCCTAAGAGGCAAAAACTTGGTTTATAAGCAAAATAAGGTGTGTTCCTTAACGGGCATTGGACGAGGAAAAGGGCACTTGGCTGAACCTAGGATGATTGCAAATTCCCACATTATTACCAACGTTGATTTTCTCCATTTTAAGTTATATAATTTGTCTTACGTCATGGCAACACAATCAAACCAATGAATGGTTATCATTGATGCCCATAATCCCTCTCCTCTAGATCTGCCCTTTTTTTTCCTAGGAAATGTAGCTCTCTCATTAATGTTTTTTTTTTTTTTTTTTGGGTTTTTCTTGTTTAGAAGAGAAATTAATGAACATCAAGCGGAAATCGAAAGGTCGGTATTTCAAGTACTTAGGAAAAATTTGCCCAAATTAAGCAAAAAATTAGTTTTAGCCATGCCTATCTGATATAAAAAAAAATCCTAAGAACATTGGAAAATCAGATTTCCTTCAATTAAGCAAATAGAAAGGAGCGCCGTCATTCTTGAATGGAAACGTGAAGCAGACCCTATTGAAGAAAGAAAGAAGAAGACCACAACGTATCTGAAGCACAGGATGCTTCCTTTAAACCACAGAAAAGCATAAATATATATCTTGAGTAACGCATGTCACAGTCCCCACCCAAAGAGTCACCATAAAAATTATTCCTTTTTCTCACTTTTCTTGGTGTGTATTTCCAGAATGTAGAAAGCATGTACTTTTCTCTTTGGTGCAGCAAGTGGAGGCTTCTGATTGGCGACACGGGGAAGTTTTTGGAATGATGTGAATTTGGATTCAAGAAACCAAAGAAGCTCTTAAGCTTTCTTATATAACAGTAGCAAATGTGCAACGGTGAGCTTATGGATATATATGTATGTTCATGATCAGAGAAGATAGACAATCCCATGTAGAGTCTGCAGAACATTCCTTCCTCTGGGTGTTGAAGTTTGCGTTTAGTCCTTTCCTGTGTTGCATGCTTATGTCTGACCACTCGAAAATCTGACAGCGATTGAGACGGTCGGGCGAGGGAGGTACCGAAACAGGTGACTTTACATGTTCTTGTGCTCATCTCAACACTTGATGATGAACATTAGGTGCTATTTAGACTCGAGTTTCAATGGAGAAAAATTGAAGTTTGATCCTCTTTTTGCTGCTAATAGTAAGGTGGAGGTAGGCTTTGCGCGCCACGAGCCAGTCTTATCTGGAGAGAGTGGACTGATTGTTGAAAGATGAAGCAACGGGGGAGCGAGGCTCCAGAGAGTGGGGTTCATGAGCCTTCCACATGTAGAGATGAGACTGAATCCGAAGCCGGCACCGAGTATGAAACAGAGGGCTCTCTGTTGTAAGTGTCTCTGAGATTGCCTGATGAATGCATCTGCTTGTTCCGTTCATGTCAATTTCACCTTTGAGGATAATTCACATAAGGATTGATGCATCAGAGATATAAGCAAAACAACGTGCCGGTCTTTTAACTGATTGTTCTGCTTCTGAAATGCAGCAGCGACGAGGCGAGGCAGCCCCTATCTAGGAAAATTCCAATCCCTTCTTCTAGGATTAACCCTTATCGCATGGTTATTGTCATGCGCCTTGCGGTGGTCGGATTCTTCCTCTACTACCGTCTGAAGAATCCAGTTCACGATGCCTACACGTTGTGGTTGGTATCTGTAGTTTGCGAGATATGGTTCGCTATGTCTTGGATGTTGGAGCAGTTCCCCAAATGGCATCCCATCAACCGCGAGACCTATGGCGAGAGGCTTGCCCTGAGGTTTTGATGTTTATTCCATGCATTGCCCATTGAAAGTTTTCCCTTTGCTAAGTTTTTGGTTGCTGAAAAGTTCCACACGCTGCCAATTTGGCACAGATATAGCAGGGCAGGAGAGCCGTCTCAGCTTGCTGCAGTTGATATTGTAGTCACCACCAACGATCCTTTAATAGAGCCTCCACTTGTTACGGCCAATACTGTCCTATCCGTTCTTGCAGTGGACTACCCAGTCGAAAAAGTTTCTTGCTACGTTTCCGATGACGGAGCTGCCATTCTCACATTCGAGACTCTGCAAGAAACGTCCGAATTCGCAAGAAAGTGGGTTCCCTTTTGCAAGAAGTACAGCATCGAGCCAAGGGCCCCGGAGCAGTACTTCTCGTGCAATGTGGATTACTTAAAGAACAAGATTCACCCGTCCTTTGTCAAAGAGCGCCGAGCCATGAAAGTAGGAAGCTCTTCTGGACTACATGTACAACAATTTTTCCTGTGACATGGTTCTTGCGTGTCAATGTGATTGGAATTACCTGTGAATTTTTGCAGAGAGAATACGACGAGTTCAAAGTGCGGATTAATGGCCTTGTGGCAAAGGCAAGGAAAGTTCCAAATGAAGGATGGGTCATGAAAGACGGCACACCGTGGCCTGGAAATAACATGCGTGATCATCCGGGAATGATCCAGGTTTGTCCTCCAGTTCCATCGGCATATTTCCTGCACAAATGTCATCTTTGTGTTGTGTTAATAAATTTCACTATGCATTTAAGGATGCCAACCAATATACACATGATAATTTCCAAAAGTGCGTTTAAGAGTTGGGCTGAACTTGCTATGGATCGGAAAACTCCTTTGAACCAGCAGATAATTCGTGCCACCAAGCAATAAACGATCATCTTACTCTCCCTTTTGTAACTCTGTTATGCAGCTAATGTTTTTGCCTTCACTCTTGTTCTCCTGAAGGTCTTTTTAGGCCATAGTGGAGGACACGATGCCGATGGTAATGAGCTTCCACAGCTGATCTATGTGTCTCGCGAGAAGCGTCCTGGATTTCGACATCACAATAAAGCTGGTGCGCTGAACACACTTGTAAGTCATAATTGCATAAGCTTAAACTTTCCTACCTTGATTTATATGTGCTAGTTGAAATTCTTTAGTTAGGGATTAAATCAACTGACGGGTGTCAACCTTTTGATAGGTTCGTGTATCGGGGATCCTTACCAACGGACCTTTCTTGTTAAATCTTAATTTCGACCATTACGTAAACAACAGCAAGGCATTGCAGGAAGCAATGTGCTTCCTGATGGATCCAAATTATGCAGAGTCTGCTTGTTATGTTCAATTTCCCCTGAGGTTCAATGGGGTCGATAAGGACGATCGCTGTGCTAACCGCAACACCATTTTCTTCGATGTAAGTTCCCCATCTTCTGTTTCCTATGGAGTCCATTAGTCATGATTTCTCTGCTTTATGCGCTCCCTGACTGCCTTCTTTCGATTTCAGATAAATTTGAGGGGCTTAGACGGCATTCAGGGCCCCTTATACGTGGGTACCGGGTGCATTTTCAACAGGCGAGCTCTTTATGGTTATGAGGCTCCGCGTAAGATCAAGCAGAGAAAACAAGGAATTCTCTCAATGTGCTTTGGAGGATCACCTAGACAGGGTTCCACAGCAAAAAAGAGAACTGACAAGAAAATGAAAGTTTCTAGCACGAATGCGGACCCTAATGCTCTGACAGTCGATCTAGAACATCCTCAAGAAGGGATAGAAGGTGGTTTCATGCAGTTCCTGTTAGAGTATATTATAAGTACTCTCACTTGCTATTGTGAAAACTTCATTTTTTTCGCCGAGCTGTAAATAAACGATCAGGGTAGTGTTCTTTCTTATTGATTTTGTTCTCCTTTTGGTTCGTACTTTCTCATGGATGTTGATGAAGTGATCTGAAAATGCAGTTTAGTTTGAAACTTCTGAGGCCTGCACATTCAGATTTCCCCTAAATTCGGATGGAGGCTCTCGTCAATTAAACAATAATCATCCATGAAATAGTAAATGCAAATTGACTTGAAGATGAATGCTAAGGTTGTCTCAGGCTAATGAGGCTAGACAACGATCATCCCTGAAATTTTTTATGTGTAGGTGATGGATATGAGGATGAGAAGTTGCAGTTCCTGTCACACTTGAGCCTGGAGAAATGGTATGGTCAATCGTGCGGCTTCATCGAGTCGATACTACTTGAAACGGGGGACATTTCTCAGTTCACATCGCCAGAAACTCTCCTCAAAGAAGCCATTCAAGTTATTAGCTGCGGATACGAAGACAACACCAAATGGGGAAGCGAAGTATGCCTCTATCACCCTCTTCTATGGCGGTTTTCAAACACTTCAAGATGAAATAAGCTTTTGGTTCAGTACAGACAAAATCAAAATATTCCTAGAAAGCTTGGAATCTACCGTTGTGGTGACCAAGTCTTAACTTTCATGCAATTTCCGCAGATAGGATGGATCTACGGTTCTGCATCAGAGGAGTTTGTGACAGGACTAAAGATGCACGCCCGGGGTTGGAGATCGATCTATTGCATGCCGAAACGTGCTGCTTTTAAAGGGTCCGCTCCCACTAACCTGTTGGATCGTCTCAATCAAGTTCTTCGTTGGGCCCAAGGTTCAGTTCAAGTGCTGCTCAGCCAGCATTGCCCCATTTGGTACGGCTTCGGTGGGAGGCTGAAATTGCTTCAAAGGCTTGCATATATCAATGCCACGGTTTATCCATTCACGGCCATCCCGCTGCTTGCATATTGCACATTGCCGGCTGTCTGTCTATTCACCGGAAAGTTCATAATCGCACAGGTACACTTGATATGCATCGGATCGTGACCTCTCCTGGCTCTCGTATGACATTGCTGTTGGTAAAATATCACGTATTGAATCCACACAAATTGCCATCTGTTGAAACCACATCGTTGAGTTTAATTGACGAACTAACTATGATACAATTCCATGGATCGTGAAAACTTCGCGTAAATAGAGACTTGATGCTCCTGATCTGTAGCTTATTTTTTCTTTTCTCCAACTGCAGATCAGCATCATAGGCATTATCTCTTTTATCTCACTTTCTGTATCGATCATCGCCACCAACATACTAGAAATGAGATGGAGCGCGGTCAGGATTGAGGAGTGGTGGAGTACTGAACAGTTCTGGGTAATAGGGGGCGTCTCGGCGCACTTGTTTGCTATTTTCCAGGGCCTGCTCAAAGTCCTCACCGGAATCGACATCAGTATCCACGCCCCGTCTAAAGAACACAACGTAGAGACCAACTTTTCCGATCTGTACATATTCAAATGGACCAGCCTGCTCATCCCGCCAACGACCCTCGTACTCATAAACCTGATCGGACTGGTTGCTGGAGTCTCTAGCGCCATTAGCAGCGGGCATCATGTTTGGAGCGTGCTGTTCTGCAAGCTGTTCTTCGCTTTGTGGGTGATTATTCATCTCTATCCCTTCCTTAAAGGACTAACAAGCAACCAGAACAGAGTGCCTACAATCGTCATCGTGTGGTCGATTCTGCTGGCCTCTATCTTTTCCTTGCTCTGGGTGCACATCAATCCTTTTACAACCCGGGTGGTCAGCCCAAGTATTGAGCAGTGTGGAATCAACTGCTAGATACCATGAAATCTTGCACAAATCTGAGCGTGTTCAGGAGTTTTTCATCACACATGTTCAGTTCGGCAAACAGGCTATATGACTAAATTTTAACTGTCTAGAGTTTAGTGAATCATTTGATTTGTTGATCTTATACATAAACGTATACCTAGCTTTACACAGTTGAATTGCAGACAAGTTTCAGTGTTGATATTCGGTAAAGTTTGGTTTTGTTCGACAATGACTTGGACATATAAGCATTGCAGCGATGCAAAACGAACACCCATCAGTTATGTGAGAAGACGTTTTTGTGCGTTTCTGCTAGAAAAACATCCTATTTGTTCGCGTGATTCTGACATCTTCTTCGTTCAGGAGTCAGAAATGATGAGCCATGAAACCCTTTCTCTCTGTTTCTGCTAGAAAAAGAAGCAACGGTCATAAGAAAGTTTTGCAGCGCATATAGCTTTTGGAAAAGCTAACATGATTAGATATTATGAGAACTATGGACTTGGAGGCTTTAGTATTACTTTCCTTCCCATCAAAGAAAGGAAGGAAATAAAATACCCTTCGTTAGCCAAAACCCGACTCCAATTCCATGCTGAAAAGGCCATTTTAAAATCTCGAACCGATAAGTGGAGGAAATCATATGAATATAAAAAGTAGATAATCATGTTTACAAAATAAATATACATTCTTTTGACGAAGTGGATTTGAACATTGGTTTGGAGTTTCGAACATCGAATCATCTCGGGAGACTCAGGCGCTCGAAGTAAATTCGCTCGATGATCAATCACAAGTCAACATAAGGATCTCCATATCTCGCCTTTGCCCAGTGGAACAACCTCTGCAACCCCATTCATATATATTTTCAAGCCCCAATACTGATCACCAGTACTACCGCCTACCCTCTTCTTTTACCCCTTCTATCTGCGTGAACAAAGAAAGCAAGATGCACGAAAGAAAAGAAAATGACTAAGACTCACCGTCTCCCCACCCCAGCAGTCCCGCTTCACTTCTTCTCCGCCTGCTCCGGCGCCGGCGCCGGCGCCGGCTTCGCCTCCGGCGGCGGGAGCCCGCCGTCGATGCAGCTCTTGCACCGCCTCTCGACCCAGCCCTCGATGTCGTTCTCTCCGCTCCCTCCGAAATGCCTCCCTCCGCAAAGGCGAGCTATGATCCCCGCGACCACGCCGATGATCGTGATCGCCGCCAGCACCACCACCAGCGCCTCGATGGACCGGGGAGCGTATCGGCCGGGCTCCTCCGCCGGCGGCGGCGGGGGAGGAGGTCCGGCGCACGGCGGGGACAGTCCTTCGTCCATCGGGGCAGCGGACGGGCGTAAACCGGGGGGGCTGTGTCTCTCTCTGTCGCGGAGGAGAAGCGAAATGCAGAAGACGGCGAGGGGGCACGGAGGGAGAGGGACCAAGCGAGAGCTTGACTCGAGCTCAGGGAAGGGAGTTTCTGAGAACGTGCATGTGAAGAAGACGATGCTGAACAGTGATGCGACTGAGGCTGTTTACTGCTGAAGCGTGCGTGGAACAGAAAGAGAGATGGCGAGAAAGGAGAGAGGGAGAGAGAGAAAGAGAGAGGTGAAAATGGAAGCAGAGAAAGGGAGAGGAAAAAGAAAAGAGGTTTAACGGCATTGTTCTCGGAAAATTGCACGAATAAATTTTTGGGATTACTCATATGATTAATTTATCTAAAATTATTTTTTTATTACGAAAAATTTTCAAATCAACACACGTATAATAAATTTATTTAAAATTAATTTTTTTACAATAATAAATCTCAAACTAATACGCTTGTGATAAACTTATTCTCAATTATTTTTTCTATTAACAGCTTATTTTTAAAAATATATATAATATTCCAATTTAAGCGGTCACCATTGGTACATACATTCTTCTTGCTGCTTATAAGATATGGCTAGTCCGGAGGCTCGAAAAGAATACTAAAACCGATGAAAAATAATAATAATTTTCCGTGTTCGAATCATCTCAAATCGCTATTGCCAATATGTCTATCCCTCTCGACCATCCTTTTTTTTTTTTTTTAAATTTGTATACCACTTAAATTGACAACAGCAAAAAAGTGAAGAAAAATTTGCAATGTCGAATGATTTCACAATTAAATGGAACGCGAATTGAAGATTACGAAGAGTCTGCATTTTTGTCTGTATTAATGGGAAAAATTTGGATATGGGAATTCATTTGTAGGGATTCCACGGAGCTTATTAACATTATTTCTCCTTTTATTTTGCGGAAATAAAAAAATAAATTTTTTAATTCGTTATTTCTGTTTTAAATCTTATTTTATATCTCATATTTCGAGTAACAGAAAAATAAATTGACGTATAACGGAAAAAATTCAAACAAAGAAGTAGGGTCTGACATGTCAGCGGTGGGTTTTGGACTACTATTTGGCGCTCGGGCGGAAAATAAGTGTTGCCCTCCAACGTCCTTTCCCTCACTTTGCCCCTACGTGAGCCGCCACGTGTAAATGTTGGATTGGTGAGTGCTGAGCTCAAGAGCCGAGTCACGAGTGTAATGCCACCTCTCTCATCATCGGAATCTTTCCCTTCTTGTCCTTATCTTCAGGCATTTAAATTGGGGTGAAGTTTGTGATTCTTTTTGACCAAAAAAAAAAAAAAAGGTTTGTGATTCTCTAGGTGTATCATTTTTTTTTATTATAAAATTTCATTCAAGTCGAAATTGAAAGGAAGAGATTTTGTTGCATTCCAATTCCACCGTTAAAGGTAATGAAGAGTGATCCAATTAGTGACCTTGATTCAATTGTGCTTTTTTTTTTTCTTCATAAATTCAACACAAACATTGGCTAAGTGCCTACAAATTTCTTTAAGATTGGACCATATACAAGAATTTGGGGCCTGGATTGGGTCACTAGGGCCAATGCGACTAACACCAGCCTAGGCCCAAAATGGGGCATGACCTGTGACCTAATGGGCCGTTTCGGGCCCGAGCCGGCATGACTTGTTGCCCTTGGGGTTATTGAACCAAATTCTTTTACCTCAAAGGAAACAACTATATTCTCAGTCAATAATTTCGAGTGAATTTGTTTGTTTGCATGCAGTGAAAAATAAAATCGTGAGTATTTTTGTCTTTTAAGTAAAAATTAATACACCAAGATATTTTTGTGTTACATATATAAGTTCAAGTTTTTTTTTTTTTTTTTTTTTTTTGCGTTTGTTCCTTCTTTTTCCTAACCCTTGCACTTTCAATTGAGGGTATTTTTGTCACTTTCTAGAATTACTGTGGAAGTGGCATTTTACACAGGACGCAACGGTGAAAACCGAAGGCCGTAAAGCTTGAATTTAGGGCTAACAAGCCCACGTCCTTCATCTTGGGCAGGCCCGGCCCAATATCCATTTCTTGTCATCACTGTGCCAAACCCTAGCACCACCTATAAAGTCTTCCTTAACTCTCCAGTTTACTCTCTTAGACCCTATCCATCCCTCCCTCGTCTCCTTGATCTACCCCGTCCCTCGCATTTGACAAAGAGGAAAAACCATGGCGGAGAGAGGTGGAGGAGACCGTGGCGGTTTCGGCCGTGGATTCGGCGGCCGCGGAGGCAGGGGCGACCGCGGGGGTCGTGGGGGTCGCCGCCGCGCGCCGCGCCAGGAGGAGGAGAAGTGGGTACCCGTCACCAAGCTCGGCCGCCTCGTGAAGGAGGGCAAGATCCACTCGCTCGAGCAAATCTACCTCCACTCGCTCCCGATCAAGGAGCACCAGATCATCGACACTCTGGTCGGGCCGTCGCTCAAGGACGAGGTGATGAAGATCATGCCTGTCCAGAAGCAGACCCGGGCCGGCCAGAGGACCCGGTTCAAGGCCTTCGTGGTCGTCGGCGACGGCAACGGCCACGTCGGGCTGGGGGTCAAGTGCAGCAAGGAGGTGGCCACCGCGATCCGCGGCGCAATCATCCTCGCGAAGCTTTCGGTGATCCCCGTGAGGAGGGGCTACTGGGGGAACAAGATTGGGAAGCCGCACACCGTGCCGTGCAAGGTCACCGGCAAGTGCGGGTCGGTCACGGTCAGGATGGTGCCGGCGCCGCGGGGGGCCGGGATCGTAGCTGCCCGCGTGCCGAAGAAGGTGCTCCAGTTCGCGGGGATCGAGGACGTGTTCACGTCGTCTAGGGGATCCACGAAGACTCTCGGGAACTTCGTGAAGGTATGCTCTTTTACTTGAGCTTTGTTTCTTCTATTTTGTTGTTTAGTTGAATCTCCTAGACCATGCTTTGATGACGCACCGGATGTTTTTGTCATGTGAAGTGAAAGTGGGAAAATGGTATTTGAAGGCGTTTTATGTGCTTGAATACCTTAATTCTCAATGTCTAGTATGCTGTGTGTAGTTTGCGATTAGTAAGTCCCACCCAATGATGGTGTTGATGATCGTAAAGTTTGGTCCTTTAGCTTATCACTGATATGAATCGGTATTCAGACTCCATGTTAAACTTGCACTCCTTGACGATCCATTGTTTATGCGGTATGGTGTTAGGAGATGAAGTTGCCGCCCTAACTAATCATTCCTCTAGAATCAGAGAGTGAAGCAGAGCTAGAATGGATATTTTCTTGCTTTTTGATCAATTTCTAATTTTAATCTTCTTTCCCAATCTGATATTACGCCGTTGTGGTGATTAGTTATGATGTTCGATTGATCACGGTTCTGTGTATTCCATTTACAATGGAAGCTCCCAGCGAATTCATTTACAGAATATACATATAATTTAGAAGAATATGTGAGTGATTAATTATACAGCATCTCATTCTTTTATCAAATGTTCTACCAGTTGTCTCTTTTGTAGAATGGCTGTTGTGTTGTTCATGAATCCACGGTGGTCTTTATTCTCAAATGTGTAATTTTAGACTTAAAGAAACTATAATAAGCATAGAATTTGACCAAGAGAGTTTGTTAAAGGCAGGCTCAGGACAAATTTTGCTAGTTGGAGTTAATGAACCTCCATCTGAAATTTGCCTGCTCTGCTTCCTCATTGATGGTGCCGTACTTTATCTATGTGATAACATGGTGTTGAAGTGTTACTACTCGGTCATGGAATCGTGCCCTCCACTTTTTTCTTACTTTTTATTTCCGGCAATTTTCCTCAACATCCTTTGTCAAATGTTTTCTCTAATTTAGAGACGTCGCGTGTGCATTGAGACTCTGCTAGTTATTCTAGTGGTTAGTAACATGTGTACTGTTGGTGTTCTGTATAAAATCTTGCTCGTCCACAGGCAACCTTCGACTGTCTACTGAAGACTTATGGCTTCCTTACCCCTGACTTCTGGAGGGAAACAAGATTCACGAAGTCTCCCTTCCAGGAGTACACTGATCTTTTGGCGAAGCCCACCGGGAAGCCGCTCATTTTGGACGACGTCGAGAGGATTGATGCCTGAGGTAGCTCTTTGGCGGCTAAGAGTTGTGTAGTTCGCGTCAGCAACTTTACTTTAGGTTGCTTGTGTTGTTTGTCTTCACATTTGCATGACGTTCAGTGCCTTTTGTTACAATTTGGATTGAGGATTGGATATTTGCTCCATACTAAAACAAAAATTTGAGCTTCTTGTCGAGTATCTCGTCCAAGTTGGAATCCTCGCGATTCTCTCTCACCCGCAGCTCCATTTCCATCAATTCAAGGTTCGCCGGAGGCAAATCATTGTGGATTCTAATCTTCTGTTGGCTCACGTCCATTTGTAAGTTTTTTGTATTTCGACGTCATTTTTGTTCCTTTTTGTGAACCATCTAGACTTTCCTCAAGGTGAGATATATGCGATGTCGTTTTTGCTCCTGAAAGTTGTGCGACATCTTTTTAGGCGAGCCAGCCACGTCGGCTCATGCGACATTGTTTAGGATGTCCACGAGGATTGATTTTAATATATATCAATCCATCTCACTCTTTTCAGGCAAGCTAGACACGTCGACTCGTGTGACATTGTTTAGGATGTCTACGAGGACTGGTTTTAATTTAAAAAAAAACATTATCAATTCATCTTACTCTTATCATTGTAAAGATGATATTTTTGGTTGAAATTTTTCGCTGGAGGCACTTAAGTACTAGGTTTTTTTTTTCGTATTTAATTGTGCCGATAAAAATTTTTGACAAAAAAATGGGCGTCATAAAAAAACTTTCAACAATTATATTGTCTTTGCTTGGGAAAATGTGTTTAGATAGGGCAAGGCTGAGCCTGAAAAGTAGGCTTGGGCAAAAACGCGTGCATGGTTTAGTTGGGGACTTGCTGTTCAGTTCATACTTGGATCAATTGTAAAGGCCGAAGGCGACAAGATTTTATGCTGTTTGTACAAACTCTACAAGGGCAGTCAACTTCCGCTGCAATGAATCGACGTCGCGTTTTGAGATTAGGAAGCAAACTCATTAAATTGTGCCAATCGCTTTGCCCTTAAATTAAACATGGGGAAAATTATCCAAGACTTGCGTAAATTTTCATTTTGTTACGGCGTCAATTCTCGTTACTCAGCAGACCGGCCATTAGCATTAGGTAGACAATGATGAAAACGAGGAAAGTAACCTTCCGAGGTTTATTGCTTGGGCTGTCGGGCACTCTTGACTTTGACTCCAAGAGGTGCGAAAATGTTTCATGGTGGTCCGACGTCAAAGTTAGCTAGTGTGCAAAGAGCCTTGATAGTGGGTCGTTTCGAAATTCACTTGGCCCAAGTTTTCTTCAATTGTCATGCGACAATGCCAGTAACTAAGCCTCTTGCTTTTCATTTTGTCATACTTCCCCAAAATCCATGCATGTTTGGTTCCCTAGTTCAGCAAAATAAGCAGTTTTTCCCTTCACGAACCGGTGCAAAACTACCTGATTCGGTTCCCGCTTCAATATCATGGATTGAATCGATTCTAGTGAACCAAATCGATTACCTTTTCAAAGCCGGTACTCCCCGGCTTTGAATGGACCGAAAAGGTTGTAATTAACCTATTTCCGAATTGAGTCGGCCTAATTGCTTACTCCTAAATTTGTTTCTTTTTTGGACCAAACTTACTCCGAAACTTATTGGGATCCAAAGTGAGCCATTTTAGAAGCATAGAGGTTGAAAGTATGGGTGATCGATTTTCGGGATGAGTGGTTTTTCTCCTTAGAACCAAGAATCGCCCACTAGAGACTAATTTCGCAAAATGAGAACCATGAACCAAGTGATTGGCTCCATAGATTCATTCGAGAACCGAACCACTAATTTGGTTCCATTCTCGGATGGATCCATGGAACTAGTCACTTCAGATGGAATTCCATCACTTTTTGATTATGTTCTAACTTTCTTATGACGGCATTGGGAAATTAATTATTTCAAGTCACTAAACCATGTCTCGGCTTCATCTTTATCCTTGCAAATCTTATTGCAAAAACGACATAAAAAGGGTTTTTTTAAATATTAAAAAACAAATGCAGCTAAAAAAAGAATGATATGATATGGAAGGAATACATTTATGGAATAGTCCTCACGTGAGATAGCTTGAATGAATATATATAGGTCCGATTAGGTTGGGTGGTTCACATTTGAAATCGTGAACAGGACCGGTACTCGGTGGAAATCACTCAAAATCAGCTGGTGGGTATGGTCCAATCCTGTTTGGGTGGATGTCCATTTTTTTGCTCATCCATAGTTGCAAGTATAATTTGTTAAGACGGAGATACGTAGAACTTTGCAACCAAACACTCCGAAAGGCCCCCTACAAAACCCTAGTTCTCGCGCCACACCCATATATATATCTTCTCAATTTCTTCTTCACCCATCAAGCCCTAGCTCATTTGCTTCCAGCCTTCCAAACCGCTACCTCCCGAACCGGAGAACAAAATGGCAGAGAGAGGTGGAGGCGACCGTGGTGGTTTTGGCCGTGGATTCGGCGGCCGTGGAGGCCGAGGCGACCGTGGAGGCCGTGGTCGCCGCCGCGCGCCGCGCCAGGAGGAGGAGAAGTGGGTCCCCGTCACCAAGCTCGGTCGCCTCGTGAAGGAAGGCAAGATCCACTCGCTGGAGCAAATCTACCTTCACTCGCTACCGATCAAGGAGTTCCAGATCATCGACACTCTGGTCGGGCCGTCGCTCAAGGATGAGGTGATGAAGATCATGCCGGTCCAGAAGCAGACCCGGGCCGGTCAGAGGACCCGGTTCAAGGCTTTCGTGGTCGTCGGCGACGGAAATGGCCACGTGGGGTTGGGAGTGAAATGCAGCAAGGAGGTCGCGACCGCGATTCGCGGAGCGATAATTCTCGCGAAACTTTCGGTGATTCCTGTGAGGAGGGGCTACTGGGGGAATAAGATCGGGAAGCCTCACACTGTGCCGTGCAAGGTCACTGGAAAGTGCGGGTCGGTTACGGTGAGGATGGTGCCAGCGCCGCGTGGTGCCGGGATCGTTGCGGCACGTGTCCCGAAGAAGGTGCTTCAGTTCGCGGGCATTGAGGATGTGTTCACCTCGTCTAGAGGGTCTACCAAAACTCTCGGAAACTTTGTGAAGGTACGGTCGCTTTGCGTGTAAATATCGTCATGATGTATTGGTAGGTTTCGCTATCTGTTTATACTGGGTGGTGAGTTTATTTGGTTTCAGCTAGTTGTTTGATAAGTTTGGTATGGATGATGATAGCTTCTTTGTGGTTGAGGCTTGTGAGATGTTTACTGGACTAGAATATTTGGTGCACGCCTTGCCTCTGATACTTCTGGGATTATATCTGGGGAGGTCAATGCGAATTCATTAAAATTGACTGGTATTATCTGCATTGCCGTGGTTTTGGAATTACCGAGGCGGTTGGTCCTGAACTCCTATAGCTTATCATCTCAATGAAAGCAAATTCAAACTTGGCATAAGTGTGATTTGGACTTTGCCTCATGGAGACAAGAGAAGAAAAGGAGGGGGAGGGGGAGGGGAGAGGGATGATGGCCTAAATTCTGATGCTGAATGTTGGGGGTTAATATGAATATGATACTGGTGGTTCATCTATTTTCCAGTTTGATATTGTGCCTGTGGTTTTGCTCTAGTTGTGTAGGCTTGTTCTGTGTTAGTCAGAGTGCATGAAATCACAAAAAGATGAAGCAGAATTTAGTTTAGAATCTACTTCTTTGAAAGCAAAGAGAAAAAGGTTGAATCTAACTGAGATGATGGGTTGTTTAAAGTTGGCCTTTTGGAGGGGATAAAGTTCTACTTGAACTGTGCCTGCTCTGCTGTGCTTCTTTTCCAAGTTGACTGGTGGTCTTTGCGGCTGCCCATCAACTTGTCGATACAGTTCTTAAGTGATGTTTCTCATTTATGGAAGTGTGCCTTCTGATATTCAGTTGCATTTCCGAGCTTCTTACTAATATGTCTATAGAGTTTTCTCAAATCCATCTAGAAGTAGTATTAGATGCATTATGTTCATTTCACGAGAAAGGCATTTTTTTTGTATTAGAAGTTAATTGGGTTTTACATCACTCTGCTTGTCTGTAGGCAACCTTTGACTGTCTGCTGAAGACATACGGCTTCCTTACTCCGGACTTTTGGAGGGAAACCCGATTCAACAAATCTCCTTTCCAGGAGTACACAGATCTGTTGGC
The DNA here is from genome assembly GCA_021437795.1 of Rhodamnia rubescens. Classification (NCBI taxonomy): domain Eukaryota; kingdom Viridiplantae; phylum Streptophyta; class Magnoliopsida; order Myrtales; family Myrtaceae; genus Rhodamnia; species Rhodamnia rubescens. The sequence goes on from JAILYA010000017.1 coordinate 353,719, forward strand.
TAAGCCCACTGGGAAGCCTCTCATTTTGGATGATGCTGAGAGAATTGATGCCTGAGCTAGCATTTCGGTTGTTAAGAGTGTCTAGTTTTTGTTAGTACTTTTAATTTGTTTAAGATAGGATGTTATGTTTTTCCTTCTGAGATACCATGCTGCTAGCTTTATGGTATAACTAGGCACTGCTCCATCTCGTGCTTTTTGTCTTGATTTTGACGAGGGTCGAAGACAGAAACTGTGAAAATCTTTCAGAGCTTCACAGCAAGTTCTCAGTTCAATTGGTTTCAACTCGAAAGAGCAGGTCTTTTTGTGTTTTTTCGCCGCATCTTTTTCCTTTTGAATCTAGTCCTACAATTCCTGTCTTATCTATGATCGACTCAAAGGGGAATTGCATTCTTGACAGAAGCTACATTCCATGTCGAAGTTGAACACTCCGAAGGAAACGAATGATATGTTTGCCCTGATTCATTACCTTCTATTGACGCTGCCCTCCAAACTAGCAAGGTGCCGATGACTTTTGACGAGTTTTGGTCATTAGACATTATGGGTCGGGCTTTAGTCTCCTTGGTCAATACACTGAAGAGCTTGACTAAGGGGAGTGAACTTTTCAGTGCGGTCGAAATGAGCAAGAGACCCATGGGTGTTTTTGTTTCTCCTGGACCATGCGAATTTTTGTTGGAGTAGTTGAGCATTCTACCTGCTCATGCCAAACTAAATTAGTTTTCGCAGGGTCATGCGTGGTTGAGGTTCGGTACTCCCTCAAAAGGAGCTGTTGCAGTTTGGACAAGGGATGTTGTCATCGAGAACCTCAAATCCCTGTCTAGTTGATAATGGCAGCTCCAACTACTAGAGTCAAATTCCACTTATCTCGAGCGGAGAACGCAGAAGAATTCGCCCAGAAACCGACCCGGGAGCGACCTCATCGGTCCGACTCCGGGGTCAGGCTGCGCTCGTTCCTAATCTTAGGTTTTAGGGACACTTTCTTCTTCTCTATTCTTATGTGCGTTGGTTACCTTATATTCATTACCCTTTTGCCCAGGAAAAAAATATAGCGGGAGGGAAAAAGGAGGAAAGCGTTCAGAAATCGGGTCAAAATCTGGATTGTTTTAAGTCTCTCCTTGTAAAAAAAAAAAGGTCTCTCCTTGTCTTTGGTACGGCACGGCAAAACGAAGACCCGACTCCTTCCATCTCAGAAAGACCTGTCAACGACTTTCCGCTCGCTCTTTCTGCGTTCCCTCCCATTCTTCACGCGGAATTTTGGAATTCCTAAGACCACCGAGCCTTCTTCTGTCTTAAATTCGGCACGAAATCCGCCCGAATCGAAGTCGCACGTTTGCTCTCGCAAATTCCAAGGCTCTTCTGCTTCGACTAGATTCCTTTTCGCTTCCGTTTCTGCGGGAATCCTCGTTCCGGTCACGGTTCGGAGCTCGTCGATCTCCGATGGGGACGCCGGAGTTTCCTGATCTGGGAAAGCACTGCACCGTCGACGACTGCAAGCAGATCGATTTCCTTCCCTTCACTTGCGATCGCTGCAATCAGGTCTCTCCTCTGCTCCCTTCCTTTTTTTTCCCCCCGTTTCCCCTCTTTCATTCGTCTGTTCGCCTGCGTATTTTTTATTTTTTGGAGGGCTTCGAGTTGGTGGAGATGCGTCCCTGTGAGTTATCTGATTCTCTGTTTTGGGATTTAGATGCTCCTTAGTTCATGATCGTGTCTTGTCTTGATCTTTATCTTGATTATGGCGTGTGGAGGCTAAGCGAGGGGACACGATGGGCGATTGCGGAATTGCTGGAGCTCGATGTTGAGCCTCTTTTGATTCGTTCATAAGCAGAAAGTGTTAGGTCGAATTGGCAAATCTATCACTGTGGTTGTGGTTTGCCGTACTGAATAGCAATGCAAAATGGTTTTGGGAGGTACGGAATTGAATATGCGAAGAGAAGTGGATGATCAGGAAAAGTGGGTTCTATGTGAATCCGCTTCTTGCACGTCGAAGTTAATTTTGGGAGTATGAAGAGCTGCTTGCAGAGATAATGTCTCACGGATCTCCATCTTGTACATTGGGCGAGAAAAACCTATTAAAGAGTGAAAGGGAAGGTTGGGTTGAATCTAATACCTTGTAGGAAAAGGAACATAGAATGGTGTTCAATGGGAATGTGAGTGCACAGTGAATTTGCTCGATTCTGGGGACAGCTAGTTGCCTGCATGTTGAATTGGTTCCGGGGAAGTAGGCCCTTGTTGGTCATAGGTGAAGATGACTCTGGAAATAAATTGCTGACGTGGAATAGCCGAACCATTGGGCGTTGAACTGTGTTTTGATTTATATATTTTTTGTGCGTGAGCTATTTGTTCTTAGCTAACAATATCATGAAATTCGACCATTCGAGGTAGAACTGACCCAGTGGAGAAACTAGCTAGAATTCAATATATAGATGATGGGATGCATCCAGCTTGAGATATTGTGTGCATGTCAAGACTCTCTGAAATCAGACAAGTTACCATGGTGTAGCTGTAAGATCCTTTGCTCGCTATATGTTTGCTGACAAGTCTAGGAGTATGTAATGTGTTTCTTTCTCGTTTTGTGTTCTCGTCTTTGGATTAGTTACTAAAATCAAGATAAGTTCCCCTCTTCTGATTATTGCTTGCCCGTTGCATGGTTTTTGTGAACTGGCCACATTTATCGCTTCTTTTGGTTTGGTGCATTCATCTTATTTATGAAAATATGTGGTCGTAGGTATTCTGTCTGGAGCATCGGAGCTACATCAAACATCGATGTCCGAAAGCTGATAGGAAAGACGTCACAGTTGTTATTTGTCCTCTCTGTGCAAAAGGTGTCCGGCTTAATCCCGATGAAGACCCAAACATTACTTGGGAGTCCCACGTGAATATAGAGTGTGACCCCTCGAATTATGACAAAGTCACAAAGAAGAGAAAATGCCCTGTACCTGGTTGCAGGGAGATCCTTGCATTTTCAAACACAATTAAGTGCAAAGACTGCACTCGGGATCACTGCTTGAAGCACCGGTTTGGTCCAGACCACAATTGTGCAGGTCCAAAAAAACTCGAGACTACTTTTCCCTTTGTCAATTTTTTGAACAGGAGTAAAAAGGAAGTTTCAAAATCAAGTGGAGCTCCAGCAACATCTTCCAAGTGGACGGCGAGCATTCTTAATGCTGCTTCAACAGTTCGAGCCTCAACAGAAGCAGGCATGGCAAAATTGAGTAATGAATTAAACCGAGCATTGCAAATTGCGAAGGATGGGGCGGGGCAGAGTGGCAGCAGCGTTAGTGGGGGTGGTAGTGGGAGTGGAAGCAGGCAGCGAGAGGAGTGCCCACAGTGCGGTGCAAAGTTTTCAGATGTGACATCTCTCATAGAACATGTGGAAAAAGTCCATGAGAGCAGCGGTAACCGTGCTTCTGTTCGAAAGGTCACAATTGATGTATGCCCCAAGTGCAGTAGAGGATTTCGTGATCCCATTTCTCTTGTGGAACATGTTGAAAGGGATCATGGTGGTACTTCAACAGCTTAGTAAGCTATTCTTTGTGACGTTACAAAAGCGACATGTCAATGGCAGATCTTTGGAGATAATTCTTTTCTCATTCCTTCAATTATTGGCAAAAGTTAAGTTTGTTTGAATGCACCGGACCTATTTGTCCGAGGCCTCATTCATGGCTATTCCGCAAGTGTACTGATACCTGTGAGGAGGATGTGAAAGAGGAAAGGTGGAGGTGTGGGAAAATAGAAAGAATTTCAAGCTTTCTGATTGTGAACCACTCTCTCTTAGTCATGCAAACAACTCTTTGTTGTGGCTTTCCCTTCAGTGATGTTTTTCTGTCCAATGAGGAAATTGAAAGAGAGAAGCATGCCAATGCAGTCTTGCTGAGAAACACTTTGTCCCCAGATTCTGTCAAAGAGCGCCCTACTCAAATACGGAATTGTTGCAATGTTATTCTATATGGTGACTTTACTCGTCATATGTGAGTATTCTGACAATTGAAGTTTGGCTATTACAAGGTTTCTTGGGGTACTTGTTAACGTGATCCCTTTATTTTTATGTTTGCTTCCAAGCATCTCATCCTTCTGTAATAGAATGCGGCCTTGGTATTTTCAATCGCATCAGGAGAGAAGTTTCTGGACCATGTCATCGCAATTTTTCATTGAAATGCACATTCTTCTCCTTCACAAATCTCAAATCCAGAACAACATTGACAGATGTGTACTGATGTTTCTAAACTCATTGCAGATGTGTACTGACTATGCCTTTTCAGCTCGGCTCCCTTGATTTGTCACATACTTTAGGGAAACAGTGAAGTGTGCTCCTGTAGCTGTTGGAATGATTTTCATACTGACATGATTGTTGTTTATGAATCGGATCAAGCTCGTTTTTTGACCAGTCCACTGTCCATCCCTTTTTATCACCCAGTTCTTTCCTGATTCTGAGCCTGGATGCACTCAAGTGCTTCCAGTTGTGATGGTGGGTTTCCATAGCTGGATGACTTTTCTCGCTCTCTAACTCTTTTTATAGTCTTGCACCTTCTTCTCTGGTATTTTCTGGCTTGAGTTTGCTTTAAGGAACAGCAAGCAATCAAACCCATTTTGCCTTTTGGAAGCTCCTCCTGCTTTGTAAATAGGCGACAGGCGGATCACCTCATCCGATGAGTTAGCAATGCCAACTCGGCATCGGGCATCCAAATGTGCCGGGTCGCACGAGTTCGTGTTGTTAAATGCGCATAGTGTCAGATCGAGGTAGTCGAGTGAAATGCAAGGGTTTTGCCTAATTCTGGTACAGGACTTTTCAAATGGCTTACAGATGAGCAAGTTGTTATCTTGGACCTTAGACAGTTAAAGCGATGAGGTTCAGATTCGAATCCCTACGGTCGCGTCTTGGGGGACTTAATCGGTGGCATTGACGCTCATACTCCCATCATCATCGGAGAATAATCCATTACACGTGGAAAATTTTGGTTTTATATATATATTATGTTGGGGCCGGTCAAGTTTGGTGCACTTTGGTTTCCTTTGCTTAGCTTAAGCCGACTCGAGTTTGAATTCACAAGCTCTTGCCTCATCCGAAACGATTTCAATCGCTTTGATAAAGACCAGGCGTGTGTAGCGTCCAAAAATTTTCAAACGCTTCTTTTTTTCTGCCGCTTGGATAATAAAAATAAATTGATTTTGGATGGTGTTTTTTTTAATAAATTAATTGAGGCTCCACACAGCTCAAAATTGAATTCATCTTTATTTTGATCTCCAGAGTTTACTTGATTATGATTTAAAAGATTAATGTGGCACTGCTCACGATTTCAACAATTTGAATTCCAAAAAAGAAATCGATTTTCTACTATAACAGGAAATACTACGTTGGTATTCGACTATCCAGTTCGACCCCCCCAAAAAAAAGGAGGTACTTACTTACGTGGTCCACGATCAATGTGATGTTATTAGTGGACCACAAATAAATAAATAAATATATTATATATAAGTAAGTGTTAATATCACGAAAAACCCTAAACCTGGTATACGATAAATTTACCCCAATTTTTTTTTTTCACGAAAAATTCCAAACTGATATACCTGTGATAAAATTACATCAAATTATTTTTTTGACCATTAAAAATCCGAAACTGGTACATTTGTGATAAATTTACCATAAATTAATTTTTTTAACCATGAAAAATCCTAAACTGGTACACTTGTGACAAATTTACCTTTCGTTAAATTAGGTTAATACTATAAAAAATCACATATTAACACACATGACAAACAGAGGGTAAAAACCCAAATTTAATATATTCAGTGAACCGTCACGTGCCATTTAACTCGCAATTTGAAGGTTAAATTTTAGAAAAACTAACGGAGGGTAAATTTATCAATTAAATTCAGTATGAGTTTGTCGGTAAGTTTTTTTGATAAAAACATTTAAGTGTAAATTTGACAAATTTAAGGTTTTTTGTAGTATTAATTATATATAATATTTTTTTTGACAAACTTTATGATGAATGAGGTTAGTAGTTTTTCCTCTTCACTTTTTTTATTTTTTTTTTTTTTAAAATCTACTCAAATTCAATCATTGAGAAAAAAAGTCATAATTTTTTCATAACTTGGAACACATATTTTCATATGTGTTTTTTTAAAAGAGCTAAAACCACGAAGAAAACCCAGTAAATTAGTTTATCATAAATTATTCTTTTGATCAAATTTACTCTAAATTAATTTTTTTTGACCTACAAAAAAATCCCAAATTGATCCGATTATGACAAATTTATCATTCGTTATTTTCCGTTAAATTTTACCATCAAATTGCTTAGTTGGATGACACGTTGTTGTTCATGATTGTACTAGTTTGGGGTTTTTACATACTTTATTTATCATAATTGTATCGGTTTGGGGTTTTCCCCATCACATAATTTGGCACAAAGTTACTCAAATCCTAGCCTTCCCACTTCCCATGCAAATTCAACTTATACAGCAATCTCTTCATCACATCATGACTAGGCCCAACATTGTACTTCAGCATTTAGTCAAGGAAATTTTTATCCTATCATCCATAGGCTCTTATCCTATTGTTTTGATTTTCACTCCACGGTTTTTCCTAGATTTATTCTCATTCTCTTTGGAAAAACCTAGACTTTTTTGTTTTAGGTATACTAATTTAAGATTTTTGGTAGCCTAAAAAATTAGTTTAGGTTAAATTTATCATAGTTATAGCAGTTTGAGGTTTTTTGTATTCAAAAAATAATTTGGGATAAATTTATCATATGTTGTACCAGGTTTAAGATTTTTAGTAGCAAAAAAAAAATTTGAGGTAAATTTGTTATAATTGTAGCAGTTTAAGGTTTTTCGTATTTAAAAACTAATTTGGGATCATATGTGTACCGATTTAATATTGTTCGTGGCATTAATACTTTTGAAAAATTAGATAATGTTACAAATTTGCATGGAGAAATAAAAGGTTGGGTGAAGCATAAACACACAAGGCCTGCATTTAAAAAATTCCACTCATGAATTTTTTTTTTTTTTTGGTCGAACCGCTCATCTTTTTTTTTTTTTTTGGGGTCGAAGAACCACTCAAGATTATTCTTTTTTGGGGTCGGAGAACCACTCAAGATTGACTAACGTATGAAATGCAAACAAAGCAGTCGACGATGTAATAGGGGAGGATGACGTCAGGCGTTATTTCGCTGTCGAGGGTGTAACTGTCAAGACAGCACACCACGACATCGTTCCCGCGAAAAACTGACGTTAATTCATAACGCACCCAGTACCAAAAATTTGCGTAATCAAAACCGAATGACAAAAATAAGGAACCAAAACAAGCACAAAAAAAAGAGGAAAAAAGAAGAAGAATTCTCTCTGCCCCAGTTTAAAAAAAAAGGAAAATAATAAAAAGAGAAATCCTTTGTTGGTCGGAAGAAAATAAGAGTTCAAGAAATCCAAACGGAAAAAAAGGAAAAAAGAGAAAAAAATCAGCTTTGGTGGTGGCCTTCCACAATCATGTCGCGTGAGACCCACACTTGTCGAAACCGTTGAATGCGTTAATAGACATTTACAAGCGCTTCGGCAGGCGCTCATTCGATCAGAGAAGAGAGAGAGAGAGTTTTGCGGTGCCACATTTCGCATCGCAGAGAAATTTGCAATTTTTCATTGCATGGGTTCCAAGGATTTCCAGCGTCGCCGCCTGCTCTCTCAGTGATTTTCGAGGTATTTCTTGTCCTTCTCTCTTTCTTCTTTCCATCTCGCACCCACATTTGATCACCATTTTGTTTTTCTTTTTCCGACGACCAATCTTGTTCATCTCTCAATGCGCTGTCACCCCGTGTTTTGTGGTTGATGTGATCCTATGCCGAGCTTCATTTGCCCTTTGCATTTTGCTGGAATCTGCGTAAAATCTGCGGACATAAAGCTCGAATGGTCTGTTGATGGGTTTTCCTTTTTTTAGTTTTTCTGATTTTTGAAGTTTGGGAATCAGCATTTGTTAGGGGAGCTAGAAGTGACCTTAGATTGATGATCGTTGCAGGCTGTTGTCGAATTGACGAGGTTACGCGTTCCATTGCCGGGCAGCCTTTCTTTCCCTTCTTGCGTGCCCACGGTACAAGCTCTGACATTGGTTCTGCAAAGGGAAAGAAGGGTTGTGTGGGGGTCGGAATTATCTTTGGAATTTCCAGCTGCGATTGCGGGGTGATTTGGAAAACATGAGTGTTATTTCGGGCGTGATCTCCAGGCAAGTTTTGCCTGTTTGCGGCAGTCTTTGTTTCTTCTGCCCGGCGATGAGGGCGAGGTCTAGACAGCCTGTGAAAAGGTACAAGAAGCTTATTTCCGATATATTCCCGAAAAACCAGGTTAGTGATCTTCAAGCTCGGTTTCACTTTTCATATTATGGGCATCAGCAAATGACGGTTTTGCAAGTTATTAGCTGATTAACACTTAAAAAGAAGCTTGCTGGGCTTGTTTAAATGGATGCATGACTTTTGAATTCAGTTGGTATAGTAAATTTTTTTTTTTTCGGTCAAGCTTTTGGTTTCTTCACTAAGTGTAGACAGCACCAGCATCATCGCAAAGGGCTTACTTATTATTATTATTGAATGTATGGTAAGCAAGAGCAGGAGTCTATCATGACCTAGACAGCATCTGCTGCTAAGCAAGCTTCAAATGCAGAAACCATTATATCTGTCAATTGCTTTACTAGAGGATATAAGCCACGTGCTGCAAAACTCAACTCTTGGTTAACATTGCAATCATGGTCAACAAGATGAATCCGGAAGAGATAGAAGTGATCTCGTCACTGATGGACAGATGTCAGGATAAATCATTGGGATAATCTGAAGCTATAGAAGATACTCTAGCCGTAATTGCATCCACAGGGTTGCACATTATGCTCTTGAATGCGTACAGGCAAAGATGAGAGAATGACCGGTTGGAACTGATATTAGGCTTCTTTGCCACAGTACCTCATTGGCCTCCTCTTAATGCAGATATTAGTGGCTCCGTTGATTCAATTCTTTGTGTCAGTCCTTTTCGAAGTTGAGCATGGTTTCACTGCACTAAGAGGGACTTGCCTTTGGAGTGCTCATATGTATCTTAACACAGTGAATATTTAGTACAAAACAAGAGGGAATGTTACCTTTCTATATTTTAGAAAACCCAAATCTTTACAAGCTATTGATATTCTTATTCTGTATTATTCTTTCTTCTATGTACTGTCAATGAATGTTGCTTTGCATTATGACAGGACGAAGAGCCAAATGACCGGAAAATTGGGAAACTGTGTGAATATGCTGCTAAAAATCCTTTGCGTATACCAAAGGTACTGTCACGGGATAGATAATGTCCTAATTTGCATTCTTATTTATGCTCAACTATGCTGAAAATAACTGGGCCACAATGTAGAACTGTGCATCTGTTCAGCATTGTCAATTGGTGGGCTCACTTGATTGGATTGAGTTTTTAGTTAACTAATATCTGGTTGTATTGCATCTTGACGAGTTTATTCTGTTGTAGAAGAGCTTTGCGCTTTGAATAAAGAAGTTAGTTTGATACTTTAATGGAAATTCTGTAGCTTGTTATAGAAGCTCTTCTATCAATTGCTCTATCAATTTTATCCAGCATAAAGAATTAGAAAAATTTTGAATCATTTTTTCTGGAGAGTTTAGATGGTCATTTTGAGCAAGCCTATGATTTGGCATGGACCCTTCGAAATCAGAGCGTAGAAGCAGGAATATAGTTTGAAATCTAGATTGAAGGGTAATCATTTTAAGTTAAAAAAAAAAAAGAAGATTGGTGGATAATCTGAAGCTTCTGATGTTCCAAAGTTCCTGTCCAGTGGAGCTCTGAAACTGAAAACTATGTTGACCCAAAGGGTTTTGAGATTGATGCTTATAGGTATGTATGCCTCTGAAAAATTCACATGGAAATTAGACATTGCAGCTAAGACGGCCTTTTATTGGAAAATAACAGGGGAGATGCAACTAACAAGATATTTGGAATGGCTTGACAAAGAATGGGTGGAGCTTTGACTCGTGAAAAAATGCCATAATTTACCAGCTAGAAGAAGCTTTAACTCTGGATGGGGGCGCCAAATTGAACTCTCAGATGTAATTAATGTTCTGAGGTAGCTTGGCTGCTTGATGATTTTTAGATTTGGGTTCTGGTCCTGTCGTTGTAGAGATAATCAAAGCAAGTGGTGTCACTGTGGACGAAGTCAAGAAATTGATCGTGCTAGTGCAATGTCAAAAGTCTGTAATTCCGTGGTTCCGTACGTAGGAGAGTTATAAAGGGTTAGGTCGCATCTCTGTGGTTGTAAACACTCAGTGATATTCTCAGCCCTCAGCAAATGTCTACTTTTAGGGACGACTCAACAATCAATGACCATTTTCCCTGGTGTGGACTATAACTCATTTAGGTGCCGAGCATTTTGACTTGTGTGGGCAACGGAAGAGCTTTTAAAAGTATAGCTCCCTCTCTTTATACTCTGGCAATCATGGTAACTGCCATGTAATACAGTCTGAAGTTTATAAGATAACCTTATGACATAAGAAACTGAAGGTCGAGATACTTGATGGAACCACATTCTTGGGAATTGCCAGTTCATATATACATGGGGTTCCAGCATGGCTGAGGATAGAGAGAAAAAGGCCATTGTTGATATAAAATATTTGATGTTGGTTTTTCTAGACAGCCATGCTATATCAATCTTAAGGAACAAGCACAATATTTTTTCAAAGTCAATCCGTCTCATTGGCAAACCTACACTTGCATCAAGCTGAGTTCTTGAAACCACAAGCATTGTTGATATGCAAATATGTCTGAAATATTGTCATTATGAATATGGAAAATTTGTTATTACACGTATCAGATCAATGAATTTAAAGAAACAAGGGCCATTCTTTCATGCTGACTCACTTGGTGGGGGCCGTTCTTTTTGAGGTGTTGTGTCTAAGTTCAGGTCTCTCCATCCCCTTGTCTGCACTATATATGAAAATATCCCATTCCCATTGGAAAGAAACGAAATATTGTAGAATCATTCTTCAGACCTCAGGTTGGTCATTTTAGGTTTCCAAAGCAAACGTTGTGCAGGATAATTAATTAAAATTTCAAGGTGCCTCTCATAATTTTTACCCTCCTCATTTATTCTTCTTTTGATATTGTTCGAAATGCAAATTTCCAATGCATTTTCTTCTCCTTGTGAACTTTATTTAAATTCGGTGCTGACAGGAAAAGTTCTATTTGTCTTACTATTTATGTGTATCTGGTAATTGGTTTATAGAAGAAGGCTTACAAGTTCGTTTAGAAAATCCTAGACTTTATGCTTTGTCTTTTCATCTTGGTGATAGTTGCTAATTCTGAACAGATCACGAGCACACTTGAACAAAGATGTTACAAGGAGTTGAGAACTGAAAATTTTCGATCTGCCAAGATTGTCATGTGTATCTACAGGAAATTGCTAATTTCTTGTAAGGATCAAATGTGAGTTTGCCTTCCCTCAACACGCATCGGTTCTCTCCGTATGGTATTCATAAACATCACTCTGTAATGATATCTTAGTACAGCGTACATGTACCTGTATTAATGGCAGATGATCTGACTGTCCTTTAATTTACTGTTTTTAGTTGTGGCCCTTCTTGCCATACTGGGAACAGTTCTCTGCAAAAGTTTTGTTTGTTTGTTTTTTGTATTTGATTCGAGAGTATCATAATGGAAGTAGGTGTAACTGTTGAGTTCTATGGTGGGGAACTCTATCAAGCTTGTGCAGCCAAATCTCAGGGAAAATATTTACGGAAGCATACTATATGAGCAGAACGGACTCTGGCATTTCCTGCACAAAAACAATGGATCTGTCTACTTATCTAGTGGGAAAGAGATTTTTTTTTCCTTAAATAGTGGTTTTGTGGCTGGATTGGTGCTTAATAGTTGCAACTTACAGTTTAGTTAGTAAGGAAAAATGAGTTTCAGCAAACAAACTGTAATGTATTTTAAAGATACTGCAAGATAAAAAGGCTTTTTCCCGATTCACTTATTCAACCATGGAATTTAGTCAGACTGTGTATGTTGGGCTACTTGGAACCTTGCGCAACAACTGAAATCAAACTTGGAATCATAGTAATTGAAGTGTACGTGCTCCATGGTGATTTGCTCTCCATTTATTGCCTCTTATTATATGTAGCTCAATGGAATGGCTTGTACCTGTTGCATATCTCACGTGGCCTTTTCCCCATCTCCTCATCAGGAAAGAGGCAGAGTCACTTGTCTTATATCCATCGACTATGTGTGTACTGTCTAACCTTAAACTTATGTTACAGGCCTCTGTTTGCAAGTAGTCTACTGAGCATAATTAGCATTTTGCTGGATCAAACAACACAGGATGAGATGCAACTAACAGGATGTCAGAACCTTTTTGACTTTGTAAATAATCAAGTGAGTTCTAATGGTGAATGTGTAAACTTTACTTTAGATTGTGAATTTTACTTGTTGAGGTCTTCATATGAACGTCAAAATTTTGCTTAATTAATCTGATTTTGTAGAGGGATGGCACCTACATGTTTAACTTAGAAGGCTTTATTCCGAAGCTCTGTCAGTTAGCTCAAGAACTTGGGCAAGATGAGAGAGCACAGCATTTACGTGCGGCTGGTCTACAGGCACTTTCTTCTATGGTACGTTCTTTTGTTCCAGTTACTTGCATAGCCTTAAGGTTTCGTTTGACCTTATATTTGTGGAGAGAAATAGCTAACAAGAAGAACTGATAGTATATTAACCATATTGTGTCTTCTGATCAAATGGAAAGAGGAGAGACACAATAATTGTAATTCTGTTCACCACATGACCATGGGTACTGCTCCCTCTCCTTCTGTCCTCCCCCCATTTCAGTTTAAGTCATCAGTAGAACTTGGTTACGAAGCTATCCCTCAAGCTGAAGTTGATCCGGTGGCATCATGCCATTAGCTCCCTTCTATTTCACTTGTTGAAGCATCTTTTGGGAGAGTATAGAGTGGCAAGGGGCCATTTAATGTCATTTTAGTCTCCAAGAACTCTAGTTATTGAGTTGGTTTTATGATTGCACGAAGAAGTTACTCTCGCTGTGAAGGCAATTGGTTCATGCTCATGTCTTTGAATAATCTGGTGGTAGCTTGTTTGAGACTGACACCTTTCATTGTGGGTCCATAGCCTCTGGGACTTCCCATCTCTGTGGCTGGTGAATCAAGGACGGTGGTAGAATGTCAGGATTCGTGACCTGAGACCCTAGTCCCACATAGATTGGAGCGAAAATGTTGTATGATCTGTAGGTAGCACCTACTCCATATAGACAAATGGAGTTCTCTTTTAAGGATTTGGCCCAACTGAGATCAAATTTATGGACCGTGAAATGGCCTTGAATCAAGTGAATTTGAAATGTTCTTCTGATCCATGTCTACAAAGGAAGAACATGGTTTGTGATTGAGGGACATGGTTTGCACTTTTAGAGCTGTAACTATTATTGTAGTCTATGGAGGAAATAGCAAGTAACCCATAGTCTATTTAGGTAATTCGAGGATAGTGTAGGACTCACAAAGAGAATGAGTTGGTTGATATTTGTACCTAGCCATAAGATGTTGATGCCTTGGGATAATCTGGAGCTTATTCATTAGATTTGTCAAATATATGGATGCTTGACCTGCTTGTAAGATATGATTATATTTTGAACAAACAGGGGATGTTTAGCTTGTAGCGGTAGTTGCATTGTTTGCATTCTTAAAGTTTGAGCAATCACCTTTCTATTCATTGGTTTTAATGACCATTCAAGTGTTACCTTGTGATCTGTGCTGAAGCACTAAACCTGACATATTCTTGTGCAGATCTGGTTCATGGGTGAATATTCACATTTTTCAGGCGAGTTTGACAATGTGAGTATATCAAAGTGCTTTTTCTTGACCGTTGCCTGAAGAATTTGCCAATTCTTATTGCAATTCCACATTTTTCAGCATCTGCACGAAGTTCATGCCTTGATGACAGGATTTTCCTTGAGCAGTTTTTTTTTTTTGGCCCCACCCACACTCTTATTCTGGTAAACAGAAGTCTTGCATATGTAGAACCCTTTACATACTTTGTACCTTCAAGCATCATGCTGAACTTTAGATCACAACTGATGCTAACAAAAGCTTTGGATCACAGTTTACCCATCATTGCACAACTATGCACCTTCAAACTTGACCCACGATAGTTCCTTTTTCATTAAATGTCAATATTGACTATTCCCTCCCACTATACGTTGCAACTAAAGCTTTGGATCAAACTATGCTGACCGGCATATGATGATCCTCAAAGGTTTATTTCTGTCAGAGTATTTGATCTCTATGATTTAAATACAAAATCCTCTTAGCATCTTTGCCATATTGCAAATAACAACCAAAAATTTATTCACAAACCTGCAAGTCTGTTGCCACTACCTATTTACTTTCTCTTTTCCCTTTCACTATTAAGGTGGTTTCTGTGGTCTTGGAAAATTATGGGCATGCTAAGAAAGTCTCTGAAGACCCAAACAAGCAAGGTTCTGAGAATCGTTGGGTACAAGAAGTGCTAAAACATGAGGGTCATGTCTCTGCATCACCAGAAGTCACAATCAGGGTTCCTTCTTGGAAGAACCTTGTCAATGACAAAGGAGAAGTAAATGCGACAGTGTAATCTCTCATGAAATGGAATTGACATTACGTATTTGCTTTTTTGGTAGATTGTAATTAAGAACAGTCTAGAATTTTACTTCTCCTTTTTATGCCAATAGGGATGCGAAGAACCCTTGCTTTTGGTCCCGGGTTTGTGTTCATAACATGACCAAGCTAGCCAAGGAGGCGACCACAATCCGGAGAGTATTAGAATCATTGTTCCGTTACTTTGATAATGGAAATTCGTGGTCTTCAGAAGATGGTCTTGCCTTTCCTGTGCTGAAGGACATGCAAATTTTGATGGAGAGTTCTGGTAATTGGATCTAATAGTTGCAGTAGAAGCCCATTGCCAGAGATTTTGCCAATCTGCAAACTTAATTGTTTTGTTCATGACCGATCCTTTTTTTATTTTTCCTCACAGGTCAAAGTACACACTTTTTGCTGTCCATACTAATCAAACATCTTGATCATCGAAATGTCCTTAAACAGCCTAGTATGCAGATTGACATTGTTGAGGTGACAACCTTCCTTGCTCAGCATGCAAAGGTTGAACCTTCAGTAGCCATTATAGGTGCAGTAAGTGATGTCATGAGGCATCTGAGGAAAAGTATACACTGCTCGCTTGATGATGCTAATCTGGGAGCAGATGTAATTAAATGGAACAGACAATTCCAAGAGGTCGTGGATGAGTGTCTGGTGCAACTGTCTCTTAAGGTTCTATTCTCTAAGTTTTGCACCCTCTATTTGGTCAATTTTTTTTTTTGCTTGTGAGGTTGGCATTCCATTTATCACTTTTCTTTCTCTGGACAGATAATTTGTACATGATGTTGGGTTATAGACTGCATTGACATTGTGACAGGTAGGAGATGCAGGTCCAATACTTGACGTTATGGCGGTTATGCTGGAGAATATCTCCACCATTACAGTTATAGCCAGAACAACAGTTTCTGCTGTTTATCGCACTGCCCAAATTGTTGCTTCTCTACCAAATTTGACATATCAGAATAAGGCAAGAGGTTAAGTTTAAGTATTTCATTATTATGTCTTTGCCGGTTTCATCTTGATAAATGATGTTTACTTCCTCCTCTTTTAGGCATTCCCAGAGGCTCTATTCCATCAATTACTGCCAGCTATGGTGCATCCAGACCATGAAACAAGAGTTGCAGCTCACCGCATCTTTTCAGTTGTTCTTGTTCCATCTTCAGTTTGCCCATGCCCATCTTCTGTTATTTCTGAGTCCCAGAAGGGGCCAGACCTTCCTAGGACGCTTTCAAGAACTGTCTCAGTATTTTCATCTTCCGCTGCCCTCTTTGAGAAGTTGAGAAACGAGAAGATTTTGTTGAGAGATCACGCTCCTCAGGATGATAAAGAGAACAGTGAGGGGGATACAAGAAATAACAACATTGGGATGCTGAGCAGATTGAAGTCAACATACAGTCGAGCATACAGCATCAGAAAGCCTTCTGTACCACTGAATACAGATGTAAATCCTGTGAGCAAGTTAAAGAAGGAATTGGTGAGTCTCAAAGATGCATCTGTCAGTTCTCATGTCGTTTTTGTTGATGCGTAGCTTTCTTATGCCAATTTATTGACCACATGAAATTTCTGAAGCTAAGAAACTAAAGTTTGTGCTCTTATCTAATCAGTCTTAGACTGATGCTAAATGACAAGTCTTGGCCACCCCATTTTTTGTTTCATTGAGTCTTTCATCTTGCTGCTTCATGATGCAGTAGTATTCTTATCTGTAATAAATGGGTCTTGAACTTGGACGTGAATCGGACCAATATGTCGACATGTTGATAGACGACTATAATCCAATTTAGCATCATTTCCTCTTGTATGCAACTCTAACCTTTAACTGGAGATGAAATTGTATTTTCTCATATATCAATTTGGTCATTTTTGCACGGTGAAGAATATTTTTCTTTAGGCGTAGCAATGCATATTTCCTATATGCATGAGATAACAGTTCTTAAGTTTTTTGGACTTCAGGAGGCTGTTCCTCTCAGGTTGAGTAGCCGCCAGATCACTCTGTTACTTTCATCCATTTGGGCAGAGTCTATTTCCCCAGCAAACATGCCTGAAAATTTTGAAGCTATTGCGCACACATACAGCCTTGTATTGCTGTTTTCTAGAGCCAAGGTATCACTGAGGTCCATTTCTCAGATTGTATAGCGCTACATGTCATGCAAATGCATTCCTTCTCATCATTTATATTCATGTTGTCACACCATTGAAAGAATTACTGCAGTTCAGTTGCAAGAGGATCCACGCAACCAGTCCCACTTAATGGCAAAAGAATTTCTTCGTAGTGTGCTTGGTCTCCATGGCAAAAGACGTAGATGTTTCTTTTACAAGTTTCACGAAACCAGAATGTGGTGTTGCTAAGTTTGGATTGTGTAATCTTGCCTGTCAATTTTTCTCTTCTTTTTTTATCAGAATGCCACCTTGTAAGGATTCTTCATAAAAGGATGTGTAGAAGGATATCAAGAAAAGCAAGTGTGGCATACTTAACATGATGAGCACGATTTGGACCATAAATTTCTGGTCATTTACTCTGGGGACAATTCAGCTTTTCTT
This sequence comes from Rhodamnia rubescens, assembly GCA_021437795.1. Taxonomy (NCBI): domain Eukaryota; kingdom Viridiplantae; phylum Streptophyta; class Magnoliopsida; order Myrtales; family Myrtaceae; genus Rhodamnia; species Rhodamnia rubescens. The sequence goes on from JAILYA010000017.1 coordinate 370,917, forward strand.
ACTTTTTTATTTTGAGACATTAGCAGCAGTCTTAGGACATTTGGACATGGCAAACAAATTGAAACAGGTTTCGTTCCACATCAGGCACCTTTGGCTCTGTGATGTTTGATTGGGATAAATTTGGTCATTGGGTCATGTTCGACACATAATAAACTTAGCCTTAACAGATCGGTAATGCAGTTGCATACTTTCGTACTTCGAGTTTGTGATGATTGATTTCATGTACAATGCCAGTCAATGTAAATCCTTGTTGTAACTGGCCAGAAAGAATGTAAATGCTTGTATTTTAGTACTTAGATGGCATTATTTTGATGAATGAAATCTACAGACTCTGTTCATAACTTTTTTGTCTTACTTGCAGAATTCCAGCAATGAGGCACTGGTTCGAAGTTTCCAGCTTGCCTTTTCCTTGCGTAATATTTCTCTCAAAGAAGGAGGTCATCTACTAAACTTTTATCTTATGCATTATTTATGGTTTTACCAGACAAGGATTGATATTTCCTTTCCTTTGTGATGACAATCAGTTTTTATGTGCCTAGTATTGTGAATGATTGTTCTCGCAATTACTGACGTCAAATAAAGGGACTAGCTTATTTCAGGTCAATATTTGAAAAAGAATGGAAAGAATTCTTTTGTCCATGTTTCGTATATAATTTGAAAGAGAACTTAAGGTGCGACAGTAATGGCTCCCTGTAATTTTACTAATCTCATAGACGCAGACATAGATTATGCCATACTAAAAAGTTGGCCTTGGACGAGCTTTACTTCCAGTAGAACATCTGCTATGTCTCACTCTAAATCTGGCTCATACGCTTCATTCTGCAGGACCATTGCCTCCATCACGTCGGAGGTCCCTTTTCACGTTGTCTACTTCAATGATCATATTCTCTTCAATAGCGTATGGCATTGTTCCACTTGTTCATTGTGCCAAGACAGCACTTACAGAAAGAACGGTGAGAGTTTTATTTCAACCCTTCGATAATTTTTATCTTCCAAGGAATTCTTCATGCGAAAATACATTTCGTTCTATCACATATCACACTCTTATCGCATAAATACTGGAGTCTCTGTTTTCCAAAAAGAGATTCTTTCCATCTTCCTCAGGTGTCCAGTCAAGCCATTGGCCACAAGTGAACTTTATTAGGTCTAATAATCTTTTTGTGCTGGAATCAGGCCGATCCGTTTCTGAAGTTAGTTGAAGATCGCAAGTTACAGGCTGTAGACACTGGATCTGGACATCAAACCAATGTTTATGGATCAACAGAAGATGATGCCTCTGCCTTAAAATCTCTATCTCACATTCAGTTCACAGAGGATCAAACAAGGGAATCCTGTGCTTCTGTAATTTTGAAGACTTTGGGCAGCTTGCCGGAAGTAACTTCTAGATATCCTTTATCACCTGAATGTTTATAAACGCTTTGTATATTGGCATGTTGCCTGAGCTCCAACATCTTTCATGCAGCCTGAGCTGTCCATCATTAGGGAGCAACTTCTCAGTGAATTTTTGCCCGATGATGTCTGTCCTCTGGGGTCACAATCATTCACGGACTCTCCATGCAAAATATATCAGCTTGAATCGAGAACGAGCGAATCTCATGATAATGTAATTCTTATGGCCAATTATATTTACTTTCTTTTTATATTAATGACACTAATGTCAATTTCTGTTTTTCTTTTCTATCCAACAGCCTCCTTTGTTACCTATGGAAGATGATGCTTTTACGGATTCATTCGAAAGTCAAACTAAACAGAATTTAGAGGACATTGCCGTGGGCATACCCAATCTCTTGAGCATAGATCAACTTCTAGAATCTGTATGTGATCTGCATTATTACTTAGCTACTAAAATGGAATTGACAGTTATTGATTCTGCAAAGTTTGACTTTTGTAATAGTTCTTTCTTTCCATAATGTTGGTTTGGTTCTCCAATTTTCAGGTACTGGAGACTGCAAATCAAGTAGGGAGACTATCTGTTTCAACTGCCCCAGATGCGCCTTACAAGGAAGTTGCGCGGCACTGTGAGGTACTTCTCATAGGAAAGCAGCAGAAAATGTCCAACTTGATGAGCGTCCAGCAGAAACATGAAAGCTTGAGAAACTTAACTTTGCCAAAGAATAATGACGTCAAGATGGGATCTCATTTCCCTGCGGAGATGGGTACTCAAAACCACAGGGTAAGTGATTCATTACTTGAGTACTATAATTTGTCTGCATGTGTTTTGCGTTCCCATGAAAGCCTTGGTGCCTTCTTTCTATTTGCCTTGTGTCTTCTTCTCTCCCAGAGAGAAGCCACAAGGCAAAGGCATCATAAATTGAGCCGAAACGGGCAGCACAACATCAAGGTACTCAATTTGTGGTTCATCAAATGGTGCTACATCCACAGCCTCAGGGTACTTGATTCAGTCAATATAATTTCCCAGGTCCCTTACCTTTTCTGTAGTTTCTCTTAGAAATGCCAGTTTCTAACATATTCAACCGATGAAGAACCATTGCAGGTTGGCAATCCTTTCCTGGATAATGATCATGATGCCAATATGCAGAAACCAGCTGTTGGCACCGCCACATTGTTGTGTTCGACTGAATACCAGCATAACCCGAGCTTCTTCAGACTACCTGCTTCAAGTCCATACGACAACTTTTTAAAAGCTGCAGGTTGCTGACCCTTCAGGAGTATGAAGATCACATGGGTACAGGACGCACTGGCATAAAGCTAGTGACGGTTGGACATAGAGCTCAAAGACTTCCCAGGCTTCCAAGCATTCGTCGCGTAGTTATGGTACATACAGTCTTCTCGGAATGCAGGAGAAGCTGGTCAAGGTTCCGAGATTTTGTCACTCCGTACGCAATTCTTTCATTCTTCATCAGGTGTTGCTCAGATTGGGGGGACATTCTCATGAGTCCTCTTCCTAGAGTGTTGGCACCCCATCTGGGTTCACGCACATTTCTTAGTTGAATCCTTCTGATGTATAGATAGGGCTTTCAGTTCTCTCTCCTCCTCGTTTGTTTTCCCTTACCTTCTTTGTATTCGGATGGAAGATGTAGGCGAGCTTCGAGACCTGAAGGCGAATGACATTCTCCAACAAGATGTAACATCTGGAAATCCTTCTACATTATTACTAAAAATGTTATGTTCATCAACTGCATTTGACTGCCAAGAGCAAGTAGAGTAGTTTTCTTTAGGATTGTGCTCATTCCATTCTCGTGGCTATTGCTTTGCAGCTTCTTGTCAATGTGATATGGTTGATTCCAACACACTACCATGAATTTGAATCCTCCGCCTAGTTTGTTCTCCCATCAATTTTCTTTGTAAAACAATGCCAGTTTTACGAGCTTATCAGTGAATATCGTAATCAAAATTTTTCTTCTTTCGAAAATTTCTAAATTCTCAAGCAAAACAAATCGACCACTCCTCTTTTAATTGTTATTTCTGGGCAATTGCTGAGGCTTGGTTGGAGCTACTTATTTATTCATATTTAGTTTTCCATAAATAAATATTTTTTTTGCCAAATTCGGTAAATAAATATTCACGTGTGAATTTATGTAGAATTCTTGCAAAGACTTTTTGAAACTCCGATATTTTTAAATTTCACTGTGCCGAATTCGGAGGGCAATCTTGGCTGTTAACTTACAAAATAAAAAAAGAGAGCCGTGCGATCGAATGGATACAAATCAAGTAAACCTTATCATAAAAGAATAACTATTAAAACTCACATTTATAAGGGATTAGTATAGCATGTGATTAGTGATTTCATTTTAAGTCAAAGTAAGTTTCGAGATGCTTAGTAACTTAAACACGTGATTACTATTTTCATAATATTTTGAGGTAAGTTTTACTATGATTAATAACGTTTGCGATACAAAAGCGAAATTTTCATGTACTCAGTAATTTTCACGATGCTCAATAACATTTAATATATGGCTATCACGAAAAATTTCAAACCTGATACCATCGAAAAAACCTGTCACCTAACCTTTTTAGAAGCCAATTCAAAAATGGGTCAAAAAGAACCCATCCTGTCCAATTGACCTTCCTAAGCCATACACATGTGCTCTTAAAATAGAACCACCCCCTGTTCTACCGAGCATTTGCATGTTTCAGCCCGAAAACTTTCCACCATTACAACCCTTAAAGTCTACTTTAACTCTTTATTTAACCACCAAAAACCCTAAACTGGTATACCTTTCATAAATTTATCCCAAACTAGTATACCTGTAAAAAATTTATCTTTCGTTATTTTTCGTTAAATTTTATCGTCAAATTATTAATTTGGATGATACGTGGCGATTCTTGGGATGTGCATTTTTAAGGTTTATCAATTTGAAATTTTTCGTGCCATTAATCCAATTTAACAAAACCTAACAAAGGATAAAATTGTCACATATATACGAGTTTGAGATTTTTTAGTGATCAAAATAATTAGTTTGGAGTAAATTTATCTCATAAGTATCAGTTTGTGATTTTTGATGGTCGAAAAAATAGTTTAAAGTAAATTTATCATATGTGTATCAATTTGAAATTTTTCGTAGTATTAAATCTTTTCTTTCTAATATAAATAAGGCTTCGAATATTATTTAATTAATTTAAATGCTGAAACGCGTCGAGATTAACGTGGTTACTGTGATTAATGAACATCGTGGCTATTCCGCCCCAAAAAAAAAAAAAAGAACCCTCATGGCATGGTTGCAGCCACTTTTCATGGGCTGGGGACCATAGAAGAAAACCCAAAGAATCGGGTTATCTGTCGCAGCAGCGGCACGGGGCATCACATAGGGAAGGCTCGAGAAGCTACCAAGAGAAACTAGAAGCAGGTTGGGTTCTCTGGTAAAGTCATCGTTCTTCTTCCCGACATACTTCGGAGCAAAGCTTTGCGAGGTCTGGTCTCAGGTGAGTGAGAATTTTCATCTTGTGGGGGTATTTTTAGCTCGCTTGAAAGCTCTCTGTTTGGGGTGTTTGTGGGAAAATGCAGAGAAAACTTGGGGGAGGTTTTTGGGTTTGAGCTACTTCTTCTTATTGGGTGTGTGTGGGGGAAGAGGTCGAAATCCTAGTAGGTTTCACTGGAACGTGTGTGGGCACTTGCTGGGTTGGCTTACTTTGAGATTGTGGCAGGGATGGTTCAGCAAAGATTAGGAATTTTCGGAAATTCAAAAGTGTCGTGCAGCTGTCGGAACTTTGGGTTTGAGCTACTTCTTCTTATTGGGTGTGTGGGGGATAGGTCGAAATCATTGTGGGTTTCACTGAAACGTGTGTGGGCACTTGCTGGGTTGGCTTATTTTGAGATTGTGGCAGGGATGGTTCAGTAAAGATGAGGAATTTCGGAAATTCACAAGTGTCGTGCAGCTGTAGGAACTTGGGAATTAGAAACGAAGAGGCGAGCTAAAGTTGAGGTTAGGGACGGGTCCTCAAAGTGGCTCAGACCTGTTGGGTTATGATTATCTAAAAAGTTGCTTCATCACGGTCAATGATATGATAATGTCTAGCAATTGGCATGAGATTGCAACATAGTTCCATTAGTTGTAGAATTGCTCTCAGGACTTATGTTCTTGGGTTGTTTGAGTTTGATTGATGCGGCTTCTTTCGGTTAGTCTTGGGGGAGTCATTGTTTCTGCTTGCACATTCTGAATCTTATGGAATGCTTGTGTTCGAGATCATTGAAATTGTTGCAGTGAAAGGGCTAGGCATGCTTAGCACTAGATATCATAAGCAGGATTCTCCTGTTGAAGTCTCAGTTTGGTATCTGTTTTGTCTATCCCTCACCATGAAGCTTTTTCGCCTCTTTTTTGTTTAATGCAAGTAACAACCTTGTCTGTCCCTTCTTTGCAACGCTTTTCCTATCACCCATATGGGTTTCAGGTAAGTGCTCAATAGATCGCCAATTTGGGCAATGTTATAGGACACTAAGGGCATCTGTAGTTGTAAGGATCTCTTTCTGTCTGAAAGAAGAAATCAGCTAAAAATGGAGAATGAATGTCCTAAACTCAACCTTCAGAGTCGTCTTTATGTATGTATATACTAGGATCACTCTTTCTTTTCTCGCATATGTATCTATGGTTTCTTCTATTTTTTCCATCCCATTTTCTTTTTCAGTTGGAAAAATGCCGGCCAAGTACATAATACCTGCTGTGCTCGGATCATTTGCAATTGCATTTGCAGCTGACTACTTTATTGCCGACAAGCAGATATTTGGAGGCAAGTGAAAGTTACGATTGTCTTGTTTGACTGCTGTATTTGGATGCATCTCTTGACCAGAAAGTTGTGAATGCGAATGCGGTGTAATTTTCTTTTCCCTCCTGTTCGTTTGAGTATTCAGGAACCACACCGTCGACCGTTGCCAACAAAGAATGGTGGGAAGAGACAGACAAGAAGTTTCAGGCATGGCCTAGGACGGCAGGCCCGCCAGTTGTTATGAATCCTATCAGCCGTCAAAACTTCATCGTCAAATCCCACCCTGAATCTTGAATCTTAATGGTCTCGGATCTCTGCCTTTTGTATCTAATGCTTTGTCCACTAGTTTGGCAAATGGCAACTGGCTTTTGGTGATAGGCATGTCCTGGCTTGAATATCATGTTTGTATGAAGTCTTCCTTAAATTTGGTCTATTTGTCTAATAACGTGCCATGTAAGTGTTTGTATCGGTTCAATTCTCTGTCTCCCTGTTCTGTTTTAGTATTCAAGAACCACGCTCCAACAACCATTGCCAGCAAAGAATGGTGCGAAGAAACAGGCAAGATGGCCTCAGATAGTAGGCCAGCCGGTTGTCGTTGAAACTTCATCGTCAAATCCCGCCCTTAATCTTGAATCTTGACTGTCATGAGTCTGCCTTCTGTATCTAATGCCTTGACAACTAGGGTGTAGTGTGGCATTTAGGGACTGGCTTCCTATGAAAGCATTGTCCCGGCTCACATATAAAGTTCATATGAAACATTCCTCGAGTTCTCCCTGTCCTATTGTCTAACAACTCTCTATAAGCCGTGAAGTACTAGCATCGGTTCAAATTTAGTTACATGCTGTTGGTGTCCAAAGCTTGATATCGTCATGTAACAATGTGGTTTGTGAATGATACCATCACTGAGTTCTGTCATGGATAAGAGATTTTAGTCAGGAACTGTCTTTGCCGATCCTACTCGGGACTTATAGTGACTACTGTGGTCTGAAGCATTTCGATTGCAGACCTCGTCAGCACGAATTGAAATGCGTGATGACCGGTAAAGGCCAAACATGAAGTGCTGGCACTCTCACAACTCTTTCTAACATCAGAAATCCTTCATATGCATCGAGTATAAAAGGGAGTGTTACTTTTTAACTGTCGTTCATGAAATCTTCTTGTCATTGTCCATTTCATGAAATGGGGTTGTTACCTTTCATCTCACTTTGTTTATCATCCATGTTTGGGACAGGAGACTTAATTCAAATCAGGGACATCATGAAGCAATTTGAAACGATGTTTACATTTTTAGCTCCCTGTCCTTTTGTTGTAGTGTACACAATTCGACCCTTATTTAATATTGAACAGCAGCGATACAATTATCGACGCCCAGAATCATTTGGAATTTCTTTGATTATTTTGTAGTATTCAGAAAGTCCTTTTCCAATTTTCCAAATTGTGAAGGAAAAACAGCACATACTTGCAAACCAATCATTCTCATTCTTGTGGGAGGACGAAATTGGGGGCATCTACTACAGGGATTAAGCAATGAAAAGAAAAGGAGCTTATTCTTCTCTGTGCACATTTGAATCCTATGAGAAACAGAGGACAAAGAAAGGAATGTTGTAAAGATTAAAGAGAAAGGCAGCAAGAATTCAGGCTACTTTTGCTTTATCTTTCAACAGAGGAAGGTATTCCAAATGTAACAGGAACAGCATCGAATTGCTTGCTGATTTCCGCCAAGAATCAAGTGAACTATGCAACAGTTTGGAATACCGTTGTCCAAGCTCCATTGCACCATGTATATTCCTATGACTCACCTATAGAACCTAGCAAAATCATGCCTCTCTGGTAACCTTCTTCTGATAACTAGTTTAATTCCTGCATATAGGCCAGGTTAAACCTCCTCCAAAACTAGTAACACCACTCACAACCATGGCTGAGGTCGCATCTAGCATCCTAGGACCTCTTGTGGAGAAAATAACTTCATTGGTTTTCGAAGATATTCAACTGGTATGGGGTGTCAAGGATGACCGAGAAACAGCTCAAGAACATGCTAGAGATGATCCAGAAGGTGCTCGCCGATGCTGAGCAGAAGCAAACAAAAGAGGAAGCTGTGAGGCATTGGCTGTCAAAGCTTAAGAACTTCTGCTATGATGCTGAGGACGTACTAGATGAATTTGAAGCCAAGGCCTTGCATAGGCGGGTGAGGTCGACTGAGCATTTGACCTTCAAAAGGAAGGTACGCTACTTGTTCTCGTGGCTATCCAACTTCATTTTCCAGTTTCAGATGGCACATAAAATGAAAGAACTGAGGGAGAGGCTTGACGGGATCGATAAAGAGAGAACTAGGCTCAGCTTGTCAACCATTGCTTCTGAAAAGGCTATAGTTCAGCGGAAGGAAACTCATTCTTTTGTGCCCGTTTTGAATGTGATTGGAAGAAACGAAGACAAGAGAAAGTTAATAGGCCTGTTGATGAGATCAGGTGATGGTGTAGCTAGAAAGATTGCTGTCGTTCCGATTGTTGGAATAGGAGGTATTGGAAAGACGACTCTTGCTAAATTGGTATACATGGATATTAGGGTAAGTGAGCATTTTGACCTCAAAGTTTGGTTATCCATGCCAATAGAATTCGAAGTTAAGAAGATAATAAGAGACATCATCCAGTCTCTCGATCACGAAGCAAACCGTGATAGTTGGAGCAATTGAAAGGCTGCAAAATCACCTGAGAAACCTTGTGGAGAACAAAAGGTGTTTGTTTGTAATGGACGATGTCTGGGAATTAAGGCGGGACGATTGGGTGGGACTGAGAGACCTATTAGAAGGCGTTTCTGAAGGGAGTAATGTCATCGTGACTTCGCGGAATAAATCTATCGCCTCAATCATGGGCACTGTCCCCCCGTATAATTTGTCCAGCCTTTCGCCGGAGGATTCTCTGACTTTGTTCACTAAGTGCGCATTCGATCAAGGGCAAGAGAAGAATCACCCGGACCTTATGGTTATCGCCCAGGAAATAGTGAGCAAGTGTGGGGGTAATCCTATGGCAGTCAAAACTTTGGGAAGCTTGTTGTACTCAAAAGACAACCGGACCAACTGGGAATCCGTAAGAGATAGTGAGATATGGCAATTAAAAACTGTTATCTTACCTTCATTGAGAATAAGCTACGATCTAATGCCATCTTACTTGAAACAATGTTTCGCTTATTGCTCGATATTCCCAAAGAACTACGAGTTCAACAGCCTTGAACTGATCCAACTGTGGATATCGAATGGCCTTATCCAATCTAGTGGAAATAATCAGGAGCTGGAAGAGATTGGACAGCAGTACTGGGAGGAGCTGTGGTCGAGATCCTTCTTCGATGATGTCATGGAAGACTATCTGTTCTTGACCTTCAAAATGCACGACCTCATGCACGAACTGGCCATTTCGGTGTCACGAACCGAATCATTCAACGTGAACATTCGCATGCACGATCAGGATGTTTCCTCGACGACTCGGCATATATCATTTTCTGATCCATCTCTTCTGCAAGAAGATGAACTTCCTAGCTACTTGAGCAAACTCAGCGGCGTTCGCACCATCATGTTTCCAATAAAAAAGGAGGGTCCTGCTGGGGAGTCCTTTCTGGAGATGTGCATTTCGAGATTCAAGCACTTGCGTGTGCTATATCTACATGACTCTAGCTTTGACCAACTGCCAAGTTCCATCGGCACTCTAAAGCATTTGAGGTTTCTTCATTTATGCAGCAATCGTAGTATCAAGAAGCTCCCCAATTCGGTCTGCGAGCTCCACAATCTGCAGAGCTTAGGACTTGCTGGGTGCGAGGAACTGGAGGAATTGCCTGCAAACATCAAGAGTATGATCAGCCTCCGTTTTTTGGATATAACCACGAAGCAGCAACGATTGCCAGAAGGCGGAATAGGATGCTTGACCTCTCTGCGGTGTCTATTCATTGGAGACTGCAAGAATTTGGAGGCCTTGTTCGATGATATGCAATCGCTCACGTCTCTCCGTAAGTTGTTCATTGGAGGTTGTCCGAAGTTGGCATGCTTACCACGAGGCATCAAGAATTTGAAGGCATTGGAGAATCTCTGGATTTGCAACTGCGAGAACTTGAAGCTGCCAGAAGGCGAAAGTGATGAACCACTCTCCATGTTGAGGCTTCGAACCTTGATGTTTTTGGGATTACCGAAGATAGTTTCTTTTCCTAGGTGGCTCGAAGGTTCTGCAAGAACACTGCAGAGGATAGATGTTGCGCATTGCCCCAACTTGAGTAAATTGCCCGAGTGGCTGCAAAACTGTTCTTCTCTGAGAAAACTGAAGATTGATGACTGTCCTAGATTGTCCTCCTTACCAGATGGAATTCGCCACATTGCCACATTGAGAGAGCTGTGGATAGATGATTGCCCGGAATTGAGCAATAGAATTGCAGCTAGAAGCGGTGAAGATTGGAGCAAGATCACTCACATCCCGGGCATTTACATCGACGGAAGGAAGATGAAATGATTGATTTATAGGTATAAGCAAACTCTCCCTCTTTTTCTGACACGTTAATGAATTAAAATTAGATATTTTGAAATCATGGTTCTTATACTTTCTTCATTCACTTGCAGCAGCTGTCACACCACGCCGATGGAACCATGGGGGTTGCATTGCCAGGCGGAAGTTCCTTTGAGTTTCTGAAGAAAAAGTTTCGATTTTTCGCTCATCGAAGATCCTACTTTCCCAGTTCTGCTGAAGTCCAATGCTCAAGATCAAAAAAATAATGTTTGGTTGACGAATGTCAATTGTCTGTGAAACTCCTTCAACGCCACAACTCTTTTTCTTATTGTTTCTCTTCTTTTCTGTTTTGTGTGGTGTGCTCTGAAGATGTCTTCAGAAGTTCCTGGTGACATAAAGTTGGCTGATGCCTACGATTCGAATGATTGCTTACCCGGTGACTTTCGGTCTGTTTCTTTCATAAACAATGTCCTTGTGAGTCAAATTCTTTGAGAAAGTATGAAGTGCTATCTGCAAAGCAAAAGCGGTCACTTTTGCTTTCGCAGTTTCATTTGTGCTTCTGTTCTGCATAAAAGCTCTCTAATGTCCCATGTTAGTTATGCAAGTGTTGAACTTCAATGTTATTCATCATTCCAGAATGCCAACCTGAGCCATGTGCTTGATAAAACTTCATCTTCACCAAAGGCACTCCCAAGGAAAAGCACTTGATTTCTTCATTCTGTATAGTGACAAGTTCTTTCAGACAAAGCATCACATGCCCGCTTGATTCAAGTCAAAGCTCGTATGAAACGGGTACAGGTTAAGGTACTGAATCATCCAAATCCTCGGTAAGCTAAAGCTTGCATTCAATGCAAGCATGTGCGCAGCACTTGCCGCTAACGACGACCGGTCCCGCCGAATCTGATCTGCCCTCTATCAAATTGAGGGAAGTTTCCTGAGATCTGACAACTTTTCGTTTCAGGAGATTGAAAATGAATTTAGTCAGCAGAAATCACGCCAAATTCGTGAAAAGTCATGTGGCGTCGCACGCGCCACCACCCATTGAAAGGCCCATTTGTCGATTTGCGTGTGTGGAAAACTGTGATCAAGTTCAAGTCCCCTTTGAAAATTCTCAAGACAGACCGACACATTTCACGCCTCATTTGGTGCCCCCCGTCCACCCACTTGGGATTCTGTTTCTTTTTTGTCTGAAAATCACGTCACTTTTGCTTTTTCCTTGCACTACCTGATTTCTTGGATTGAGTATAAAAAAGCATTTCTTTGAGGTCGTATCGTGTCTATAAGAACACGGTTGTTTCTAGCTACTGTCTCTTGCATAAAGCACAAACGATGAGTCCCCTTCTCTCTCTGTCCCTTGCATTCTCCCTCTCTCTCTTCAATAGTCTCTCTGTCTCCACAGCTGTTACTCTCCCACTGGATGGTGAGCCCTTCTCTTTCTTTTTCTTTTCTTGCCCTTTTCCTAAAGCATATTAGTCATTTCATTCATTGAGCAAGAACATCCGTTCACGAATAAAAGGACCCTTTTTCTTGCTAACTTACTATAGCGAGCCCTGAGCAGATTGGTGATACTCCGGTCTCTAAGCTTAGTATTTGAAAAAAGTGCGAGTTTTGATTCACTTCCTGACAAAGACCCTTTTTTCTGCTGGTTGCATTTCAGGACTTCTTCCAAATGGGGACTTTGAGGAAGCCCCCAAGCCAAGCAACCTCAAGAAGACAGTGATCCTAGGGAAGCACTCGCTGCCCAAGTGGGAGATCGATGGCCTGGTCGAGTTCGTCTCAGGCGGGCCGCAACCCGGCGGCTTCTTCCTAGCGGTCCCACGCGGGATCCACGCGGTGCGACTGGGCAACGAGGCATCCGTCTCTCAGTATCTGATTGCCAAGCCAGGGTCAGTCTATGCCCTCACGTTTGGTGCCACAAGGACTTGTGCGCAGGATGAAGTGTTGCGGGTCTCAGCAGGCCCTGGCCAGTCTGCAGAGCTTGGGATCCAGACCCTGTACAGCAGCAATGGCGGGGACACCTATGCTTGGGCCTTCAGGGCTGCTTCCAAGTCTGTGAAGGTGACCTTCCACAATCCTGGGATCCAGGAAGTCCCCACCTGTGGGCCCCTCTTGGACGCTGTGGCCATCAAGGAGATGCTCCCGCTCAAGTATTCTCCTGGTAATTGTCACTTATATGATCATGCACAATGTTATGGTAGAAGAGCATCTAGTTCGAGCTTCTGGATCATTAGTTTATGAACCAGGAGAATGACTCAACCATTTTTTTTTCCGCTTTTTGTGCCCCCCTTGTCAATCCATTCAGGTAATCTCATCAGAAACGGAGGCTTCGAGATTGGCCCGCACGTGTTCAAGAACTTCTCGACCGGGGTCCTCCTCCCCGCCAAGCAACGGGACTTGATCTCGCCGTTGCCCGGGTGGATCATCGAATCCTTGAAGCCAGTCAAGTACATCGACAGGAAACACTTCTTCGTGCCCTCCGGGCTAGCCGCGATAGAGCTGGTCGCGGGGAGAGAGAGCGCGATCGCGCAGATAATCCGGACGGTCCCCAACAAGTACTACAACCTCACTTTCACCATCGGGGATGCCAAGAATGGGTGCCGCGGGTCGATGATGGTCGAGGCATTCGTGGCCAAGGACACCCTCAAAGTCCCATACGTGTCCACCGCAAAGGGTGGATCGAAGACGGCAAGCCTCAAGTTCCGGGCAGTATCAGGCAGCACAAGGATCACATTTTTCAGTGCTTACTATCACACAAAGCTGCATGATTACGGGCACATGTGTGGCCCTGTTTTGGATGATGTTAAGGTCGTTCCTGTCAATTAGGTTGTTCCTGAGAGAGGTATAGAGCGCCGGCAAAAGCGATTGTCTGCTCATATCCCAGATTGGTACTTGGAGGAATGTTGCATGTTTTCCAATCGAGTAACACTCCACACACAAATGAAAAAAAAGGAAAAAGAAGAAGAAAGAAACGATGCAAATTCGACATTTTGAATATTCCTTCGGTAAAGCATTTTGATTCATACGAGAAATCCTGAGACTCAAAATCAATTTGAATAAACTCTTTTACTTTGAACTTCCGAGGTTAGCAGTGGATCGACAACACAATGACTAAAGTCTGCGTAAAGCATGGCAGAGAGACCAAAGAAACAACAGTAAGTTTGTCAGAACGACAACACAATGACCGGAAGCATGTGCTTGATAAAATTTCATCTTCCTTGAAGGCACTTCCAAGCAAAAGCACTTGATTTCTTCGTTCTGTATTGTGACAAGTCCTTTCAGACGAAGCATCGCATGCCCGCCTGATTCAAGTCAAAGCTTGTACGAAATGGGTACAGGTTAAGGTACTTAAACCATCCAAATTCTCCTTTGAGCTAAAGCTTGTGCACAGCACTTGCCACTACCGATGATGGTCCCTCTGAATCTGATCTCCCCCTTGATCGAACTCAGGGAAGTTTCTTGAGACCGGACAACTTTTCGTTTCGGGAAATTGAAATTGAATTTAGCTGGCAGAAATCATGGCAAATTCATGAAAATTGATGTGGGATCCCACGCACCACCACCCATTTAAAGACCCAGCCTTTGAAAATAAATGTTGCGAGCGCACAGTATAATTGCGTAAACAAATAAATTTTTTCTCCGGAAGTATTGCCATGCGCACATAACTCACACATTACCACACCAATTCTTCGATATAGAAGTTCAAACGCGTGTTGGCATCAAGAGAGATCCCATTAGCTCTTTCGATATGTTCACCATGGGAGATCTTAGACCATTATAAATCCGAGCCGGTTCGGGTGAGCCAATTGAGCTATTAGCTAATTTCGATATATTAAGTGCTCCACACTATACTAATTTTTTATGTTGGTTTTCTCCAACACATTTTTTTGTTCCAATTTCTCTATTCAATTGAAAATTCACAAGACGAGTCTCACGCATTTCACGCCTCATTTGGTGCTCCCGTTCACGGACATGGGAATCTTTCTTTTTATCCGGAAATCACATCGCCTTTTTTTTTTTTGTTATAATGACATAAATAGTCCATGAACTTTGACCTAATGTGCATTATAGTCCTTGAACTTTAAATTTGTTCAATATGGTCCTTTAACTTTAACTAATGTTCAATATGATCCCCGAACTTTTAGTTTGTTCAATGTGGTCTTTAGACTTTTGCTACATGTTTATTATAGTCCCTAAACTATATGAAAATATTCAATGTAGTCCTTCCATTAATTTAATATTAGGGACAATAATGAATATTTTTATATAGTTCAGGGATTAAATTGAACATTTACTAAAAATTTAGGGACTACATTGAACAAGTCAAAAGTTTAGGGACCAAATTGCATATTAAGTTAAAGTTCAAGGACTACATTGAACAAATTAAAAGTTCATGGACCACACATTGCACTGGGTTAAAGTTCAAAGACTATTTGTGTTGTTTTCCCTTTTTTGTTGTTGCACACTTCGATCTTTTCCGGATTGAGTGTAAAATAACATTTCTTTGAGGTCGTATCGTGTCCATAACTATAAGAATACGACTGTTTCTAGCTATTGTCTCTTGCATGAGCACAAACAATGAGTCCCCTTCTCTCTCTTTCCCTTGCATTTCTCTCTCTCTCTTCAATATTCTCTCTGTCTCCACAGCTGTTACTCTCCCCTGGATGGTGGCCCTTCTCTTTCTTTTTCTTTTCTTGCCCTTTTCCTAAAGCATATTAGTCATTTCATACATTGAGCAAGAACATCCGTTCACAAATAAAAGGACCCTTTTTCTTGCTAACTTACTATAGCGAGCCTTGAGCAGATTGGTGATACTTCGGTCTCTAAGCTTAGTATTTAAAAAGGTTAATATCACGAAAAATCTCAAATTGATGCACTTGTAATAAATTTACGTCAAATTAATTTTTTATCGAAAAAAACTCCAAATTGGTACATCCGTGATGAATTTACTCTCCGTTAATTTTCGTTAAAATTTTATTATCAAAATGCTGATTTGGATGACACGTGACAATTGACGAGTGTATCACATTTGGGTTTTTACCTTTTGTTTGCCATAGGTACACAAGATTGACATTTTTTGTGGTGTTACTCAAATTTAATAAAAACTAATGGAGGGTAAATTTGTCCCAAGTGTACTAGTTTGAGATTTTTGTGGTTAAAAAATTATTTTTGAATAAATTTTTCACAAGTGTATCGATTTTGGGTTATTTGTGATTGAAAAATTAGTTTGGGGTAAATTTGTCACATGTGTATCAATTTGAGGTTTTTTGTAATATTAACCCTAACAAAATGAAAAATCAAGAAATTTTCCAAAAAAAATAAAAAAATGCAGATTATTGCTAAATTATGGCAGAAATGACATTTTTTAAATTTCCTAATTGCTAGAGTCGTTTTCCTAATTTAGTTTTTTTTGTGTGCTTCGTAATCATTACTGTAAATAATCCGTTGTTTAGATTAGGATTATTTAGTGTGGTTTTGTGCATTTAGAGTAATTTCATGGATTAGAACAAGGCGGTGTAATGTTCTTTAGGCTTTCGATACATTGATTGCTTTATTCTTGCACTTTAAATAAATTAGTTGTTTCTTCTCCTAACTAGAACGATCAGGATAACCTTAAGATCATAATGAACCCCAAAAGAACATTGCATGAACACGTAGCTACTCAAAAACCTTTAGGATTATAATTAATAATCAAGATTGTATGACCACTTAGATAACAAACTTCCAAGTTAGTAGTACCGAAAGTACGTTACTAAAAAATACAAATGTAATCAAGTCCCCGAAGTAGAATCGTAGTTGCATAAAAAATAAGACAACACTTCCGCGTCTTGGTTTCTAGCCGACCCGAATGGCTAGGGGCGGCTCCAAGAAATCTATAAGGTTAAAATCATTCTGAAAACAAAATCCAACATTGAGGTGTGAGCTTGAGAGAGGCCGCACCTAATCGAGTTTAGCACGCCATTAGGTATTAGGTAATACCCCTAAGCCTATCCTTTTCCCTTTTAAACAGTGAAACGAGGGTTGTGACTTATTTTACACAAATTTGCTTAAACTTTGATCAGCCATAAGTTTTCCATTCTACGTCCTATTGACTCGATTTTTGCACATACGGAAAACTCATAACTCTGTGTTTTCAATTTATCAAATTGGGAAAACTTGTAAAAAAAATCGCATTTATATGTTTTTACACAAATTTGGCTAAATTTTGATCGGGCATAAGTTCTCTGTCCGACGTCCTATTGGCTCGATTTTATATCTATAGAAGGCCCGTAACTCAATGTTTTCAATTCATTGACTTGGGAAATTTTTTGAAAACTCATATTAATGTACTTGTTTCATTTGCCAAACTCATAACTCGTGTTTTCAATTTATCAAATTGGGAAAACTTGTAAAAAATCGCATTTATATGTTTTTACACAAATTTGGTTAACTTTTGATCGGGCATAAGTTCTCTGTCCGACGTCCTATTGGCTCGATTTTATATCTATAGAAGGCCCGTAACTCAATGTTTTCAATTCATTGACTTGGGAAATTTTTTGAAAACTCATATTAATGTACTTGTTTACACACATTTGCCAAACTTTGACAGGGTATTACTTTACCAGAAGGGAGTATGTACTATCATACGATTGAATTGAATGTCAAAGCTCTATCAAAGTTTCAGCTAAGAAACACATGGGAGAACAATTGTAAGAGTCGTGTTAATTTAAGATCCATTATTCCGCCAATTACAAGAAAAAAAAACGAAACGAAACGCAAAAGATGCATTGCAAGAGTCACCACTTACTTTAATTTAAGCAAAATAAAATCAATTGTGAGTAGCTAGAGCAAAATCAAATCTTCGGCTGCTGCAACTTCCTCACTTCAAATTTTCTATATCAATCAACGCCACAGTTCGATAATTCCAAGATTTCTATCTACTTATCTATCTATCTATCTATCTATCTAGCGGCACGTGTACATCATAAGCAATTTGACGGAATGAACGCATTTGAGAGAACAGTAAGACTAGGAACACAAGAAATGCTATGTTTATGGCATACGTAGCCTTAAATTTCATATTAATGAAAATCAATGCCATGTTTGGCAGGCCATTGAAAGTGATTGAGCTCTGCTTCGCCCTCGCCAAGCTCCATGAAGGATCTTTGTGCGCTAGAGCAATTTTGAGAATGATTGCCCTGTTGCGATTTCAAAGATGCAAAGAGAAAGTGATGAAAAAGGAAATGAGGATGACGAAAATTCGGATGGCTATATACCATTCTTTCTTTTATTTATTTTCGTCTTCTTTTTCTTTTTCTTACCTGAATCAAGTCCTCTCCGCTACAACTCTTTGTTTTTTTAAGCTTATTTTTGCATTTGATTTAACTTTTCTAAAAGAAATTTGACCCATGGACTTATTTTTTAAAAAAACTGTCACGTGTATTGCTTTTTTAAAAAATCCACGTAATATTGAAAAATTAATTAAAAAAATGTCACGTGCATTTGTTTTGCAAGAATTGGCACTTAAATGAGCCGACGAAAAATATTATCATCAAAGTGAGCGCCGTACACAAATATTGAAACTGCAAGTGTCTTTTGCCATTTTAATAATATATAATATTTTTTCAAATAATAAATTTATTTTTTATTTATTTGTTATTTTTTTTCTGTTTTTCCTTTTACCCTATTCCTTTTCCTGTTTTTCCCCCTCCACCCAGCCTCAACCTCTGCTGGCGAGTGTCGCCCTCGCCTGGACGGCCAAGGGCGAAAAGCACTAAATGTTGTGATCTGAACAGAAGTCATATTGTTTTTAAAATTGTCGTGAGAACTAGATTAGTGATCATAATGGGTTCAGTAGATGATCAAAGGGCAAAAGTACTAAACGTTTGAGATTAGAAATCATGTCCCCCATCTAAAATCAACACAAGAAATCCGGAAATCAGTATGCGAGCTCACTCGGTATTGCTCGAGAACTAGTAAAACTTGTTGTCGCTGGCTGCAACACATCAACAGGCGAAAATGGGGATGACAGGAGGATTTCGCGGCATCATTCTAACCGTGCATTTCCAATACACAAAAAGCATTGAGAAGGGCTTGAAGGAGAGCGGGTCAAGAAGGCAATAACTTCACTAATGTGTTGGAAAAGATATGCAAATCGACTCAACTGAAGATCAGACTGCACTTTCCTTTCTTGAACAAATGCTTCGCAACTATATGCCGTGTATGCATAGATTTTCTCCAATTAAGTCGACCGCTCGGTTAGATAGACAAGTTTAACTTCACCATTTCATTGATTGTAACATTGGTGATGCGATCCTGTTGCACCTGTCCATCCTCAGCACTTTAGGTGTCTACTACCCTATCCCCAACCCCGTAAATTCATCTTCCAAGCAGTTTGCATTCATGGTGCTGTCATCCTCAATGCGCATTAAATGTCCTAATTACCTCCCCTCTCTCCCCTTTCGTTATATATACAGGTATCTCTGGTTCTCGCCCCCCATATTCATGGTGGGCTACTCTGCTCGCACTCCGAAGCCGTAGTCAAGGCTGAGAAGAGTATCAGCGCATTCGAGGCAGAGCGCAAGCTAGGTGAGTTGAGTAATACGATCTATCTATTCACAAAATATTTTCCTTTTGGCTCTAATGTTGTTCCATTGTGCACAACGAAGATGAGAAAAAAAAAGTGCTTAGAGGCAAAAGACAGCCCGAGATAACCTTACTGATACCTTAACTGCAATTGAGGCAAAACATGTCCTTATCTTGAATACCATGGAAGACGTGTGAAACAGGTGAAGGCTTTCACACGGTTACCTAGTGAATATTTTGAAGTCCGCGACCTGCC
Organism: Rhodamnia rubescens; assembly: GCA_021437795.1. Lineage (NCBI taxonomy): Eukaryota > Viridiplantae > Streptophyta > Magnoliopsida > Myrtales > Myrtaceae > Rhodamnia > Rhodamnia rubescens. Next base: position 390,378 of record JAILYA010000017.1, read on the forward strand.
CGAACAGGTGTAGTTAGCGGTGATGACACGAATAGGAAGATGTGGGTACCATCAGAAGCGGCTGGACTGCAGCTTGAGCAAGAAGAACTAAGCTTCGTCTTCGAGTCTTAACTATTTTTATTTTTTTTAATCTTCGAGTCTTAACTATTTTTTTTTTAATCTTCTTGGGTCATACCGACCTATCTATCACTGTACTTCTTTTTATTTCAAATGGAGAAAAGAGGGTTGCGACATATTTTACTCAAATTTGCTAAAACTTTGATCAGCCATAAGTTTTCTGTCTGACGTTCTATTGACTCAATTTTTGCACATATAGAAAACTCGTAACTCTATGTTTTCAATTTATCAAATTGTGAAAAATTCTAAAAAAAAAATTACATTTATATGTTTTTTACACAAATTTGCCTAAACTTTGATCAAGCATAAGTTTTCTGTCCGACGTCCAATCGACTCGATTTTTATACCTACGGAAGGCCTGTAACTCAATGTTTTCAATTCATCGAATTGGGAAATTTTTTGAAAACTTATATTAATGTATTTGTTTACACACATTTGCCAAACTTTGACAAGACATTACATTACCAAAAGGGAGTATGTACCATCATATGATTGAGCAGAATGTCAAAAAGAAGCGCATGAGCGAAGCTTGGCACCAAGATTAGGGTTGCTAAGGTGTGAAGTATCTTCATCCTAAACACGGTTGAGGAAGTGAAAGCCTTTGTTGGTTTCTTGAGCTCGTATTTCAAGACCATGGTGAGTTTAAAATGGTGGCTTTGGGTACGGATCGAGATGAGACGAAGAGAAAGATGTGGGTGCTGTTGGAGAATGCCGAAATGAAGTTGGATCAATTGGAACTTAGTTTCTTTTATTATCATCTCAGTCCTATCCGCCACTCTTTTGCTTCTTTTTCCAACCGTAGTATCACTCCCTCCCCTCTCTTGTCTCGTCTCTTGGGCCCCATAATTTATCTTATTAGGGATTGCTATTTTGTGTGAATGGATTTATCTTATTTGTTGATTTTGATGCTATCGTTACAAAAAAAATTATAAAATATATATATGATATAGCTGCCGACACGAGCTGTGGCTTAGTCACCACGCTTTGTTGCCTTTCAAACACTCTTTGATGTGCTGGAAGAACTCTAGGTTTGCCCGCGACGAGAAATACACAGTTTTCCTTCTCCAGTTTTGCCTCATCGACTAGATTGAAAGTGGCGGCATTTTATTCAGTGTCAAAATCGCCCTTGATTGTACTCACATTCGAGCCACTTAAACATCTTATGATATTTGATTGCGATAATTCAGAATAAAATTAAGCATCATTTAATGTAGTCGAACACAGCAAATGATATCGGACCGCCCTATTTTGGAGCAGGTAAATCTAGAATAAAGGGAGTGTCTACTTTAAGTCCAAGTCATCTAACCTAAAGGAAAAGACAACCATTGTTGCGCAAAAGATGAGGACAAGCAACATTAAAATTGAATGACGTTTAAAAAAAAAAAAAAACCACCTTGTTAGCGGCTGATTTGGCCCTTGCAAATCACCGCCTGGCGAGGGAGAGGAGACCGTGAATGGGTGGGCCCGCATGGACACGTGTCGAACGATGAGTGACTCATGCACGAGACGTGGCCTAGCTTGGCGTGCGGACACAGTTCGATTGGTTTTATTTGGGCTGTTGGCTGACACGTGGCACATCCCGATATGGTACATTGATCAGGATCTTCAATTAGGCTTGTTCTCCTCTACTTCTTTTTTTCCATTATCGAGCTTTTTCATATCATTCTTAATGCGATTGTTCTAAAAAATGCCCAAATAGATACGTATAATCAGTGCGTTGAAATTTAATATATTCTTTTAGTTAACAATGATTGTTCTAAGTGTGCTGGTTAACAAAAACCCCTTTAAAGATTGTAAAACGAAAATTAAGGATAATCATCACGAAGTATCGGACTCAACTTAGAACTAGAAATGAACTCCTACCTTTCCGAAAAAAAAAAAAACCCGCCGGAAGTTTCACAAGATTGTTTTCCTAATATTGCAAAATGACAAACTAGAGCCGATACAAAGAGGATACCTGCAAAATTAATGGCAATAATAGCAATCATTCTCATTTTATCAAATTTAGCAATAGTACCATTACAATCTAACGCTATACGTGCCGATAGAAGTGCCAAACTTGCTATTAACATGGATACCAACAAGGAGTAACCCGCCAAATATTCAAGATCTTTGCAAAGAGCGCGAAATAGTGATAAAGTTTCCCCCTGAACTCCTTGGCGAGAAAACAGTTGTTAGGCAGATAGTAATGGGATAAATCCCTAACATATGGTCCGAAAGGCACGAAAGATGTGAGCATGAGTTACACGAACGATAGTGGAACGTTTGACTCCTTCATTGACAGTTATTGAAATTTTGCCTTCAAAAGCCCCAAGGAGGGGAGAACGTGGACACAGCTAGGCTTGACAAAAGGATCAAATTAATGCGCTAATGTCATCAGTTATTTAAGATTTAAATGACTTATTGAGGGCCTATCAGAAGGATTTGAAGAAGCCAAAGAACGCGGCAGCTTTTGGCGCGCTAAAACAACAACCAATGAAGAGCAGAACCTACCACGACCACCATCCGCGCCCTATTTTCGTTCTCTTCCGTGCCCAGAAAGGATAATGAAATAAAGGTAGCTTGCTTCTCTCCTGGACTGATGGCCACTTATGTAGTGGTCGGCCTTCCTATCAGAATGTTTACTTGGTTGAAGAGCCCCTTTACCAGTAAGGGCGTAGGAAGCAAAAAACCTTGCGCGAAGGATGTTTTTTATTTTTTTTTTGCCTTCTCCTCTCCAAAGGCCAAGGGAGAGACTGCATCCCTTTCCTTTGGTAGCTCTTTTTGGGCTAAAACACATTATAGGTATCAAAACTTGTATACGGTCTTCACTTTAATGCCAAAACTTTTAAAACGATAATTTAAGTGCCAAATTTTTTTTAAAAAAGATGCAAACTCGATTTGAGCTGACATGGCTCGCCGAAAATTCAACGTGACCTATTTTTTTATTAATATTTAAGTGATGTGACTCACCGGAGTTTATATTGAAGTGAGTGTTTTTAAAAAAAAATTGGCACTTAGGTGATCATTTTTAAAAGAAATTAGCATTTAAGTGATCATTTTAAAAATTTTAGAACCGAAGTGATCGTTTTTCAAAAAATTTGATACTTAAGTAATAGTTTTGAAAGTTTTGACACTAAAGTGAACGCGGTACACAAGTTTTAACACTTGTAATGTACTTAAGGCGCTCTTTTGTTTCCCAAGGATAGTGGCAGCTGGGATAAAGCCCGCTTTCTTCGCTCTGCGAATGAGAGATGATAAACTCAAAGGAAAAAACACGTTCAAATTTATCTTATCTTTATTTATCATACTGCATTTTACTTTTCTTAGTTGTAACTTTCGATTCTTGTCCTCGAGTCAAACTTCGGCATTTATTTTATCATAGTATTCCCATCGACACAAATTTTGATTTGATTTACGTTTGTATATTTCCTTTCAAATCCATCTCGAATCAATTCCTTTTGAGTTGTACTTACGTAATCTCTACGCGGAGTCAAACTCGACCGAGATAATATTTGTATAATTTTGTTGGAATACTTGCAAATTTCATGCGTTGATTCTCATCCTGGTCAATGGCTGAAGAGGTAAAAACAACAAGTATCGAATGAGAGAGCGATGGAAGGAAATTATCCGACCCCCACTTAAAACCCTCTTTCATTACCCTCAGCTCTCCTTTCATTATATATAACACACATCTCTTATCTTCGCGTTCACCTCCCTTCTCTCTCTTCTCAACACATCACATGAGCAATATAATTTGTATTCAAAAAATCTTTTCGTTTTTTGGGCTCTTATGTACTTAATTATTGTCTTTCGAATTCAAAAAAGATGCACCGGAGCTAGCAGAAAATAATTTAAACCAGAACATAGACTTGATCAGAAGGAATGTGAGGGTCTGGTCCTAGCTACGATAAACGAAGCTAGGACGTTCGTATCCATTTTGCTGTAATTCTTGAACAATCATGGTAATCTCGAATGCATCCAGATCGGGAATGTTGACGATGGGACCAAGAGGGACATAGGTCGCCAGCTCGAAAGTGCCGGACTCAGCTAAAGGAGATAAACCTTACGTACCGTACACTGTCCTTCTTTTTACTTTTTTTCTCTTTTTGTCTTTGCTTTTTTGGTCATCGTGAATGTAGATGAAAAGGCAATGCCCCAGAATTTGGTTGGCAAATGGTGAGAAGCTCGTGTTTACTAGGGGTTTTTCTGAGGGTTTTTTTCAATTTAATTTTTTAAAAAAAATATTTACAAAATTATTTAAAAAATTTTTGATTAGGCCGCCGGCAGCGCGGTCCGAGCGGCTTGCTACTGGGCCAGAATTGCTCGGCGGTTTGCTCGCGCTGGGCTTTTTTTTTTTTTAAATTTCGTTTTTTAATTGTTTTAATTATTTATACTTATAATATTTAAGGATATATTTTTAAGATATATTTCGTAAATATTTTTTAAAATTAAATTGGAAAGAATAATTAATATAAAAAATTATTAAGATCTATAATTAATAAATAATATTTTAATTATGTAATTAATTAAAAATATTCATAAAATAAAATTGGTAAGATATATGAAATTAAGGAGGACGAGGATCCGGATGTCATTTCGTAAATTTTTTTTAAAATTAAATTGGAAAATAATAATTAATATAAAAATTATTAAGATCTATAATTAATAAATAATATTGTAATTATGTAATTAATTAAAAATATTCATAAAATAAAATTGGTAAGATATATGAAATTAAGGAGGGCGAGGATCCGGATGTCTTTCGTAAATATTTTTTAAAATTAAATTGGAAAAGGATAATTAATATAAAAAATTATTAAGATCTATAATTAATAAATAATATTATAATTATGTAATTAATTAAAAATATTCATAAAATAAAATTGGTAAGATATATGAAATTAAGGAGGGCGGGGATCCGGATGTCATTTGTTTTTTTTTGAAAATTAAATTGGAAAAGAATAATTAATATAAAAAATTATTAAGATATATAATTAATAAATAATATTGTGATTATGTAATTAATTAAAAATATTTATAAAATAAAATTGGTAAGATATAAGAAATTAAGGAGGACAAGGATCGGGATTTCATTTAGTAATTTTTTTTGAAAATTAAATTGAAAAATGATAATTAATATAAAAATTATTAAGATCTATAATTAATAAATAATTTTTTCAATTTAATTTTAAAAAATACGAAATAACATCCGGATCCTCGTCCTCCTTAATTTCATATATCTTCCAATTTTATTTTATGAATATTTTTAATTAATTACATAATTATAATATTATTTATTAATTAGATCTTAATAATTTTTTATATTATTATTCTTTTCAATTTAATTTTTTTAAAAATATTTGCGAATGACATCCGGTTCTTCCTCCTTAATTTATATATCTTATCAATTTTATTTTATTAATATTTTTAATTAATTACATAATTACAATATTATTTATTAATTATAGATCTTAATAATTTTTATATTAATTATTATTTTCAATTTAATTTTAAAAATATTTACGAAATATATCTTAAAAATATATACTTAAATATTATAAGTATAAATAATTAAAACAATTAAAAAACGAAATTTAAAAAAAAAAAAGGGGTTTGGCGTTGCCGCTGGGTGCTGTGGGCCGCCGAGCGGGCCTGCTCGCGGCCTAACCAGCGAGGCCTAAATCGGTAATGAATTTTAAAAAAAAAAAAAAAGAAGGGTCGGCCGTCCACCCGGAGCGAGGCCTAATCGATAAATATTTTTTTTTAAAAATAATTTTGTAAATATTTTTTTAAAAAATTAAATTGAAAAAACCCTTTTTCTTCCCATTGATGGTCGTGGGATAAACAATTTGTTTTCTTTTTTGGGTCAATCAATCCTAAACCTCTTGAACCAAATAAAAAAAAAAATCCCAAATATTTTAAGAAGTCTAATTATATCATACAAGCCTCCGATTGATGTGTATAAGGGAAAAGTGCTAAAAAAGTCTTAAACCTATTGCATTAGTGCCAATTCAGTCCTCCTAAACCTATTGCATTGATGCCAATTTAGTCATAAACCTTTTATTGGTGCCAATTCAATCCTAAATTATTTGTATTTATGCAAATTGAGTCAATTCGGCTAATTTTGGTCGAGAATTGCTAATGTGGACATTGATATTTCTACGTGTGGCAGATAGTTGGCGCCGACACGGACATTTTTTTTAAATATTTTAAATAATTTTTAAAAAAACCAAAAATATTTAAAAATTATTAAAAATACTATAATAATATTTAAAAAAATATCCAAGTCGGTGCCAACCGTGCCATGTAGGAAAATTGACATCCACATTAGTAATTCCCGGCCAAAATCGGTTGGATTGACTCAATTTGCATAAATACAAACAATTTAGGATTGAATTGGCACAAATGCAAAATGTTTAGGATTGAATTGGCACCAATAAAAGGTTCGGGACTGAATTGGCACTAATGCAAAAGGTTTAAAACTAAATTGACACAAAAAAAGGTTTATAATTGAATTGGCACTAATGTAATAGGTTTAAGACTTTTTTTTACACTTATCCCATGTGTATAAGTGCATAACAAATTAAGTAAAGCACACGCATCTCATATTAACAATTCAAAATGATCATCTTTCCGAGTTCATTTTAAAAGCCGTCCTTGAGAAATTTAAAGTTACAAGCTCTGTTTGTTTGAAGTTAGGTGGATAGATTTTGGTTAAGTATAAAGATAAAAGTTAATCTAGATATGCCGTCAGCTGTAATAAAATTTCGGTAGCAATACACGGCTCACATTAGCATTTCATGGAAATTTTTCTGTTGAATACATTGGCTGAGAGAGCAGAAGTAGAACTTTTTCTTGCGTGGATTAATTGGCATACACGTTATTCTATCGTTTGTTGATTCTGATAGGCACTCGATGTTATCGTGACAATTTTTCTCGTATGTTTGTCGTTGAATTTTCCTACTTTCTGTTTTCCCACAATCTTATTTCCAAATTTTCAAACTTGAATTCCCTCTTCCATTCAGTGTAACATGTGCGAAAAAATTGTACAAAAAATCCTAAACCAATTGCACTTTTGCAAATGTAAATCTAACATTTTAATTTTGCCAATAAAGTCCCACAATCCATCTAATCAATTTTAGCCAAAAATCACCGACCTAGATGCCTAACGTGGCACCGTGAGCCTTCACGTGAAATATTTTAATATATCTCAAATATTAATTATTTTTTATTGTTTTTTTCTATTTTTATTTTTTCCTTTTTGTTCCTGTTCTTTCCCCTTTTTTTCCTTCTTTTTGCCTCCGCCACCACCGCGCGGCCTCAGGCTAGGTATGCTCACTCTTAGCTATGGAGGGCTGCCCTCGCCGGCCTCGGGTGAGGGTCACAATCGCCTAGGCTAGCGAGCACAACCCTCACCTGATCCGGGCGAAGGGCCGCCCTTGTCTCCTCGGTAAGCGTCGCCCTCGCCGGCCCCGACAAGCGTCGCCCTCGCCTAGGCTAGCATGGACAATCCTTGCCCGATTTGGCAAAGGGCTGCCCTCGCTTGAGGTTGGCGACCCTGACCAACCATCGCAAGACCCATAGTGGCCAACGAAGGGAAAAAGAAGAAAGTAAAGAAGGAAAAACTAAAATAAAAAAATCGAAAAAAAAATATTAAAACACATCATAAGTTGTCCACGTCAACATTGATTGTGTTATATAAGACGGCCGACATCCACGTCAGCAATTTCTACTAAAATTAGTCGAATAGACTCAATTGGTAAAATGTGAAAATGTTTAAGACTTTATTGACAAAATTAAAAGACTTCAGTTTGAATTGGAAAAAGTGCAATAGATATGCTAAAGTTAAACTCAAAGGATTTAGAATTAATATTTTGACTAATCGGTCAATGCTGATTAACAAGGAAAAAAATGATAGTATTTGAGCACTTAGTTAAAAACGTGCTCTCTCGATCACACTAAAACATGCACTTTGGATTCCTTTTACCTCAATCTCATGTACATTATTAATAGAAGGTTCTAGCTGCGTTTGGTCATCCGGATAAAACTTGGGATATGATATGTTTTATCATATCATGTATTTGATAGTGGTCGAAGACAAGATAAAATGGGATATAGATGGAATAAAATTATCCTTGTCTATAAGACCAGAAATGCTCAAACCTTTCGGGGAGGATGAAGTAGAACTTTAAAAACTTAATATGATAGAAGGGTATTTAATATTTATATATTCCAACATTCCATAAATGCTCAAATCCCCTCTCCGTCCAGCCCCATCCGCCTCTCCACCTCGCCCAGTGACCTCTCTGGCAGCAGGCCGTATCTCCTAGTTGCGGTAGGCCACCACTCCAATAGCAGCCAGCAGCTTCCCCGGCAGAGCTGAGGTTGCCGATGGTGATCCCAATCTGGTTTGTCTTCCCTTTCTTTGACCCCATCGACTCCTAGATTTAATGTGATGCCCGCAGACATGGATTCTTTTCGGGACTATTGAGGAGATAGTTGACTTAACAAGACGAGTATACTTTGTCATAAACATAAAAATTCATGACCATCATTGTCGTCAAAGTCATGACAGTATCATTATATTTTGTCACAATATAAAAATTCACATGCAAAGTGAAATTCTTTTGAAATCTGTGATGGTTATCAAGCATCATCCTAAACATTAAAAATCATTTATCAATATAATTTCGCGGCAGCTCTTGGTGGCCGTCCTCTAGAGGTCTAACACGACGGCCTCGGCGCCCGGCCCGAGATTCGCCGTGTCGGCTCCGGAGAAGAGCCTCCGAATGATACAAGTCAAGAACCATTATATTAATATTTAGTTTCTACCAAACGGCAGATAGGATGTGATCACATTTTTGAATTTTTTATCATATCTTATCCAAGTTTAATCTTAACTAGAGGAGAGATTGCCAATTTTATATGATGTATATAATTTTATCATTAACATGATTCGCTTACAATTTTTTTTTTTGTCTTTACTAAGGTGCTTACTGCTCCAACAAAAAAAAGTTGTCTACTGTATGTGTTGGTCCATTTCCTGCATTTTCATATCGATATTTTGTAGGTCCTAGAAAAAAAAAATGCATTTGATCACCTATTTTGTCTTCTTCTTTTTTTCTCTTAGTATTCTGTACTTTATTATTTTGGCCAGCTATGCATACTTTTTAAATTAATAGTTGGTAGGTATGGCATCGTTAGCCAATCTAATTGGATTTACCTAAATAGATACGGATAATGACACAAATGATCTTTAAAATTGACTCGTATAATGTGATCCTTGAACCTTTTTTTTTTTTAATTTGATCAATATGATCCTTGAATTTTAGCTCAATATTCAATGTGACTCTTGAATTTTTAACTTGATCAATATTATTTCTGAACTTTTAGCTCAAAAATATCAAATGGGAGCTCTAACCTGGTTTTCATCCAAAGGAGATAGGAAGTCGCGTGGAAGCAGGTGATTAGAGTAAATGCCAATGTTACGTTCCATTGATAAAATATCGGGAAAAGTAGAGCGAAGTGCAAACAATTGAAAAGATCTCTAGTACAATTAATTCTAAGGGATAGGATAGGAGAGGGTTTTCGGTGGAGGGAAAACCTATACACGAAGCCTAATAATGAAGCAGAAGTCAATGGAAAGTGACTAGAACTATCTAAAAAGAAACCCTAGGTTCGACTGCCGTGGGGCAAACTCAGAGGTCTTCAAAACCCATTACTCCATGTCCTTGTCTTCCACGTCGTCAGACGATATCTTATCAACTTCCAAGACTTTCGGCTTCTTCAAGGTGATGCGCTTCGGCTTAGCCTTAATAGCGGGGCACCGTTTCTTCTCCCACGGAGCCTCCATCGGCCTGCTCATCTTGGCAAGACGTTCCTCTTTCAGGCGGGCGTACCTTTTCCTAGCCGCAAGGTTGCGAAGTTGTCGCTTCATTTCTGCCATGGACTCATGGATTTCGTCCATTTCGTGCTTCCGTTCGAGTCGAACCTCACGGGTTTCGGCCATTTCATGCTTGATTACGATTTGGCCCATATGATGGTGGGTGTGACAATCATCAAGGTGGTCTAGATTACGCCTGGTGAATTCCCTTCCTTGAACGAAACGGACCAACTGGAACCTCGTGTATGTTTGAGGCTATACCACCTTACGGTCATACAGAAAGGGCTTCAACCATTTCTCCACCCGTCCGGGGAACCATCATTTAACCACTTGAATGATGCAGATGGCATGCTCGAAGAAAATGGAAACATGATTGCCATGAGCAATGTATGCGACGTATTAAAAATGAGATAGACTCAGAAATGAAGATGATCGTATCAACCATATATATATTTTTTTGTGTTTTTGGTTTTAGGTATATCAATCAACCACAGACATGTGCATGAGACAAGGGAGGCTTGACTCTAAAAATCAAAAGGATAGGTGTGGAGCGTAAGGCAAAAGGCTCTCGCTATTCGGATTGACGGATTCTTCCACAAGTGCAATTAACAGCAAGTGGGTAGAATCATCGTTCCGGATAGTGAGTGAGATCAGATATGATCACCATCGGCGCAAACCGGCACTAGAGTCTCGCATACCCTATACCCTATCTATGGCTACCTACAAAGGGTGATTCGGCACTTTGTGTGTGGAGTGTAGTGAACATCACGATGCAAGTATTCATGCACGTGTATACAAATATCGCTCCAAATGCACCCACATAACATACATTTCTACACCCAACCTGCACGATTTTGTCACTCCATACCCAATTCTTTCATTCTTCAAGTGTTGCTCAGCATGAGTCCTCTTCCTAGAGTGTTGGTGCCCCATCTGGGTTCACATACATTTCTTAGTTGAATCCTTCTGATGTATAGCTAGGGCTTTCAGTTCTCTCTCCTCCCGGTTTGTTTTCCCTTACCTTCTTCGTATTCGGATGGAGATGTAGGCAAGTTTCGAGGCATGAAGGTGAATGACATTCTCCTCCTAGACATAACATCTGGAAATCCTTGTACATTATTACTAAAAATGTTATGTTCATCAACTACATTTGACTGCCAAGAGCAAGTAGAGTATCTTTTTTAGGATTGTGCCGGATGTGTGACTAGTTCATTCCATTCTCGTGGCCATGGCTTTGGAGCTTCTTTTCAATGTAACATGGTTGATTCCAACATTACCATGAATTTGAATCCTACACCTAGTTAGTTCTCTTGTCCATTTTCTTCGTAAAACAAGACCTGTTTTATGCAGCTTATTTGTGAATCTCATAATCAAAAGTTTTTTCTCACGAAAATTTCTAAATTCTCAAGCTAAACAAATCGACCACTCCACTTTTAATCTTCATCCATGTTTAGTTTTCCGTAGATAAATATTGAAGTGTAAATTTACTTAACATTTTTGCAAAGACTTTTTGAAGCTTGATATTTTTAAATTTCACTACACCGAATTTGAAACGCAATCTTGACCGTTAATTTTCGAAAGAAAAAAAGAGAGCCGTACAATCAAATAGATACAAATCGAGGAAACCTTGTCATAAAAGAATAACTATTAAAGCTCACTAACAAAATAATTAGTAATTTTTTATAAAGGATAGGCACATTTTATATGGGATTAATATAACATGAGATTAGTGATTTAATTTTATGTCAAAGTAACCTTCAAGATACTTAGTAACTTCAGCACCAAAGCAAAATTTTCATGTGGTCAGTAATTGTCACGATGATCAGTAACATTTAATATGTGACTATTGATTTTCTTTTTGATATAAATAAGGCTGCGATTTTCTTTAATTAATTTAAATGCCGAAACCCGTCGAGATTAACGTGGTTACTGTGATTAATGAACCTCATTAGAAAATGGCTACAACCGCTTTTCATGGGCACGGGACCATAGAAGAAAAACCAAAGAATTGGGTTATCTGTCGCAGCAGCGATATAGGCGGCAACATATAGGAGGCTCGAGATGCTACCAAGAGAAACTCCAAGCAGGTTGGGTTCTGGTAAAGTCAACTTTCTTCTTCCTGACATACTTCGGAGCAAAGCCTTACGAGGTCTGGTCTCAAGCGAGTGAGAATTTTCGTCTTGTGGGGTATTTTTAGCTCGCTTGAAAGCTCTCTGTTTTGGTGTTTGGGGGAAAATGCAGAGAAAACTTGGGGAAGGTTTTTGGGTTTGAGCTACTACTTCTTATTGGGTGTGTGGGGGAGAGGCACTGATGTTGTCTTGAATTTCAAACGATATTAAGAAAGGCTTGGAGATATAACAAGATATTTCAAAAGATTGGGGGATAATCACTATAGATTTATTAGTTAGTTTCTTAAACTCATAAGATCTTTAGGGATACTAATCTGATGATCTTTTAATTCGGCATTGTACCTTGTGTCTCTTTATGCTCGGAAATAAGAAGTCGTCTCTCGCGTAAGTGGATTTTTGCCAAATGACATAAATCTGTGTGTTCTTGATTATTCTTGTTTTTTTTTTTTTCATTTTCATCTCATCTAGTTATGGAGCTCTTCCGCATAACAATTGGAATCAGAGCAATCCAGGTTCTTCATTTTTGTATTACAACTTTTGACTAGATGGATGGAAAAGATTCGACCGTTCAATTCAATATTGAACGATTCATCGGGAAGAATAATTTTACACTATGGCGGAGAAGGATGAAAGATATGTTGATTCAACAGGGTTTATCGAATGTTCTTCCTGGAAAGTTCGAACAAGCTGGCCACCATCACCGATGATCACTTAGCCGAAATGGAGGAGAGGGCGTACAGCGAGATCCAATTGAACCTATCGAACGAGGCTCTTCAATACGTGGCGGAAATCAATTCCGCTCGGGAGGTATGGCTCAAACTTGAAAGCATCTACATGATGAAATCTTTTACTAACAAGTTATTTTTGAAGAAGAGATTGCATTTGCTTCATATGAGTGAAGGAAGAGTTCTGTTGGAACACCTCAATGTGTTCAATTAGATGATCACTAAACTCACAAGCTTGGAGGTAAAGTTTGAGGATGAAGACATAGCGCTTCTACCGTTGGCGTCGTTGCCGGATTCGTTTGACCACTTGGTGACTACGCTCCTTTATGGCAAGGAAACCCTAGAGATTGAAGAGGTGATTGCTACCCTAATTTCAAACGACACTCGAAAAAGGGCAAGTAGTTCAAAATCTTTCGGAGAGGGACTCTTTAGGAAGGAGAAAAGTAGTTAAGGAAGAGGAAGATCAACGGATCAAGGATCAAGTCGTAGGGGCCGATCAAAATCCAAGGGAAGGTTTAAAGGAAGATGCTATGGGTGTAATGAGGAAGGGCATACCAAGAAATTCTGTCAAAATAAAAACAAGAAGAAGAGCTCGGAAGAAGAAGCAAGTGTGCCGACGGCTACGAGACCAATGATGGAGACATGTTGTCGGGATAAGTATACTAGAAGTACCATAACTTTTGTACGGCCTTCACTTAAGTGCCATAACTTTCAAAAACCGTTCACTTGAGTGCCCTATTGACATGAGAGCTGGAAAAGGCGACATAACACTCCGAGAAAGGCGACGTGGCTCCCGGAAAACCGATGTAGCATGCCGAAAAAGTTAATGTATCACTCAAGTGAATGGTTTTGCTCCGACGTGATACTCAAGTGAACTATTTTGAAAGTTATGGCACTCAAGTGAATGTTTTGAAAGTTATGGCACTTAAGTGAACACCGTACACAAGTTATGACACTCACGGTATACTTATCTCCGTGTTGTCCATATCACTAGGGAAGGACACTTTCGAAGATTCGTGGATCTTGGACTCCGGATGCACATATCATATGTGTCCTCATCGAGAAGCCTTCGATGAGTACAAGATGTATGATGGTGGTTCGGTTCTCATGGGGAATGACACTTTGAGCAAGACTATGGGAGATGGAATCGTGAAAATCAAGATGTTTGACGGCATGCTTAGAACCCTAGCGAATGTACGTCATGTGACAAGTCTAAGGAAGAATCGATTTCATTGGGAGCACTAGAATCCAATGGGTGCAAGTACTCGGCTCAAGGTGGAGTCTTGCGGGAGATAAAGGGAGCTCCGGTTGTTAAGGGACGGAGCGGGGAACCTATATCAACTTGTAGGAGCCACGGTGCAATGTGGAGCATCTGTGTCCACGAATACTAGCACGGTGACAGATAACACCTATTTATGGCATATGAGTCTAGGGCATATGGGGGAAAGAGGATTGATGGAGCTTCACAAGAGAAATGCACTTAAAGATATGAAAACACGCAAATTATACTTCTACAAATTTTGTGTTCTTGGAAAACAATGCATTGTGCGGTTCAAGGTTGCAACTCATACGAGTAAGGGCGTGCTCGAGTATATACACATGGATGTATGGGGTCCTTCACCGTTAAAGTCAAAAGGCGGGAAGGAATGCTTCATGACATTCGTTGACGATTTCTCTCGAAAAGTTTGGGTCTACTTCATGCGACACAAAAGTGAGGTCTTTGACAAGTTCAAAAATGGAAAGCTGAAGTTGAGACTTCAATGGGAAGAAGCTTAAGTGCTTGAGATTAGACAACGGAGGAGAGTACAAATCGACATTGTTCATGGAGTTTTCCAAGAATGAAGGGACTAGATTTCACTTCACAATTCAAGATATGCCCCAACGAGAATGGTGCGGCGGAAACGATGAACCGGACCTTATTAAAGAGAGCTCAAAGCATGAGGCTTCGTGCGAAACTAAGCAAAGAATTTTGGGCAGAAATTGTCCGCATGGCATGTTATCTTGTGAATCGGTCTCCATCAACCGCAATTGAATACAAAATTTCCGAAGAGTTATGGACCGATAAAACCACCGATTAGTCTAATTTAGGAATATTCGTTGTCTTGCTTTTGTACATGTACGAGTTCAAAGCGCTCGAGTTGGATCCAAAATCAAAGCAATGCATATTTCTGTTACAGAAAGGAGTGAAAGGCTACAAATTATGGGATCCAAGTGAGAAGAAAGTTCTAACGAGCGGGGATGTTGTGTTCGATGAATCTACAATGTTGAAGTCAGCTGCGTGCCACATGCGGCTGCGAAGAGGAGAGTGATAAATCTATCGTTAAGGTGGAGCTTGAAGCCGGAGAATCTAGAGAGAATGGTGAGTCATCGATGAAGCTTCGAAGCTAAAGATACGGTGTTAAATTCCAAGTACTATTGCAACAAGTTGAGGGAGGCACACCTCAAATACCATAGAGGTACGATTTTGAGGACATGGTTGCTTATACTTTTACCATAGGCTCCGGCGGTCCAAGCTCCTATCATGAAGCTTTGAAAAGTGAATCACAAAGAAAAGTGGATGACTGCTATGATGGAGGAGATGGAGTTGTTACAAAAGAATGAGATGTGCAAGCTTGTGAAGAACCCCAAGGATTGGAAAGCCATTGGTTGCAAATGGGTTCTTCGAAGAAAGGAATTAGCAACGGACAAAGAGCAAGAGAGATACAAGCCTCGACTTGTTGCTAAGGGCTATGCACGTAAAGGGGGAATCGGTTATGATGAAATATTTTCCCTAATTGTGAAACACAAGTCAATTCATGTTTTACTTGCTATGGTAGCCATATATGACTTGGAGCTCGAGCGGCTAGATGTGAAGACGGCATTCCTTCATGGTGACTTGGAGGAGAAAATTTGCATGGAGCAGCTCGAAGGCTTCAAGGTGGAAGGGCAAGAGAATCACGTTTGTTCTTTGAAGAGAGCACTTTACGGTTTGAAGCAATCTTCGAGGCAATGGAATAAAAGGTTTGATTCTTTTATGCTACGTATTGGTTACATGAGGAGTGTGCACGATTCTTGTGCCTACTATAGAGTTTTGGATGATAAGTCGCTCATTTTGTTGATGTTCTATGTTGATGATATGTTGATTGCCACAAGAAAAATGAGAGACATTATTTCACTAAAGTCTCGGTTAAGTAACAAGTTTGAAATGAAGGATCTTGGTGCTGCAAAAAGGATCCTTAGCATGGAAATCTTTCGAGATAGATGTGCAAGTAAGCTTTGGGTAAATCGGAAGAAGTATGTTGTGAAGGTCTTGGAGCAAGTTCAATATGGGAAAAGCTAAACCGGTTTGTACACCTTTAGCAAATCACTTCAGATTATCGGAGAAACAATGCCCTAGTCCACATGAGAAGATTGTAAAGATGTCTTGAGTGCCCTATGCCAATGCAATAGTGAGCTTCATGTATGCTATGGTTTGTTGCGGACCGGATTTGGCTCATGCGGTGAGTCTCATCAACCAACATATGAGCAATCCAGGTAAGGAGCATTGGAAAGTCTGTTAAGTGGATCTTTCGTTATTTGGTTGGAACTACTTGGAATGGGCTTGATGTTCAATTAAAAGGGAGAACCAATCTATTTAACAAATTTTGTCGATTCAGATTTATTTGGTGATTTAGACAAGCGAAGGTCCATCATAGGATACGTTTTTACTCTTGGAGGTGGTGCTATTTCATGGAGAGCAATGCTTCAGTCTACTATAACATTGTCTACAAACAAGTTGAGTATATAGCACAACCGAGGCTACGAAGGAGGGAACATCCGGTTTGGTCACGGAGTGGAGTTTAAAGTAGGAAAGTACTACACTATATTGCGATAGCCAAAGTGCAATATGTCTTGCGAAGAATGAAGTGTTACATTCCGGAATGAAACACATTGAAGTTCGAATACCATAAGATTCGATTTGTGGAAAATGGTAGCATTGCTTTGAAGAAAATCCATACTAAAGATAATCCCACATACATGCTCATGAAGATGGTTACTACAAAGAAGATTTCTCTCACTCATCATTGAAGTTGATGGACGCCGCATCGGTCTAGGTGTGGGCGTACCTTTGCGAAGGTACGTTGGATATTGAGATATATTTATTTTCTTGGTTCGAGTGGAGGCTGGTGGTTTATTCAAGCTAAAGGTGGAGATTTACCGATGTTGTCTTGAATTTCAAATGAAGTCGAGGAAGGTTTAGAGATATGTCAAGATATTTCAAAAGATTTGGAGATAATCATTAAAGATTTATTAATTAATTTTTTAAAGCGATAAGTTCTTTAGGATACCAATCGATGATCTTTTTATTTAGCATATTGTATCTCTTTACGTTTAGAAATAAGAAGTCATCTCTCTGCCATGGATGTAGGCGGATTTTCGCAGAATCATATAAATCTCTTTGTTCTTGATTATTCTTGTTTTTTTTCTCTTCATTTTCATCTCATCTAGTTAGAGAGCTCTTTCGCACAACAAGAGATCGAAATCCTAGTAGGTTTCATCGAAACGTGTATGAGCACTTGTTGGGTTGGCTTACTTTGACATTGTGGCAGGGATGGTTCGGTAAAGATGAGTTATTTCGGAAATTCAAAAGTGCCGTGCGGCTATAGGAACTTTGGGTTTGAGCTACTTCTTAGTGAATGTGTGGGGGAAGACGTCGAAATCCTAATAGGTTTCACTGAAACGTGTGTGAGCACTTGCTGGGTTAGCTTACTTTGAGACTGTGGTAGGGATGATTCAGTAAAGATGAGGAATTTTAGAAATTCAAGAGTGTCGCGCAGCTATAGGAACTTGGGAATTAGAAAACAAGAGGCAAGATAAAGTTGAGGTTAGAGAGGTTCCTCAAAGTGACCCAGACCTGGTTGGGTTATGATTACCTAAAAAGTTGCTCCATCCTGGTCAATGATCTGATAATGTTTAGCAATTGGTGTGACGCCCGAAAATTTGATAATGGTTAATAGTGAAATCTAGCCTATAAAATGATTAGGAATTTTAGTTTGATGCTCGATATTTGATATTAAAGGATTAGAAATCGGAAATTGGAAATTTCCTAAGTCGTTGTTTGAATTGGATTAAATTCCGATTAAATGAGTAATCGCGCCCTAAAATTAGAAAATTTCACATTAAGCCTCATTCGGGCTAAATTGACTCAAGTTCTAATTAAATTACCCTCCATCGGGTTTCTGAAAGCCCGAATTATCCTAGGATGTGAAATTACCAAAATAACCCCGGCCAATTTTTGAAATTACGAAAATGCCCCTAGGATTTTATGAACTAAGAGACAAGACCATTAATCTAGTGGGCCCCACCTTATCACTTCAGCCCCTTGGTTAAAAATTCCAGATATCTCTCTCTCTCTTCTCTCTCTCTCTCTCTCGGCTGGGAACCCGTTGCCCTCCTCCCAACCGACTTCACCATCATCTTTTCTTCCTCTTTTTCTTAATTTCTGGCCATAATCTCTCTACCCCAAGCTGCCATGATAAACTAAAACACTCATAGAATTCCATCGACACCATCGGACCATCGCCGCGCCGCCGGAATCGCCGAAAAACTGGCTAGAAGAAGCCTTCGTCACCTACTCTGTTTTCCATCGGGACTGCGGTTGCAGAGCTGGTGTAGCTGTTCTTGAGCCGCTGCTGCCCTCCAACCATCACCTCGACCTCCAGCCACCTCCCTTGACCTTCCCCAACGTCGTTCCTTTGCTTGCAGTCAATGCGAAGCAGCCGAAAAAGCTGGAACAGCCCCAAACCCCGATTCTGCTCTGTTTTGGTCTCTGTGGCATCGGTTCTGTGCTCAGCCGCCAACCGCCGCCACAATGCTTCCCTCCGCCCAACTCCGACCACCATACACTCCCCGACACTTCCTCAGACAGTCGCCACCAGCCCCACGAAGCCCCAACGCCACTGGAGCCCCAGAACAGCCCCTGACCACCTCCCCTACACCCGCGTATCTGCCCTGTACCGATTTTGCTTGCTGGTGACACTTGCTCCGACCACCATGAGCCATCGGCCGCCATCACCGACCACCCTCAGCTACCTTAGAGTCCCTCCGACTCACCTCCGCCACTCACCACCAGCCCGGGTCGCCGGAACAGCAGCAAAGACCTAGCCACCCCCTGCCCTGTTCTGACTGTGCTCTGTTTTGTTGGGCTGGGCCGGGTCTGTTGGACCTGTTTGATGGGCCTGCGAGTTGGGCCTCGGCCCAATCTGCTGTGGGCTGTTAATTTGGGCCTTGTACTAGACCCGTGGACCCATTTAGCAGGAAGTTGGGCCCATAGTTCGAGGATTTTGATTCGCGGTCCGTTCGAGCCCAAAGTTCATGGTTTTTCCGAGGATCATCGTTGGCCTCGCCTCGCTCAATCAACGGTGAGTCGACCTCTAATCTTTAGTTAGATCGTTAATTACGTTTAGATTAGTTTATTT
The DNA here is from genome assembly GCA_021437795.1 of Rhodamnia rubescens. Taxonomy (NCBI): domain Eukaryota; kingdom Viridiplantae; phylum Streptophyta; class Magnoliopsida; order Myrtales; family Myrtaceae; genus Rhodamnia; species Rhodamnia rubescens. The sequence continues at coordinate 409,651 of JAILYA010000017.1, forward strand.
AGATTATCGGGTGTTTAGGTAGTTCGATTAGGGCCGGTTTAGTTAGAAACTTGGCTTAGGTTCAATGGACCCTAATTCGTCTAATTAGCTAGTATTCTATGGCTAATTTGGATTATATTGATTGATTGAATGATAATTGTTGCTAAATCGGGAGCGAGCTATAGACTAGAGACGGGCGTACGATCGATCGACTAATCGAATTGGCTAATATTAAATTACCTCTTGAATTGAGTTTAATTGCACGTAATTCGACTAAATATTCACAATTGAATTGATTTGCTTGCTTGAATCGATCGTCTAAATCGATTATCCGATTGAACGCTTTGATTGACCATTCGGGGGATTGGATGATTGGTTTGGGAGTAAATGGCCTCGTTATGTGTGCAGAGTTTAGTGGATAATTTCATACATTCGTATGATTGTTTTGGCATCAATTACATGTATTGGTGTGAAAACGGCCTTGGGCGAAATCTTTGTACATGTACGTGCGAGAATCTACCTAAGAGGAAAGATGATAAATCGATTGGATTGATTGGCATCGATTGGCATACTTGTATGGTCGCATAATGGTTATCGTTGGCCCGAGAGTAGCAAGGGGATCATTATCATTATATCGTCCTAGGGGTACCAAGGGGATCATTATCATCCCGGTACTAGGGGATGATATCCACTATATCTACTATATCCGTCCCGAGGGTACTAGAGGGATTACAATCGTTGGCCGGGGGTACCAGGAGATGATATCGACATGTCCATCCAAGGGTACCAAGGGGACTATCGGTAGCCATGACAAAAAAAAAAAATGGAACAATGCCTTATCTTGCTAGAAAGAGCACCGATTGACTAAAGCACCGGCACCCATTAACTAGTGTGCCTAATTGAATGGCCTTAATTTTGTCGATCGAACTCCATGTGGCATTATGTGGATTGACATCTCGTATGATATCTTGCTAGTAAGTGGAATTGGTATGGTTGTCATATCGAGTTGTCTTTACATTTGTGCGGCTTTTTAGCGGGTAAGTGACATATGGTTGAGATATCTCGTATTGTGGGGTATGATTGATGGGTAGGACATCCTAGATGAATCAACGCCCTAGCCGGGCTTAGACGTCGATTCACCGAGATTTATTTCTCACTTGTCGTTAAACCATTTCAGGTTCAAGATAAAGGAGCTAGTAATTCTTTGGAGTTGATGTTGAAAGGCGAGGGTGACGTGAACTCCTATTTGGAGTGAAGACGAGGTTGACCCTACCCCGCTCCGAAGTATGGGGATGATTAGCATACTATCCCTGTCGTATGTTGTTGTCTAGGAGTATTATACGTTTCCGCATGCTTAATAAAGTATCGTGGGTCAGTAGTGTGCCCGGGACGCTACCCGAGGGACGACTTGGCAGGGATGCCGCGTGCTTGAGGATCGGGTCGTGACAATTGGCATGAGATTGCAACATAGTTTCGTTAGTTGTAGAATTGCTCTCGGGACTTATGTTCTTGGGTTGTTTGAGTTCGATTGATGCGGCTTTGTCGGTTAGTCTGAGGGAGTCATTGTTTTTGCTTGTCCATTCTGAATCATATGGAATGCTTGCATTTGAGATCATTGAAATTGTTGCAGGGAAAGAGCTAGGCATGCTTAGCACTAGATATCGTAATCAGGATTCTCCTGTTAAAGTCTCAGTTTGGTATCTGTGTTGTCTATCCCTCACCATGAAGCTTTTTAGCCTCCTTTTTTTCAATGCAATAACAACCTTGTCTGCCCCTTCTTTGCAATGCTTTTCCAATCACCATAGATCGCCAATTTGGGCAATGCTATAGGAGACTAAGAGCATCCGTAGTTTTAAGGATCTCTTTCTGTCTGAAAGAAGAAATCAGCTAAAATTGGAGAATGAACGTCCTAAACACAACCTTCAGAGCCTTCTTTATGTATGTATGTACTAGGATCCCTCTCTCTTTCTCGCCTATGTATCTATTCTTTCTTCTATTTTTTCCATCCCATTTTCTTTTTCAGTTGGAAAGATGCCGACCAAGTACATAATACCTGCTGTGCTCGGATCGTTTGCAATCGCATTTGCAGCTGACCACTTTATTCCCGACGAGAAGATATTTGGAGGCAAGTGAAAGTTACGATTGTCTTGTTTGACTGCTGTATTTGGATGCATCTCCAGACCAGAAAGTTGTGAATCTCTTCATCTACAGAGAAATCTCGATGTGAATGTTGTGTAATTATCTTTCCCCCACTGTTCGTCTGAGTATTCGGGAACCACACCGTCGACCATTGCCATCAAAGAACGGTGGGAAGAGACGGACAAGAAGTTTCAGGCATGGCCTAGGACGGCAGGCCCACCAGTCGTTATGAATCCTATTAGGTCGTCAAAACTTGATCGTCAAATCCCGCCCTGAACCTTGAATCTTTATGGTCTGGGATCTCTGCTTTTTGTATCTAGTGCTTTGTCAACTAGTGCGGCAAATAGCAACTGGCTTTCGGTGATAGGCATGTCCCGGCTTGAATATCATGTTTGTATGAAGTTTTCCTAAAATTTGATCTGTTTGTCTAATAACGCACTATAGGGTGTGTCAATACTTGTATCGGTTCAATTCTGTCTCCCTGTTCAGTTTTAGTATTCAAGAACCACGCTCCAACAACCATTGCCAGCAAATAATGGTGGGAAGAAACAGGCAAGAAGTTTCAGGCATGGCCTTGGCAGCCACTGTCGTCGAAACTTCATCTTCAAATCCCGCCCTGAATCTTGAATCTCGACCATCATGAGTCTCTGCCTTCTGTATCTAATGCCTTGCCAACTAGGGAGTACTGTGGCATGTAGCGACTGGCTTCCTATGGAAGCCATGTCTTGGTTCACATGTAAAGTTCATATGGAGCATTCCTCGAGTTCTCCCTGTCCTATTGTCTAACAACTCTTTATAAGCCGTGAAGTACTAGCATCAGTTCAAATTTAGTTACATGCTGTTGGTGTCCAAAGCTCGATATCTTCATGTAACAATGTGGTTTGTGCATGATACCGTCACTGAGTTCTGTTATGGATAAGAGATTTTGGTCAGGAACTTTGTCTTTGCCAATCCTACTCGGGACTTGTAGTGACTACCGCATGCAACTACGGTAAAGGCCAAACATGATGTGCTGGCACTCTCTCAATTCTTTCTAACACCAGAAATCCTTCATGTGCATCGAGTATAAAATGGAGCGTTCCTTTTTAACTCTGTCATGAAATCTTCTTGTCATTGTACATTTCATGCAATGGGGTTGTTACCTTGCATCTTACTCTATTTATCATCCATCTTTGGGACATCATGAAGAAATTTGCATCAATGTAGTGTAGGCAATTTCACTCTTATTTAATATTGAACAGCAGCGATACAATTATCGACACACAGAATCATTTAGAATTTCTTATTTTGTAGTATTCAGAAAGTCTTTACACAATTTTCAAAATTGTGGAGGGGAAACAGCATATACTTCTAAACCGATCATTCTCATTCTTGTGGAAGGACGAAATGGGGGGCATCTACTACAGGGATCAAGCAATGAAATGGAAAAGGAGCTTAGTCTTCTCTGTGCACATTCGAATCCTATAAGAAACAGAGGACAAAGAAAGGAATGTTGTAAAGATTAAAGAGAAAGGCAGCTAGAATTCAGGCTACTTTTGCTTTACCTTTCAGCAGAGGAAGGTATTCCAACTGTGACGGGAACAGCGTCGAATTGCTTGTGGATTTCCACCAAGAATCAAGTAAACTATGCAACAGTTTGGAATAATGTTGTTCGTACTACATCGCACCATGTATATTCCTATGACTCACCCATAGAACCTAGCAAAACCATGCCTCTCAGGTAACCTTCTTCTGATAACTTTTTTTTTTTTTCATACGGATTCTGATAACTAGTTTAGTTCCTGCATAATGGCTAGGTTAAACATCCTCCAAAACTAGTAACACCGTTCACAACCATGACTGAGGTTGCCTCTAGCATCCTCGGACCTCTTCTGGGGAAACTAACTTCGTCGGCCTTCGAAGAAATTCTACTGGTATGGGGCGTCAAGGATGACCGAGAAAAGCTCAAGAGCATGCTAGAGACGATCCAGAAGGTGCTCGCCGATGCTGAGCAGAAGCAAACAAAGGAGGAAGCTGTGAGGCATTGGCTGTCGAAGCTTAAGAACTTCTGCTACGATGCCGAGGACGTGCTAGACGAATTCGAAGCCAAGGCCTTGCAGATGCAGGCGAGGTCGACTGAGCATTTGACCTTGGAAAGTAAGGTGCGCTACTTGTTCTTGTGGCTATCCAACTTCATTTTCCAGTTTAAGATGGCACATAAAATGAAAGAACTGAGGGAGAGGCTTGATGGGATCGATAAAGAGAAAACTGGGCTCAGCTTGTCAACTAATGTTTCTGAAAAGGCTATAGTTCAGCGGAAGGAAACTCATTCTTTTGCGTCCGTTTTGGATGTGATTGGAAGAAACGAAGACAAGAAAAAGTTAATAAACCTGTTGATGAGATCAGGAGATGGTGGAGCTGGAAAGATTGCTGTTGTTCCGATTGTTGGAATCGGAGGTATTGGAAAGACGACTCTTGCTAAATTGGTATACATGGATGTCAGGGTAAATGAGCATTTTAAACTCAAAGTTTGGTTATCCATGCCAATAGAATTCGAAGTTAAAAGGATAATAAGAGACATCATCCAGTCTCTAGATCATGAAGCAAAACATGATAGTTGGAGCCTTGAAATGCTGCAAAATCACCTGAGAAGCCTTGTGAAGAACAAAAGGTGTTTGTTTGTAATGGACGATGTCTGGGAAGTAAGGCGGGAGGAGTGGGTGGCATTGAGAGAACTATTAGAAGGCGTTTTTGAAGGAAGTAAAGTCATAGTGACTTCTCGGAATAAATCTGTCGCCTCAAACATGGGCCCTGTTCCGCCTTATAATTTGTCCAGCCTTTCGCGGGGGGATTCTTTGACTTTGTTCACTAAGTGCGCATTCGATCAAGCGAAAGAGAAGAATCGCCCGGACCTTATGGTTATCACCGAGGAAATAGTGAGCAAGTGTGGGGGTAATCCTATGGCGGTGAAAACTTTAGGAAGCTTGTTGTACTCAAAAGACAACCGGAGCAACTGGGAATCTGTAAGGGATAGTGAGATATGGAAATTAGAAACTGAAATCTTATCTTCATTGAGAATAAGCTACGATCTAATGCCATCTTACTTGAAACGATGTTTCGCTTGTTGCTCAATATTCCCTAAGAACTATGAGTTCAACAGCCTTGAACTGATCCAACTGTGGATATCGAATGGGCTTATCCAATCTGATGGAAATAATCAGGAGCTGGAAGAGATTGGACAGCGGTATTGGGAGGAGCTGTGGTCCAGATCCTTCTTCGATGATGTCAAGGAAGACTTTCTGTTCTGGACCTTCAAAATGCACGACCTCATACACGAACTGGCCATTTCAGTGACACAAACTGAATCATTCAACGTGGACGTTCGCACGCAGGATCATGATGTTTTCCCGACGACTCGGCATATATCATTTTCTGATCCATCTCTTCTGCAAGAAGATGGACTTCCTGGCTACTTGAGCAAACTCAGCGGCGTTCGCACCATCATGTTTCCAATACAGAGGGAGGGTCCCGATGGGGATTCCTTTTTGGAGATGTGCATTTTGAGATTCAAGCACTTGCGCGTGCTATTTCTACATGACTCTAGCTTTGACCAACTGCCTAGTTCCATCGGCACTCTAAAGCAGTTGAGGTTTCTTCATTTATGCGGCAATCGATGTATCAAGAAACTCCCCAATTCGGTCTGCAAGCTCCACAGTCTGCAGAGCTTAGGACTTGCTGGGTGCGAGGAACTGGAGGAATTGCCTGCAAACATCAAGAGTATGATCAGCCTCCGTTTTTTGAATATAACCACGAAACAACAGCGATTGCCGGAGGGCGGAATAGGATGCTTGACCTCTCTGCAGTACTTATTTATTGAGAACTGCAAGAATTTGGAGGCCTTGTTCGATGATATGCAATCACTCACGTCACTCCGTAAGTTGTTCATTGGACGTTGTCCGAAGTTGGCATCCTTACCACAAGGCATCAAGAATATGAAGGCATTGGAGAGTCTCTGGATTTGCAACTGCGAGAACTTGAAGCTGCCAGAAGGCGAAAGTGAAGAACCCCACTCCATGTCGAAGCTTCGAATCTTGATGTTTGTCGGATTACCGAAGATAGATTCTTTTCCGAGGTGGCTCGAAGGTTCCTCAAGAACACTGCAGAGGATAGATGTTGTGCATTGCGCCAACTTGAGAAAATTGCCCGAGTGGCTGCAAAACTTTTCTTCTCTGACAAAACTGAAGATTGACGGCTGTCCTAGATTGTCCTCCTTACCAGATGGAATTCGCCGCATTGCCACATTGAGGGAGTTATGGATAGATAATTGCCCGGAATTGAGCAGTAGAATTGATGCTAGAAGGGGTGAAGATTGGAGCAAGATCGCTCACATCCCGGAGATTCGCATCAACGGAAGGAAGATGAAATGATTGATTTATTGGTATAAGCAAACGCCCCCTCTTTTCCTGACGCGTTTGTGAGTTAAAATTTGATGTTTTGAAATCATGTTTCTTATACTGTCTTCATTTACTTGCAGCAACTGTCACACCACGCCGATGGAACCATGTGTTGCATTGCCAGGCGGAAATTTCTTTGAGTTCCTGAAGAAAAAGTCCGATTTTTCGCTCATGGAAGATACTACTTTCCCAGTACTGCTGAAGTCCGATGCTCAAGATAAAAAAAATAATGTTTGGTTGACGAATGTCAATTGTCTGTGAAACTCCTTCAACTCCACAACTCTTTTTCTTATTGTTTCTCTTCTTTTCTGTTTTGTGTGGTGTGCTCTGAAGATGTCTTCAGAAGTTCCTGGTGACATAAAGTTGGCTGATGCCTACGATTCGAATGATTGCTTACCCGGTGACTTTCGGTTTGTTTCTTTCATAAACAATGTCCTTGTGAGTCAAATTCTTTGAGAAAGTATGGAGTGCTATCTGCAAAGCAAAAGCGGTCACTTTTGCTTTCGCAGTTTCGTTTGTGCTTCTGTTCTGCATAAAAGCTCTCTAATGCCCCATGTTAGTTATGCAAGTGTTGAACTTCAATGTTATTCATCATTCCAGAATGCCAACCTGATCCATGTGCTTGATAAAACTTCATCTTCACCAAAGGCACTTCCAAGGAAAAGCACTTGATTTCTTCATTCTGTACTGTGACAAGTTCTTTCAGACAAAGCATCACATGCCCGCTTGATTCAAGTCAAAGCTCGTACGAAACGGGTACAGGTTAAGGTACTGAATCATCCAAATCCTCGGTAAGCTAAAGCTTGCATTCATTGTAAGCATGTGCGCAGCACTTGCCGCTAACGACAACGGTCCCCCCGAATCTGATCTGCCCTCTATCAAACTCAGGGAAGTTTCCTGACACCTGACAACTTTTCGTTTCAGGAGATTGAAAATGAATTTAGCCAGCAGAGATCACGGTAAATTCGTGAAAAGTCATGTGGGGTCGCACGCACCACCAGCCATTGAAAGACCCATTTGCCGATTTGCGTGTGGGGAAAACTGTGATCAAGTTCCAAGTCCCCTTTGAAAATTCACAATATAGACCGACCCATTTCACACCTCATTTGGTACTCCCGTCCACCCACTTGGGATTCTGTTTCTTTTTTGTCCGAAAATCACTTCGCTTTTGCTTTTTCCTTGCACTGCCTGACCTTCCTGGATTGAGTATAAAAAAGCATTTCTTTTGAGGCTGTATCGTGTCTATAAGAATACGGTTGTTCCTAGCTACTGTCTCTTGCGTAAAGCACAAACGATGAGTCTCCCTCTCTCTCTTCAATATTCTCTCTGTCTCCACAGCTGTTACTGTCCCTGTGACGTCCATTAGCGCCGGGTTGGAAATTGATAAAATAGATTTTTATTAGGTGATATAAATTTTGAATTTGGCGAAGTGCAATTTGACGATTCAAATGTCGTTCGATTTCGGGATCGAATCGTGGTTCGATTTAGGATTTTTAATTGCGGTTTTTGCGTAAAATCATTTTTAATGTTAGTTTTTTAGATTTTGTTAAGCGGAAAATTAATTGGATGGCCCGTGGGCCCCTATTAATGCCCACGTAAGTTGGTGGCCCCCCCTTGCCGTTGCTCCCCTCTCTCGCCCTCCGGTTGCCACCGCCCGACTATTTCCCGCCTTTTGTCACATGCCCCGAGCCCGCCCCGCCTCGCCTTGGCCGCCATGCCGCCATCGCCGCCGAGCGTCGCCGGACAGCCGGGACGCCCGCGTCCTTGTCTGTTTCGGCCGGGTGCGACCACTGCACGCTGCCCCGGCCACTTCCGACCACGACCAGCCACACGTCATCTTTCGACGACCGACCCCGTCCCACCGCCGTGCCCGCCGGCCATCGGAAGCCTCGGTCAGCCCCGCGCCGGCCCCTTTTTTGGTGCCCGGCCCGCGGCTCTGCTGCGGCTTTGCGTCCCTCCGCCGCTCGTCCACATGAGCGCCACCCTCGACTCTCGCAGTCCCGAAACCGATGGAAGCCGATCTCTGCCCGTGAGCCAGGCCACCCGGCCAGCCTCCCTGTTTTGAAGCCGCTGCCCTGTTTTGGGCGCCGGTTCTGGCGTCGCTGCTCGGCCGCCTCCGGCCGTCCGCCGGCGCCATCGCCGCCCCGCGCTCCCGACCCCCGACGTTGGCCCCTTCGCGTTGGACCACCCGACTCCTCCTCCGTTCGCCCCGACGCCTCTGTTTTGTTTTTTGGCCTGCTGCGCTTCTTTTGTGCTGTAGCTCCCTCCGCCACCGTGAACCACCTCCCCCCCACATCCTCCGGCGTCCCTAGTCTTCCCGCCACAGCCCGCAGTCGCCGGAAGAGCCACCTGGTCCGGTTCCCCTCTTTGGTGCTCGCCTGTTCCCGGGCCCGTGAACTGGGCCGTGTGCTGGCGTGGGGGTGGCCGGCCAGTGGGGAGCCCGGGCCGTGGCCGGCTCTGGGCCAAGATGGCCGGATTTTGGGCCGGTGGCCGAAGTGTGCCCGTGTGTCGGGCCTGTGTGCCACTATTCTGGGCCGCGTGCCAGTCCGTGGGCTAGTGGGCGATTTGGGCCGGCATCAGGGCTGGGCCAGTTTCGGATAGTCAGTTTGTGCAGAGATTTTGGTATCATCGTGTGTGCCGAGTTGGTGGGTTTTTAATGGTGAGTTCCCTACTTGGTGGTGTATTGGTTATTGATTTATTTAGTATTATGGTGTTTAGGTAGATTATTCGGTCGGACTAGATAGAACGTGGTTTAGCTAATGACCGTAATTAGTTAGATTAGTCATTAGTAGTCGTGTGGCTATTGATGAGTAAGTGATTGAATTGATTGTTGTTGTGATTGATGCAGTGAGCTTTTGCGTTGTCAGGGTCGATTGAGGTTATTGAATGTCGATTGAATGGATTGAGTACTCGTTGATCGATTGGATGCTCAATTGGGGGTTAATCCCCTGAATGATTTTCAAGTCTAGTTGATATTAACATTCTATTGTTGTAACTTTGCTATTTTAGTGAAAATGGGGCGGTTGTGGTACATAAAGATAAAATTGATTGATTGCGAATGAGTTGGGTGGAATGGTGCGGGATTCGACATGTCGCCTGTGCCCCCATTTCTGTATATTGATTTTGTCGTTGTGGTGAGTTAATAAATGTTGTTGAGGTTATGCTTTTGATTGTTTGATTGTTTTTTTGCGAAAGGTTGATTGGTTGATTATGTTTTTTTTGAAGTGAGGTTGGCTGTTTTTTGTGTTGTTAAACTTTTGGCCTTACCGTGGAGAATTGGAAGTGGATGTGGACCTTACGGGATAGTTGGGGAGTTGTGTAAATTTTGACAGGTATTCGGGGTCGGAAGTAGCCCAAGAATGGGCTTGTGGATGTTTTACATCCTTGAGTTAATAAAGATAATTAAATACAAGGGGATGTTTCTTGATTTGTTGTGATTTGGTTGGTGTAACTATTTGTTTCGCATGCGTAATTGAGATTAAAAAAATTAAAGGGTCGATGCTGACGACTTGGGGTAATAGGGATGTCGGGCTACGTCCCCCTGGATGACGAGCCCTTACTCTTTCTTTCTCTTTTCTTGCCCTTTACCTAAAGCATACGAGTCATTTCATACGAGCAAGAGAAAACCGTTCATACACAAAGGGACCCTTTTTCTTGCTAACGTACTATAGTGAGCACTGGGCAGACTGGTGATACTTTGGTCTTAGTATTTGCAAAAAGTGCGAGTTTGGATTCACTCGCTGACAAAGACCCTTTTTTCCTTCCTGTTACATTTCAGGACTCCTTCCAAATGGGTCTTCGACCCATATTCATAGTCCTATTTAGTAGTACTAAAAAAACAAATACTTAGTTTTTTCATTGATAGCGAAGCATTGGTTTCATTAGATCGTAACCACCAACCACGGTCTATGTGGGCTGGCGAATGGCGACGACTCCATCGGTTTCACACATAAATCGCCTCATCGTGTCACAAGAATCATAAAAAAAAAAAAATGAAATAGGGCCATTCACTGAAACATCCTCCAAAGGTCCCATAAGTTAAATTAAATATAAAAAAAAAGGGAAACACTACTAAATAGTCAGCATCGCATGCCAATAGTCAACGTGCTTGGCCGTGAGAATAAGAAGTTTTGATGACAATGACTTCACCTGGACCAGCAACCATGGTGTCTTAAAGAGATTGATTTACATAACGTATCTGCCATGGCCAATATGGCAATATGGTCAACATCGCTAGAACCAAAGAAACAAGATTTTTGTTTGTTTTCTCAATAGCCTAATTGTCAGATTTCAGCTCAAGTCGATTTAGACTCGGCTTTTTAGAAATTGGTCTAATAAGTTATTCTTAAATTGCAAAACCATTGGAGGTTTTTTATGTTTTGAAAATAAAATAAAATATGTAATCAATATTTTTAATCAAACGACTTTATTGTGATAGTAATGTTCTCAGTTATTGTATTGTGATCGAATTCTCTAAAAGTGATGGATTAGACATGCTTTATAGGGTATAAAGAATTCTTTTCAAATGTATGAACAAGTCAGATTCACTTGATTAATTTTATTCTTTTCAAAGGGATAGGCTTCTGCAGGGTCATTTGTCAATTAATGTGATACTCACCCTTGTTTCTTTGGTCCCCTACTCCACAGGCATTAGCATTCGTAATTTCGTCCTTGAGTGAGTCGCTAATGTTCCTCAATAAGTTAACACAAACTCAAGACCACATTGTCAGAAAATCAAAGATCATTTGCACAACAACATAAACGTGCTAGATAGAGCTCACAGGACAATAGGCAGATAGAAAGAACAGAGGATGAAAGATGGAATTCCCACTTACTGCGGACCCTTCCACTGGACATGGTATGAGCATCTTCGGGAAGAAACTTACCAAGCAAATCACGAAAAACATCCCATTCACACGGAACGTGAGAAATGACATGTTCATGGCATACGTAGGCTTAAATTTCATAGTAATGAAAATTAATGCACATCCTCGAGCCTCTCTCTGGCTCGAAACGTGCATCCGGCTTCGTCATGCCCGACCGAAGGACAAAGTCAATCTTCTATATGTAGTAACATGTCAAAATCAACTTATCGGCATCTTATATGTAGAAGCTAGTTAAGGGACAGTAAGAACAAGTAATATCTGCTATCGATGTAAACAAGTAATCAGCACGAACGATTACTAGTTGGCAGAAAATGTAAACTCAATGGTAGAGACATCGACCCCCGTGGATACTGGTGAGGTTATGGAAGCTACCCGAACTCGAGATGACGACAGGGTCAGCCCGGCGTGTTTCGTGGAGTTGTATTCTCAAGGAGGCAACCCGCCAAGATGGGGACGGTATCGACAAAGCCCATAACCAAAACCAACTAGCAATGGACTTTGAGATTTTCCCCTTTGTTGATGTGTGATTTACTGCCTTTGTACGCTTTTAGTGGCTCTAAAACAGAAATCTATTTGGGAGAATCTTGGTCCTCCAAGAGTTAAACCACAGAAACATCGATAGTTGAATTAAATCAAAATCATATAAACATGTAACTCATACCACTGCTTTTATCACTCAAATTTTTGTTCAAGCATTGCGCCAGCATTTGCACACTGTTTTTATCAGTCAAATCTTTGTTCCAAGCATTTTAATTCGAGCATTGCGCCGGCATTCGACCCGTAAATGAACAATGTGGCACTTTCATCCAAGCGTTATGACTCCACAAGTCCCATATCAAAGTAATCTTTCTGATCCAAATCCATTTCAAATGCATGACCTTAATCTTAATTAGGTCTCAGGTGAATGTCCCGGGTAGTTTGATGATTCGAAATTATTCTATCATTATCCTGACAATGTTTTGAGACCAGCTAATGTATTTGGCTATATACTTTAAACGTGATTGGGGGGACAATTGTAAAAAAGTTCTAAATATTTTACAGTTTTGCCATTTCAGTCTTAAACCTTTTTAAATTTGCCGATTCGGTGTTATTGATCGGAAATCATTGAGTGGATGCCGACCGTCCTTCGTAGTAGCGCCCGATATCGACGTGGACAAATTTTAATAATGTATTAATTCATTTTTTTTCCTTTGTCTTCCTTCTCTTTTTTCCTTTTTCCCTTTTTTTTTCCTTCACTGGCGGCTAGGAGAGGGAAAAAAAAAGAAAAGGGAAAAAAGAAAGATAAATATTAATTAACATGAAAAAATATTAAAATATTATTAAAAATTATCATGTCAACATGGGGTGGTGCCACGTCCTACGGTCGACATTCACGTCAGCAATTTTCCGCCAATAGTGACCGAATCGGCAAAATGTGAAAAGATTGAAGGCTGAATCGGCAAACTTAAAAAGGTTGAGGACTAAATTGACAAAATGACAAAAGATTTAGAACTTTTTTTGACATTTTTGTTTCTGATTGGGGACAATGATAAAATAAAAGAAAAAGATAAAAATCAAAGTTCCTCCTCTTCAAATCTTCTTCTATCTACAACTGTCTAGAACACAATCCATTTTTTTTTATTTGGTCAAAAAGAACACAATCCATTTCATTGTGGTGTATATGCTCTGCATATGCATGATCAAAACCCTCTGTAACAACTTGAAAGTGAGCCTTCCACCTTAACAACATATCTCCCTCTCCATAGAATCTTCACGGTCCTCTGAGACTACCATCCTCAGAATTAACGACGACTAATCATTTACAAATCATAAATACATTGAACCATGTAGCAAAGGAACGTATATGATAAGGCTCAAGCAAGAATGTTGGTCCTCTAACCTTGCAATTTTTCAATTTCATCGCAGAATTTTTCTTTTGTGCAATCAAACCTTTTAATTACACCCGCTATGCTTCCCTCTGGTATATCTTCTAATTTTACAGCAGCTCAAGGGAAAGTTTTTCTGACAGTTTTGCAACAGCTCAAGGGACAGTTGCATTCAAAGATTGATGTTTAACTAACAGAACCCGAGCTTTGTTCACGCGAGATCCATCTTCGACCTACCCTCTTCCCAATTCAAGGTTATTATTATTACTGTTTTGCTGCAGATATAAGATTATTAATAATTTGTTGTTCCGATTTTTATTTTGGATTTATAAGTGATGTAATGGCTCAAAGCCACGAATACTGACTGTTACTGCATTTCTCGAGCCGATACTTCTCTAGAATATTTCCCCTATTAGAGATAATCAGAATATTTCTCTTGATCTCTGTATTGTACATATGTCTCCATCGTATTATGCATATCCTTAATTAAATAATTATATAGTAAAGCCTATTTAGGTTATTGTATTTGTTCAATATCGGAATATACAATTTCTCGATTCTCTCTCCGTATATATTTCTCATCTATTAAAGCCTATGGATAAACTCAATCAAAAGTAAAAAGTGTGCTCTTTAAAAAAAAAACATCTAAATGTAATTATAGGATGTTAATCTACGTCGCAATGTGAAGTTTTCAAGTATCTCATATGGAGAAAAGTCAAAGTGCAAAAAACAAAAGTTAATCCAGACTTGCCATTAGCGATAATGTATATCTCCGAATGTTTATCTTTTGTGTATGGTTCAAATAGATATCGCTGATTGGAAATCTTGAAAAAGATAAGGACTGGAACTTGAAGGGGTTTCTCTGAATGTTCCCTAAAATACGAGAAGGAACAAGAAAAAAGAGGGGAGAAATAAAGACAGGCTTCTACCGAAATCAAGGTGACTTAATGCCGGCGTCTATGGATTATCCCTCTCCAAAGAGGCTCCAGTCTGAATCTGAAGCCGAATCTGCCGACAAGGTAACGAATTTTGCTGCATGTGGAACTAAGTCGTAAGAAGAACCCACCCTTTCTCTCCGCTGAGCGAACGACTGCATGTACTCGTCTCAGATTATGGTGGAGAATTTTCAGTTTAATACGTTGGCTGATGGAGCAAAAGTTGAACTTTTTCTTGGTTGGGTCAATGGGTCTTCAATATTCCTTATCTCGTTGTTTACGACATGAAGTTGAGCTTTTCCTTATGTTTATTTGTTGAGTTTTCCTGCTTCCTGTTTTCCATCAATCTTACTTACAGATTTTTCTAACCTTGCTTGTTCTTTTTTTCGTGAAACTCAATCCAAAAGGATCGGATCAGCTGTTTGCCCGAAGATGTTATAGGTTTTATATTATCTCTTTTGACATCTAGAGAAGCACGAGCGACTTGTCTTCTTTCGAGAAGATGGAGGCATCTGTATACTTGTCGGGTCACCAACTTTGATTTCGACTGGTATGACTTATTGGACGGGATGAAAGACAACCCCGAGTTGTTGGAGAAGGAGAGGGCGAGATATGTGGAATGGGTGGATAATGTCTTGCATCGTCAAAGCGGAGGATATCATTTACATATACATAGATTTGTGTTGCGATTTGACCTGAATATCTCATATCAATCTCACGGCGATCGGTGGATTAGTTTTGCATTGGCAAAACGAGTTAAAGTTCTCCAATTGTGCTTCGAGCCCGCGTCATTCAAGGATTTCTGGCCTGATCTCGATGGTGACCCTAGCCAGTTGCCATATATTTTAGGACAAGAGACACTTATGGATGCTAATGTAGGGTGTTCACAACAGGCTTCAGGTCTAAGTAATTTTGGCTTGAGCCCTTCTAGTTCTTGGCATGTAGGCTTTAGGTATCTTGAAGAGCTCTCCTTGACTCGAGTCAGTGTAAAGGGAGAAGTCATTGAGCAACTGCTTGCCAATTGTCTGGTTCTGGAGCGATTGCTTTTGGTACTTGTTGCTACTTTGAATATGCTTACGGTTTCTGACCGATCACTGAAGCTGAAAGACTTGCGCATACATTGCTGCTATGACCTTGAAAGCGTTGAGATTTATGACACTAATCTTGTGTCCTTCAGTATGTGTGGAGAGGAAATTCCATTGTTTTTGGACAACCTCCCCCAGCTGTCTGAGGTGTCTATTATATTATCTCCGTTGGCATATGTTCATCTGACCTTTTCTCGGCTTTCGAGTCTTTCTTATCTGCAGACTCTCAAACTTGTATTTTTTGGCCCTAATGTAAGAGCACCGAGTGATTTTCATAAGGTTTCATAAGTTATTTTCTTTTTACTATCTGTGTTGCCTTTGATTCTCTCTCTGTCTAATACGCAGGAAAAGTTGCGTATTCGTGAACTGCCTAAATTAACAAGTGTCAAGCGATTGGAACTGAAACTTGTAGGATGTGTAGATGCAAGTCTACTTCCGTTGACTCTCTTGATTGAGGCATGTCCTTACTTGCAGAGTTTGGTGTTTGAAGTGGGTTTTCGGGTCTCATTCAAACCTTCACCAAACTATTTGTTGAATCCTATTTGAGTCTTTGTGAATTGTTGGAACATTATAAGTATCTATTCAATGTGACAATCCAAACTAACATGCTTTATTTTGCAAGATTTTTTTTCACTGGCATTCTCCAATGCATCGATATCTTGTGGTGATCAATAACATACGACATTCTTCTTTTGCCACAGTTGGAACACGTATTGGAGACGCTATGCAAGCAGAGAGAACTGATAAGAGTGGTTAGACCTCCCCATCGATACTTAAAGGTGATTGAATTTTATAATTACTGCGGTCGACCTTGTGATCACGAACTACTGAATTGCCTTGTCGAGAATGCCATTGCTCTGGAGAAGTTAGTAGTGAATCCCAGTGATGAAGAATATTTCTTCTCGGACGGGATGGAAAGCGCGAAGGAATATAGAGAACGTGCTCTGCAACAGCTCAAAGGAAACTTACCTTCTAGAATTGAGTTGGCGATTAGTTAGGTGAAAGTAGAGCACCATTCGTGTGGCATCCACAGAGCTGTCATGGATGGCTTTGATCTGCAACCTACTTCTCTTGCCCTCGCGAAAGTTATTTTTCGATTGCGGATATATGTTTTGTTTCTTATTTATTTGTTGGCTCTGATACTTTTTAGTCGGATTAATAAGTTATGTAATGGCTCTTTTGCATTTTACTCAAATATAGAATGTGACAAGGCCAAAAATAATTGATGTTTCTGGTTTTTGGTTTAACTTCCTCTTGTGTTTCCCCTTTTGTTGGTGATTAAAGTGGTAGCAGGAAAGAATGGATTTATCTAGTTATGGTCTCGATAATGTAGTCAAAAGCAAATGTTGTCGTGTGCGTAAATGGAAGTGCACAGTCACATGGTACAAACATTGGCTTGATCATGGTACAATACTGTGCCTAGATTGACGTGGGATTTCAATTGGCCATTATGACCGGCTTTAGCGGGTCGCAAATACAACTGCGCGGGTGGAAGTTACTGCCCCGTGTACACAAAGTACATGGTGAAGTTGAGTTACTGTTGCGTTCTTTGCAAATTACTACAATTTTCAAGATAAATAATAACAAAAAATAGTGTATGAAAGATCAACTAATTTCATCGTCACAATGGTCACAATACAATATCTCCAGACCAATAAGATTCCAACAAAATAAAAATTAGAAATAAGAAAAATATGAGTAGAAAAGTTGACAATACATTACCCAATATGTCCTAGCACACACAGATGTCATCCGCCAACGCATAAATTTCTGAGAAAGTACAATCGAAAAATTCAAGAAGACAAGCAAACTAGTTAGCAATGTGGAATGTGTGTGCGCTTGAGAGAGAGAGAGAGAGAGAGAGACTCTCTTCTTCTTGGCACGTTTTCTTGCTCGGTTCCATGTTTGCGACTCCTTGAAGCGAGGTCATCGCTGGGATTGCCTATGTCGATCACCGCAACAGAAATTTTACTGCTAAATGCCAGTGCAAGACAGAACTTCTAAAAGGAAATAAATATTTAATAAAATTTCAAGGCAACTCCCATGACTATGAATTCAAACACAGACAAGAAATTATTATTAACATTCAGCAGTGCTATGGTTTAGGTTTTATCCCACCACATCTCATGAATCTACAACTAAATAGATTCTAAATCCTAAATTTTCAATTTGTTCAATCTAGCTAGCACGAAATAATTTCAACCATATCATGGTCTTGATCAGGGAATATGATGTTCTGATCGTAACTACGATAAGCGAAGCTAGGACATTCTTATCCGTTTTGCCACAATTCTTGAACAATCGTGGTAATCTAGAATGCATCCAGATCAGGGATGTTGGCGATGAGACCAAGAGAGACATAAGCTGCCACCTCGAAAGTGCCTAACTCGGGCTGCAAGGGACAAACCTTATCTACCGGTTCCCGTAGACTATATTCTTTTTTGTTTTTGTTTTTTTGTTAATCGTGATTGTAGATTAAAAGGCAAGGCTCCAGAATTTGGTTGGCAATTGGTGACAAGCTCGTGTTTATTAGGAGTTTTTCAATTATCATCTTTCCAAGTTCATCTTAAAAGCTCTCCTCGGGAAATTTAAAGTTACAAGCTCTGTTTTTCTGGAGCTAAGTTGAAAGATTTTGGTTAAGCATAAAGATAAGAGTTAGTCTACATACGCCGTTAGCTATAATATAATTTTGCGAAAAGTTTTCTCTTTTGTAATATAATGTCCACAGATATAAATTATTATACATGTTAACTTGTTCCTCATTAAGAAATAATTGATAAGGATCAACTCGAAATGGGAAGGCAAAGATTGTTAAACGATCTAAGGGAAAATTCCGAAAGATTTTCTGCATTGGACGTACTCTATAAAAGATTTCTCAAAGCTGCACTTCTCACTTGTCGTCCCGTATGGATTTTCATCTCTGGAGAGACTTCGATCTGACTCTGAAGCCAAGTGTTTCGTTTATGAGCATGAAACCAGACATTCCTGGAAGAA
Organism: Rhodamnia rubescens; assembly: GCA_021437795.1. Taxonomy (NCBI): domain Eukaryota; kingdom Viridiplantae; phylum Streptophyta; class Magnoliopsida; order Myrtales; family Myrtaceae; genus Rhodamnia; species Rhodamnia rubescens. The sequence goes on from JAILYA010000017.1 coordinate 427,967, forward strand.
GATGCATGTTTCTTTCCTTCGGTAGCTATACACGTCTCACATTAGCATTTCGTAGAGATTTTTCTTTTTTTTTTTTTTGGTCGAAGGAGATTTTTCTGTTGAATAAATTGGCTGATGGAGCAGAAGTTGAACCTTTTATTGGGTGGATCAATTGGCATGCACGTTATCATTTGTTGATTCTGATAGGAACTCAACGTTATTGCGACAGTTTTCTTCGTATGTTTGTCTTTGATTTTTCCTACTTTTTGTTTAAAGTTTGCACACAGCACTTACTTTGGTACCAAAATTTTTTGTCGGCTCACTTAATTGTCAAATCGGAGAAAAACAATTACTTAAATGTCCATGGCAATAGATTCCGACCAAAAATATACGTGTCAATTATATCTAAAATAATTTGGTGTCATGCCATTTTTAATTCAAACAACTTAGTGACTTCTATTATTAGTTTTCTAATATTAAGTGGCAATTTTTTTAAAAAAGTCAGTCCACATGGACTTCGGGTGGCAAACTTTTTTAAAAATTTCAGTCCACGTAGACTGGTTTTTTTAAAATAAGCTAAAATTTTGTAAGAAATAATTAAATTTAAAAATTAAGTTAAAAAATAAAAAGAAAGGCCCAGGCGACCGCCATGTCCAAACCCTTCTTCTTCTTTTTATATTTGTTAGCTTATTTTCATTGCTAACTGGGATCCTCTGGCGAGCCACATAGAATTAGGATATTGATAAAAAAAAATACCACGTAAGATTTCCGGTAAAGCTCACTTGGAGTTGGCACTTAAATAATCCCTTATGTTTACCCTCAATCTATTTCCATATTTTTAAACTTGAATTTCTCTTCCACTCATTGTGCAAAAATATTAGACAAGAAATCCTAAACCTATTGCACTTTTTTCAATTTTATCCTAATCTTTTAATTTTGTCAATTAATTCCTATAGTCCATCGAGCTAATTTTACCCGTAAATTGTCGACCTGAAGGCCTAGAGTCAACGTAGCACCATCAGCATTCACGTGAAATATTTTAATATCTCTCAAATATTTATTTCTAGAAATGCCATATATTGAGTTTATGCGTGAATGATGTAGCAAGGCTTAGGGACAATACTAAAGGCAGATCAACAAATTCGCACATGGAGATCGGAAAAGCTAAAATAAAATGTTATGTTCACATGAACATGTTATGTGCAGATCGGAAAAAGCTAAAATAAAATGTTATGTTCGCACATCGAACATGTTATGTGCAGATCGGAAAAAGCTAAAATAAAATTATATCTCCAATCTAACCTAAGTAGCACCGACACCGACACGCAATATGAGATGGGACATGATACGACACGAAGACACGTCCTTCTAAAAAAATAGAAAATTCCGAGAAGTTGGGACACACTGCATATTATATATATAATGTTGAGTTTCTCCTTATTCTTATATTAGGGATTCACGATTATGTTTATCTTTTTTGGGCTGGTGGGTATATTAATTTTAGGGGTAGCTGGATATATAACTTAAGGATATATATTCTTGATCAAACTATATTTTGACCCATAATTTATTGAAAATGCTTAAAATTGATCCGTGTGTGTCAAAATGGCTTGTCGAGATCTTTGGACTCGCGTGTCGTTTGCGTTTCGGAGCACTAAGCATGTGTCGGCCGCATATTGAAAAGTGTCAAGATTGTTGGAGAGTATCGGACATGACACGACGCAGAGGCCCCTAAAAAGTGTCGGTGCTTCATAAAATCCAATTCACAAGCATCATCATATACATCATTTCCCACGTTACAATCTATTAGGTTTGGCTCGGTTCAATCAAAATCAAACCGAGCCAAGAACTTGCAGTTCACGGTATATAGAAAAGAGTCCAAGAGTGCCGTACTTATTTCGGCATCGCGACAGTAACGGCGGTCACAAAGAAGGTCCGATGGAGGTCAGGAAGTCACCTGGAATTTCAATTGAACTCAATCCAAGTTCGAGTGAGCTGAAGAACTCGCGGACAGCAAAAGCGAACCGGATGATTTCTCCTCAGACGATCACTCGACGACGCACGAACGAAATCGTGATCCTTCTCTCTCCCTTGATTTTCTCTCTCCTTCTGCTCGCAAAAGAATCTTCTCCCCCAATCCCCACAATCTCTCGATGAAGTTTTGAGCTCCCGTCACCAACTGAACCAATTCTGCTGTATATAGCCTCCGGTAACTGAAATTTTTTTTGTTCTTCGAGTTTGTTACGCCGTCTAGGATGGCCAGCTGGACGTCGCCGCCGGGGGGGGGGGAGAGGGTGTGGTGGGAGAGGGGGGTGCCGGGGGAGAAACTTCTTAGAAGTTGTCGTTGGGTGATCAATTCAGATGCCCGTCCCTGGAGTCCAAGTGAGTTTCTTCTTTTTTTTATCTTCTTGTGCACGAACAGAACTGGAACAAAACGCTATTGTGTGCTTGTGGCTTCTTGGTCAACGAAATCAACGGGTTGACCGGTCTGATTTTGCTATCTTTACTCAATTCATCACCAATTCCATCCTTTTCCATGAAATTAATCTCAAAATTGAACTCAAGGACATGAATATTATCTAAGAATGGTGATCTTCAATCCAAATGGTCAATTAAATGTAAAACCCCCAAGGTCTAAAGTTTAGTCCGAGTAGGCATTTCATCAATTGAGGCCTTTAATGAATAAACCGTGCTAAATTTAGGATTGTGTTCAGAAAGGTTAAAAACCTATGGTTAAAGGTTTATATTTCAATGAAATCCTCCGAAAAAGACCGATTGATAACAATTTGACAATGAGGGACCAAATTGAAAATATTTTTGGGTCCATTTCTCAATGCTCAAACGGTGAAAATGGTTCAACATAAATGCAATTAAAGTCATAAGGATCAAATGTCGTAACTAGATCGCAGTAAGAAAAACACTATAACGGACTCAATTTGTGATTTTTGTTCTTTCGGGGACCTAATTGCAAAATTTTGGAAAAGTAGGTTCCTAATTGAATTTTTGAATTCTAAAGTGACCAAAATGCAATTAAAAATTAAAAAAGTCAAATGACTATTTTTTTCATATTTTTCTGGTTACAAAATCTATTTTTCTTATTTTGGGGGTATTTTTAATTAGAAGAAATACTAGAAATGCCTATTTTTTATTCGAAGATGGTTTCTTAGGCATGTCCAAGGTTTCTAAAGTTGATTTTCAAAATTTACTAATTTTTATTGTATTTCTAGTGATTTTTCTAAAGAAAAAGTGATTAAAAATCAAGTGTCAACACCGCTCTCTAATAAGCACTAAATGCATATACATTGCTCCGGCATGTGCAAACTTAATATTCTCACGTGCACTAGTGGAGTACCAAAAATCAGAGACAGTCACTACGGGTGTGCAAAGGAATCAGGAACCGCCCAAAATAGAAGCGGCCCGTAACCGGTTGTTTCCATAGGGACGGGTCTATTTTCGGGTTCTAATTTCTTGGAATCAATGAGTACGGGTCTAGTTTTCGATTTTAGATGTGGAACCGTCCACTCGGACCAGACCAATATATATATACACACACTCACACACATACGTACACAAAAAATTCCAACTCACTTGTTGAGAAAAAACCTTAATTTATTTTGAAGTTGACAAAATAATCCTATGATCTTTTATATCCGAGTTAATGCAATGAAATACTTATTTTGCAAATTGTCCAAAAGTGCAAATCACATAGGATTGAATTTAGCGAAAAGGCTCAAACGATGCTCTAAGGGACTCGGACGTTGTATGAAGGTGAAACGTTGAGCGGGGAGCCCAGGCGTTGGAATGAAGCTCAATGTCTAAGAGAGTATTTCATGTTCAACGATCGAATATCAAGAGATATCTATGAGATGATTTAATTGTAATATTATTTCATCATAACGGCTAGCAAATCAAGTTGGATCTTTCTTGAAGATTCTCAAACCTGAAAATCAATCAAGGACGTGGATTAAAGGAGACGAGGATGACTCACCTAATGAAGAACTCTATCTATGAAAATATAGGAGCACGATTGTATGTGCGATTTGAACCAACGGGAGGATTCTTTCCTTGGTCGACCTCAATGGTTACGAGATCCTTTTGATACGGTTTCGTCTAAACATGGAAAGTTTGGAAAGTGATCCTTGGACGCGTTGCAACGGGTAGTTGAAGGTGGAGGGGTATAAAAGGATATCTCAAAGTCCGTTAGCACATAAATTTTGGCTTTTATTTAGTCATTTATTACATAAAAATTGGGGACTTACCTTAGTCCCTAGCAAAAATATTTTGCATATAGGGTAGGTTAATTGCGTTCCATTTGCATGTGATCGTACCGGTAGTAAGTGAGCTTAAATGGTCGATCTTTGTGCTTAATTGGACTGAGCCCCCGTTTGACCTCAACGTGGCCGAATTTAACATATGGGAATAGGGAGCCAAGTTGGAATTTTGTTTTATACTTGAGGAAAAAAGAAATCAGCATTATCCTTTTGATATTCGGCTATTTGGGGGAGTGAAGGGTAAAGTTATTTTGGTGGAAGATTGGGTCAAAAGATAAAGGGAAAAAAAAGAGGAAAAGAAACAAAATATAAGATACCATAGATATTCTCTAAAAGAGACGTAGAGTTGTTTCTTTCCATTGAAGGTGTTGGCTGCCCATCTATAAAAAGGAGAAGACCCATTACGCCAAAGAGGAGGCCATATAATCGTCAGCATACGGCCACACCGAAGGAGAACTCTCAGGATTGAGAACAGAGAGGGCGCGAGAGGGAGCTGATTCAGAGAATTCAATCGGCAATGTGCATTCACGGCATAGTGGAGAGAAAAGATAAGAGAGACAAAAGCTCTCGGCCTCCCACTCTTTCAATCAATCCACAGGCCACACCATCACATATAGACGGCCAAAGAAGGCTTCGCGTTCATAGAGGTAAGAGAGAGAGAGAGAAGTGGTTGTTCTTGTTGCGGGTTCCGAAGGTTAAAAAGTCACAATCTTCACGGCCACACTGGGGAGTTAAATAGTTTTGTAGGTTTTGGTGTTTGGGATTTTTTTGTTTAATTATGCACATTTTTAAGCAGTATTTGGATTTAATTATTGTGCATAATTAATTGCTTTAGCACGACAACACACATGACACATGGCTAGACTTGGGCCACCAGTTTTAGGATAGTGTCGAGATTGGATACTAACGTCTTCGTGAGATCATGATTGAAAGTCCGAATTTGATCCAATCAACACTTAAAAAAGATAAAAATTGAAAAAATTACTAAAAATAAAAATACAAACTTAATTAGTCTACAAAAATAAAAAAAAGTTCAAAAAATTGGAAAAAAAAATCAAAAAAACAAATTTTTTCAAAATAAATTGAAAAATTAGGTTAAAAATTAACAAAAAAAAAGTCAAAACTAAAAAAAATTAAAAAATTATGAACGTTAGCAAAAAGAGGACTTGTACAGCCCTCGTAGCCGCCACCCCATCATTGCCGGCAATGGCAGCGAGGGTGGGGCATGGCCCCTCGCCTAGATTTGGGTGAGGGCCGGTGCGGCAAGGGTCGGCGACCTTCGCCGGATTTGGGTGAGGGCCACGACCCTAGCATGTTCTTGGTAGGGGGTTGCTGACCCCCGGTCGAGGCTCAATGGTGGCAAGGGCTACCCAAAATTTTTTTCCTTTTTTTTAAAAAGTTTAAGCCTTTTTGTTAAAATTTTTAGCTAATTTTTAAATTTATTTTAAATAAAAATTTGTATTTTAAATGAATTTAATTTTTAGCTAATTTTTAAATTTAAATTTGATTTATTTTAATTGATTTTAAATTGCATAAGTCCACGTGGCAGCCCGCGTGCACTTATTTTAATGTTTTAATGTTATTTTACATTAAAAATTAATTATTAATGACACGTAGCTTTTGGCCGGAAAATTTTGCTAGAGACACTAAAGTGATCGTTTTATCTTGACTTGGCACTAAAGTGATCCGATTGAAACTTTTGTCATTAAAATGATTTTCGTACACAACTTTTGGCGCTAAAATTGTTCTTTTGCCGCATCTCCATGGACCTCTCTCACCCATGTGGGTCTTCCATAATAGCCCAACACTTCCTTAATGCAAAGTGAAGTAGCTATTCATCTCCACCTTAGTTCCAGCCGGATTATTGGTAGCATCTCCCACAAAAGGCATTAGCTAAACTTTGGTGATGGATTTTGTGTACATATTGCAAACGAAATGACGATGTAGATGAGATTATTAAAACTTTTGATTCTTGGAAAAGAGAAATTGTCGGTTTTTTTGTGAATTTGTATAAAGCAAAATGTGTTTCGGTTCAATATTAGGGCTTGAACTCAGTGAAATATGTTTTGCTTTGAGGTCAACCGAAACCATTGTGATATCCGATTGTTAAACTATTAACCGAACATGGAAAACACTCAAAAATTTCAGGTTGGGTCAGGCATTTTTAATGTATGTCGTTGGGTTTCTAGTGATTGGTAAATAAACATAGCAATGTCATATGCAAGAAGGCCGTGGCATCTATTGTGATTTTTAATTAAAGAGAAAGGGTTGAAGCATTCTTCCCTTTTTGAGTGGCAAAATATTATTGTGTCATTACGAAAATCTGATGTTTTCTTTCTTGGTTAATATTTTTTTGGTATGTCTTATCTCTAACTCTGTTCTTTTAGATTTTCGCTCCGCCTCTTTGCAAAGAGCAGGGGTCGACCCCACATCTAAAATACTAGTGACACGGCCCGGTGCAATGCATCAACCCCGAGGGTTTTCATGCACGACGGACCGTGGTCTTCCAAGGAAGAATCCCCTAGTGAATTTCTTGAGAATTCTAGAATGATCCTAGGGGTGGGCGATATAAAAATTACATATGTGTGTAATTGATACGGGTAGTTAGGATTGGGAAGATGTGATCTCCACCGTTAGATCAAGGAGAGATCTACGGTCCTTATCGCACGAGTCTTTGTATATAAGGGGTTCTTCTCCATCATCTTATCTCGCGAATAATACAAAATCTAGAGCTTCTCTCTCTAGATTCTCTCTCCAAAGATCATTGTGAGTTGAGTGGGGAAAGGCAGAAGTTCCTAATGCCGCATGAGCGATCGAACGATTAAGTCTTGAATCGATCGGCTCGTGACACTAGCGTCCCCATCTCGCGATCCCTTTACTAGTTGAATAGCCATGTTTGTTAGATTTTCTCGGTAGTTATTCTTTGAGAGTAGCGTGGAAACAAAAGTTATTGTCTTGTCGCAAGAATCTTGACCATTCCTTGCATACCCAAAGCACGATAAGAGAGAAGACATAATGTGAGATCCAAAGCCTATCCCCTTTAGCATTATTCTTCAAGAGCGTCGTTTAGTCACGCTTAAAAATATGCGAGCAATCTCGCTTGAACAACGTGTACTTGGGGTGAAGACTGAAGCGTAACTTGTCAAAACCAAAAGAACCAAACAATATCAGCCCCAAGACAAAAGTACAAATTATTGAACAATTAGTTTTCTTCGAAGGAACATTAAGAATTAAGAAAGCTGAGAGTCCAACTCCAACACAAGGGCGTCCTTCAAGATAATAGGCATGCTTTTGTTGCACTGGTGATCGTTATTCAAAGGTAAGTCACAACTTGCTCGTAATCATGCGCGCCCAGTTTGCCAAGCACCTCTCTCGTTTCACTGTGTATATATGGGTTGGTCGAGAGGAATAGACAACTATACGTCTTTGAAGGGAGAGTGACACCGAGAAATTTGAGCACATCAAGGTCGTTAAGATGGGAAATATCCTCATCCTAAACATAGTCGAAGAGGTTAAAGCATTTGTTGGTTTGCTGAATGACCATTTTGAAGATGACTAATCTGCTAACACAAGCGAGGATGGGTGATGTGAGAGACGAAACAAAGCAAAAAATGTGGATCTTCTGGAGGTAGCTGAAATGGAGCTGAAGCAGCCGGAGCTAACTTTTAAGTTCAAGTCTTAGATCTTTTCTTCAACTTCTTGTTTCTTAGTCTTATTCTTCCACTCCCTCTTTCCACTTTGCATTGCTCTCTCTCCCCTCTGTTGTCTATTGCACTACATTAATTCAGCTATATTATTAAGAACTTTCGCATGTCAGCATCGAAAGAGTGATCGACTTTTTGATTTGCGATGTTACCACTCTAAAAGTTAATGTGCTTAGCACCACGTATTCTTTTAGACGAATACATCTGAGCCGAAGTTGCAACTATGTTTCATTTCTCGATGTCAGAGCTGCATTTGATAGTTTAATCAGTTTACCTCCTGTTAAAGACAGCAAAAACATCTGTGATGCTTCATGATTCTTGTATTCCGTCGCGTGACCCAAGTGAGGGTCGCCTCCCGTCCTCAGGTGAACCCTGTAGAAAGTTGCGCAACACAAGCGAGGGCCCCCTGAGGTTGCCATCACAGGGAAGAAGAACAGTAACAACAAGGGAAAATCGAAAAATGTTAAAAAAAATCGTGAGGAAAAAGAAATAAAATCCTTGAACTCAAATTGTTCTGATGAATTTTTTTTCCTCTCTCTGTCCTAAGTGCTGTCGAATGAATGAATAGCTTAAACTGAGATTGAGATTTCAATATAGGAGAGAACAGTGCTATGAGCGAGCTGCAGAAAAGGTTTTTCTTTTCGAAGCTTGAAAATTAGTGGTTATGTTAGATAAACTAAAAGCCTTGTCGCTGGATAGTTTCTGAAAGGTTGCCAGCTAAATCACGTTTGACAATGTCTTTTGCTGGAAGCAATTGGAAAGTCTGTCCATGTATCAGTAGCCCCTGGTGTCATTTTGCACTAGTCTCTTATCTACTTGATGCCCATAATAGTCTTGGGGCATGACAGCATGAAGGTTGCATGAGCCAATCGCCATTGCATGTATCAATCAGACTACCACAATTGTCTTTTGATGCGAAACCAGATGAAACTAGGTAATAGGGATTGTGACTCTGGATGTGTAATATGGAACTTTCCAAGAAAGAGTGGCTGGTCATTGGGTAGGACTTCACCCGTTTGGATAGCTTATCTAATTCATGATCTGGCTGTGTAAGAATCACATACCGTAAGCTAACTTCATGTCCCAACACCTGCTTTTTAGTTGTATAGAGTTTATGGAAGTCAGTCACGCCATTTCAAAGTTATATAAGAGTTTATAAAAGCGGCTTGCCCTTATAAAGCAAACAGAGTTCAACTTTTGTGAGAGCGTGGGACGTTACTCAGCATGAGTTATATAATAACGTAATGAGCAACCACTCTTTCTTGGAAAGTTTCATATTTATACTGTATTTATCTCCGCAGGTGGTTGACTCTCCGATGCTCCTATTTTGCCCTGCAAATGACCAAGCCAATCCGGTAAATACATCTTCCCCAAAGAGTTTATTAATTAGTTTTCACCACGTAAGATAATAAAAATCAATTATAAAATCCACGTAATTCATTTCGCCAGATTTTGGCCGGATTTTGGTCGGAATGGCACTTAAGTGCACGATATTCTCCGAAATTAGCACCGAAGTGATCAAAATCACAAAAACTTAGCATTAAAGTGATAGATTTGAAAGTTTTGGCACTAAAATAAGCGCCGTATGCAACTTATAGCACTTGGGGTGTACTTAAGCGAGAGAAAAAATAATCATTTAAGTGCCAATTCAGGCCAAACAATTCACATGACATTTTTTTATTAATTTTTCATTATTATGTGAAATTTTTTTTAAAAAGTCAATCCACATGGTGTCCATGTGGCAAATTTTTAAAAACAATTCAGTCCGTGTGGACGCCATGTAGACTTTTAAACTAAAAATTAAGTTAATTTTTTTAAAATTAAATTTAAATATAAAATAACCTTAAAAAAATAACGCGGTTAAAATTTGCGATTATTGAAGAGACGCTTGCCATACGAGCATGATTAAGTTACCAATGCAACATCGGGATAATCTTTGAAAGAGAAGGATAGTGAATTTAATTTAGGCTCGCTTGGATCTGGCAAGCCCCAAGCTCGAGCTCACCGGGCTTGCGTCATGGCCATCGCCAAGGCCTATGGCCAGCTTAGGAAGAAGGAGAAAGGAAAAGAAAGACAAAGAGGAAAATGTCCAACGCCCGATACGTTAACTCCGACTTTGACAAAGATGATCTCGAGAGCCAACAAGCGTCTTGGCCATGGCAAATCATCCAAGGTCAAGCGGGTAGCCATGCCAAAGGAAGAAGACAAAGGGAAGAAAATCCAATTTATTTATTTTAAATTAATTTCAAAACACATGTCAATTTTCAAGTGGATACGAGAAAAAATATACGCCGCGTTAGCTACTGACGTGGTGATAACAAACATGAACATTTTCTTGCAAAGAATATATGCCGCGTCAACCACCTCTCTCCTTTCACTTTGTATATATAGGTATCTATTCTTCTCGAATAACATCTCTCTTTCAACTTCTGTTCCCGTGGCTACTCTTGTTGCCAACCTCCGCTTATGTGCCGAAAAATTCCTCGTGGTAGAGGAAGAGTACAAGGCTCTACTGTCCAAGGAAAAAGCGAGGTGAGTAACTCTAGTTAAGTGTACAAAATAATTTTTTTTTTTGCTCTAATGTTGTTCCGTTCAGAAAAACAATACTCTCATCAGCTGAGAAATACAGCTCGAGATGAGCTTGATAGCATCGTAAAGACCATTAAAAACGTATCTAGCCTCACCCTCAATACCGTAGAGGAAGTCAAAACCCTAGTGGTACTGCTGAGCTCGCATTTCGAAGATCGTGGCTAGCTTAAAAAGGTGAAGTTGGGTACTGATAAGGACGAGACGAAGAGAAAGATGTAGGCATCACTGGAGAATGTAGGAATGAAGCTGGATCAGTCGGAACTTAGCTTCTACTTTTAAGTGTTAGATCTTTTTTTCTTTTAAGATGTGGGCGTCCTGTCATCGTTAATTCTCATTGAATTCAATTCGATGCATCTTCTGAGTGGTAGGGGGATCGTTATCCCTCGGAGATAACCTCATCACCAGTTGGGAACCATCATCAATGGCTCAAAAGTTGCGGCCCCCATGCATTTTGAAAGCAACCCTCTTTAAAGATTCACATTGGATTCATTCGGCTCGGGGAGAGATCCCTGGGTGGGCCATGCTATCTCTTGGAGAAACCCCGTCATCGGCTCAGCTTGGGGTACGGCTCAGAGTATCCCAATAGTCCCTTTCTCTCTCAACACCAACTCTCTAAGACAGAGATACACAGACGTCCAACAATGGAAAAAGAGAATAAATGAAGTATAAGCAAGTTCACTCCTCCCCTTTTATGCCGATGAGGAGAGAGGGGTCACTCCAATGGTCTAGTCTATTACACTTGTTATTATCGTTCTTCTGCAAGAAACTCAAGGCGCACAAACACAACACACCGTCTTAAGACCAAAACAAGAACATAAAACTCTTTCCTCTCTCATTATCTGCGACCGTAAGTTGCTGGAAAATGACATCTATTGATTTAGGGAGCGTTGAACAGAGAGCAGAGAGCATGCATGCATGGTGTAGTCTTTTTCTGGATGATGGAAATAATTTCTTAAAAAGCCTAAGTTTTTTGCCCCTCTTCTATTCGTCCCTACTTTTCTCAATTTCAAATTGCTCTCTTCAGAATGAAATCTCCAACAAAAAAAGTCCAACCACCTCTCCCCTTTCTCATTATATATAGTCGTGTCTCTTCTTCTCTTGACCAATCCATCTCTATTTGATGGAAATAATTTCATAAAAATCATAAAATTTTTGCCTTTCTATTATTCTTTCCTGCTTTTCTCAATTTCAAATTGCTCTATCCATAATGAGATCTCCAATGAACTTAAATGTCCAACAGCCTCTTCCCTTTCTCATTATATATAGAGGTGTCTCTTCTTGCCTTAACCAATCCGTCTATATTTGATGGTAAGAATTTTATAACAAGCCTAAACTTTTTTATTTCTACAATTCTTCCCTACTTTTTTCAATTTTAAATTCTTCTATTCGGAATGAGATCTCCGACGGACGTAAATTTCCAACCACCTCTCCTCTTTCTCATTATATATAGAGGTGTCTCTTCTTCTCTTAACCAATCCATCTCTATTTAAGAAAAATAATTTCATAAAAAATCTAAAATTTTTGCCTCCCTACTATTCCCCTGCTTTTCTCAAATTCAAATTCTCTCTCCGAAATATGATCTCCGACGGACTTAAATTTCCAACCCCCTCTCTCCTTTCTTATTGTAAATAGATGTGTCTCTTTTTCAATTGACCAATCCATCTCCATTTGATGGAAACAATTTCATAAAAACCTAAGTTTTTTGCCTTTATACTATTCTTTCCCTACTTTACTCATTTTCAAAATGCTCTCTTCGGAATAAGACCTTCGATGGACTTAAATGTCCAACCACCTCTCCCATCTCTCATTACATATAGAGGTGTCTCTTCATCTCTTGACTAATCCATCTCTCAGAGATAACCTCATCACCAGCTGGGGACCATCATCAACCATTCACAAGCTACGGCCCCTATGCATTTTGAAAGCAACCCTCTTTAGCGATTCACATTGGATTCATTCGGCTCGAGGAGTGATCCTTGGGTGGGCCCATGCTATCTCTTAGAGAAACCTCGTCATCAGCTCAACTGGGGGTAGGACTCAGAGTATCCCAACAATCCCTTTCTCTCTCAACACCAACTCTCTAAGACAGAGATACACAGAGGTCCAACAATGGAAAAAGAGAATAAATAAAGTATATTCAAGTTCACTCCTCCCCTTTTATGCCGATGAGGAGAGAGGGGTCGCTCCAATGGTCTAGTCTATTACACTTGCTATTATCGTTCTCCTGCGAGAAACTCAAGGCACACAAACACAACACACCATCTTAAGACCAAAACAAGAACATAAGACTCTCTCCTCTCTCATTACCTAAGACTGTAAGTTGCTGGAAAATGACATCTACTGATTTAGGGAGCGTTGCACAGAGAGCAAAGAGCATGCTTGCATGGTGTTGTCTTTTTTGGATGACGAAAACAATTTTATAAAAGGCCTAAGTTTTTTGCCCCTCTTCTATTCTTCCCTACTTTTCTCAATTTCAAATTGCTCTCTCTAAAATAAGATCTCTGATAGAAAATGTCCAACCACCTCTCCCCTTTCTCATTATATATAGTCGTGTCTCTTCTTCTCTTGAACAATCCATCTCTATTTGATGGAAATAATTTCATAAAAAGCTTAAACTTTTTGCCTTTCCATTATTCTTTCCTGCTTTTCTCAATTTCAAATTGCTCTCTCCATAATGAGATCTCCGATGAACTTAAATGTTCGACAACCTCTTCCCTTTCTCATTATATATAGAGGTATCTCTTTTTGTCTTAACAAATCCATCTGTGCTTGATGGTAAGAATATCATAAATAGCCTAAACTTTTTGTATTTCTACAATTCTTTCCTACTTTTCTCAATTTTAAATTGCTCTATCCGGAATGAGATCTCCGACAAACTTAAATTTCCAACCACCTCTCCTTTTTCTCATTATATATAGAGGTGTCTCTTTTTCTCTTAACCAATCCATCTCTATTAATGAAAACAATTTCATAAAAAGGCTAAACTTTTTGCCTTTCTACTATTCCTCTGCTTTTCTCAATTTCAAATTGCTCTCTCCAAAATAAGATGTCCGACGGACTTAAATGTCCAGCCACCTCTCCCATTTCTTATTGTATATAGAGGTATCTCTCTTTCAATTGACCAATCCATCTCCATTTGATGAAAACAATTTCACAAAAACCCTAAGTTTTTTGCCTTTCTACTACACTTTCCATACTTTTCTCAATTTCAAAATGCTCTTTTCGGAATAAGACCTCCGATGGACTTAAATGTCCAACCACCTCTCCCATTTCTCATTATATATAGAGGTGTCTCTTTTTCTCTTGACCAATCTATCCTTTTTGATAAAAATAATTTCATAAAAAGCCTAACCTTTTTGCATTTTTACTATTTTTCCCTGCTTTTCACAATTTCAAATAACTTTCTCTAGAATGAGATCTCCGACGGATTTAAATGTCCAACTACCACTCTCCTTTCCCATTATATATAGAGGCATCTCTTCTTCTCTTGATCAATCCATCTCTATTTGATGGAAATAATTTCATAAAAAACTCCAACTTTTTGCCTTTCTACTTTTCTTCTCTCCTTTTCTCAATTTCAAATTACTCCCTTCGAAATGAGATTTCCGACGGACTTAAATGACCAACTACCTCTCTCCTTTCTCATTATATATAGAGGTGACGCTTCTTCTCTTGACTAATTCATCTCTATTTGTTAGAAACAATTTCATAAAAAGCCTAAGTTTTTCACTTTTCTCGCTATTCTTCCATACTTTTTTTTAATTTCAAATTGCTCTCCCGAAATTAGATCTCCGACGGACTTAAATATCCAACCACCTCCCCCTTTTCTCATTTCATATAGAGATCTCTCTTCTTCCGTTAACGAATCCATCTCTATTTGATGAAAACAATTTCATAAAAAGTCTAAACTTTTTACATTTTTACTATTCTTCCCTACTTTTCTCAATTTCAAATTGCTCTATCCGGAATGAGATCTCCGACGGACTTAAATGTCCAACCGTCTCTCCCCTTTCTAATTACATATAGAGGTATCTTTTTTTCTCTTGACCAATCCATCTCTATTTGAGGAAAACGATTTCACAAAAAACCTAAGCTTTTGACATTTCTACTATTCTTCCTTGTTTTTTGTCAATTTCAAATTGCTCTCTTTGTAATGATATATCCGATGGACTTAAATATCCAACCACATCTCCCCTTTCTCGTTATATATGGAGGTGTCTCTTCTTCTCTTGACCAATCCGTCTCTATTTGATGAAAATAATTTCATAAAAAGTCTAAGCTTTTTGCCTTTCTACTATTCTTCCCTACTTTCCTCAATTTTAAATTGCTCTCTCTGGAATAAAATCTCCGACGGACTTTAATGTCCAACCACCTCTTCCCTTTCTCATTATATATAGAGGTCTCTATTCTTCTCGTGACCGATCCATCTCTATTTGATAGAAATAATTTCATAAAAAGCCTAAGTTTTTTTTTTCTTTCTACTATTTTTCCCTGCTTTTCTCAATTTCAAATTGCTCTCTCCGAAATGAGATCTCCGACGGACTTTCCAAACCCCCTCTCCCTTTTCTCATTATATATAGAGGTTTATCCTTTTCTCTTGACCAATCTTTCCCTATTTGATTAAAATAATTTCACAAAAAGCCTTACCTTTTTACCTTTCTACTATTCTTCCCTGCTTTTCTTAATTTCAAATTGCTCTCATCTCCCCTTTCTCATTATATATAGAGGTATCTCTTCTTCTCTTGATCAATCCATCTCTATTTGATAGAAACAATTTCATAAAAAGTCTAAGTTTTTTACCTTTCTACTATTTTTCCTTGTTTTTCTCAATTTCAAATTGCTTTCTCCGGAATGAGATCTCCGATGGACTTATATGTCCAATCACCTCTTCCCTTTCTTATTATGTATAGAGGTGTCTCTTTTTCTCTTGACCAATCCATCTTTGTTTGAACGCCTCTTCCCATGAACGGTCTTGGAGGCAAAAAAAAAAAACCGACCATGGTACAAACGTTACTAACCTGGCCTTTCCCTTAGTGACGAGGACTTTGTGCTTTCTGTGTTCTTTGCGGTATTTTTTGGCGCATGAGCGTGGGTTGGTACCAAGATTAGCAGACATGGTAACAAGGTCATCTATAGGCATAGGCAGAGTGACCCCAAGATTATGAACGATGGCTAATCTTGGTGTCAAGCTCTGCTCATGCGCCAAAAAATGCCAAGCTGAAATGAGCACGAAGTCCTCTCACCAAAGGAAAGGCGAGGTGAGTAACTCTAGTTAGTCTAAAAACTCAAAATAAATTGTTTTTTGGTCTCTAACATTCTTTCGCTCCATTGGATCAACGCCTAGGAGAAGACTCAGAAATACAGCTCGCGATGAGCTCGATGACAGCATCAAGGTCGTTAAGACGGGAAATATCCTCATCCTAAACACGATTGAGAAGGTTAAAGCATTTGTTGATTTGCCGAAATACAGCTCGCGATGAGCTCGATGACAGCATCAAGGTCGTTAAGACGGGAAATATCCTCATCCTAAACACGATTGAGAAGATTAAAGCATTTGTTGATTTGCCGAATGACCTTTCGAAGATGCCCAAGGTCTGTAAACACAAGCGAGGATGGGTGATGTGAGAGACGAGAGACGAAACAAAGTGTAAAATGTAGACCCTTCTGGAGGCTGCTGGAACGGAGCTAAACCAGCCAGGGCGAACTTTTAAGTTCAAGTTTTAGATCTTTTCTTCAACTTCTTGTTTCTTAGTCATCTTCTACCACTCTCTCTTTCCACCTTTGCATTTCTCTCTCTCTTGCACAAACACTACGTGAATTCATCTATCTTATTAAGAAGTTTCGCATATCAGCTCCGAAAGAGGAATTGATTTTTTGAGTTGCGATGTCAGGTTACTACTCTCAAAGTTAACGTGCTTAGCACCGCGTATTCTTTTAGACGAATACATCTGAGCGGAAGTTGCAACTATGTTTTGTTTCTCGATGTCGAAGCTACATTTGATAATTTAATCAGTTTACCTCCCGTTAAAGACAGCAAAAACATCACTGATGCTTAATGATTCTTGTAGCCCCTTGCGCAACCCAGGTAAGGGTTGCCTCCCGACCTCAGGTGAACCCCGTAGAGGCTTGCGTGATGTAGGCGAAGGCCCCTTGAGGTCGCCATTGCAAAGAAGAAGAATAGTAGCAACTGTTGGGGCTAGCGTTATCACTTGGAGGGGGTGAATAATTGCTTACGTAGTATTTCAATAAACAATCGCGAAATTATAGATCGAATAAACTCAAGGCTTGATCCTCAAATGATTAGCATACGTAAGATTATAGAACAAATAGCGTGCACAGTTATACTATCACAAGATATAATCAGAAATAAGAAAGGGATAGAAAAACTACACATAGAATTTATAGTGGTTCAACTTTATTCAAGCCTACGTTCTTCACGCGGCAACCAATCGGCTGGATTCCACTAGTTAATCACTCGGAGGTTACAACTTAGTGATCTTCCTTGAGACGAAGGACTCCATACCTAACGCTCAACACTCGTGTGTACACCTCTAAATAAGATCAAGAAGATCGTATAAAAATGAAGTTCTCTCAATCTTGGACTTTTGAATCCTTTTCCCTCTTACGCCAACCTTTTTTTCTCTTCAACTTTGAGATATCTTTTATACTCCTCCACCTTCAACTATCAATTGCAAGGCCTTCAGAGGATCACTCTCTAAAACTACCCATTTGGACGAAACTATATCTAAGAAGAAGATCTTGTAGCTATTGAGGGTTGCCAAAGGAAGCATTCTATGTTGGATCAAATCGCCCATACAATTACGATCCTGGATTCCCATAAATGAAATTTTCCATTAGGAAAATTATGGTTGTCTCCTTTGACCCGCATCCTTGATTAATCTTCATCACGAGAGAATTTCCAAGAACGATCCACTGGATTTTTAGCCGTTGTGATGATGT
This sequence comes from Rhodamnia rubescens, assembly GCA_021437795.1. NCBI lineage: Eukaryota > Viridiplantae > Streptophyta > Magnoliopsida > Myrtales > Myrtaceae > Rhodamnia > Rhodamnia rubescens. The sequence continues at coordinate 445,470 of JAILYA010000017.1, forward strand.
TATATGTCAAGTAAATCATCTTTCAATATCTCTCTTGATATTCTCATCATTGCGCATGAAATGCTTCTCTCGAGCTTGAGCATCATTCTAACGTCCGAGCTCCATGCCAATGTCCGAGCTCCACACAAAGATCCGAGTCCCTCGGAGTAACATCCGAGCTATCTTTTTGTCGATTCAATCCTGTGTATCCTCACACCTTTGGACAATTTGCAAAATAAGTATTTCACCGCATCAACCCGAATCAAGAGTGTATAAATTGTTTTGCCAACTTCAAAATCACTTAGTGGCCTTTCTCAACATCAACAAAGGCAAAATCGGAAAATGAAAAAAATAGAGAGAAAAAAAATTAAAATCCTTAAACTCAGGTTGTTGGGCATTGTTCCCATGATTTTTTTCCCCCTTTGTCCTAAGTGCTTGTCGAATGATTGAATAGCTTAAATTGAGGTTGAGATTTCAATATAGAAGAGAACAGGCTATGAGCGAAGCTGAGATAAGGTTTTTCTTTTCAAAGCTTAGGGCGCGCATGATAACACTTACGCTTCGGATTTCTCGCCGGAAGTCAATCGCGCAGGGAAATCCGTTTGGTAAAAATCTTGCCGAAGTAGAAATCCGTTTGGTAAAAAAATTGACTTTTGGTAAGATTTTCAACTTTTGGCGGGGATTTTCAACCTTACGGCAAGATTTTTGACCAACTTTGAGAAGTAAAAAATTTTTACTTCTCCACTTAAGAATCACTTCTTCAACTACACCGACCTCCGCCGACCATCGCCCGCCCATCTCCGTTGGCCGCCGACCGCCCGCCTCCGGCCGCCGCCTGCCACTAGCCGCCGACCGGCGGCCGCGATCGCCCGCCGGCCGGCCGTCGACCGCCCTAGCTCGCCGCGCCGATCGCGCCGGCCGCTAACTACTGCCATCGACCGCCCGGCCTCCGCGTCGACGGCCCGCCTCCCGGCGGCCGCCCGCCTCCGACCGCGAGACCGCCCGCCATCGGCCGCCGCCTTTGACCACCGGCCTCCGAAGATTTTGTTAATAATGTTGCAAAAGTAGAAATTTTCAACCGTTACCAAACGAATTTCTACGATCGGAAGTTAATCCGGAGCAAAAGTAGAAAAATCAACTTTTGCTTTTGATCGAAGTAGAGAAATCAACTTACGGTCGGAAGTTGATTTTTGGTAGAGAAGTGTTACCATGCGCGCCCTTACAAATTAGTGGTTATGTTAGATAAACTAAAAGCCTTGTTGCTGGATAGTTTCTGAAAGGTTTCCAGCTAAATCATGTTTGACAATATCTTTTGCTAGAAGCTATTGGAAAGTCCGTCCATGTATCAGCAGCCCCTGGTGTCATTTGCACTAGTCTCTTATCTACTTGTGCCCATAATAGTTTGGGGCATGATAACATAAAGAAAGAGATTATTTGAAGGTGTCAGTGGAATAATAAGTTATTGCTTCTGTGAACATAGTAGCTAAGAGTGGTTGGTCATTGGGTAGTAGTTCACTCGTTGGGATAGCTTATCTAATTGATGATCTGGCTGTGTCAGAAGCACATATCATATGCTAACTAACTAGTCCCAACACCTGTTTTTTAGTTGTATAGAGTTTATGGAAGTCACTCATGCCATTTCAAAGTTGTATAGAGTTCATAAAAGCGGCTTGCCCTTATAAAGCAAACAGAGTTTAAACTTTTGTAAGTGTGTGGGACGTTACTTGACATTAGTTATATAATAACGTAATGAGCAGCCAGTCTTTCTTGGAAAGTTCCACATTTATAATGTATTTATCTCCGCAGGTGGTTGACTCTCCGACGCTCCTATTTTAATTTTTACCCTGCAAATGACAAAGCCACTCAAATCCAATAATGTATCTTCCCCAAAGAGTTCATTAATTAGTTTTGCCGCTTCCAGTCATCTGATGCATGACACATTGTTTCTGTAGATAATCCGGATGGTCCCCGACAAGTGCCACAACCTCACTTTAACCATCGGGAATGCCAAGAACAGGTGCCACGGGTCGATGATGGTCGAGGCATTTTGCGGCCAAGGACACTCTCAAAGTCCCGTACATGTCCACTGCGAAGGGCGGGTGGAAGACGGCGACCCTCAAGTTCCGGGCGATGTCGGCCTACACAAGGATCACATTTTTCAGTGCTTACCATCACACAAAGCTGCATGATTGTGGGCACACGTGTGGCCCTGTTTTGGATGATGTTCCTGAGAGAGGTATAGGGTGCGGCACAAGCAATTGTGTGCTCATATGCTAAATTGGCATTTAGAGGCATGTAGCATGTTTACATGTTATGATTCAAGCGAGATATGGTCCATACACAAAAAAAAAAAAAAAAAAAGATGCACATTCGACTATTTGAATATTTCTTCAGGGAAGCATTTTGATTCATACGAGAAATCCCGAGACTCAAAATCAATTCGAATAGACTCTTCTACTTCGAACTTTCGAGATTAGCAAAGGGATCGGCAATACGATGGCTAAAGTCTACATAAAGCATGACAAAGAGACCAAAAAAAACATTAGTAAATTTGTCATATTAATTCCGCATAAAAAAAATAGTTATCTCAATTTGTTGATTTTAAAGGTGGCCATTTTTCAAGGATTATGAAAACATGACTCGAATATGATGTGAAACTTGTTAAGGCGCATCCTATACCAAAAAACTCTTTCATCAACACGAAAAAGTTTGGATAAGCAAACGTGTAACTGCTTCAACCTTTGGTTGCCCAAAGGGTGGGATCGGGGATAACTCATACAACTTGAAATTGCCCACGAAACGTGCCGATCTAGTTAATGATCTATGTTGCCCTATTTAGTTCATATACCTAAGATATTTTTGTCCTAGCTGCTATATATCTGTGAAAAGTGAAATGAACAAGCATAATACGATAAAAAAGGTAGTATAAGCAATTTCTTTTAAAATTACTTGGAAATTAATTTCGGGCTTTTATTGAGTCTTTTTCTTACAATTATTTGGTTTTCGAAAAGAATCAAATTAACATGACCACATAAACTAAAGTATATCTCAAAGAAGGTATTACCCATACACCAATTTAACGATCTAGCTATATCAATCTGTGGAGAAGGCCAAGTTTTGGAACAGGCCATGTTCATATTAACAAACACAGCCCTCGTCATTTCATAGGAGTACCTAGGTCTCAAAGTACTGATCGCCCTTTCGCATGCGCCGCCCTAGTTATCTGCATATTTTCGACAGATCTAGAATATGGTTCAAACTCTACTAGTGTATCAAGTACCCTGCAACCAGGAAGCGTACGCTAACAAGATCCACAAATTTTATACCAGTAAAACAGAAACAATTTAGGCAATCAAAAAGTTACGACTCAAGTACCGTCCACGACGGATCAAGGAAACTACCCATTGCACGTGCAATGCAATTCTTCAATTAAGCTCCCACAACACCTTAATTTCCACTAAGCCATTCAGTTTAATGCCCAGCTCGTTCCAAAAACAAGGCCCATACCATTGTGTGAATATCCGAGTTATAAACAAGCACCATGGTATCCATTTGATTTCTTCTTTTTTTTTTTTTTTAAGTTATAATTATCTTTTCGTTCACACCTTGCACCGAAGCAAACCATACTAAAGATGTTAGGTACACTTATAAACACCATGGTGCAAAAGGAGAATACTATCTAATATCTACTTCCCCTAAGTTGCAGCTGAAAGACCGAAATTCCTATTTGCATGTTGAAGCATCTTCATCCCCCAGATTCTCATTTGCCTTGCACTTCCACACATACCTGCAACAAGTCCAGATAAATAAGTTATGGAAGAGTGTGTCCATGTCTAGATTGGAAAAAAGGGAATCATAAAACTGGAATCTATCTCAAGACAAAAATCGGTACCAGCTGTCAGATGGTCCACAGCATCAGAGTACTGCTCCTCAAAATTTTTAAGATTTCGAGCCCTACAAAACGCCGAGATTCAATAATAAAGCTACTCACTTCTTTGTAATCACACGTCATGACCATAATTCGAAAAGACTGTCCGTATTCAATAAACATACAAGCATATACAGTACCCTGTTGTTATTAACCTGAGGTGCTCCTTCTGAATGCAAGGATGAGCTACCATCCTGAGTGCGACGGGAATGTTGCACAAATCGGATCATTTCCTGATATGTGGCTTCGAACTCATCCATTCGACGCCTAAGAGCAGCATTTTCTTGTCGAGTTGCTTGAAGTTCATCTTCAATCTGATCTAGCCTGCGTTCAATTGCATCCAATCGACCCTCCAGGTCTACTCCATAAGAAGAGGAACATCTAGATACTCTTAAATGTTTTGGATTTACGCCACCACCATAAGTGATCACACGAGCACGCCGCTTTAGGACCATGCTGTTAATGGTTCTCACAAAAACCAAGAGGCCACTTTTAGTTCGTATGCTCGAGAAAAAGTTGTGGGAATGTATACTCACACAGTGCAGGTGAAAGGTATCCAATATTGGACGACACAAGAATAATCTCCACCATAAAATATTTTTCATGCCAAGATTACTACAGTTTCAAGATTGGCAAAGGATTTGAAATTATAATCAATCAAGCATCTAAAAGTATATCAAGCCTAATCAAGAATTTGGTTGAAAAGCCACCAAGCCAGAAAATCAACATGCTAATGATCTTTAAAGCCTCTGAAATTGTCACATTACCAAGAGTGCACAAGTGACATGACTCTTTGATGATACCCAAATAAGGAGACTTTCTAGATCTCTGTTAATTTGGATCTGAACTAAAAGCAAACCACGTACGATTTCCTAGATTAAATATCGCACATAAATCACTGCCTCACTTATATCCACTCGTATAATCTGCTAATTTCCCATTCCTCATCTCGTATAATTAAGTAATACCATTCCAAACATGAAACACAACAAATTTCCTCATTCCTGATGAAAGCAAAGCCAAGAGCTTCACTACTTATTTTGCAAAACACAATACTGAGAAATTACCTTTCTCTAGGGAGGGCCACCAGAAAAAGAAAGCAAGCCCAAAGATATATTTACATTAATTCTGTCTGCTCAACTAACTCCAGGGAACAAAAATTGTTTTATTAGTGAAATCGCCGCCACACTCGGAGCCAGAATAATATACATCTCCAATTTGCAGTTCTCCCAATAAATAAAAGTCTGTAAGCAAATCCTTTTTATCTCAGTTTATTCAATCATGATACAAAAGCCACAGAGACTAAGAGAAGGTCCTCTACAGCGAGACTACATCGTATATCCTCCTGTGAATTTGATATCACCACAACAACATCAAATAGACCCAAAAAACTGAGAGAAATTAAAAACCAATGTAGTAATCCTTCCTTTCATATTTTTTTATCTTTTTGAACGGGTAATCCAACATATTGCTTCAAAGGTTAATCAAATACAGAGGACAAATATACGAACTTGCAGAGGTATTTCCTGATCGATCACACATGTTTTCTACATGACCTTCAGACCATAAGTACCTCATTCTATTGCATGCGTACTCTGCACTCGCTATATACAGATGCAATTGAAAAGGGGCTTTTCCCTGTTAACTTCTACAGATATAGTTCCAGCTCTCCAGAGTTTTAAATACACAACTTAATGTCCTTCCAGTACTTCAGGTTAAAAGGCTAATCAAAGACAATCAAAGGGATGCAAACACTTCAGCTATAGAGTCAAAAGAATGTAGACTACTCTACTCCTTTCATTTCCATATTGCACATTTCCTGACGAGAAAGACAACTTAACTCAGTCTTAGGCCACAATTCGAACCCTGGACATATAGCCAACCCACATTATTTCCGAAGGCAACCTGAGTGTCGGGCTTTTAGCGTGTAGCAAGTACCAACCGATAGGTAATACCATTATAACAGCCAAGGAACCGTTGAATTGAACAAAGGGCAACGCATGCAGCTAAATAGGGACCATTAGAAACACTGCATGCCACAAACAGATCCAAAGGGGTCAAACTTCCAAATCCAAGCCGCACAAAAAATTACACGAAAACGATCGAAACAGTTCGACGATATTCACCAATATCGTACGAAACCTAGGAGCTCGAAATGTAGGTAAAAGAAGAATCACTCCTCATGGCAAGAACTACAGAAGCAGAGAAGACAGAACCGAAGCATCCACCACCGGGTCAACTCAAAAACTAAAACGGAGAAAACGAAGACGCATTGGGACAATTGAAGAGGACCCGAAGCATCAGCAATCGCAAAACAGGTGATATCTCTACACAATCGCAACCAAAACCCATGGCGGAAAAGCACGGAAATCAAGCATCGCCGCCTTCGCCCAGCCGATGTTACCTGGGAAACGCGGGGTTGCTCTCGAAATTAGGCGTCGATCACATGAAGGCGGACGGGCAGGAGGGGAGAGAGAGAGAGATCGCGAGAGCTGAGCGAGAAGACGGAGGAGAAAGAGAGAGAAAGAGAGGGGGTGCCCAAATTTCCAGTGAGAGGAAGTGTTTAGGGCACACAGAGAAAAATGAGCGAGGCTTGGGCTTGACGATAGAAATGAAGTTTATATCTAATTAAATTGGCCCACAAAGGCGTAAACAAAAACCTTTATTTCTCTTTTTATTTTCTCTTTTCCCGGCGGTGGTTGTGGATTTATTTGGGGTAAATTATTTGGAGAAAAGGCTCGTTTTTTAATTAGTCCTAGATAAATCCGGCAGCATATTGCTAAAAATGAGAAAGATTAATTTAAATTTGAAATCCACGAGAGATTCATAGAATTACATGATTATACTGTTGACTGATTTAGCATTTTCTTCATTATTAGACTAGGCAAAATAACTTAGCTTTTATTTGCAACTAAAAACAATCTACATCTATATATAGCGAGTGTAAGGCATAATTTTCTTTAAGGTCCCACCGCAATATCCTTGAAATTTCGTCGAGGATATTCGTCCATATAGAGAGAGGAGGGGAAGAGAGAGAGAGAGTCTTCTTTAGCTAATTTATGAGAGGATCGTGCAACTGCACGGATTCACAAGATATGATTTCGTGATTCACAAACTAATATTTATTAGGCTTGCTATTGGTTAAAAAAAATTGTATTTACAAAATATTTCTACTCTTAAAAAGCTTATATACTTTTTTATTATGTAATTTTCAATAGTGCATAAGGCTTATTATTTATAAATATAAAAGATTAATACATCAAAAAACCTTCAAATTAGTACGCATGTGATAAATTTACCTTATATTAATTTACGTTAAATTTTCTTGTCAAGTAGGCGAGTTGGATGACACATCATAGTTGACGGATGTACCACTTTGTGATTTTATCATATGTTTGTCATAATATAATAATTTGGGGTTTTCGCGGTATTAACCCAGTTTTATGAAAACTAATATAGGCAAATTTGTCACGGATGTACCAATTTATGATTTTCAATGGTCAAATTTTTAGTTTGTGGTAAATTTATCACAAATATATCCACTTGGATTTTTTGGGGTCAAAAAATTTGTTTTAGTAGATTTGTCACATGATTATCGAGTTTTAAATTTTTTTGTGGTATTAACCCTAACGTATAATATTAATCATTTATGTAACGAGAAAGCAAGCTCCCATGAAGTTGAACAAATTTAATTATGGCCGAATTGTTAAAAGATACTTGTTAAGCCTCTGCATCTTTAAATGCTCTATAATCATTGATTCTTTAATCAATTAATAACCGGTTAGAGGGTATGAATAGGTAGATCGATACCTTATTTTTGCCCTGAAAAAATTGTCCATGGGGTTGGTGGCGACCCAAGCAGTAATCTCCACCACCATATCATTAGGAAAAACCTCGCCCTCTTCAATCGCCATTGCTCTCGGCAATGGGGGTGCGACCCTGATTTTGATAATGAGAAAATTGGGTTTCCTTACTCTTTTTTTTTTACCTTCGATTGTACAATGTAGAAGTCAAAGAAATACGCTAAATTGATTGATGTGATCGACGTAAAGGAAACTACTTGAAACTTGGGTGATGATTGACGTATGAATTGTATTATTAAATAACGTCTAAAAATTTTAAGATTCCATTTGAAGAATGAATTGTATTATTAAATAAGCTCTATCAACATCATGACAACGACATTCTAAAATTGTTAAGCCAAACACAATTAGTCTAATGTCTTGGGGAGAATGTTCGCAAGAATGAAACTCAAAAAAATTGATAAGGGGCTGCACAAGTGGAATTTTAAGATTTCCTTAAAAAAAAATGAATGGTATTATTAAATAAGTGATAAATAGTGCTTTTTAAGATTTCATTTTTTTAAAGTCCCAAGTTCCTTTAAATGTGAGAAAGAAGAGCGGCCTATACAAATAATTCCGATAGACACGAAGGAAATCATTAAATTCTCATCGGTGATTAAAAGTTGGGCATTATGGTGGGGACTTAACTTCAAATAGAACTATTTGATTTTCATAAAATCATCATTGGGATTGACTTTAAACACATAATGATTTTGTTAGTTTATAGTTTATGAAAGGTATCCTAAAACTGTTTCATTTTGAGTTCAAAATACAATATTCACTTCCCTGAAGGAAATCATCTTGTTAACCAAGTTACTAATCTTGGAATCGATAACTGCTTCCACGCTAAATATTTTTCATTTTGACATAGTAAATTTACGACATTAAATTTGTATATTAAGCTTTTAACCCTTTTTCATTTGGGAAAAAAAAAAACATACCTACCTCCTTCTCGTCGCTACCGCTGACCAGCGACGACTGCAAGCGTTGATCGACATCTCCGTTTGCTATTGCCGACCAGAAGTGTCTTCGCTGACTCGACTCGGAGAAAACACAACACCTTCAAGTGTCTCCCTCTTGCTGATTTGATCGAACACTCGTACCGCGAATCGAATCGCAAGTCGTAGCTCCACGACTCCGTCGGAGCTTTTCTTTTCTCTTCCCTCAATTCGCTCGAAATCTATCGCGCGGAAGGCGGTTTCCAGCTCGCGACCAGCAGGGAGGGAGAGAATTCCGTCGATTGCGAGGGGCGCGAAATGGCGGTGGGGAGGGAGGAGGTGGAGATAGTGAAGCCGAGGTCGGACAAGAGGGAGTATCGGAGGATCGTCCTCAAGAACTCTCTCGAGGTCCTTCTCATCAGCGATCCCGATACCGATAAGGTCCTCTCCCAATCGGCAGCGTTCATTCTTTTTTTTCGATTTATTTGTGTGCTGGTTAATCTGTTGTCTTAGTCGGTCGGCTTGTCCTGAAAGGAAACGATGCTCTATGACGGCACTGTTGACTTAATGGATTTGGTTTTCTGTTGTCCTTGGATGCTGCAGTGTGCTGCTTCTATGGATGTCAGCGTTGGCTCCTTCTGCGATCCCGCAGGCCTCGAAGGCCTTGCGCATTTTCTCGGTAATGTTCGTGTTCTTTCTTATTTATTGAAAGCATGTGTAGCGTAGAAATTACAATCTCCGTGTGGAGCAGTGCCCCTGCGATTATCAATTACATCTGTGTTGATTTGTGTATGTGCAGTGAGAAGGATAACACTAGAATATTAGGTTCATTAAGTTTTAGTTCGAAAATGTTGATAGTTTTCACATCACCCTGACCCGCAATTCTTATGTTGAAGGCAAAGAGATTTGTTTTTTACTGGGAAATTCACTGCTCACAGATATGTTAGAGACAAATCTGGTAGAGATATAACTAATGTAGGTAATTTCCCTAAATGTAGTATTAACATTAAGTTCAAAATTGGTGCTGATTGTTTTATTGCAAAACCATGTTTCAACATCTCACACCTCTTATTCTTAATTCACAGCATGAAGCAGCCTTCTAAGAAAAGCGAACCCAGATGCATGGCTTGTTTGTGTTTCGAAAAGCTCATCTTCTCATGTTGATTTTAGAACACTAGTCCTTCGGGTATAAAATCACTTTCACCTGAAAGCGATATTTTCAGTAACGGATTTTGATCTACACGATCAACTAATTTCACCTTTGACGTTGATCCATCAGCTTTAAATATTTCCTGATTGCCTATAGTAATAAGTTGTCTGCCTGGAGTTTCTTTTTTCTTTTTGGGTTCTAGCGGCCTAAATTTCATCATGCATGTTTTTTTGCCTCAAAAGGTTTTCGGTCATATGTCTTTGAGTCCTGCCTTCTTATTTTTAATATGTTGTTGCAGAACACATGCTGTTTTATGCTAGCGAAAAGTATCCTGAGGAGGATAGTTATGCCAAGTTCATCACAGAGGTAACTGTTTACATTTTTTCTGTAATGCATCTGGCTTATCCTGTTCATGACTGAGAGTGTTACATGAGCCTGAAATGCTTGGTAGATAGTTGAGGTGCCTCCCTTCCCACTTCCCAGTACCTTTTGGATTAAACAATTAGCATAACAGACGAGTTGCTTTTTGGTCCCTTTTTTTTTTTTGTGACCCTGAATGCAAGTAACTGGAGGACTAAAAAAGAAACTAAAGTCTTTCTGATACTGGCGCTACAGACCAAACTCTTTAGTCAACAAGTCTAATTTGCAATTTTAGGATCTTAGAAACGTGCATAGGCGAGAAACAATCAAGGCTGGTTGTTCATTTTGCTTTCATTATACATGGCAATAGTTCTGTATAATGATTATGATTTCCTACTTGTTTTTGGTTATGTATGGTACGATTCTTCCACCTTTTCTTTCTGCCTTTCGGAGTTTAAATCAAGACAATATTTAACTGCTATATGCTGCAATAGCAATGCATCTGTGCTTAATGTTGGGGATGAAGTTAATCTCTTTAAGAGTAACGAGGCCAAGGATATTGTGCTATGGCATCCCGTGTGGAATCTGAAATTGCGGTCACGAGAATCGGGAGCTTGTGTTCACTTTCTTTGGCATCAACTTCTGTGGTAGTTGTACATGAACAAGGTTTCTCGAGTGTTCTCTGTCCAACCTCTGTAAATTATGGCATCTGCATCTGCTTCTTGCTTATTTTGCTCTCTTGGGATATTTGGTGGCATGGTATCTTGTTCTATATTTGGATCCTTTATCCTCAAAGAAACTCCTTGACATGTTATATGTTTTTACATGGCTGAAGTTCGTGAAATAACCCTCTATTAATTTCTTTTCACACTATGATTAGCATGGGGGTAGTACAAATGCCTTTACAGCATCCGAACACACGAACTACTATTTCGATGTTAATGCTGATAGCTTTGAAGAGGCATTGGACAGGTACATGATGAACTTCTCTTTTTTTCAATGATAGCTTAAGAATTTTCATATAACTTCTGCAGCTATCGTGTTTCTCACCTGTGGACCAGGTTCGCACAGTTTTTCATTAAACCCTTGATGTCTGCTGATGCCACAACGAGGGAAATTAAAGCCGTTGATTCTGGTTAGATTGTTTATTAGGAACCTTCAGAATCCTAATTATGTTCTTCAATGTCTTGTTTGTTTATTTGTAAATCATTTCCTACAGAGGCTCATTGTTAGCATTTTTGTTCATGCAGAGAACCAGAAGAATTTATTATCTGATGCTTGGCGCATGAACCAAGTAAGAGTTAAATTATTGATAACGCATACTGACCTTGATTTTGACAGTCATCTAGCTGCCTTAGAAAATGAACTCTCACGACGAGTCTCCTAACCAGAGCTAAATGCTAGAGCTAATGGTCTTCAACAATTAGGGCCAAGCCCTCTTTTTTTTTTTTTCATATAGGTACAAGAAAAGATTACTATAGGGCACCAAGGGGGTGCCAAACAATATACAGAAAGAGTAAAGTTACAAGACAAATGTTAAGTAATTAAATATTAAACCACGCCTTCATTTAACAGCTTAAGTTTTTAGAGCAGTTGGCTATGTTCCCATCAAATCTTTCATGGTATCAAAGCGGGGAGGTCCCGAGATCAAATCTTTCCAGGCCCGTATTTGGCTCCCCAATAAAATATTTTCACGCTTAGTTCTAGGCTAAAAAAAAAAAAAAAAGAGACTAGACTAAGCGTGGAGGAGAGTGTTAAGAGTGTCTACTAAAGCATTTACGTCCAAACATAACTCATCACTATACCAAAAGTGTAAGTCTTTCAACAAACATTCGATAATTACATAAACACATCCCCCTCTGATGAAAGAACTCTTATTACGCTCTTCCCAAATCAACCAAAGAACAGCAAGAGGGATTGAAGAACTCCTCCTTTTCTTAACACGAGGCAAACGAATACCTTGCCAAGCCTATAATTCCCGTGCAATAGATCCTCCTATAACCCAAGATTGGCCCAAGTATGCACCCAGATTATTCTTGTCCACGGACAATAAAGGAGATGTCTCACCTTCTCTGCCTCTCTTTTGCCAAAAAAAAAAAAAAAAAAAGCATCTACTGACCAGCACAATCCCTCTCTTCTGCAAATTGTGTAAGGTGAGAGTACATTCCCTAGATGCTTTCGAAATAAAAGATTTGAAGAAAAGAATCTGTATTTCTTTCTTACTTGATTGAGTAATTACAAGGTGAATATATACAAGAATAGAAGACCTAAATTAGGTAAGAAACCTATTTTAGGTATAGATCCTAAGCAGCCCCTAATCTCTATCAGTAGCTAATTTATAGCAAAATCAAATCACATAATATCACAGAATATTCCAAATAATTAGGGAGAGATTATAGGAGATTTTCCAACACTCCCCCTCAAGTTGGTGAGTGAATATTTTCCATGCCCAACTTGCTGATAATCTCCTGAAATCTCGACACTGGTAGGCCTTTGGTCAGTACATTTGCTAGCTGATCTTTGCTAGGAGTGTAGGGAGTACCTATCAAACCAGATTCAAGCTTTTCCTTTATAAAATGCCTATTTACCTCAATATGCTTGGTTCGATCATGCTGAACCGGATTGTAAGTAATGTTGATTGTTGATTTATTATCACAATAGAGTCTCATAGTTCCTTTGTGTCCCACTTTGAGGTCTTCAATGACAATCCTGAGCCACAAAAGTTCACATATCCCATTCGCCATTGCCCTGAATTCAGCTTCAGCACTAGATCTAGCAACAACATTTTTTTTTTTAATCCTCCAAGTGACAAGATTTCCCCCAGAAAAATGCAATAGCCAGATGTGGACCTTCTATCTATTGGTGGCCCTGCATAATCTGCATCAGAATAGGCTTCAAAATTCAGCTTGTCACCCTTTTTAAGCAAAATACCTTTTCCAGGAGTAGTTTTGAGGTAGTGAAGAATCCAGTAGACAGCTTGCATATGTTCTTCTTTAGGATCATGCATGAACTGACTTACAACTCCCACAACATAGGCTATGTCTGGCCTAGTATGAGACAGATAAATAAGCCGTCCTACTAACCTTTGATATCTCCCTTTCTCAACTATGCCACTCTCTCCCTGTCCATCCATTTTATGGTTTGCATCAATAGGAGTACTCACCGCCTTGCTATTGAGACATCTTGTTTCCTTGAGAAGATCAAGTATATACTTCCTTTGGGATATAAAAATACCTTTCTTAGAGTAGGCCGCCTCGATACCAAGGAAGTATCTCAACTTTCCAAGGTCTTTGATCTCGAATTGTTGAGCAAGACTACTCTTAAGAGACTTTTGTTCAGCTTCATCATTACCAGTCACAACTATATCATCTACATATACAAGTAGAGCTGTGACCATATCTTCATTTGAATTTTTGATGAACAGGGTGTGATTCCCTCTACTTTGCTTGTAACCCATCTCAAGCATTGCCTTCATGAACCTTCCAAACCAAGCTCTTGGGGACTGTTTCAGACCACATAGAGCCTTTTTAAGCCGACACACTTGATTGTTTCCAAAGTCCTTGTCAAAACCTGGTGGAGGCTCCATAAAGACTTCCTCCTCCAAATCTCCATGTAAAAACGCGTTCTTCAAATCAAAATTGCTGCAAAGACCAACCAAAATTAGCTGCAAGAGAAAGTAGCACTCGTATTGTGTTCATCTTTGCTATTGGTGCAAAGGTCCCCCGATAATCCACCCCATAGGTTTGGGTGTACCCCTTTGCGACCAGCCTTGCTTTATACCTCTCCAAGGTCCCATCAGCTTTGTACTTAAGGGTATAAACCCATTTACATCCCTCTGGTTGCTTGCCTTTGGGTAAAGTCACAACTTCCCATGTATCATTCTTCTTCAATGCATTCATTTCCTCCGTCATAGCTTGTATCCAATTCCTATCCTCAAAAGCTTCATTTACCGAGTTAGGAATAGTAATTGAATCAAGAGCAGTAATAAAGGCTTTGTGTTGAGTAGATAGTCTTTGATATGACACAAATTGGGAGATAGGGTGTTGGGTACATTTCCTGGTAGCTTTTCTCAAGGCAATGGGTAAATCCAAATCACTTAACTCTATTTCATTAGAAGAAGGATGAGTGATTTCATTACACGATAACGGTTCGGATAACGGGACTTGATCCGGTTCCGGATTGAGCTTCATCCTTCTTGAGTAAACTTGCAATTTGGTTGGTTCATTCTTAGGAGAACTAAATGATGATGATGAACTAGGCGAGAGAACTTGACGGGGGACTACGACTAGATAGAGGACTTGATGAACTTGATGAAGGACTAGGTGGACTAAGAGGGTTAGGACTAGACAAAGATGGGGAAGGAGATGAAGTTGGACTAGACGACCGACTAGGTAGTGGAGGTAGTGATTCAAACCCACTATCTTCATTAGGAGTCTCCCCTTGAAGATAGTGGTAGGAAGGAAAAAATGGCTGGTTTTCATTAAAAGTGACATCCATAGAGAAAAACTCGACGTGTTAAAGGGTCATAGTATTTATAACCTTTTTGAGTATTAGAGTACCCAATAAAGACACTTTAGAGCACGGGGTCAAGTTTGCTTCGGTTGTGATTATGAATATGCACAAATGCAACACAGCCAAAGACCCAAGGGGAAATGTGATATTTATGGGAAACATCGGGATAAAAAGTAGACAAGAGTTGTGAGGGACTTTTATTTTCTAAGCTTTTGGAAGGAACCCGATTAATAAGAAATGTTGAAGTTAAAACAGCTTCCCCCAAAAATGCTTTGGCATAGACATTTGAAAGAGGAGAGCTCGAGTAACATTTAGGAGGTGCCTATTTTTCCTTTTGGCGACTCCATTTTGTTGAGGGCTATCAACACAGGAAAACTCATGAATAATACCCTGAGTTTGGAAAAAATGATCAAGATACTAATTGAAATATTCCTTCCCATTATCAGACCTAAGTCTCCCAATTGACACCCCAAATTGATTGACTATCATTTTATGAAAGTTTTGAAAGATAGATTGAACATTAGATTTGTCTTTCATAAGATATAGCCATGTAGTGCGAGTACAATCATCGATAAAAGAGACAAACCATCTAGCTCCTGTAAAATTAGCAATTCTAGACGGATCCCACACATTAGTATGAATAAGAGAGAATGGTGTTGAAACTCTAGCATTATTATTCAAAGGAAATGAAACACGATGATGTTTTGCAATTTCACAAACTTCACAATGAAGATTTTCAACAGCAACATCTTTAAAAATGGAAGGAAACATAGTCCTAAGAAGACTAAACGATGGATATCCTAGCCGAAAATGGTGAAGCCAAATCTGAGATGAGTGGATAGGATCACAAGAGTTGTAAGAGGTACTATAACCCACAAGAGGCCAACCAGTTTTGCTCGAATCCTCAAGGTAGTAGAGCCCATTCCGTTCCTTAGCAAATCGAATCGTCCTCCCCGTTTTCAGGTCCTGCAAAATACAATAATCAATAGAGAAAAGCACCTTACAATTCAGGTCTTTGGTAAGTTAATTAATAGAAAGGAGATTGGTGGATAGCTTAGGAACATGAAGGACATTATCAAGTTTAAGTGAGGGATTTAGAGTTATGGTTCCTTGGCCAGCTACGGTAATAGGAGATCCATCTGCTATGGTTATACTCCTATTTCCTGGTGATGGTTTATAAGTTTCGAATCTAGTGGGATCGTGTGTCATATGGTTGGTTGCTCCTGAATCAAGAATCCATGAATTTGGGTATCGAGAAGCTGTTGAGTTTTCGGAAATTAGACACGCACCTGACTGGACCAATGAACACATATCAGAAGACTTAGATAGGGAGTCAAGGAGAGCCCTGATTTTACCAACTTCTTCTCTGTTAAATATCTCCTCACTGACAGGTTTATAATGATCCATAGGGGCAGCTTCACCTTCACTGGTCATGTGTGCTTGTGGCTGTCTTTTAGCTCTGCTGAGCACCTGCGCGCTTCCATAAAGCTTGAAGCAATTTTCTCTTGTATGGCGAGGTTTTCTGCAGAAACTGCACCATAAACCTTCGCTGCCCGTTGTCTTAATCGGGTCCGGTCTCCTGTTTTTGTCAGGATTTGTTTCCTCCCTAATTGCTTTCATGGCGGATCCTTCGGTGTGCTGGTCTTCAAGCATTACAGTCTGTCTGCTTTCTTCTCCTCTTACAGTAGAAAAAACTTCATTCAAGGATGGCAGCTGCTTCTTTCCGAGAATCTGAACTCGAATCTGATCGTAGTTTGCATTTAGACCTGCCAAAAACTCAAAAATCCTATCTCTCTCCATATGTTTTCGGAGAGTATTAGTGTCTTCAGCACACCTCATCTGTATATTCAGATTGTGATCTATTTCGAGCCAGAGACCTCTCATGAGATTGTAGTATTCTGTAACAGAATGGTTACCTTGTTTTGTTGTTGAAGCCTTTGTCTTGAGTTCATATATTACTGCTGCATCTTGAACTTTTGAATAAGATTAACGAACAGCTTCCCATATGTCCTTGGCAATAGGGAGAAACATGTAGTTTTTGCTGATTTCAGGTTGCATTTAGCTCCCCAACCATGACATAATTGAGGAATCTTCTTCGTCCCATGTCTGAAACTTGGGATCACTTTGTTCTGGACCAGTGCCTTCTAGATGACTGAGCTTCCCTTTTCCTTTAAGAAACGTCCTCACAATTTGTGCCCACTGAAGATAATTTTTTCCATCCAATCGGTATTCCTTTATGTTGGGAAAATCTCCGATCGATGAGTTGGATTCATCCTTAAGAGAGGACCCGGATTGGTTGGATATAGACTTCCCTGAATCTGCCATTCGGCAACTTGAATGGACAGATTATAGTAGGAGACTAAGAAGGGTTTGAGTAACGAGGGTTGTTATCACACAACTGAAGGCCAGCAATATAGCTGGTTAAGTCAGCAATAAGGCTGAGAAAAGGACTGCAATGAAGCAGCAGTAGTGAAAAAAAAACAGAGGCCGGAAATTCAGATTAGAAAACTAGGCTCTGATACCATAAAGAAAAGAATCTGTATTTCTTTCTTACTTGATTGAGTAATTACAAGGTGAATATATACAAGAATAGAAGACCTAAATCAGGTAAGAAACCTATTTTAGGTATAGATCCTAAGCAGCCCCTAATCTCTATCAGTAGCTAATTTACAGCAAAATCAAATCACATAATATCACAGAATATTCCAAATAATTAGGGAGAGATTATAGGAGATTTTCCAACAAGATTAAACTCTAGTTGTTACTCTCACTTTCCAATTAGCTTTTCGAGGAAAATCCTCATCAACAATCTTCTTTTCGGGTAAACTAAAATAAGACTTCACAGAAGAAATCCCATCTCTGCCACTACTCGAAGACAAAGTATCCACAGAAGTGAGAGAAATGTTAGACCCATACAGGAAATAGAAAAAGCTGACAAAAGCTTCAATAGTTCTCCAATTAGATTATTTTAGCTTTTGCAAGTTTCTATACAATTTCATTGTGCTGCAATAAATCACTTTTGAATTCGTAAAACGATGGTTCTATACTCCATATAGTCGGTTATCCTCTCACTTATGCTGGTGCTAACGCTGGTCCATCGGTGCAGCTTCAGAAACACATAAGCGAGGAAAGTCATCCATATCATAAGTTTAGCACAGGTGAGCATCTCAACTTTTTCTGTGTCTAATGGAGAAGAGGATGGAAGTTCTTTTGTTAAACCCCTCACTACTTGATTTGTTAATATCAGACTTGAGGTCTTAGGTATAAGAGCTTAATGGGCCTAGCTACTTGAAACCAATTTTATTTATTTTTAACTTGTAGAAGAACTCCAGTTTCATGTATGCAGTAATTGCATTCTATTGCACCATTTGTACACTCATAAAAAAAAGAAAAAGCGAGGTGATTGTCTTGTTTCTGTTATATTAATTTTCATCATTGCAAAAACATTATGCTCCTGCATATTGTAGGAAATTGGGATACCTTGGAGGTTCGGCCGAGACAAAAGGGACTGGATACCAGAAACGAACTCATCGAATTTTACAAAGAGAACTATTCATCTAATCTGATGCATCTGGTTGTATATTCAAAAGGTTTGTTCCGGATCTAGTTTCTAAATGCCGATGATTTGTGGGACAAAGAAATACTGATAACTTGGATAATTCTATCAACATTTCATATTAAACTCCGTTGCGATGGGAAAAAATTGGTAAATAATTGTCGTATTCGGGTAACTTCTTTCTCTGATGTTGATGGCAGAAAATCTTGATAAAATTCACCGTCTAGTGGAGGAGAAGTTCCAAGAAATTCAAAACACTGACAAAAGCTGTTCTCGTTTTCCTGGACAACCTTGCAGCTCAGAGCATCTACAGGTTTTGTCCTTGCGAAGATTGTTGTGCTTAGTCTAAGATTCTGTGGTTTTCAATCTCTAATTTAAGGGTGGCAAGGGTAAGACTCATTAGAACCTACTATCAGGATCTTGATTTGTAAAATTTGATCTCCAGATTCTTGTGAAAACTGTCCCAATCAAGCAAGGTCACAAATTGAGAGTTATCTGGCCAGTTCCTCCGAGATTCGTCACTACAAGGAAGGGCCTTGCAGGTATCTTGGTCATCTAATCGGGCATGAAGGAGAAGGGTCTCTGTTTCATGTCTTGAAGATATTGGGTGGGTTGGCACATCTTTACATGATTTTCCATTAACTTTCCGACGCATGCATTTGTAATTCTGAAGCAAAGTTATGTGAAGAGGGTTCATACAAAATTCTTTCGCTGATGGTTGCACAAATAGATCAATTAATTTTTTGAAGATAATGCCAATGAGTCAGTAGATCCAATCTGACTTCTTTGAGTAAGTTTTGCTTTTTCAATTTCTTGTGATAGGTGAAAGTCCTGCTCTTACTTGCTTTTAACGTCTTGCATATATACATTTGTACATTCATGTAATATTCTGCGAGTGCCTTTAGGGGCATGCAATAACGAAAACTTTTTGCAGTTATTTTAGTGTGATGTCCTTTGTTCGGAACTGGAAATAGAATCCACACAGTAGACTGATGGTTATATTGTTTGGTTGATCTATAGGTGCTTTTGATGGTTAAGTTTTACTTCCACACAAGTTGCCTCTCCCTGTTGTCTGCACCTCCGTTTCTCATCTCATTCACCTGTTGATACGGAGAAAGTATATGAAACTGGGTTGTTAGCATATTCATGTGTTTTCTCTCTTCAGAGTTTTAAATATGCAATAGAAGTATATTTGGATCCTTTTTGAAAAGTTTGAATCCAACGCAGTTAGTCATCCTTTCTCTAGCTGAAAGATAATATACATTTTTGTCATTCAATTTTAAATGGTAAATGCTCAATCGCCCGCAACACTAGCTTATGGGATGAGGTGCTACTTTTTCTCTGGATGGTTTAAAAATTTTTCTTCCTTGTAAAATAGAAAAGACAGCTGAATGTGCAGTAATTTCTGCTTTTTAACAACAGAAAAATCTATTGGCCAAAAAAAAAAAAAAAACAACTGGAAAATCCCCTGCAGACTAGAACCTCATTCTCCTCTGTATTTGGCATGAAATAACACAACAAAGGTTGTCCATAGCACTGTCCTTATACCACAATAATGTAGGCCAGCTGCAATTAGAGGTCTTGTGGCGTCCTTCCATCTTGCCCAAAGGCAATGGTTTATTGACATCTTGGTGGGGCTGCATGTGACAGGCTCCCCAACCTTGGATATTCGGATCGCGGGCCAGAGTAGCTATGGCTCAAACTAAAAGTTCTTTAGCGGGTGTGGGACCCTTATGATAATGCTCAGAGCGGTCACTAGCGCTGGTCACCTCCCCCACCCTTTTCACTTATCATAAAAGGGCAATTGTTTATCAAGATCTTACCTCTTTGACATTATTCACCCAAAATCATGTTCTTGAGACGGTTCTCTTGAATGTTCTCTTGAATGTCGCCTTTCCATAAACAATAGAATTGCAGAGCAACAAACTAGCTGGAACCACTTAGCTTATTATTTAGCGACGAAGATTTTGGGTTCCCTTTGGTAACGCTACAGACTACACTACCCTAAGCTCTTCATGGCACTGAAACTCTATGTCGGGTGACCTGGGGCCTTTATTCATACTTAGTATGGTTCAAGTAGCCTAAGTTAGCTTTTGAACATTACCCACTTTTGTGGTGGAAAAGTTGTATCTTTTCCCGGGAGGTTGAAGCTTTAGCATGTCTTTCTTTTTCTATTTTTCCTTTTAAGTTTTGGAAGACTCTGAGGTAGAAGAACTTACCTAATCTTACTATATTTCCTGCGAATTGCTCCTTCTTGCAGCTTTGTCTACACAAGTAGAAATATTATATAATGCTTTGTCTTCTCTTGCCATTTTGTGGCTTTGATGCTGCAGGATGGGCTACGAGTTTGTCCGCCGGTGAAGGAGAGTGGAGTTGGGAATTTTCATTTTTTAAAGTGGTAATCGATCTTACTGATGCTGGTCATGGTAAGTATTTTCATGTTCTTCATCCTCTCCTCTAGGTTTATCATTAAAAAAAACCTCTCTCTCTGTCTCTCTCTGTCTCTCTGTCTCTGTCTCTCTCTCTCTTATGCTTTTGTTGGATTTCTTGTCTTAGGCATGCATTCTGGCTTTTGCCAGGCCCTTCTCATTTTTTTGCATTCTCAAGTGTTCATTTGTGCGGCCATTTTCTACTTTAGTCTTTAGTGGTGTTTTTTATTACCATTCATCTGTATTTGCCTGTTGGATACTTGCTAAGTGTCCTAGAGAAAATAGGAGATAAAACTTGTGGGGAAAATGTCAATTTTTACGCTTGGGCAGTGTTTTATTTTCCCACTTTATTTTTCTGTTTAATTTGGCTTCTCAATTTGGTTCTTGACTGAAACATTGCTATTTCCCAAACTTGACAATACTGTGGTTTCATGATGGGAAATTTGGATATTGTAATTTTTTAGACGGGCCACGCCTCAAAATTGTGGAACTGCATTGACCTTTGTCTGTTGCATTTTAGAAGATGTATGGCAATTTTGGTTTGAAATTGTTGTAAGATGGAGTTGATTTTTTGCTACCAGGTACTTGAGTTGTCTCATAAGGTCCTCTTATTCCAAACACATCTGAGCTTTGACTTTTTATGGTCTCCCAGCTGTTTATAAATACTGTTTTGTCCAATAATCTATGGATAAGTTGGTTTTTCGAGGTTAATTCTGTTTTGTTGACTTGTCTACAGAACATGTGCAAGATATTATTGGATTGGTGTTCAAGTATATTGCTCTCTTACAGCAGTCTGGTGTTTGCAAGTGGATATTTGATGAGGTAGGCAAATGAACTATGTGGAAAAGCTGCTCATTTTCTTATTCATCACATGGGAAACTTTGGATAGCATACATATGAGCAATTTCTTCTGCTGCTACCATTGGTTGTCTTGTACTCAGTTTCTCATTTGGCATCTCGTACACTTACCTGCATTCAGAAAACAATAAGTGCATCACCTATTTGTGGCTGGTTAATCTTCTTGTTCATACGTTTATAGTACATTGAATATCTCAAATTGTTTTGGCGATTGCACACAAAAAGATTCGGGAAATACTGGCATAAAATAGTTATGTATTCTTTCTAAATCATTGTGATAAGTACATTTTGAAACATATCATCATGGTGAGAAATAATTATGAGCTAAGCGGTCTATTCAGTTATACTTCACTGAGACATATTAGATGAATGTCAGGCAGGTAAATCACCTATGTGTTGGCATCATTACGTACAAGATTACCAGTTAATTTCTTTTTCATTAACATGCTTTAATGTTAACTTTTTCAATAGGGTCACCTATAACTATTTTGAATTTAACGCGTTATAGTTATTGATGTTCTCTAAGTTTCCTTGGTTTTTAAGTTGTATTTTGTTGTGCAGTTGTTGATTGTCGATCTTTTATGTAAATACAAACTTTCCTTGAAACTTATACAGTCTTGTATGTGTTGATGAAGCTCTCAGCCTTGTGTGAGACTAAGTTTCATTATCAAGACAAAATCTCTCCCATTGATTATGTGGTCAGTGTCGCATCCAATGTGGAGGTGAGTTAAGCATTTGTTTAAAATCTCCCTTTTGCCTTTTTCTTCATATACATGTTTGTGGGTGGTGCCTAAGTGTTATTAAGGGCGTGCTGGAATTCCTTTGATGTGGAAGTTAACTTGACATAAATTTATTCAAAAACTTCAGTTAATCTGTAACTAGGAGCTCGTTTGGTATTGATTAAAAAAGCAAAAGGGGATTTCCCTCCAAAATGTGAAAATAGAATAAATTTAAGTTTTATGAAATATTATATTCGAATTTACATGTCAAAATTTGTTTGGAAAGGTTTCAAGTGTTCTTTAATGAACAATGGCTTATATGGTTGCATCAATTAAAAGTTCATTAAAATGTTTTGAACATGTTACTCTTTTTCATGGAAGTCCATGAGGTGAGGGCGGGTTCTGCACAACTTAAAACATAAACCTGTCCCTGAAGTAGAGTGGTCTTACACCTGCAAAGTGCTAGTTGTTCAGGTAGAATTGATTCTGAGGAGTTTGAAGGCCGTAAATTGCATGACAGGTACCTGCAAAGCTCATCTCTCTAGAATCAATATCTTCAGGTGTTTGTCTTCACTTCTTGGGGTTAGAGTAGATTAAATTTAGATGAGATGTAAGCATTTGGTTCTTTAAGTAATCCATTTTTCAGCAAGAACTTGTGCTTAAAGAGATCTTTCTCCTTTTGCATTTAATGCATGCCATGCCTGATTGAAGTGAAATCATACTGATTATTGAGTATCGGATGATTTAACAGTTTTCTTACTGAACTTTAGATATATCCACCTGAAGATTGGATTGTGGGATCATCTTTGCCTTGTAAATTCAATCCTAGCACTATACAAATGGTGCTGGATAAGCTCTCTCCAGACAATGTCCGGTGAGTCTACTACTTCTCAGAGAGGATTAAAGTCATGCTTTAGAGGCTATCAAATGAAACTTTTCGTTGTGTATAATGGCTATTTCATCGTTCTTTTCCCAGTTGCCGCATTATAAGTGCGTTGGAAGATTTATCAAAGAAAATCTGGTTTTCTGATCCCGCGTGATTTTTCGAGAGGAATCATCTTGTATACACGAGCTCTTAGAACTTGTCTCCCCTTATATTTCCTGATGCAAGAAGTTTTAGAGGGCTTAGTTCACCTGGCCCCTGTATTGATGTCACACCTACATAAAAAACCATAGGGTCAGGTTGCTTTGGTTTCTTGACTCATCAAGCTCTATAATTCTATATGGTCTGGAGCATTTGTTTGGTGGATACCTCGATCAAACCTGATGTCAATATTATTATTCTTTTCATTTTTGTGTTTCTGTATATCTATTTATTCAAAATAAAGGAAAAAATCGGGTTTTGGGTTCTGATATACCTAATTGGGACGAGTTTTGTTACCCATTTGGAAAACCTGTTTTAGGGTACTAATCAGGTTCGTGATTTTATGGGGTCAGCCATTCCAACCGACTACACTGCCATTCATTTCCGCACCTGCAAGAAGTTAAAAAAGGCAGTACTAACACGTACTCTTTCGCATGCGTGCACCTGTCCACACACGCCCCTTCACGCTGGCACCATATTGTCTGTATAGAGGCAAAGACTTGGAAACATCATCTGCATTGATATTTTTTGGCAAGATCTGCATGGTTTTGCCAATAAGGATATATAAGCACTGGTTACACCATCAAATTGAGAAATCTTTATCTGTTTAGTTTTTTATATAATGCCTTTTGCGCAAACATGGCGTGGTCCCAACAATTTTTCGACAAATAGGACAATACATCTGGAGAAAGCTGCTGCCCAACTGCCATTTCATTGCCCAATTTTGAGTTTTACCATTTCCACTTTCCAGCTTGTTCGTTGGACATCAAATCCAAAATGTCCTCATAAAATCACACTTATCCAAGACAGTAACCTTCCCTATTCACCATAAATAAGTCGCGCGATTCATAGTTATTATTAATGTATGCACTAAAAATGCTTTGCAAGGATTGCATGGTGACTATCCTTCCCTTTTTAAATTGGAATGTTTTACCTGCTTACTTCTGTCAACATTATCCTAAATAGGGATCGTCTCTTTTGTCCGACAGAATCTTTTGGGAGTCCAAGAGTTTTGAAGGGTCAACTGACATGGTGGAACCATGGTATGGAACAGCTTATTCCATGAACAGAATCTCTGTCTCTACTATACAGGCATGTCTTCCTTGTTAATCATGTCACTGATTTTCATTCTAAGTGGAGAGGTCTCTCAGATGAAGTGGCACATTATGTTTTATGATTAAAATCTTATCTTTAATTAATTTTGACTAGTTGCCAAAATTGCAGCCACCACCGTGAATATTCAGACACTTTTAGGTCTACCAATCTTCTTGTTTTTCTTTTGGTATCCTGGCGGCGTGATTCTATAGATACTTTGCAAATCAATTTTATAAGATGTCCGAGAAATAATTCCCACTATAGTCCCATCAATTAATTTTGTTATGTGTACTTGTTCAAATATAATATTGTGGCCTCTGCATTCAACTGGTTTTGTTTTTAAATGTAATATGCAGATTTCCACTAAAAGAGGGTACATAAAAGAGATTACCTTGACATGGAGTATATGTTTTTTTCTTTTGCTGGAGAATTGAAAGAATTATCCTTTATATTGTCCTTACTTGATTTGCAGGAATGGATGTCGTCCTCTCCCGATGAAAATTTGCATCTACCAGTACCAAATGTATTCATCCCTACCGACTTATCTCTAAAAATTTCAGAAGCAAAGGTGTGGTGTATAATCCGTTCTGAGCTTGTCCTATTATCTTTTAGCTCCTATCTGACTGATCTTATGAACAGATCAAATTGCCAATTCTTTTGAGGAAGTCATCATACTCATCATTATGGTTCAAGCCTGATACTGTATTCTCCACTCCTAAGGCATATGTTAGAATAGATTTCAGCTGCCCCCATGCTAGCAACTCATCTGAAGCTGAATTGCTGACTGATATATTCACGCGGTTGTTGATGGATTACTTGAATGAATTCGGTAAGATTCTAAAGTACGCTTGATATGTTCTATGATGTATTACTTGAATGAATTCGGTGAGATTCTAAAATACATGAGACAATATTTTCTAAATGGATACCTCATGCTAGGTTTCATATCAGTTTGATTTCACTGTAGCTAATCCTTTGAAAAATAGCAGTCAATGATAATGTGATCTTTGTAACTTAGAATTTAGTCCCTCTTCTTCTGGAAATCTGTTCTTCTATCTCTGTGTGTTTTACTTTAATCATATATGGCTGGCTCTCTCCTTAATTTTCCTTTTTGGGTATGGTTCAGCTTATTATGCACAGGTTGCTGGCCTTTATTACGGTGTGCATCACACCAACACAGGTTTTCAGGTACTAGTTTTCAAAATAAGCTGGTTTTAGTTTTGTTAAGCACAAAAAGACTGGGGAAATGCTTTATGCTTTTCCTTCACTCAGTTTTTCTGTCCTGGAAAGGTCCTTGAATTTTTCTGAATGGAAATAATATGGGCAAGCAATTCTTTAGAGTGCCCTTGTCTCTCTTGCATATGCAGTTGCGGACATTCTATGTGCTGATCGTATGTTTTATTACTTAGGTCACTGTGGTAGGTTATAATCACAAGCTGAGGATATTGCTGGAAAAAATCATCGAGAAAATAGCAACCTTTGAAGTAAGACCTGGGAGATTTGCTGTGATCAAGGTTAACTTTTAGCGCTCTCTCTCTCTCTCTCTCTCTCTCAATATCTGCACCCTTTACCTTCTGTCTCCCTCTCCCAATATCTGCACCATTTACCTTCCTTCCTTCCGTCCGTCTCTCTCTCTCTCCTCTCTCTCTCTCTCTCTCTCTCTCTCTAATATCTGCACCCTTTGCCTTCTGTTTTTGCACAAGTTACCTTAGTCATTTTCTCTCTGCCTGTATATGTTACAGGAAGTGGTGATGAAAGATTATCAGAATTTTAAGTTTCAGCAACCTTATCAGCAGGCTATGTACTATTGCTCGCTAATACTGCAAGATAACACTCGGCCCTGGACAGAACTACTTGAAGTTCTTCCTTCCATTAAGGGTGAAGATCTCTCCAACTTTTTGCCCCTAATGTTATCTAGGACCTTCCTGGAGTTTTACATAGCCGGTATGTAGTCATCTAC
Source organism: Rhodamnia rubescens (assembly GCA_021437795.1). Classification (NCBI taxonomy): domain Eukaryota; kingdom Viridiplantae; phylum Streptophyta; class Magnoliopsida; order Myrtales; family Myrtaceae; genus Rhodamnia; species Rhodamnia rubescens. The sequence goes on from JAILYA010000017.1 coordinate 471,880, forward strand.
AGCTTCATTTTACAATCTGTGCTAGATCACTGCCATCCCTTTTTGAGTTTTAATTATTTCTTCTACCACTTGTCTAGGGAATGTTGAAAGTGTTGAAGCAGAGTCTATAGTGGAGCATATCGAAAACACTCTTTTCCAGGGTCCACAGCCAATATGTCAACCCTTATATTCATCCCAGCATCTGACAAATAGAGTAGTTAAACTTGGAACTGGATTGAGTCACTTCTACTGTGCAGAAGGCCTAAATCCAAGTGATGAGAATTCTGCTCTGGTGCACTACATTCAGGTAGCTCCGTAACTTGATTTGCATTTGCAGGAATGAAAATGTCAAGATGTAACCTGAAAGCTTGGCATATATCATATCTCCGAATGGAAGATCACTTTAGCTGTTGCTCTCCTTGTCAATCTTCACTTGTTGAGACTTTAGATTTAGAATTCATGTGTGGTTATTCTCGTTCCTTTGTCTTGAAGTGAGTGTAAGGCTTTATTCTTGTCTTCAGGTTGATATAAATAGCATTTATTGGACATCATTAATTCCGTTTTTTTACTTCCTGTTTTATCCTCCGACATTTGGTAAATTTAAACATTAGAAGTTTGTCTTATTTTCATTGCCAAGTGCATATATTATTGCCTAGTCTGTCAGTCCAGTGTTGGTTTCTCCCATTTGCTGTTGGTGATTGGAAACTAGCTTGTGGATTTGGTAAGGATGCCATTGGATCTCTAGTTGAGGGGGTTTGACAAAAGTACATCTAATATTTGATAAGTCGTATATTCTTAAGGATCCCGTAATTTTGAATGTATAAACTTGCTTTTTCGATGTCAATGTCAACTAATGTATGTTTTATTTCTTGCTCTGAAGCTGTTTTTTGTTCTTCTGTTGTCTGTAAGTTGATTTACTTCTTTCATGTTATTGCTTCTTGACATATCTGTATACCTTTGCCAAAATCCTGAAATGGTAATTAACCTGGAAAATGATAGTGTCTAGCTCCCCCTCCCCCTTCCGCTCCTTGCTTGCTTCTCCCTCTCTTCTTCTGGCATGACTATGGTTATGTTTTGCTTTTTTATTTTTCAATGTCCTGCTTCTTTGATTGGCTGTTTGATTGATTATGTAGGTTCACCGGGATGATGTCGTGATGAATGTAAAACTTCAGCTTTTTGCTCTAATCGCCAAGCAACCGGCATTCCACCAGCTTAGATCTGTGGAGCAGCTTGGGTACATAACCGTGCTTATGCAGAGGTACTTAAGGCACTCCTTGACCTACAAAGTTTACATGCATTGTTGCTGTTCCTCATATTTCTTGTGTCCTTCAACATAGGAATGATTATGGAGTTCGTGGACTACAATTCATAATCCAATCCACAGTGAAGGTGACTAGCAACATTTTGTTTGTCTTTTGGGACCCTGGTCATTGCCTCATATTTTAACTGTCCATCTTTTCAGGGGCCAGGGCATATTGATTTGAGAGTTGAGGAATTCCTAAAAATGTTCGAAATCAAACTATCTCAGATGACAAATGAAGAATTCAAGGTGAGTCAAATGATGCTTGCATTTGGAAAGTACATCAATTGAGGGCGCCAACCTAGATTGGCATAATTAAATGGTTGAATAATTCAAAATTGATATCAAATAGGAATACATACCGAATTCAAAGATTACACATTGAATTTGTGGTATTAGATCAATGACGAAAGTAGTTTCGTGATGCTTGGAATGTCCAAGGTACATCAATAGAGTGAAAACCTTGAATGATGTAGCCAATTCTATGATGGTTAAGTTCATCAATGATACACTCGACTAAGTAGTGTAGATGTTCATATTGTCACTCTTAAGAATTCAGCCCGCTTTTCTCTTCAGTTAGAATCTGCATCAATGTTGGATGCAGACTTGACTGCTCAATAGAGGGCACAAAGAAGGGAGAGTGAGCTGATGTTCTCTGTCAGTCCATGCACAAATACTGCTTCCAAGTCTTGTTCTTCTTCTTCCTGATGCCTCCTATTGAAGGAGTGATAGAACATGTACCTGAAAAAAAATTGCATCAAGCACTTCCTCAGTTCCTCTTCCTGGATAGGCTAATGGGCTAGTGATGGTGCATGTAGCCCCCAAAAGAAAATTTGCACCAAGAATCTTTTGGGATTTTTTTTTTTTGGGTCAGTAATCTTTTGGGAGTCTATATGAGAAATACTCGATAGGAAAATTCTCTTGCAGTGGTGTTTCATTTCTGGGGTAAAAATAACAACCGAAGAGGTTCTCAGCTACAATATTTACTTAATGAGACATTTCTTTCTTAGTAACTTTCCTAAAATCCAGCCCATTTTCAAGATTTGTACTCGAGTGGATTTTCGTATTGAGTATTTTGCAAAACAACTGTGCCATCTTTAGCTGGGAGACATAGCATGGTCAAACTAACTGTTTCCCTATCATATGCAGAGCAATGTGAATGCGTTGATCGATATGAAGCTCGAGAAGCACAAGAATCTGAGGGAAGAATGTGCATTCTACTGGAAAGAAATTTCCGACGGAACTCTGAAATTTGATAGGAGAGAAACTGAGGTATGAACATCTTTCTAGACTATACAACTAGGCAAATATACTGTAATTGGTTTTTTCTACTTTGACCAAAAATATGGGTGGACCTTCCACCACTAAGAGATAGTAGTTAGAAACACGACTGAAATTAATGACAGCCTTTGTTTAGTGCGAAATTCTCAAGCCAGACTTCAGTAATAAAGTAATAAGTTCTTACAAATGATATGGGAACAGGTAGCAGCGCTGAGACAACTAACGCAGGAGGAGTTGTTGGATTTCTTCAATGAATATGTAAAAGTTGGCGCAGCGAGAAGAAAGACGCTATCCATCCGTGTTTATGGGAGCCTGCACGCATCTGAGTACCCGACTGACAAAAACCAACTGGTTCAACCATCCTCGACTCAAATCGAGGATATCTTCTGTTTTCGAAGATCTCAACCTCTTTATGGCTCGTTCAAAGGGGCTTATGGTCGAGTGAAGTTGTGAGGTATCAATACTTGTCTTCCAGATGAAGGAAGTCCATATTATTAAACTGACAGTATTTTGGAATAGAAGGAACCTCCAGAGTATTCTGCATTAGAAATGGATAGTCGGGGTTGGAAACCCTCCATGAACGGGGTACCTCATTCATACAAGGCCTACCTGCTGGAGCACAAATTTCGTCCATTTATTCGTCTAATACCCTTGATCTTTGAGGCGGAGAAAATATATGCCTCTCGCTTTTTTCTCGTTATAACCTGAGTAAGTACAGAACGAAATTTCTACTGTTATTTACCTCAGCTCTGAAACCTCTCCACAGAGGGCACCAGAAGCTGACAGTCAATTCGGTAGTATGTTTTGCCAACCCTTTCTTGTTTTCTCTTCTTTTTTCTGAACAGTGGTCATTGCTTTTGAGGTTTTCAACTAAACGGAGAGGACTGAGTCGAACGGGAAGGTGAAAATTGTATTCCTTGGAAGAAGTCGTCTTTGATATGATAACAACTACACGACTTAAAGTTCCAATTATCGTATTCGTGCACTCATTAAAAGCAATTGAAGATACCAATGCGCTCATCATTCTTTTAGTTCAATCTCCGTTTCCTCATCATAAAGACTATAGATAGCCATTGATATCATCGTAGTAGTTTATAGAAATTGCTTTGCTTCTAATAAACAATAAAGCAGTAGGATATTAGAAAACTATAGGACATTGATTGTCGGTTGGGACTTGTTCATGATACGAGGAGGTTAGCAATTTAATGTCGGTATCGAAGTTAAAATAGTTTATTGTATACCCTCTTTATAATATAAATTCTGAGTACCAAAAGGGGCGCTTAAGTCGTGAAAAGTGTATTTTCCATTTGTCTCCTTTGTTAGTATCCGAGCAGATATTCTAACACACAATTCCTTGAACTTCTTTGAGATCCTTTGTAGATAAATCACGCAGTAATAATACCTGATGTAATCGCCTTATCAAAAATGAGATGCTAAAGCACGTTAATAGGATACAATTCATTGCGCGGTTAAGTACTACTACTGAATGTGGTAAGTAAGAATGACTTATTATGTTAGTTAAGTGATAGGACATATAGTGTAAAGTAGAATCTTATCAATAAGCGGTGCTATAACATCTCAGTTCGAGTCCGATGATATTGTCGAAACTTTCAAGTAATACTCACTATCCCATACAATAGAAATTTATTCTCTACTTTTTTTTATTCTCATTTTCAGTATTTACATATTTCGGCTCCTAATATTCAATGCTTTAACTTTCAGCATCTATTTTTTAAATTTGATTTTATTTTATGTTTAGGATTTATACCACGAAAAACCTCAAACTCATACACTTGTGAAAAATTTATCTCAAATTAATTTTTTGAACACAAAAAACTCCAACGGTATACATTTGACAAGTCTACCTTCCATTAGCTTCCGTCAAATTTCACCATTAAATTTGCTGACTTGGATGACACATGTGATTTGTTATGGTGACGCTTCTGTGGTAGTTTACTAAGTCTATGTGGAAATCCCATAACATTAATACCACAAAAAATTCTAAATTATATACTTGTGATAAATTTCCCCTAAACTGGTGCATCAATTATAAATTTACCCAAACTCATTTATCGTAACGAATTTACTCCAAACTAGTACACTTATGACTAACTTATCCCAAATTTATTTTTTTGGTCATCTAAAAATCTCAAACTAGTATAATTAATATGCCGAGAAAAACATTCAAGATGTATATGCCAAAGAAATTTATAAAAGAAAAGCCACAAACGATCAAAAAGTGCAAAAGAGAAAGTGGAAGGTGCACTGCCTTAAAGACTTCAAAGGCAATGTTAGAGAAATCCAGAGGATAAATTAGATTGCACATTACAACTCGGCCCTATTTTAGAGTATTGACGGAGGGTAGATGTGTCACGCGTGTACCAGTTTTGAATTTTTGATGACCGAAAAAAATTATTTTGGGATAAATTTGTCATGGATGTATCAATTTGAGGTTTGAGGTGATCGAAAAAATTAGTTTATAATAAATTTATCACATGTATTTTCATTTGGGATAAATTTGTCATCGATATATCAATTCGGGATAAACTTGTCGCAAGTGTACCCATTTGAAGTTTTTCATGGTATTAACCTATGAAATTTCCACGTAGACTTAAACCACGTCACCGTACCAAGTTACATGAGTCATCCATGTCAGAAAATTTAACGGTAAAACTTGACCAAAGTTAATGATTGACCAAAGTTAATAGATGATAAATTTATCACAATTGTATAAGTTTGAGATTTTTTATAGTTAAAAAATTAATTAGGATAAATTTATCACAAAAATATCAATTTTGAATCTTTTGTAATATTAACCCAGCATTTCAAGAATCCTTTCTTTTCCCACCAAGGCCCCCTTCTTACACAACGAAATATTTAAATGTGCAGCGACCCGGTAAATTTCGCGGGAAAGAAAAGTGGGGCCTACACGCGTACCTCCTTCCCGTCGCTGATGACGACGAGCGGCGACTGTTGTCAGCGACGACCATACATTTCCATGTCGTCGCTAACGCTGGCCAGTGTCTCGACTTGACTCGGAGCATTCCATCTCCTTCGTTTCACTCGCCTGCACCTGAATGTCTTCACTCTCTCTCTCTCTCGCGGATTCTATCGAACGCTTGTACCGGTACACCGAATCGCTAGTCACGGCTCCACCGCTCCGTCGGAGCACCTTTCTCGTCCCTCAACTAGCCCGAAATCTCTCTCGCTGAAGAAGATTTCCAGTTCGGCGACGAGCAAGGGAGGGAGAGAATTCCGTCGATCCCATCACTCTTTGGTGATCGCGAGGCGGGAAATGGCCGTGGGGAGGGAGGAGATGGAAATAGTGAAGCCGAGGTCGGACAAGAGGGAGTACCGGAGGATCGTCCTCGAGAACTCTCTGGAGGTCCTTCTCATCAGCGATCCTGAGACCGATAAGGTCCTCTCTAATCAGCCGCGCTCTTTCTTTGTACATTTATTTTTTTGTACTGGTTACTCTGTTGTTTGTCTGTCGGCTTGTCCTGCAAGGAAACGACGCTTTATGACGACGCTGCTGACTTAATGGATGAGGCTTTTGTTGTCCTTGGTTGCTGCTTCTATGGATGTCACTTCTATTGTACAGAAGGCCTAAATCCAAGTGACGAGAATTCTGCTCTTGTGCACTATATTCAGGTAGTCATTAGGTGCGAAATTGTCAGGATGTAACCTGAAAGCTCGGCATATATGTTATCTTCACAATGAAGTTCATTTTGGCTTTCACTCTCTTGTCAATCTTCACTTGTAAAGACTTTAGATTTAGAATTTACGTGTTCTTAGTCCTGTCCCTTCGTCTTGAAGGGACTGTAAGGCTTAATTCTTGTCTTCAGAACATATGAAATAGCATTTATCGGACATTATGAATTCATCTTGTTACTTCCTCTTTTGCACTTCGACGTTAGGGATTTCAAAAATTAGGAGGTTGTCTTATTTTCACTGCCACGAGCATATACTCTTGCCCAGTCTGTCTGGTCGAGTGTTTTCCCATTCACTGTTGGTGATTGGAATTAGCTGGAAGACCAGAAGATGGACTTTTTTCGTTTTTGGTAAGGATGTCATTGGATCTCTAGTTGTCTGGGGCTTGACAAAGGATACGTCTGAATATATTATTATTTGATTACTAGTATACTCTGAAGGTTCCCATGTTTTAATATGAATGTACAAACTTGCCTTTTCAATGTCAATTTTTACTCATCTATGTCGATATACATAAATATACTCTTACTTTGCAACTGTTCTTTGTTCTCCTGTTGTCTGAGTTGAATTACTTATGTCATGTTATTCCTTTCTTGACAGATTCGTCTTCCTTTGCCAAAATCCGAAAATGAGACTGTCTAGCGCCCCCTCCCACTCCTCTCCCTGCTTGCTTCTCCCCCTCTTCTTCCGGTATGACTATTGTAATGTTTTGCTTTTTATTTTTTCAAAGTCTTGTTTCTTTGGAAGGGCTTTGATGTGCTATATGATTGATTATGTAGCTTCGCCGGGATGATATCGTGATGAATGTAAAGCTTGAGCTTTTTGCTCTTTTCGCCAAGCAACCAGCATGTCACCAGCTTAGATCTGTGGAGCTGCTTGGCTACTTGACCATGCTTTAGCGGAGGTACTTAAGGCAATCCTTGACCTACAAGGTTTTTATGCATGGTTGCTGTATCTCATACTTTTTATGTCTCCTTCAACATAGGAACGATTATGGAATTCATGGACTACAATTCATCCTCCAATCCACAGTGAAGGTGACTAGCAACATTTTGTTTGTCTTTTAGGACCAAGGTCATTGCCTCATTTTAATTTGTCACAGTGATCAGGGGCCTGGTTATATTGATTTGAGAGTTGAGGATTGCCTAAAATTGTTCGAAAGCAAACTATCTCAGATGACAAATGAAGACTTCAAGGTGAGTAAACGATGCTGGCATTTGGAAGGTGCATTAATCGAGTGACAACCTAAGTTGGTAAAATGATATGGTTGAATAATTGAAAATTGAGATCCATTAGGAATACATATCGAATGTAAGATTACCTGTTGAATTCTGGTATCAGATCTATTATCGAAATAAGTATTTGTGATGCTTGGCATGTGGAAGGTACATTTAGAGTGAAATCCTTGACTGACGTAGCCACTTCTATGAGTATTCCCTGGTTTAGATAAGTAAGGATATTCTCAACTAAGTGGTAAGTAGTGTAGATATTCATGTTACTACTCTTAAGATGTCAGCTTGCCTTTTCATCAGTAAGAATCCACAGCAGTGTTGGATGCAGGCTTGACTGCTCAATATAGGGTACTCAGAAGGGAAAGTGAGCTGATGTTATCTGTCGGTTTCTTTGGAGAAATATTGCTCCCAAGCCTTGTTCATCTTCATCCTGAATGCCTCCTAGGGAAGGAGTGGTAGTGCATGTACCTGAAAAAAATTGCATCATGAACTTCCTCAGCTTCTTTTCCTGGATAGGCTCATTGACTAGTGATGGTGCATGTACAAAAAAAAGGCGCATTAAGAATCATTTCGGACCTTATATAAGAAATACTCAATAGGAAAGTCGCTTGTAATGATGTCTTATTTTCTGGGGTAAAAATCACTTCCAAAATTACTTAATGAGAACTTCCTTTCTTACTGACTTTCTTCCGATACATCCCATTTGCAAGATGTGTACTCAAGTGCATTCTTGTGTCAAGGATATTGCAAACTAACTCTGCCATCTTTAGCTGGAAAGCATATCATGGTCATACTAATCGTTTCCCTATCATATGCAGAGCAATGTGAATGCGTTGATTGATATGAAGCTCGAGAAACACAAGAATCTGAGGGAAGAATGTGCATTATACTGGAAAGAAATTTCCGACGGGACTCAAAAATTTGACCGGAGAGAACCTGAGGTATGAACGACAACTTGGACTAATTATATAGGCAAGTATTCTGTAATTGTTCTTTCTGCTTTGACCATTGAGATGGGTGGAGCTGCGAGCGCTAAGAGATAGTAGTTGGAGAAACACAATTGAAATTAATGATAGCCTTTGTTTAGGGCGAAATTCTCAAGCCAGACTTCGGTCATAAGATGTTCAGTTCTTACAAAATGATATGGGAACAGGTAGCAGTGCTGAGACAGCTAACGTAGCAAGAGTCGTTGGATTTCTTCAATGAATATGTAAAAATGGCCGCAGCTAGAAAGAAGACACTATCCGTTCGTGTTTACTGGAGCCTGCAAGCATCTGAGTACACGATTGACAAGAACCAACCGGTTCAACCATCCTCGATTTATCTTCTGTTTTAAAAGATCTCAACCTCTTTATGGCTCCTTTAAAGGGGCTCATGGTCGAGTGAAGTTGTAAGGTGTCCATACTTGTCTTCCAGATGAAGAAAGTGGATCATGTTAAGGGTCTCTCGAAATAAAAGTACTATGGAATAGAAGGAACGTTGGGACTATTTTGCATTAGAAATGGATACCGTCGCGTCACGTACCTCATTCATACAGGGCCTACACGCTTGAACTTAAATGCCGTCCATTGTTTGCACTTTTTCTTCCATTGCAACGTGCATAAGTGAAGAACGACGTTCGTTCTGTTATTTAGGTCAGCTCTGAAACTGCTATACAGAGGGCAGCAGAAGTCAATTGGCTTATATACAATTTCAGGGACTCGGTTGTATATTGGTGAATCTGAAATTTGATGTGATGGTGTCTTCTCATTGACATGTATTTTGTGGGGTGACCTTTCGTGTTCCGTTTGTATGTGCCTTAACGAGCAAAATGGGATTCCCCGCTAAGGGAAAAGGTAAAATGAGATTTGCCTTGGGTGTGTGATTTGGTTTTACTTACTATTTTCATGTTTCGATCGAAAGAAAAAAAAAAACTATTTTCATGTTGATGGTGTGACATTTTTAAATGCTGAACAACGAAATTCTATAAAGCATATATGCATTTCACATTAAGTGACTACGATTTCAGTGCAACTTTTGATGGCCATTCAAGAAAAAGGAAAAACAAAAGCAAATGCAAACTCAGTTTCGGAGCACAAAAGTTGAGGAAAATTACTAAAAAAGTTTTGAATATATTGTATTTGTGTCAATTCGATCCTAAACTTTTTAAATTGATCAATCTTTTGACAATTTTCTAATGTAATCCATCTAGTTAATTTTGCCCGAAAATTGTTGATGGCATGGCCGACAATAATATGGATAATTTTTATAATTTTTTCCATTTTTCCTTTTTATTTTTCTCTTCTTTCCATCTACGGTCTGCTGCCCTAAAGAATGGCCGGTGACCTCCACCAGCCATAAGTGAGGGCCGCGACGCCCTTGCTTGGCCTATATCTAGTAAGGGCGTCACGTCACGGCCTAGGAAGCACCGACACTCTTTGGGGGTCTACATGTCATGTCCGACGCTTTTCGACATACGACCGACACGTGATCGGCTCTCCATGCACGCCATTGAACGCGAGTTCAAGATCTCGACACGCCATTTCGACATGCACGTAGTTAAATTTAAGCATTTTCATTAAATTAAGGGTGAAAATAAAAATTCTTCAAAAAGATATATATTTAAGTCATATACCCAAATACCCCAACATTAATATACCCAAACTAGCCCAAAAAAATCTAATCGAGAATTCCTAACATAAAAAGAATAAAAAGAAACCCACCGTTGATATTTATAATTACATGATAAGTACAATGTGTTCCAACGTGTCGAAATTCTTTATTTTTTTGAAAAATGACGTGTCATGTCGTATCGTATTGCGTGTCGAGTATTAGTGTCAATGCTACTTAGCATCGCCCAAGGCCATCACTAGGCCGCAACACCATCGCCGGCCTCATTTAAAAAATAACGGAAAATGGTTAAAAAAGAAAAAAAGGAAAAAGAATAATTTAGAAAAATTAATAAAATTTCACAAAAGTTGTCCGTGTTAGTCGCCATATCACATAGAACGGTTGAGTCCACGTCAATAATATCCGGCGCAAATGAATTAAATTTATCAAATTAAAAGTTTATGATTGAATTGGCATAAGTGTAATTTGTTTAGTAATTATTTCAAAAACAGGAAAGAAGAGAATACAGAAGAAATCTACATTCCAATTTAGTCAGCCATTCGACCGAACAAAAAAAAAAAATAGTCAGCCAGAAAGGGAATAAAAGTTGATGATGACGAGTAGTCCACTCAGCCAAAGATAACAATTGCCCCCGCCGCCTCACCCCCGCCCCAAAAACAAAAAGAAAAAAAGAGAGGATAACAATGGTCATCCCGGACTCCACCTCTCCTTGTTCTTCGTTTTTCTGTCAAAACGATGGTCGATGTTTTCGATCGGACAGAAAGAACCGAATCATACGGGAAGATAAAAATTTCCGTGTCTTAACATTTCTCCAAAAAAGTCTCCTTTGACAAGAGAACGGTCAGATTCATTGTTTACTTCTCTGTAAGAATCCATTTATCTTGGTACAGCAAAGATAATTAATTAATAGTCCATTTTGATTATATAAGCCATCTGCAATAAATTATTAAATGTATTTTTAATAGCAGATCTTGCTTGATCGCGACACCTCAAATATATATATATATATATATATATATATATATATATATATATATATATATATATAGAACGTATAAAATTAAACCCAATCTTTAAGTTGCTGTCATCTCGTATTTATCTGTATAAAACAAGGTCTATATTACCATGTCTGAATACAGATGTTTAAGATTGTTCGGATGATACACATAATTAACGATTCTGATGGAGTCGTTTTGTGTGGGTGCGAGTCAGGTATGGCCCCACTCAGGAGCTGGAAATTTCTCCGAAAGACCCGTTGGCGGACAGCATGGTAGAAGATTGAATTGCCAAGACTTAGCTTGAGCCAGGATTTTGTGGGATTTTTATTTTTATGTTTGGCCTTGTCTGTTCTTAACCAGGAAACTGATGTGGTGCACTTAGTCGATAAGGAAAGAACGACAGCGTACTAACTTTCTGTCAAGCCAATCACGCACGCCCATTTCGAGTCGAGAAAATTCTTATGTTCAGAGACGGTGGGCTGAGCTCAAACTGGTAAAAGGAAAAGGAAAAACTCTTCCTTTGAAGCTTTTCTTGATCGCAGAGAGCAAGAATGGGCAAAACTATGGTGGATCGTGGCATAATCAAGGCCAGAAATGACAAGAGAGAGTACAGGAGGGTCGTTCTTGAGAACTCCCTGGAGGCCCTTCTTGTCAGCGATCCGGACACTGATAAGGCAAAAATCAATGCTTGAAACAGCTAGCAAGCTAAGCTGTTTCCCTTTCTTTCTCGTTTCTTGATTGAAGCACTTTGATGACTTCTTGGTGCCTTTTCGCTTGTTGTTGGATTAGATAAATTTTCTAAAGCTGTGTTGTTTTTTGTGCTCAGTGTGCTGCTTCTATGGATGTGGGTGTCGGCCACTTCAGCGACCCTCCGGGCATCGAGGGTCTTGCTCATTTCCTTGGTACCTACTGTTTTGCTGTCTCTTTCTTCGAGTAAAGAACATTATTGCAGTAGGCGACTGTTTAACCCAAAATAGTTGGACGGGAAGACTGGTCGATTGAGCTTGTTTTCAAAGGTTGCCTGCAACTCACATTGCTCGAACCGCGTTGCTAAGTAGAAAAAATCAAGAATAAGAAATCTGACTTAAATCGTAGCATCACCACCACCTGGACTAACTGCTATAATTGTGCTCCGATATCATAAGAGATCCCCGCCTTTTTGTTACTTAAAAAGTTCCCTGCACGAAACTTGAAGGTGACTTGAATTTAGAAGTCTCCTTCTGTTACTTTCTTGGTATCATGATGATTTTGCTCATCTTCTCGACCAAGTATGACTTTACCTGTTGCAAAGAAATTAATTGACTGCCAAATGCATGCCCTTGTTTGCAAGTGGAAGGTACCCTGCCTTATTTACATATGCTTCCAATTCGAATGCATCACATGCAGAGCACATGCTGTTTTATGCGAGCGAGAAGTATCCAGAGGAGGATAGTTTTGACAAATACACATCTCAGGTACCGCTGCTGACCCTAAAAGGTTCCTTTTGTTTTAGCTGCTAGTCTACACTTTGCTTACACAAGTAAATTGTGGAGCTCAAAAGGACAACTACATTTGCGGAAACTCAGCAACATGTTTAAAGGCTGCACTAATATTTCTAGCATGTAGGCAAATCTATGCTTCTCTCCTGTATAACTCAGTTTCATGATAATAAAGGATTTGTGACTCCGAAAGTGTTTTCAATTTGGAAGCAGAGACCCAGATTTTGTTAGCTGTATTTCCACAATTACTCCTGTACCTGTTCTACCTGGTAAATACAGGTTAGCCTTTTTCAAATGGATGTTACATGATAACAATTAGTTGACATGCTGATGTATCTCTCTGTTATTTCTTCAAGAAATGGATACAAACCTCAATCACATATAGTTCCTATAGCTTTGGTCCTTAATTTGAAGGAGAGTCTCAACTGTCCGTAACCTGCTCGATGCATTCTGGTGCAATTGGACCACCCTTCCTGTACCTTTGATAATTTAGAAGATTAGTAAATAGATCTGTTCTGGTGACTCGAAAAGCATACGAAGTATACTCACATTTCAGATCCTGTACGAACTGCCAAGGACTTCTGCTAGATTTAAAACTGTCTTCAATTTTTATGTTTTCATTTAGCTTTCTTTGCCTTAATTCGGCCTTCTTTGAATGTCTTGCTTATTTTCCTATTTAATATGCACAGCATGGAGGAGGAACAAATGCTTTGACAGGTTCTGACCATACCAACTATCATTTTGTTGCAAATGCTGATTGTTTTGAGGAGGCTTTGGACAGGTAGGTGGTAGTTTCGTATTCTCTTGCTATCCAACTGTTCCATTTAGTGAATCTCTGAGTGTTAGTTTCTTATGCAGATTTTCTCAGTTCTTTGTCAAGCCATTGATGTCGTCCGATGCTGTGAAGAGAGAGATCAAAGCTGTTGATTCTGGTGAGTATGCTTCACTGCAATTCGGAACACTTTCTTCCTCTGTTTAGCTCGAAGAAATAATATCACGAAAATCTATACTAGAGCTCCATCTGAATATGACTAACCGCTTCTTCCTTTTCTCTTACAGAGTTCCAAAAGAACTTCCTTTCTGATTCTTGGAAAATAGGCCAGGTACCACTTGGTCATCTGCATTTTGCCTTACACCTTACATAGATTTTGACACCTTTAGAATAATCCAAAGGTTGATTTAAGGGTGCTTCAGTTTTTGCATCCATCGCAGCATGTTCAGCACTTTTTCAATGTTATTTGTATTTTTAATCTACTTCTACACAAAGGTTCCTTTCATACTCTTTTTCTTCGCTGTGCGTCTTTGCTAAGAATAGTTACAAAACTTATATTTCACCCAGTGACTTCATGTTGTGTTGAATGTTGATACCAACATGCTTTGTTTTTCCACTGTGGGATGGTCATATTGTTGATATTCGATGAGTTCTGACTCAATGTCTTTTTATTTGTTTCCCTCCATGCAGCTTTGGAGCCATCTGAGCACGGAAGCACATCCCTATCATAAATTTGGTACCGGTAGGTACTTTATGACAAATCGACTTTAAGCCCATTCTTGCTAAAGCAAAGCCCTTCTTCGTCAGACCATTTCCTCATTGGGGATTCGTTGTCATTTAGCTTAGGTGTGTGAAAAGGATATGTTATAAGTTCCCTAGTTCCTATGTGGTGGAAGAGACCGTGTGAAGTGATACTCAAATAAAGACTCCCCCCAGGACATTACATCATTATGCCTTTGGAGGTCTTGGCCATGTGGTCTCAGGAAAGGCCACATATTTAGCTGCACAAATAAGTTGCCTATGCTGCTTTGCTTACCAGCCACTCTTACGATAACCATTCCATTTGTCCTCGCATAAAAATATCAGTCTAGTGTTTCTTCATTTTTTTCCTCCTCAAATGTGACAAATTTTTCAGGAACTCGCTGCCTAGAAATATATCACATTCTGTGACCAGACAAACGGTCTTAATTGCGCACTCAACCACGTAGGACAAAGGCTAGCGTGAGACCCAATAAAACCCTCTAAGTTTGAAACCATCTTATATCGCTGAAGCAACTATCTTCATCTTTCAGATGAGTAAATGTTCAACACAGTACGAATGATTTGTCTTTGTAGAGTAGATCTCCATGTTTAGGGAGTACTTGTGCGTTAGTAGGTTCTGATTCGGACCAATTCTTACAAATAATGGGCAAGTCAATTGAACTGGTTAATAAGCTCCTATCTGGAGCTAGTACATTTATCATGCAATTCATACCTACAAGCCAGCATCAAACACATTATTTTTCGGATTATTACTAGTGCTATATACTTTTTGAGAAAATAAATGGCTTGATAATTCTATATGCTATTTTTGTTTCCAGAGAATGATACTGAGCTTTTTTCCTTTTAAATAAGACTTCAGTATTCAATTTATGAATTGGAACCAAATAAGATGCTTCCTATGGAATACGTGACACACTGTACCCTGTGAATATTTCACTACCTTAGGAAACAGACAAACTCTAGAAGTTCAACCGAAGGCAAATGGGATTGACATAAGACAAGAACTTATTAAGTTCTATGAAGAAAATTACTCTGCCAACCTCATGCATTTGGTTGTATATGGCAAAGGTACTGTTTGTGTCAACATAACGCAGCTTCCCAATTAGTAGGTTCTCTTTATTCAGTGGTGCAATTTTGTAAAATTTCATGGATCTCGCAGTATCTCTTGATAAAATCCAAGATCTAGTGGTCCAAAAGTTCAATGCTATTTCCAACAACAATCGGAGCTGTTTGCATATTTCTGGTCACCCTTGCTCACGGGAACATTTACAGGTCCACTTCTGCAGTCCGCTCCCATTCTTGTTGGAAGATATGCACATTTTTCTCATTTCCTGTTCGTTTAAAAATTTCTGTCCGGAAAAAAAGTTAAAAGAAACTCCTTGCTGTTGTCCAGGTTCTTGTTAGAGCCGTTCCAATATGTGATGATCACACGCTACGAGTTCAGTGGCCAATTCCTTGCAGCATTCATCATTACAAAGAAGTCCCATGCGGCTACCTCACCCATCTTTTAGGCCATGAGGGAGAAGGATCTCTGTTTCATGCCTTAAAAAGATTAGGTCTGTTTCTCATGTCATTTACATAACTTATCGTATACAAATCCTTGGGAGGTTTCATCTTAATGGCGATGTTCCTTTATGCTATAATAACCTTCTTGATTGGGTTATTGTCTGTAATTACAACTTAAGTGTATGCATCTCATTTTCCATGTAGGAGATTTTTCTGTCATTTAAATGCATCTCCTCTATATCTGGTTTCTTGCACTAAAGATGTTTGAAATTTCAACTAAAGCAGTTTCTGTCCGTATCAGGAGACATAAAGAGTTCACTTGACCAAAAGATATTCTTCATTTTACCCGTCATAGAGCATAGGGTGTATAAACTTTAGGATGTGTTTGAGTGAATATTGTTTTTTACTTTTTACTTCCTTTTCTTGTCGCCTTTGAAATTGGCTTTAAATTAGTGCCAAATGCCTGAAACCTTTTCAAAACATGCAAAAATTGACATAATAGAATTATTTAGGAATTTTTTAAAGCTTAAAACAACTCACACAAACTTTTTGGGGAAATAAAAATTTTCTCCTTTCTAAACTAAATAATTAGATTGGGTTGTGCAAATTTATGATCCTCTGGGTTGAGGGGGTATAAAAACATCTGGATCCAAACTGTCTGCTTATCGTAACTATTGTAAGAAGAAATTAACTCATCAAAGTAAAAAAATCCAATTAGAATTACTGGAGCCATAATATTGCTTTGGCTTAATTGTTTTCAGGTACTGTGATCAACTCTTTTATTTGAAGGGTTTATGATCATTTCTGATGCAAATGACTTTGCAGGATGGGCCACTAGTTTGTCTGCTTATGAAAGCTTCGTGGATTCAAATTCCTCTTTCTTTAATGTTTTTATTGAGATGACTGATGCTGGTCATGGTAAGTTGTTTGGTTCTGTCTATTCTTGCCTCTGGGTGTTTCTCTTTTTCTTTTCAGGTCATTTCCGAAAACCCATTCTCACAAACTTGGGGCTATTCTTATTCTCTTTCGTAAAAAGCCCGTCATGTAAGAAAGACCAGATTATGAGGCTTGAACTTCTAATCACGTATTGTACCAAAAAGCAGAGCACATGCAAGATATCGTGGGATTGCTCTTTAAATACATTGGCATCATACACCAGTTCGGCATTTGCGAGTGGATATACGACGAGGTATGGATCCGAAATACCTATTTAGGACTATCGGTTGCAAATATAATAAGTTCAGGATACTACCTTTGGCCCTAGCATGCATTTACTCATTTATACATTATACATTAGCTGATAATTGTCTGGTATATGGACTTTATATTACATCGATAATGCTAGCCAAGAATCCTGACCCTCCACATTGCAGCATTCTCGTAATTGGGAACTTGAGGCTACATGCATTGAAGCTTCATCTATACTTTTGCTAGATACAACTTCTATGAATGTTATCAGAGCAAGTCTCTCGGGGGACATTCACATTATCCATATTAACAGTTAAAGAAATAATAGCCTCGAACAACTGCGAGAAATCGACTTTTTTGAGACACGTGTGCTTCTTAAAAATCCATCTGCCCTTTAATAGCTGTGACAAATGCGAAGTTGTTTCCATCATGGTTAATGTTACTGTGGAATTCTGCGAAATGTTGAGAAATAATTTATTGGATTGTTAGAGTAATTAAATATTAAATCACATCTTTATCTAATGGCTTAAGCTTTTAGAACGGTTAAGCGTGTTTCAAACCTTTGCAAGACCCATTTGCCAAAATATTAGACTAAGCGTGACGGGGAGTGTTAGATTAAGAACTAGCAAATGTCTCCATCGGGCTTCAATGTGTGAGATTTTTGTGGAGCCACTTGGTTATTTTAAAAGCTTAAGCTATTAGATGAAGGCCTGTTGTTCTAAAAGCTTAAGCTATTAGATGAAAGTGTGGTAGGCGTGATTTAATATTTAATTACTCTAACACCCCGCAACGCTTACAAGCATGGAAATATTTAATTGGGGAGGTAAATAGGGACCTCGAAAGCTACTCCGATATCATGTGAAATTGTGCACAGTAGAAGTCCGATACCTTCATCACCTAGGGAGATCGCCAAGAGTGAATCCAAGTCGCACCCGTCAACATATCCAGTTGGACCCACCTTCACTCAAAAATTTAAGCCAATGAGTTATGGGCCAACTTGGATATATTAACTGCTCCACCGCATCAATTCTCCGACGTAGGACTTTTTTAGCATAACTCACTTGTATATCTCAACAATCTCCCCCTCACGTGTGAGCAGTGTTAGGTTTGCTTCCCCCTTAATTCAAGTATCCTTTTGAATCAATTTATCTCATATTCACCAAACACCAAACAGATTTGGAGGCCCACCAATCGACCATCGGCTTTGATATCATGTGAGATTTTTGTGGGATCACCGATAACCTGTTCTAAATGCTTACGGTATTAGATGAATGTGTGGTTTAATATTTAATTACTCTAACACAATGGAAGGGGAGTTTTCAAAGTTTTGATCCTTGCGGCTCTATCTTTGAGTGTGACCTTCGTAACATGGTAGTGCATTATAATGTAAGCATACAATATAAGAAGCCTGTTGAGAATACTTTTTGTTGATTTCTAAGAAGAAAAATAGTTTCTTCTATTTCTTGATAATCACAATGTTGAAGAACATTACACATAAATAGAGTTTTGGACAACTATGCTAAAGAAAGGAAATAAAGACGAGAAAAGGAAAAGATTTCCTACTTCCTAATCTTGAGGATTCGAAATAAAGAAAATAAAATAAATGGAAACAAAGAAATCATATCCCAAGATTGTCTCTGATTTTCGAGATCTTTTCTTGATTCTTGATACCCCTCAAGTTGGTGCGTAAATATCTATCATGCCCAACTTGCTTATGAGAGGCTCGAGTAGTTGGGCGAATAGTCCCTTCGTAAGAATGTCGGCTATTTGTTGCGTTGTTGGCACAAATGGCATACAAATAGCTCTGCGTCAATCTTCTCCTTGATAAAGTGTCTATCGATCTCAACATGCTTAGTTTGTCATGTTGCCTTTGGATTATGTGCGATGTTTATTGCAGCCTTGTTGTCGTGATGCGCTTCATAGGCATTTTCACGGCACTCGAGTTCTTCTAGTACCGGGTTAGCCACGACATCTCACGAGACTCCATGGGCCATTGCTCGGTACTCGCTTCCGCCGCTTCGTGCCACCACATTCGCTTCTTACTTGCCAAGTAACCAAGTTCCCCCATATGTACAATATCCCGAAGTCGACCTTTCGTATTGACTCTTGTCTGCATCGTGTATGCTTCAATTTCTTGTTGAGTAGACTTTTTGAATAGTAATCCTTTTCCGGTGTGCTCTTTAGGTATCTCAAGATCCTATAGCAGCCTCAAGATGTCTTTCATAGGGAGAATGCATAAATTGGCTTACCATACTCCTAGGCAATGTCGGCCGAGTATGAGATAAATAGATCGGTTTCCCTACGAGCTTTTGGTATCTCGATGTATCAACGGGAACCTCATCTTTGTCATTTCCAAGTTTCGATTTGGATCTATTGGAGTATCTGCGGTCTACAACCACTCATTCAGTCTCCTTTAGAAGATCCAACACATATTTCCTTTGTGAAACTACAATTCCTTTTTTTGATCGAGCCACCTCCATTCCAAGGAAATACCTTAGAGTTCCCAAATCCTTGATCTCAAATTCGAAGCAAGACATTCTTTTAACCTGTTCATTTCGGCAATATCATTCCCTGTGAGAATGATGTCATCAACGTACACTATCAAAATTGCAACCTTCCCATCACGAGAATGCTTTACAAACATGGTATGATCGGCTTGTCCTTGAACATACCCTTGTTTCTTCACGATCGAGTGAACTTCTCAAACCAGGCCCTTGGTATTGTTTATCCATATAACGACTTCTTCAATTTACAAACCTTTGATCCGAACTTTCTATCAAAGCCCGGAGGGAAATCCATGTATACTTCTTCCTCCAAATCTCCATTTAGAAATGCATTCTTCGCATCTAGTTGTGCGGAGGCCAATCAAGATTGATTGCAGCGATAGGAGTACTCGATAGTGTTTAGCTTTGCACCGGAGCGAAGGTCTCAAAGTAATCGATGCCATAAGTCTGCGTGAATCCTTTGGCAACCAACCGAGCTTTATACCTTTCAAGGGACCCAGCCTATGCTTGGTTGTGAATACCCATTTGCATCCAACCGTGGACTTTCCCTTGGGTAGATCCACCACATCCCATGTTCCATTTTTTTAGAGCTTTCATCTCCTCAAGAATTGCTTCATTCCATTCGGGAACTTGTAGAGCATCTAGTTTTTGGAATCTCCACACAAGACAAGGTTGAGGTAAAGGCACGCAAATTGAGTGAGAGGTTTTCATAAGACACATAATGAGACATAGGATGTTTGGTACAAGACCTAACTCCTTTTCGGATAGCAATAGGTATGTCAAGTTCATCAATAGACTCATTTTTTTGACTATGATCAGGTTGGACAGATTGAGTTGGGATATTACTGATGATTGTATGGAGTTCTGGTGGGCCCCGGTTCGGACTCATGGCACCTTAAGGAAGGAAGACTCATTTCTTTGAGTTTTGTTTCTTCTCGTGTAGACTTGAGCATAGGATGGGAGCTCGGTGTTCTTGGTACTAGTTTCGCATCGTTATGCTCACAAGTAGGATGAGATGCCAAAATAGGTGGACCCGAACTTTCATTATTTGAAAAACATGGTTCAAAATCAGGTATAAGAGTCGCGGGAAGAGGATTTTCAGGTTCAAGACGAAAAGACTCTATTATGGTGTTGTGCGAATCGCACTTTCTTTCCCCATGAAGATGAGCTCCAAAAAAGGTGTGAATTCGAAAAGGTGACATCCATGGTAACGAACATTTTTTGGAAATCGGGTCAAAGCATTTATACCCTTTTTGGTTAGGTGCATAACCAACAAACACACATCTTTTGCTCTAGGATCAAGTTTGCCCCGATTTCTATCATGGATGTGAACAAAGGAGGTACAGCCAAATAGTTTTAAGGGTAAGGCTGCGGCAAGTCTAGAGGCTGGATAGGTCTTGAAGGACTCTTAGGGGTGTTTGAAAGTTTAACACTCTAGAAGGCATTCGTTGATAAGATATGTGGATGTAAGAAGAGCTTCACCCCATAGGTATGTGGGAACTTTAGTTGTGAAGAGTAGAGCTCTAGTTACTTCTAAAAGGTGTTTATTCTTCCTCTCTGCCACCCCATTTTGTTGAGGAGTGTCGGGACAAGAACTTTGATGCACAATTCCTTTTCCAAGAAAAACGTCCCAAAAGTTTATTGAAATATTCTCTCCCATTGTCCTCCCGATAATCTGAATTTGTACTTGAAATTGTGTTTGTATCATGGTGTAAAAATTTTTGAAAACAGACTCTACTTCAGATTTTTCTTTTAACATGTACACCCAACTCACTCTCGTATGATCATCAATGAATGTAACGAACCATTTCTTTCCCGAGGGTGTAGGAATTCGAGATGGACCCCAAACATCACTATGAATTAATGAGAATGGTTTCGACGGCTTGTAGGTTTGAGAGGGAAAATTGGTTCGATGATGTTTGGCTAATTCACAAAATTCACACTGAAATGAAGATGGACTTTTATTCAAGAATAACTTTGGGAATAAGAACTTCAAATATTGAAAATTCGGATGACCTAGCCTATAATGCCATAACATAATATCATCATCCTTACAAATAGTAACAGATTGAAACAGCTACCATGAAGATGTCTACTTGAGCTTATTCCATCTTCAAAGAAATAGAGTCCTCCACTCTCTCTAGTGCATCGTCCTCCCGAGGTCAAGTCCTGAAACTCACAATGAGATGAGAAAAATTAGCTCGACACTTTTGATCAGAGGTTATTTTGCTAATGGACAGCAAGTTACAAGATAGCTTTGGAACATAAAGGACATTATGAAGCGTGAGGGCGGGGAGAGCTTGATGGATCCTAATCCAGCTATGGCCGAAGAGAACCATCTGCAATTGTGATTTTTTATTTCCTGCACACGGATTATAGGTAGAAAGAGTTTTGAACAGCCTGTCATGTGATCGGTTGCTCCTGAATCAAGAATCCATGGTGTATTTTGGTGCAGATTTTCTATGAGGAAAGCAGTAGAAAATGATTACCTTGATGGGCTAAAGAACAAGAAGGATTTAAAGAGGTTGTGGAGGTTGAAGGAGTTTGTACAGGTGCTCTAACTGTTCCTTTGTGAATGGAACCGAATCTGACTTGATTTGCTCTTCCTCATTTGTCGCTTGGAGCACGACCATTACCACTGCTTCTTCTCTTCCAGCCTTCGTTTTCCAATTCTGCGGTTTGCCATGAATTTTCCAGCAGGTTTCTTTGGTATGCCATGGTTTCTTGCAATGTTCACACCATGGTTTCTTCCTCCTCTCTTCTTGAGTCAAGCCCCGAGCTACAAGTGCAGAATTCTCGAATATAGACTTATCATTTGTTTCCGAATCACGTAGCATGATTCGCCTCCGAGATTCCTCCTCCTAACTTCAGAAAACCTCGCGGATGGATGGCAGGGTTTCTGACCAAGGATTCGCCTCTCACCTCATCCAAGCTTCGATTAAGGCCTGCTAGAAACATGTATACTCTATATTCTCTTTCTCTTCATGTGTCTCTTGCAATCAGCCGGACTTTCCATGTATCATCATAGCATTGATCTAATTCCTGCCATAAGGTCACCATTTCATTGAAGTAAACAGTGACCTCACGTCTCCTTGCCTTGATTGCCATAGCTTTGTCTTCAATTCAAAGATCTGGGAAGAGTTCTCCAAATCAGAATATGTTCTTACGCCCACATCTTTAGCGGTGGAAGGAATAGTGCGGTTTTCCAATTGCAGCCTCCATAGAATTGATCAGCCAGGCAATTACTAAGGGTTCTCCGATCTCAGGCCTTCCATCTTGGATCGCTTTTTGCTGGTTCTTTTCTCGCCTGTCAGTGGCCAAGCTTCCTTGCCATCGATTGCTAGTTTCACCGATTGAGCCCACTCCAAGTAATTTGGCCATTCAATCGGTGAACTGTTAATAGTAGGCTGGAATTCTGGGAGAATTGTCCCACTATTGCTCGATTGTCCGAGAAATCAGTTGAAATTCTCTCTGGCGGGACACCTGATCGGTGTCCCTCGGCTCCGGTCTGCCGTTTCACCATAGTAGGAGCTGGATTCAAATGTGCTCGATACCATGTTGTTTCTAAGAAGAAAATAGTTTCTTCTATTTCTTGATAATCCAATGTTCGGGACATTACATAAATAGAGTTTTGGACAACTATGCTAAAGAAGGAAATAAAGACGAAGGAAAAGATTTCTCTTCCTAATCTTGAGGATTCAGAAATAAAGAAAATAAAATAAATGGAAACAAAGAAATCATTCCAAGTTGTCTTGATTTTGGTCTTTTTGATTCTTGACACTTTTCTTGCTAGAATAGTTGCTCTTAGTTTGTTAAATGAGAAAACAATACCTTGTTTGTGTCAAAAGAGAATAGCGCATCTGTTAAAGTATCTTGCACCGCGCTTGTCTACTGGGTTTATATGGGCCTTGTATTCATGTGGTCTCTCTCCACTTACCACTTAAGCTTTTGAATTGGGCATTCTAACAAAATCAAAATCGGTTTTTTGACAAGCCTAATAAAAAGAAAGAGATAGTAACTCTCTAATCATTGTCAATGACTTGTTGAGCAGTAACCACAAACACTTGCACTACCCTGTGTATATGTTTCCATGTCTAAGATATTTGAAATGAGTGAATGTTATTTCAAATTTATTTTTGTCTGTCTTTTGCACCAAAAA
This sequence comes from Rhodamnia rubescens, assembly GCA_021437795.1. Classification (NCBI taxonomy): domain Eukaryota; kingdom Viridiplantae; phylum Streptophyta; class Magnoliopsida; order Myrtales; family Myrtaceae; genus Rhodamnia; species Rhodamnia rubescens. The sequence goes on from JAILYA010000017.1 coordinate 495,360, forward strand.
GATGAAAGGAATGAGTAATTTCTTGCATTTCCTAAGTGACTAGAAAATTAAACTTGACATTCCCAAATTTCAAAGTACATTAAACCTGTGAAATTGATCATAAGTGGTACTCGCATGGAACGAGTGAATGTGCTGCAAGTTTGAACTGAAATTAAAGGAATCTGGACCCACCCTGTATGCATACCTCATCTCGTGTGATCTCATTAAACATGAATGTGAAATGTAATCATCTAACATCTTCTCTGTGGTCCTCATTTTAATCTTTCGGTGAAGATTGCAGCTGTAAGCAAGACAATGTTCCATAATCAGGATAAGATCTCTCCAATGAGTTTTGTGGTCTCTATAGCATCACATATGAAGGTATCCAAACTTTCTTTGTGTAATGCGTTTACCTCTCTTCATTGATGATGTGCATACGTTCTATGGTAAACATTTATATCTTTTCTGGTTCAAACTTCAGACCAATCCAGCTGGTCATCCTTCAAATAAGCTAGAATAGCATATGATGTAGGTTCTAGATATTGTCTCTTGAAGTTTAGGAGCCAGAGGGAATTGGTGTAATGAGGTAATGAAAAGCTGTATTCAGATTTAACTTAAATTTTTGGGTTACAATGACACCTGATGGAAGTCATAAGATTTGATCAATTTCCTTTGCTAGACAATAAGTACATCTGATTGTACTTGGATATTTCGTGTCTTAATTACAGTGTTCAAGAGCAGCGTCAAAACTTTTAACTTTACTTTTCTCTTTTTATTCAGGCCAGCCTTAAAATATTGGACTTTTTTTTTGGTTGAAAAAAAAATGCCCCTTTCTCCAGTCCATTACTTTGGTCGACATATTGGAATCTAGCTTGCAGCTTCTACAAATATTTTTGCCCCGTTCTCCACTCAGTGCATTACTTTGGTTGACTTATTTATAGCTCTCTCTGCTCCTGCTAAATTTGATTTTTGGCATATGAATCAGGAAAAGTGGCATATTATAACTATTTCAGTGAAAAACAGTACTCCAAAGAGCATTGAAATATTTAAATTAATATCAATTTTTGTCAGTTGTACCCGCCAAAAGACTGGCTAGTGAAGTCATCCTTGCCTTCTAAATTTAATCCCAGCATCATCCGTGCAGTACTAGAGAAGCTTTCTTCAAGAAACTTCCGGTAAGTTCGTCTCAACCTGCATTTACTGAAGTGCATATATTAGATATATCCTTTCTTCTTATTGGCATCTTAGAGAAAGAGGTTACAGCAGTCCTCAGTGATTTTTGTTTCTGAAAATATATCATAGCAACTAGAAAGAATTGAGAATGTGATAAATACATCAACACTGTTGATTTGCTGATATGCTATGGAATTTTCATCATTTATTTACTTCCATATTTATGAAAGTTACTGCAGTCAGGAAAGGGGTAGAATGCTTATTTTACTCGCTGAGCGAAATGGGATTGCATTGTCAATCCTTTTTATATATTCCTAAGCTTCCCTCTTGATGAATGCATTTCTCAAAAGAGTTAGTTTTGATCGTCATGACTATCTGAAATACTTGCATTAGCCTAATTGTATTCATATGCTCGAGCTTCGAGAACTTTCATCACATTCTTTCATGTGACCAACAGAATTTTTTGGGTGTCAAAGAACTTTGAAGGGGAAACTAACATGGTTGAGCCATGGTATGCAACTGCATATTGTGTAGATAAACTTACTGACTCAACAATACAGGTATCGAAAGATGGGGTCCTCACAGACCTTAACTGTTTGTTAGTGTAATAGTCACCTTCCAAAGAATGCATTTTGATGTTCGCTTTTGATTCTTTATGGATACCAGGAGTGGGTGCAGCACGCTCCGAGTGAACATCTCCGTTTGCCAGTGGCTAATCAGTTTATTGCCACTGACTTGTCCCTCAAGAAGACCGATAAGGTGGTCTGATCAATCTTAGGTCCAATTGGCGTGCTTTTTGAACTAATCTACTGTCTTGATGTTCGTAACATTGGATCAGGTCATGTATCCAGTTTTGTTGAGGAAAACAAGCTTTTCGACGTTATGGTACAAGCCTGATACGGTGTTCTCTGTTCCTAAGGCTACTGTACATCTTAAATTCAACTGCCCTTATGCTTGCAACTCTCCTCATGCTGAACTTCTTGCAAGAATTTTTAAGCATTTAGTATTTGATTACTTGAATGAATATGGTAAGGCTTTGATGGTTTTTAAGCATTAAGTGGTCGTACAATCATTTATGATGTTTCTTTTGATGGAAACCAGCAATGCCTGGAAAAACAATTGTAGCTAAAGATGTCTCTCAGGTCATAACATGTCTTCAAAGCACTTGCAGATGCTTCAAAAACCGATGCTTAATAATATTTCTCGAATCTTGTCCTTAAAAATCTCTTTAAATTTTTTTTGTTCCTATTGTATTCAGCATATTATGCTGAGCTTGCTGGACTATATTATGGAATATGCCAGACAGATGATGGATTTGAGGTATGTAACTCTTGCTAAAGTTAAATTTGATATGCAGCTCATACTGCGTAGGAGAATAAAGACAGATGAGTATTAGGGATAGATGAGCATCTTTGTGCAAAAATAAAGACAGATGGTGAGTATCTGGGGTGCAGGCGCAATATGTGCCCAATTTCCTGTATTTAAGTATCGCACCATAAGTACTTCAGATATGTTAAGAAATAAGGTGCACAGTTCTCTTTTATAATTGCGTCAATTTCTTATCTGCCGCCTCATTTTGTCATTCGTAATTGCCCGTCAAACTAGTTTAATTTTCTATCAATGACTGCTGATTCCTGGTTAGTTTTAACACATTCATCAACTGAAGAAAGAGTGATATGATATACTATTCCTGCATCAACCTATAGATTTTTTGCTTGTGGCTTAGTTAGTCATTCATTTTTCTGTCCCATACCAACATATAGGTACTTTATCTTGCTGCAAGAGGCTCCAGTCTACTACCCCCAAGCTTTCTTGAATGTGTAATAAATTGACTATGTGATTTGCCTGCATGGGTGACAGAATTAGCTTCTTTTATGTAGGCTGAGAATTCTCGCTGAATGAAAAGAATGCGCATATCTGTCTGTGTGTATGTGTATTTTATGTTATTGAGCGTTGCTTTGATGCCGAAATATATAATTTCCATTTTCACATCATCATTTCTTCAGTAATTGGGGTTCTCCATATATAACATGCTCACTCTTTTTCTTATTTTCTTAAGCTGAATGTCAGTGGCTATAATCATAAGTTGCGGGTATTACTGGATACCGTCCTGAAAGCAATGGCAGATTTTACAGTGAAGCCAGAAAGATTTTCTGTGATCAAGGTAATCATGGAGATTTATGCTGCAGAAAGAGCTTATATTAGTTCCTTTCTGTCAATAATGTTTCATACGCTTGGTTGAGGAAAGGTAGATAAGTGCAGGCCAGATAAATACTTTTTACATTGTTTGATTATTGCTATATGCTCTACAAGATTTGCATCGGTTCCCGTAAGGACTGCAGAATAAATTTTTTGGGGATCTTCAGGACTGCAGAACAATAGGAAAAGCATCCTGTTATGTGGGTTTTGTATTGGTGGAAATTGTGGATACTACTACTAATTGATCTAAAAGCTCAAGCTGTTACATGAAGATATGGTTTATGTTAGAAAGTCCAACTCAAAAGCTTAAGCTAATAGGTGGAGGTAGACTACATGAATATAAAGAGTATTTAGGACCCGTTGTCAAATAATGTGGGACAATACTTTAACACCCTCACTCACGTGCAAGCCGAATTACCACGCACATTCGCGAAAGAGATAACACCGGCTCGATACCATGTTAGAAAGTCCAATCCAAAAACTTAAGCTAATAGTTGGAGGGAGACTACATGAATATAAAGAGCATTTAGGACCCGTTGTCAAGCAATGTGGCACAATACTTCAACAGTTTATTATTTGAATATCTCAGCAACCCCACATGATAGGTTACACTTTGACCAAAGACTGAAGCGTGGAAATTGACTACAATTAGGGGAGCTCAAGAAAGATTTGTCAGGATCTGTCATGATACCATGTTGAAATTGCAGTACCATGTGAGTTCAAGCGATTAGATGGAGACATTAAAACTTTAAGATTCTAACAAGTTTGATGTATTGAAATAGTCTAAGCAATATTGATCATATTTTTGCCTTTATCATACTCTCAAAGTACATCTTGGCACAAAGTGCTGTAAACTTGACAATCCATGTTCTCATGGAGATCAAATAGCACGGAGACTGCCAATTTATTGTCAACTCTGGTCAACTTTTCTCAAGAAGCTTCCATGACATTAAGCAGAAATGGAGTCATTTTGCAGAGTAATGTTTTTATCTGGTCATATTCAATATCCAATGAGGAAATCTCTTCGTACATGACTAAGTCGTGCAAGCGGGAAGGGTCCAAATACACTTTGCTGATTCAAGGAATGCATCTTAAGAAGGGCCACCACTAGAGCAGTAGTTTCCAGATTGGTTCTGTTGTGCTTTGACAGTAAAAACTTCATAAAGTCAATATTCTTGAGCTATCTGCTGGCTCCACCAATTTCTATTGAGTCTCATCTTTTATTGTCTTCCAGGAGAAGTTGACAAAAAGTTATCAGAATTTCAAGTTTGATGAGCCAAGGTTTCATGCCTCATATTATCGCTCTTTAATATTAAATGACCATTCGTGGCCTTGGGAGGAAGATCTAGAAATACTTGAGACTCTTAAGCCTAAAGACCTTTCTGGGTTTGCACCTACAATGCTCTCGAGAGCATTCTTAGAGTGTTACATAGCAGGTTCAGTTTTTTTAGAAGTCATCCCTTTCTTTTCTTATTTAACTCTCATATTTGAATCTTGATTTACATTTATTGTGTTCTCATCTCGCTAGGGAATATGGAGCGCAATGAAGCAGAGTCAATTGTTCATTATATTGAAGATGTTTTCTTTAATGGTACTTATCCTATATGCAAGCCAGCGCTTCCATCCCAGCTCATGACAAGCAGACTCGTCACACTTGACGAGGGTGCAAGTTACGTCTACTCAACTGAAGGCCTAAACCCTAATGATGAGAATTCTGCATTGATTCACTATATTCAGGTACTTTTACTCAACTATATTGATGAAAAGAACAACTTTCTGTCCACATAACTTTGTCATGAAATCTTTTGGCCCATCTTTTGCCTGAATACTTGTTCAAGATGGCTCCGGGTTCCTTTAGATGAGCTAAATTGGCCTAGGCCACCTTTGACCTGTTAGTATGTTTCTCTGGGCATGTGAGGCTGTATTTTGCTTATAATTTTGGCTTAAAATCCATCTGGCGAAGCATATGTTTTTAAAGTCGGACTGGACTAAAGTTCAGTGGAGAGATGGGGGTAGGTTCAACCATTAGAATTGCACATTGTTAGTTTCATTGGAGTAAATGTTTCCGCAAACGGAAGCCTAGAGGGAACATTTCCAAACCTTTAAGTCACCTACATCTTAATCTTTCCCAGACCCAAGTCCCTAGGTTGAGAGACTGGTTGGTAAATCAACACCAGTCGAACCCCATGGTTTTGAGTGAGAGAGTACCAACAACCGAGACAGAGTTGGACTTGGAACTGTCCTAGTTAAAAAACCTTGCTCTTTGTATCCTAGCCACATGGTGATGGTTTGGTAGCTGTAAGCAGTAAAATCCAAGAGCCATGTCTGTTACCTGATCAATCAAGGCTTTACTACTTCAAGTAGTTCAACAGAACAGATTTTTCGTGTATATTTTGATAGCTACAAACAGTAAACTTCCTATTTTCCCTTTTTGTTAACTGCACCAATTTGTAAGAAACAAAGAAGGCAAGAAAGCATGGTTAACCCCCTTGGGATGGTAGATTTCTGACGCACCAGCTCACTTTCAGAGATTATAAGCTCATGCAGTAGCAATGACGAAAAGTTCATCACATTACAGGCATTAAAAATCAGAGTAACTCATTTTGGTAGGTCTACTGAGTCGTTTTCCCTATATATTTGTTTACAATACCCATGGATAAATGCAGATCCATCAAGATGACATTATTTTGAACGTACGGCTTCAGCTTTTGGCTTTTATAGCAAGGCATGAAGCCTTCCACCAACTTAGAACGGTTGAGCAACTTGGTTATGTCTGTTCGCTCACACATCGGTAAAACCATTTAATTTCTCCTTTCTTCTCCCCAGAAGTGTAATTTGCTAATTATTTGAAGTTCTTCTTCATGCAGATACGACCTTGGTGTGCACGGTCTGCAGTTCACTGTTCAGTCTGCTGTGAAGGTACTTCACAAAGTTCTCTGTGTTTCAACTGCCTCATTACCTTATCCCTTCATTTCTTATTCTTAACAGTGTCCAAAATACATTGACTCAAGAGTCCAGAGCTTTCTCAAGTCTTTTGAAAGTAAACTTTCCGAGATGAGTAAGGTCGAATTCGAGGTGAGTTGCTTCTCCTATGTTCCTTGATGAAAATCATGTCAGCTTTCAAATGATATTTAAACGATTACATCGAAGTCTGTGGAATTTCCAAATTAACATCTCACCTGCTGTTCACAGAGCCATTTAAATGCACTAATTGAATCAAAGATGGAGAAGGACAAAAATTTGTGGGAAGAATGTGAGCGTCACTGGGAAGAGATAACTGACAGAACTTTCTTATTTGATCGAGTCGAAACTGAGGTACAAGATACTATCATTGATCTCGATCTCTATCTCGATCTCTCGACACTATCTTTTATCTGCCGTTGGCTCTTCTGCTTGATCTCTTTTTACAGAACTATAGTTCTGTGTATACGATTAGCAGTATGTTCTTTCCCTCCTCTCAGCCAAAACTGCATAATCCCTCTTAATAAAGCTGGACATGCACAGCAACTCACAAAAATTTCACTTTATCTGCATCGGACCAGGTCGCAGCATTAAGGGAGCTGACAAAACAAGAATTGATAGCTTTCTTCCACGAGCACATAAGAATTGGAGCGCCCAAGAGGAAGGTGCTCAGTGTACGAGTTTATGGGAGCAAGCATTCTTCAGATCTCGAAGCGGATAAAAATGAAGCAGCTGGACCAAACACAGTACGAATAGATGACATTTTCAGCTTCAGGGCCTCGCAACCCCTTTACGGTTCACCTAGAAGAGGGTACGAACTGATGGAAGTTCACAGCAGTTCTAAATAAGCTAGAATTGAGAGTTTTGACAAATATACTCCGGAAACGTTTCTTCAAACTCAATACTATTGCCCTGCACTTGCCCTGTGGCATTTGTACCTTATAGCGTTTAGTGTTTGTGTGTACATGACTACTGCATCCCTTGGGATTCACTAGATGGAGGAATCCAAGACCGGGTGCTTTCTCTGGCTCAATGCTCCAGATTCAGTGAGCAAAACTGCTGGTACTGCATTTAAGGTGTTATGCATATCCGGATCTATACCATTGAGAGTTTCATAGCAAAACAAGCTCATAAACTATGAGAAAATTTTCAGATTAATGTCCTCCTTCCTAATACTCCTTATACAACCATACTTGCTCTGCAGTGAAATGCTACCTCTTCTCATAATGAAGTACCAGGAACTGTTCTCTCATGGAGTTATTACCATTAGCCGCTGGATCGCTAAACATAAATTATCGACTGTGTATCGAGGGATTGGCCCCTCAGCACCTTAAGATACTATCTGATTCATGGAGAGGACAACGACTACCGAGAGGCTGCATGACCTCAAAGCTTGGAAGAATGCTAGCACAAGGCCGTGAATTGATGGGCGATCGCCTAGACTCACTGTACGAAATGCGATGATTGGTGTAGTCGCGGTGTCCTGTGTTATTGTTCCGTTGTCCTCCATGGTCAGTTTGTGTATGCTGTAGAGCAAAATCTAGCCTCAAGTTAGACCATTGCGCTTGTTTTTTCACTCTCGTATTCTGGGAACATTTAAAAGCACAGCACCACAGCGCTTGGTGACAGCGATCGTCGATTTGGACCTTGTCAAAACCTTAGACGAGACTGATCAAGATCAAACATCGATGAACTTGTCGAGAAAAAACAAAACTTGGAACGGAGTTCATTCATTCAAAGACTTTTCATCACCGCTTCATGAATTGCACTGAGCAGGGACCAAATTGAAACAATTGTATGCAGACACAATCCGTGTCCAAAAGAATACGCTAAGAAGAAATTGAAATAGCTCGATCTTTGGCTCCATGTCTTTCCTATAAACGCTCGACATCTCCCATTATTGCGGAGTCTAATCTCTTCCTCACACGACCGAAGAAACAATGAGTTCCGTAGAGTCGACTCTGAGCCTGTGGTCCCGACGAGGGCCGTCGCTCGCGCCGCCGCCGCTCGAGTGGAAGTCACGGTGGTGGTGGTGGTGGTCGTCGGCATGGTTGGCGGGAGGATGGTAGTACAAACGTGCGGTTTGTGGGCAGTGGGAGTGGAACCTTGCAGCCAGTCTCACCCCTAGGTCCAGCAATTCCGCGTACTTCGACATTTTCTCCCTCTCTCTCAATGCTTCTCGTTCCCTTTGCTGTTCTTGATCTAGAGAGAGAAAGAGAAGCAGAGAGAGAGAGATTTGCTGTTCGTGGGAGAGAAAGGAAGGAGCTTTAGGGCTTATATCCACCATTCCAAGCCACCGCGTTTTCCGTTTCCACTTCTGTGAACCTTCCTCTCTCTTTCCCTTCCGAAAACTTTTTGCGTTGACAATTGACTTGTTGGTCCAATACTTTGGTGTTAATATCTTTCCCACCCCCTTCTGGCATGGGTTTTTTCTGTTTAGTCCCTTTCTTTCCCTTTTTTGTGGTTCTTATTTAAGCTTTGGACATTGAAGGCAAACTTCTTTTCTCACTTTTCTAGTTGCATGTGTTGAAGCTGGATTAAGGAGATTCTTGTACTCATGGAAAAGATTAATATTGAAGGTTAGACAGACTTTTTGGATGACCAACTTGTGTATTAACAACCGATTTGGGTTTAGGTAAGGCATCAATAGCTTATAATTTGGTGACACGTTTATGCGTTAATAATCACTAGCCGCTAATCGATTTGATTTATCGGTCTCATCTGTCTGCAATTCTGGTTTTCCAGCCATCATACTTCATATGGTAGACACGATCGGCAGTTCAAAACTTATCGGCTTTGGATAGTCGAGGACAGAATTGACAATACATTGAAGAGGAGGGGGGAAATATGAGGACTACGAAAACTGGAGGGCAGAAAGTGGTAAATTTGACCAAAACATGGGGCTTTTTGTTGCTTTCTTGGCTTTTCAGTCACCCCGCCTCCCGAAAATTGGCTTCCAAGAAGGTAAAAGGCGTCAAACTTTTCTGGCCTCACGCGGTCCGCAACAGCTGCTTGACTTGTAACGAACGACACTTTCCTGCTCGCTGGTTTCCGTGTCCTTGGTCAAAACTTCGAGGTTTTGTTTGTTTTCTTTCTTTATTTTTTTTATTTGATATTTGACATGAACAATTGGCTCATGAATACGTCCACCCATCAAAATAATGAAAAGAAAAAAAAACATGACGTGCATAGTATTTTGTCGTGATGCATAAGCATTCAGATGACAAATGAGACCAATACGCTTGAACTTGACGACACGGTAATGGTCCGAGCACATGGCAATGCTTTTGTCCTGACCAAACGGGGCATATGCTTTTCTTTGAGATTATCCTAGGGGGAGAAAGGGAGTTCATACTACGAATCGAAACACGGCATATGTTTCTCCTATATTTTATTACATGACGATTCAACTCATAATATGAGTAAAACTCTCAACAGCTTGTCCTATATTTTCAAATGGCACCATTCTAATTTCGAGTATCCTAATGATGCTATGACAAATGGGCTCGTCAACTTTCAGCTCTTCAGGTGGTAAATGAGTGAACATTCCACAGTTAATGCGAAATTATTCTTATAACAGCAGTAGAAGGAAATCGTTAACACTTATCAGTTCTTTCCATTTTTTTAGTTATTTCAAAAAAAAAATCTAGAAAAATTTTCAATATGCTTTAGAGCTCCACAGCCAAGAGAGAGATATCTTGTTAAATCCAACCAAACCTCTTATGAACGATGAGTTGGCAAGGACCAAATTGCAACATTTTCCATCCACAATTGAGCTGTGAAGATGATTTCATCCAAAATACTTTTCAGTGAAAATTTTTTTGGTCGGACATTTCAGTGAAATTAGAAAGCCTCGAATCAATGGAGAACCGTATTAGTCACGTGACTTGAACACGTGACCGTATTTGGGCACAATAGGTGAGTAGTAAATATTATGTATACTCTAAATTGCCCATATTCCGCCATTCCTGCTCTTGTAAACTTAAAATATGCGCCAAGAGAATATTTATTATTGATGATACTTCCATATCATATCTAAATGGGAAGGTCGTATTAATAATGTTATTAATTAATAATGCCCTCATACACGCATATCCTTCCACCATGAAAATAAATGAAGTATGCATGAAAATGAGCAAAATAAATGAACTAATAATATATTTCCCTTAAGTAAACATATAACGAGAGAAACAGGAGCAGCTATCCCTTCACCAGTCAAATACAGAAGAAAGAAAGAAAGAAGTTGGGAATTTTAGCGAAAATCAGAATACATCGACGTGTACGATAACTAAAATAAAGATTTACTCCTATATTAATGGCAATAAAAAAAGAGAGGCAAAGATAATCATAGAATATATCCAATTAAGACGTACTTCAAAGCCAGTCGTGCATAGGGAATTTGCCGCAATATTAAAAAATATTCAATTAATTTCGGCATTTAAATTGTAGTCCTCTTTTCACGATATTCATTGACATAAAATTAGAAAGTAAGTATAAATATTCTAAGATCTTTAAGAGGAGTGGGACAGAGAATATAATAATGACTAAATCTTAGTCAATTGATTTCACTTTATTTTATTAGAGAAGGATATTCATACTCATATAATATTCGTATGAAAGGGAATCAGTTATCTTAGAGAATAAATGAAATATCAGATAATATCATTAATATCTAATAATATCTCTAACAATATCCTCTAATAGGAAAATCAATGTACTCCATCAGTAACTTTTTTCTTAAACTCTATAAATTTGTTCTTTTTTTTTTTTTGTGGAGGAAAGACAATTTCGAACGAAGCACGGACAAATTAAGTGAAGGACGATGCGAATGGGGAGGTCTGGAGTCGTGATTGCATCGATCCATTTGCTTGACGCGGTCCGGTTGCTTTAAAAGACTGCGATTGTTTGTCAGTTGACTACTCTACGTCTTAACTTTCTAAGACCAGAATAATCAAACAACCTGGGGCTCTGTAGCAAAGGAGGACAGATTAGGATTCACTCAAAAGAAACAAGACTCAGAATATCTATCCATTAAACGACGGCAGGAGGCCACTGTCCCAAAAGTCTCCTCCCATGCTTTGCTTCGAAAACGGGACGTAGACCGGTGGCTAACCGTGAAAGAATACTCACACAACATTGCATTACATTTCTCAAACGCTTCTTTTGCCGAATGAACATATATTCAACTTCTTATCAAGACTATGGAACATAACCTTTGACCAGAGGAATTCGGTAACCATGAATTCCTGGAGGAGCTTTGCGGAGGAGTGACGTATAATAGAATCGAACTTTCAAGACAAATGCTATTGCAGCTGAGTATTTTCAAGGGGAAATTGACTAGGTATCATTGCAGATCTTTCCACAAGAGAGGTGTTTCTACATGAGAATGGTTCTGCACCAGTGACGGTCCTCTAGAATGAAGCACGGTATTGGCGAAGCAGTCTAATGTAGTGTAGGTATATCAAACTCTTAATTGTACATTATCTGGACAGGAATGGCATGCATTTGGAAACCAAAGTAGGTAATGTTCAAATCATATTGCTTCAACACCTCGCATCACAACAGGAAGTACAAAACAATCCGCTATTTCATTGGCCATTAGGATACTGACCTCTTTCTTAGTAGCACAATGAAGAGTTCGTAGTTTGACAGAACTATCCAACAAATGTGCACGTTAAATCACCACTGCTGTGCCCACTGGTTGAGTGTCCAATATATGAATGTAACTATCATATGAACTATTACTTCTGCTACCCATTCAACTTATCCTCCAGCTCTAACATCATCCCAAAATGAGACAAGCACATAAAATGAATAGCTCTGAAGTCTGTCACCAAATTAATTTTGCCGCCTATGGTCCGGTTCTATATACAGTAGGATGAATATCTCTTTATTGATAGAATATTTACTGGGTCTCATGTCAGAGGAAATATACTATATGTCATCATGTTACGCAGTCTAACCTGCTATACCTTTCCGCTACTCCCTTTGCATGACCTATAGAAGTAAGATCACCACTCACCAGATAAGACTCATGTAAAGAACAATTTATGCAATTACGCGGAATCATGCCTATTCTAGCACAGCTCCCATGAATTGTCAATAAGGCATCAGTCAATGAGAATCACTTACCTCGTAAATATAGGGGTCGTGCCTTCCTCCTGTACCTGATCTTTTGACTTCATCTAGCTTAAGCAGCCTGCAGTGCAGCAACACACAAACGTAAGAAAACAGGAAAAGGAATTTGCATGATCATAGACTTTTATGGACATGATAGACTACTAAATCATAATGCAAAGGTCACATTGAACTAACTCAGTACATAAACACCATATGATTTGTAATTTTGATTGATTCAATTTACAGCGTAAGCGATAGATGCTGCACGCATTACTAATACTCATCAAGAGTTGATCATGACACCGTCATAAGCAAAGGATGAACTGTAAAATGTTGCTAAAATGTCGTGCAACATGTTATCAAATCTCTATCACCCCCACATCAGTGATTCTTGCCCATACATAATCTCGTTAATGCTAATAGAATTTCCCAGATCATGAGGATTCCACAATAAATTACTTGCAAAACCACATGAATTATATGTTAATCACAGCTCAGATGATTAGCCTGGTTTACTAAGTCATCCGTAAACCAGCAACAATTCTTCCACATAGCATGCACGAGGAGTTTGAGCAGCACTTACATTCTGAGAGCCTTGCTGGTGTCAGGGCTGTCACCAAGAACTTGACGGATCTTCACTTCAGAGGCACAACCTTCAGAGAGGAAGTTCAGGATGGCATCAGCTCGACGGCGCATGTGCGTTGCACCTGTTCGCTTCCGACTGAGCGCTTCACAACGAGCCACCTCACGCTTCTTCTTGAATTTTTGGGCTCCAAAATTTTGAGGGCTTGAAACCTCGCTGGAGATGCTAGTTATACCTGAAGCCGCCTTTGTCGATTCAAATTCAGATGAAGACGTAGACACAGTCTTGCAGGTGTTGGACTTCCAGTCATCAGAGATCTTGATGATCTTCGAGCGAGCTCTTCGGGCCACCTGCGAGCAAGTGACTATCAATTTGATGTCGCATCCACTCCTACGTGCTATTTGCCAAGTGATAAAAATAAATCGGAATTTGAACAGCCCAATGCGAATATTCAGGGAACAGGAATTGACGTTGCAGGCATTTTGTAATCTGTGTATAGACCCAAGTAGAGTGCCATGCCGCCTCATAAATAACATAACCACCGAGCAGATTGCATGAACAAATAGTCAGCGTTTGTCGAGAAAGAATAGCAATCTAACTACGCGATGAGTTAAAAATCGAGAAGTTCTTTCAGAAAGTCGCTGAAACTGAAGATCTCATCACGCAGTATCCAAACCGCAAATTTAAGGAGAAAATAGTTCAAGGAAAGTGACAGTGCAGAAAACAGAGCAACGAGGAGATCGAGGATGACTACTCTCAGTAACGATTTACCTCAAACTACGATTTCAAAATTTCAAGTCTAAAATCCAGATGAATGTACGAAGAAAGAAGAAACTGGAGTGCATAGCTCGCTGCGTCAGAGAGATCGAGTCACCTCACAAAACACAAGGAACTAAATAAGACCGGCTTCCATATGTCTCTCTGAGAACAAACGCGATTCAGAACGACGATCATTGATGTATCGTACATGTCGATCAGCGAGGATAACTGAGCTGGCGACTACAAAACAGATTCGCAAACACGGAGCTCGATGCGCCATTCTAATCTAAGCAAGATCATCTAGCAAACAAACGAGTAAGAAGAAGAAGAAGAAGCAACAGCGCGAGATCACCTGGAGCTTGAACTCATGGAAACGAGCGGCGACGGCGATGATCCGCAGCTGGTGCGCCTGAAAGTCCTCGGGCGAGACGTCGCTAGTCTTTGACGACAAGGACGACTTGGAATCGGCCGAATCCAAGCTTAGCGTCGAGCCGGTGCCAGCGCTCCCTTCTTTGATCGGGTCGACGGCGACGTCCTCGCAGGGCCTTGAAACGGAGCAAGAAGAGAGACGTTAATGGCGGACGGGAAGAGAAGAAGCGGATGAGACGGAGACGACGAATGCACAGAGAGAGAGAGAGAGAGAGAGAGAGAGAGAGTTACGGCGGAGGAGAGAGAGAGGGAGGCCGGGCGGAGAGGAGGAGAAGAGCAGAAGCAGCAGTGCGTTCGAGGGAGCACGGGAATGGCGTCAGTGACGTCATTCTCTTCTTTTTCACTCCTTCTTGAAATGGCGGGCAAAAGTTCAATTTAAAAGCTCTCTACTCTACCGAGGTGGTGGCCGCGCTCGCGAGGCATTTTGGAGAATGAATTGAAACAGTTCGTGCAAGTGCAAGCTCAATAAATCTCTCTAACACCGTGTTTACTTATGAAAATAACTAAAAAATACATGTATCTCAAATTGAGGCCCAATCCAAGTATTTCGACCACTAACAAATTTGAACCTACGAGCCAATTCATTGCGTCACTGGTCAATATTCGCATCTATCGCTATAAAATTTAGTATCTAGATGAAAAGTTTTCTACGTAAATATATTTCTACAAGATAGTAACTATGAAAGCTACCAATCATGTGGATTATCAATAGATGTTCTCTTATTTGGACTCACATGAATCTGTTATTAACCACAAAAATCCTTAATTTTCTATATTGAAGTTCATGACCATCATATAAAAAAAAATCATTAAGACGGTCAAACATTTATTTTTATATGAATCAAGAGTTTATGAGTGATAGACAAGTCAATGCTTGTTTTTTCCTTTATTCGAAGTTACTTACTGCATGTTAAAATTACCGATTGCTAGCGAGTTACATATATTTCTAATTGACGAGAAAGTTAATAATTACGGCACAAATCAAAAGTTACTTAGCTGGTAAAGAATATTACTATTAGACTGTCAAATTCAAAACTTAAATCGGATTGATAGGGACACGTGAAATTTGACGAATAGGATAAATGCACACCGCAAAATAAATTGCGGCAAACGTGATATGATGCCACGTTAGAAAGTCTAAGGAAAAAGGTTAACCTCAAAGGTGGAGAGATATCAAGTGCATACGAGAGCATGTTAATCCGTGAGTATATTGGTGTCTGATCCGATCCGACGGTGGAGGTGCACTTCATCTCCCAGAGTCGTGTAAGAAGATTTCATCTGCCCTGGTTTTGAAACGGCAAGTTTGTCTCGTCGTCTGTCGTGAGTGGAGAAACGGGCTGCTTTGGACTTGGATCCCAAGGTAGAGACTAGGGGAGTCAACAGAACTAGGCTCGGTCCAGCCTCGGACCAGGGGCGGGCCACAAAGGTCCGAATAACTCCCACGGACTGTCCACGGGCAAGCCCCGAGTCCGATCCAATTACGTCGCCTCGGTCCGATTCGCTATCATAGCAAAAGCAAAACCGGTCCACGTCCTCTGGGAATGTCCGTGAGCGGCCGTCCCAATTTTCGTTGCGGAAATGAACGGCAACTCGACGTAAAGACAAAATTTCCTTCACCAATATGCCCAAAGAGAGAAAATTAGGCTACGGTAATTCTCGACACGATCAATTTACACGATGTTACGCGCGATCAAACAAGTTTGGATTTGATGTAAATGGACTTATATGATAAATGTGTGACTAATTTTGTACCCCACGAAATTCAATCTGCTTATCCATTTAAACATATTTAGGATCACATGTCAATCTGCTTTTCTCCGAACATGACACGATTACCTGCGCTACACAAATCTAAAGGAATTTTTTATCCTTAAAGAGTTCACGAAAGCAACACTATGGTTAAGAAAGGATAAAATGGTAAAATAAAAAGATATAAAAAGGTACAAAAATCTCACATAAAGTGAAGTTATTAATATCGTCTTAAAATGCGATTGTGTGTATAAACTTTTTTTTACATGTTCATCTTATACCCAAGTCAACTTATATTTACGGACTAGTCAGCATAGTGTGTCCCCCGCTTTTATCAGACGGGTCATATGTTCAGGTTAGCCAATTTGAAGTCGAGGGATTTTCAAACGCAAATTAGCTTACATGAAATCACCTAATGGTAAAAAGCAATAGAATAGAGTCATAATAATTTTAGCTCATTATTTCGTCCGTACGATGAATGGGGAACACGTGTTTGGAAAGATTGTGAAGTTTGGGTCCTTATGTGCAACGTTAATCAATGGAATTTGGAAAATATTCGCCAATTGCGTGGGACCTAATGTCTTCATCAATCAATCGCAATCTTTTCGTGTTCCAGGAAAAAAAAAACATGGACAAAGAAATTTGTTTAGCAAGAGATTTTTCCAGAAATTTGTTCACTAAATGGAATTGGAATCGCTAAATTGCAATCCGAATCAGGATTCGGGTTATTGATGGGCTTAAGCAATGTGCTAGATTGAACGTAAGAGTCCGGTATAGTTCGAGCCTGTTCGGATACCATTTCGATGGGAGCAACCCATATGCAAGATTAATACGTTGGCTTCGAAGTTCGGCCCTGAAAGGATAAAACACGATAAAAATCTTAAAACCGTATATAAATTCCTCAAAAGTTATGTTGGCGTGTCAATCGAGACACAATTCACATACTCGAGTAATCGGCAATGCACGTGAATTCACAAGACATCAATGATAAATCTCACCAAAACGCGAATTTAGTTCTACTCACGAAAAATCCGATGAAAGAAGATCAAGTTGAAAATCAAAGCAATCGGATTCGAGAGCAATGCGTCGCGAGCAATCGGACCACGAATCGACCTCGATGTTAGCTTGATGAAAACTAAATGGCATCCTCTTTTCAAATTTTCTTTCGTCTTTCTCTCTTGCTACTCCATATTTAAAAAAATGTCTTTTGCGGCTACGATATATAAAAGATAGTGAAAACCCTATCTTTTCATATGTATCGTCATACGGGCTCAAGTTTATGGGCTTACACTTCGTTGAGCTTCATACTCACGAAAGTGAACCCAGCCAACATATAATACTATTTGAAAATCCATAAATATTTGACTTAAAATGGAGAAAATAAAGAGTCCGTGGAAATTCAAAACGGCTCCACCAAATGAAGAGACGTTCCAATAGTTATTATTTGTGTGTGGTCTGTAGAACACAGTGCGTTTCAATTGCAAGAATTATCGTACAATCTATTCTTTGAGACATCGTGACTTATATCAAGAAACAAGATAGATGCTTTTGTGACTCCTCTAAAATAACTTACTCCAAATATTTTTCTCTTTAACCCATTCTATATCGAGCCTTATGATTTTGTCCTTTAACATACAATTGGACACTTTCTCACGAGATAGTGTTTTCACCTGAATATACTTAACATCAATTTGTCATTACGTCAAAAAACACATCTTCTCGCCATCGTAGAAGCCTGCTAGGAGTCACCATTGTCTAAGCCGTCTAGCCTCGGTGAACACTTCATGCCCTCGTAGGATCGGGCCTTTATAGTCCCACCATTTTTCGAGTCATCTATGGGAGTAGGTCCCGCTTTGGTACCCTTTTTCCTTGAATTTAACTCATAAGACATGCCTTTTGACATAGGACAAAGACATGTCATCCATATAATGTCTTTCAAATGAAGACATGGGATGTCTTTATCGATGCTAATTCTTTTGTTCGATTTACAATATCACAACAAAGCTATGATATTTCATTGATTTGGAAGAACATCGATTGAGAATGAAAGACCAACTCACGACGAAGATGAGAATAAGAATGTTTAATCGGATCTCGGAAATGAATTTGATATTACATGGCGAAGCCATAGTCAGCTCATATGGTCTAATGTTTTTATAACACGCTCTTTCGCCTAATGCAATTTTCCGTCCTACATATCTCTTCTTCTTATTTTTTTCCTAACTCACTTGCTCGAGATTGGTCAGAATAATTCAGATATTCAAGAGAGAGCATAAAACCTAGCCTCAACTTGCTGGTCACCTCTCGCCATCGCCAATCAGAAATGGCCTAACCGCCAGTGTCCTACCTTTGACGATCACCACAAAGCATCATCAACCACTTAAGACAACCCTTTAAACAAATCATCCGATCCGAACAGCTCCGAATTATATATGCAATGAACACCCACGATTCCGTCGCATTCCCCACGCTAGCAAATAAATTATGGAAAACGAAAGAAAGAGAACAAACGGCGGCCATACACATGCCCTGAACGGATCCAGACGGGGACCTCGTAACCCACTCCGAAAGGAAAAGGGAAGAAGCGATTGAAGTACCCGACACTTTGCCTTCGCTCATTAACGCTCGCAGCACAACGTGGCGTTGCATTCCGTCCATGAAAAGGATTCCACGATTGCATCTTAAGCAAGAAGAGAAGAGAAGCCCGCAACCCAACCACCGGTGTCGGCAGCAAGAAACCGAATCGAGCTGAGCTCATCGGCAAGAGGTTCTTGGTTCTTGATTTCTGGTTCCTTCGTACGGTTTTCTCAGTTTCAGCTCGTGTTGTCGCTTCGTTTACTCCCAAGTCAAACTCAGATTGACCTCGAGCTGAACTTGGTTGGGACTGCGATTGCTTAGTCCCATTTGAGCTCCCGTAAAATGCTGGTCCAGGACCGTGCGACCCCGGATGCTCCCAAATCGCCTAAGACCCAGATCAGAGCGACCCTCCCGACCCTGCATCGGAATCATCGATTCTCCGAGCCCAAGAGCCTCGATTTCTCCACATGGGCGTCTGAGAATCTTTACAAGATTTTCACCGTCGGCCTCCTCATAGTCGCGGTAGCCGCGATATTGTTCCTCTACAATGTCGGCGACTCGGCAGCTCTCCTCTGCTTCAAGAACACCCAGTCCGAGAGCCTCCAGACCCTCCAATTGCCTCGCGTAGACTGGAGTTCGGTCCCCCGGATCACCGACAAGTCCTCGCCCTATGCAAATTTCCGGTCGGAGAGGTGGATCGTGGTCTCGGTCTCGAGTTACCCGTCGGATTTGCTGAGAAATTTCGTGAAGCTCAAGGGGTGGCAGGTCCTGGCGATCGGTAATTCCAGGACCCCAGCCGATTGGAAGCTCAAAGGTGCGATTTTTCTGTCATTGGAGCAACAAGCCACTTTGGGTTTCCGAGTAGTCAATTACTTGCCTTATGATTCGTATGTTAGAAAGAGTGTTGGGTATTTGTTCGCAATCCAGCACGGGGCGAAGAAGATCTTCGATGCGGACGATCGCGGGGAGGTGATTGATGGGGATTTGGGAAAGCATTTTGATGTTGAGTTGGTTGGTGAGGGTGCTAGGCAAGATATTATGTTGCAGTATAGCCATGAGAACCCAAACAGGACTGTTATTAATCCGTATATTCATTTTGGACAGCGGTCTGTTTGGCCCAGGGGATTACCATTGGAAAATGTGGGTGAAGTCGGTCATGAGGAGTTCTACACACAGGTTTTTGGTGGAAAGCAATTTATACAACAGGGTATTTCAAATGGCTTGCCTGATGTTGATTCCGTGTTTTATTTCACTCGAAAATCGGGTCTGGAGGCCTTTGACATTAGATTTGATGAGCACGCTCCAAAAGTGGCATTGCCTCAAGGAATGATGGTGCCTCTCAATTCGTTCAATACTATGTATCATTCCCCAGCATTTTGGGGTCTGATGCTTCCCGTCTCTGTCAGCACTATGGCTTCTGATGTACTGAGGGGATATTGGGCACAGAGGCTCTTGTGGGAAATCGGCGGTTATGTCGCTGTTTACCCACCTACAGTCCATCGATATGACAGAATTGAGGCATACCCATTTTCTGAGGAGAAGGATCTTCACATCAATGTTGGCCGTCTAATTAAGTTTTTGGTTTCATGGAGATCAAATAAGCACAGATTGTTTGAGAAGATATTGGAGTTGAGCTATAGGATGGCAGAGGAGGGTTTTTGGACCGACAAGGATGTGATGTTTACTGCTGCTTGGCTCCAGGACTTACTCTCTGTTGGATACCAGCAACCCAGGCTTATGTCATTAGAGTTGGATCGGCCTCGAGCAAGCATTGGCCATGGGGATCGGAAGGAATTCATCCCTCAAAAGTTGCCATCAGTTCATCTGGGTGTTGAGGAAACTGGGACTGTTAACTATGAGATTGGCAACTTGATTCACTGGAGAAAGAACTTTGGGAATGTGGTGCTTATTATGTTCTGCAGCGGACCTGTGGAGCGCACAGCTCTTGAATGGAGATTGCTTTATGGCCGGATTTTTAAAACTGTGGTCATATTGTCAGAGCAAAGAAATCCTGACCTTGCTGTTGAAGAGGGTCACCTAGACCAAGTATACAAGTGAGTCGAGTTTATACATATGCATTGAACCTGATATGTCGCTTTCCCGTTTTGCCTTGCACGTATGTCATACACATGGAGTGAGTATGCCCACTGAGGATGTTGCATCAGTTTGCGGCAATGTAGCATTCAGGTTAACTGTAAAGGGAATAATAACTCACTTCCTACAGGACATAAGCTTGTGATTTTTCAACTTGGTGCTTATTCTAGCTAAAAGCCCAGATTTATAATGATCTGGTGGCAACCTGACTAAACTGAAGCTATCTGTAATTTAAGTGAAACTATCACCATTTAATGCCAACCGGTAGTTAGTATCTGTATGTGTGAACTTATGGGGAAAGAATGCGCTACACACACACATATTTTTATTTTTTTTGTGCAGACTACTCTATTTGCATGTAAGGGAGTAAATGTCACCTGTAAGGCACTTTGATACCCTGCCTTTGAGGGAACTTGAGGACTTTAGAAAGTTCTTTAAGATTGGGGTGATGTCGCTAATCTGAGAGTTATCCCCCTCGAGAAAAAATAATCTTCTCTGATAGCTAATACCTAACTAATACGATAACACAAAAGCTTTGCTGGATAATGTCCTAAGCGCTTTTGAAATGTCATCTTCAAGATTTGGAAATAATTACAAAGTTCAAGGGTGACTTCTACTTTGGCCTCAAAGACTGAAGGATTTGGGTATGCTTAACAGTTTTCATAGGATGGATATGTAGGCTGGAAGTTGGATTTTGAGATTGATTGCATGTTCCCATGTGCTTTGGTACAATTATGCTATCAAAATTTCGAGTATAGTGTTAGGTGAGGTCCTCGCTTGTGCTTTGCAAGGTGTTGGTTTGGGCTGTGGCACTATACTAGAATCTAGAAGAGTTCTTTTATTTGGTTCCTTCTTTGTTGCTTTTGTTATTCGCGCTTCATATTTAGCTGAGGAGGCAACTAGATGTTAGATAGCTCATACCATCTGATTCTATTTGCAGACAGCTGCCAACTATATTCAATAGATTTACCAGTGCAGAAGGATTTCTGTTCCTCCAGGATGACACAATTCTTAATTACTGGAATCTGCTACAAGCAGACAAATATAAACTGTGGATCACTGATAAGGTAATGAATTTTTACGCATTCTTTAACCATATTTTTGTTGAATACGATGGTCAAATTTTCAACTAGGTTTCGTCTATGATGTGGCAATGAGTTGGACAGTAATCCCAAAACTTGAAAGCATAATTGTCCGACTCGTCTTTCAATGGAAAACCGCTCGAATAACTTCATCTTAATGATTTCTGGTTCTTCAGGATAGTGGTCTGGCTTTATGTCCTCTTGGCTGATACTCTGCATCAACTAGGCTGACTGACTCCTATAAATATGTCTCTTGAGTGATGATTTTTGATTATTTTCTGAAACTCCTACGATCAAATCTGTTCCTCTTTTTATCTGTAAAAAAAATAAAAATAAAGAACCTATACGTTTTTCTTCACTTGTTAATCAAATGGATAAAGCAGCTTATCAAAAGAACAGTTGATAGCTGTAGACTCTCCTTTAGCAATTTCTTTGGTACCATGGTGCCACTGTCACTGCACCCAAACTTGCTTAATACATTCTTTATGCATCCAACACTAACCTTTTTTTTTGTATTCTTTCGCGAATTTCACTTTCGTGCACTACGTTGGTTATTAAGCTCTTCCCTTGAATTCCCCAGGCTTCTATTCATGCTTTCTCTCCTCTTTTTCTTTGTCTTTTTTTTCCTCACTTTCTTTTGCGTTTTCCACGTGTAATCTGGAATTCTTCATTCTGTTGTTTTTTCATACATTCAGCTTTTCAAAATGAATTTTATCAGCCCGGAGATATTGAAAGAAAATAGGGGTTTGTCTATTCTGTCCAAAAAAAGAGGAGAACGCACATTTGCTTGAAGCAATTCACGAGTAACTGTTTTACATCTTTGACCAACCAGAGCCTTTGATTATGTCTCGACAAAAATCTGATTGTTGTGAATAACATATCAAGCCACTTCATCAGCTTGATCAGGATTATTAGTATTTTTTCTATTAGCATCAATATTTTGCTGGCTCTCAGTAAAAATTTCTCGGTTAAAAAAAGACTATACTTTTCTCGTTCAAGTTAATCAAATTGATAAAAGCAGCTTATCAAAAGAACAGTTGATATCTGTGGAGCCTCTCCTTTAGCAAGTTCTTCGGCAGGATGGTGCCATTGTCATTGCACTCAAACATGCTTAATACATGCTTTATGCATCCATTTCATGACTAACAAAACTTCGGCGAACCAGGTATCTGAGTCTTGGACCATGGTTTCTGCGAGTGGCAACTCTGACTGGATCTCGAAACAAGGGGAATTGGTAAAGAAGGTTGTTGGCTCGATGCCAGTGCACTTCCAGGTCAGCTACAAAGAAGCTGTCAACAGTCAACAGAGCTTCGCGATATGCAATTCTGAAGTGTTTTACATCCCTCGGCGTTTAGCGGCCGACTTTGATGATCTGGTTAGTTTGGTGGGCAATCTAGATATACATCACAACGTCGCGATTCCCATGTTTTTCTTGTCGATGGACTCCGCTCAGAATTTCGACCCGGTCTTTAGCACAATGATCTACAAAAGAAAACCCCCATCTAGTAATTCGACATTTTATTCTGCCCAAGCGTCGGCAGTACATCCTTGGAGTATATCAAGTGAACAGGAGTTTATTAAACTCATCAGGCTAATGGCCGAAGGCGATCCTCTTTTGATGGAGTTGGTTTGAACATATAAAGCTGTCAGATTTTGCAGAGGAATGGACACTTAGAGGAGTTGCACTGGAAAGACGAGAACTATGTACCGAAAACGAAGATCACTTGGTTAAATTGTATTGATAAGTCCTTTTTGACCTTCATTTAACTTTACAATTTTAACCTTGGGAAGAAGAAACTATCTTCCCTTCTTTTTATTTTCTTGTATATTAGCCTTCTACCATTCATTTTGTGACTGGGAAGCTTCTCCGAGGACATGATATCTTCATTCGTAATTTCCTCGTGAATATATCGAAAGGAAATTTGTTTTTCTCGGCGACCCTCTTTGTATGTTTGATTTGCCCTAGTTTTATAGATGGAGCTGCTTAAACTCTCCTTTTTTCCTTATTTCCTCGTCTGACAGGAGTTTTGCTAGGGCTCCTCCAAGGAGCCATTTTAGGCTATCTTCTTGTTGCTATAGTCGCTTTTGATCTTGATGGAATGGAATGCATTTTATCTGGAACGAGTTTGTGTTTATGACAAGTGAGGAAATTCTATCGCCATTCATCGTCTTTCACCCGACAAAACCCTAGGATTACCCTTCCTTAGTTCTTAAAGTTCTCCTACAAGAAGGGAGCAGGAGACTTTGTCTAAAGAGATTTTAATGCCCTTTAGGTGGAATTTCCTGAGCCAGAAAGATGGCGTTAAAACTCTGATAAAATAGTCCCAGGCGTACCCGAAGTGACATTTTCAGTCCATTAATGACTTGAACTGCCTCCTCAGATCCTTCTGATCAACGATCCTAACCGGGCAAAAAAGAGGTGACAACAGCATTGGCAGTGTCTAAATCATCGGTCATGTCTATTTGGTTGGAAATAGCCTGAAAGTCCGAGAGGTAAACATGAGCTCCTAGCAGCATGGAAGCACTTGCATAGCTGCCATTTCGGTTTCTTCGAGGACAATGACACAACCCATTGGCTGGAATTGCACATATCTGGCGCAGTCTCACAACTTCTAGTCGGATACCTTTGGCATCTATCCAGGTACTCATTTGCCAATTCTTGCATTTCTCTTTGTTGGGATCTTACTCGTGTTTAATGACTATACTTGATGACTTCTTGTTCTCTGTCTTGTCATTCTGAGCCACACTTGTAAAGTTCGCCATATTCAAATCCTAGGAATTTGTACATGGATTGACCTTTCTCAGTTACCTTCGCTAAAAACCTGAACAGATTAATCACATTGGGAAGCTTGTGCAGAGTCATGTTACAAATTTTCCCGCAGATTACATGTCTATCCATTCCTTGGATAGGGCGAGCTCAAATAAATCAGAAACAATTCGATATTTGCACTACAATACACAATGGGAATTTATCGAATTCTTATTATTTACCTATCTATCCCTTCGATCTTGTCCTCAACCTCGGAGTAGAGCTGCCTCAACCTCTCGATGTTCTGCTCGGACGTCTCCCAGTAGCCACGCCCATTCGCTTCCAAGAATGTCTGCAGCAACTTTCTGAAGGAGTTAGGATTTGTGTTCATGAGCCTCTTCAGCATCTCCTCGTCCTGAATGAAAGTTGAGTTAGCCTCTTCATAGACCCAGTTGTCGACTTGGCCTGAAGTGGCACTCCACCCGACTGTGTTTGTCAGCCGCTTCTCGATTTCACGCACACCCTCATACCCACTAGACATCATTCCCTCATACCACTTTGGGTTCAACAACTTTGTTCGCGCATCCAGTCGCACGGTCTCGGCAAGTGTGCGCACCTGAATCACGGAATAGTTCATACTTAGCAAAATGTTGTCTGGGTCTGGGACTTACTTAAGAGTAAAAGGCAGTGAATCAGAAAACCTCTAGAGGCATAGTCCAAAAAGGTTAAAGCAAGAAAGAACCAGAAATTTGTTTAGCGAGCTTCACCTGGGCATTAGCTGTTGTAGTGTCAGCAATGTATGCGCTGGGCTTCCTCCCGTCTTTCCTCAAGTTCTGCACTAAATTCGTAGGGTCTGAGTCAAAGTAATGGCTCACATCAGTGAGTGAGATTTCAGAAGAGTCAAGATTTTGGAATGTTGCATCAGCAGTGCTGAGAGCCATTTCGAAGACTTTCCTTTTTTCAGTCATTCCAGCACCCGGGGCATCGGAATCGAATGCAAAGGATTTTCTGCTCAAGTACATGTCCTGGAGCTGCTTCTCATCATTCCAGGAGGAATTCTCAACAGCAAGATTGATGTTGGAGGAATAAGAACCTGATGCATTGGAAAAGACACGTGTGGCAGCTTCTCTAACATCAACGCCTAGGGTCTTGGCTTGTTCCAATGCATGCTTCCTCACATAGTTCAGTTCTTCGGGTTCATCCAGTTCAGCCACCATCTTGATTGCTCGATCCAATAGATTCATCTGCAAAAGATAAACTGATCTTAAAGGGTATGTTCAAGATTGCATGACAAGAATGTATCTAAATGGTTCACAACGATAGGACACATCTAGATTTAATATGTATTATAAAGATGGGAATCGGCTACTTTTTCATCACACAGAAAATCAAAACAATCTCCTGACCCTTTAGTTAAATAGTTGGCAGAAGTGTCATACCTGATTGATGAAGAGGTCTCTGAACACCCCAGAACAGTTGACAACCACATCGATCCTAGGCCTTCCCAACTCTTCAAGGCTTACTGGTTCTACACGGTTGACTCGTCCAAAGGTATCAGCAACCGGCCTCACACCAATCATCCACAAAACTTGACCCAAAGATTCGCCATACGTCTTGATATTGTCTGTTCCCCACAGGACAAGAGCAACTGTTTCAGGATATTTTCCACCATTATCAACCTTCTGCCTCTCAACCAACCTATCCACGACAACCTTCGCACTCTGCATCGCTGCTGTAGTTGGAATAGCTTGTGGATCCAGTGCATGGATGTTCTTTCCAGTTGGCAGCACTTTAGGATTTCTAATAGGGTCACCACCCGGTCCTGGCTCAACATATTTTCCCTCCAATGCTTGCTTCAAGCTCCCCAACTCATTATCAGCCACGACAAGTTTCAAACACTCCCCAAGAAAGTCGAAGAGGGTCCTAAGCTTCTCTCTTTCTGCGCGGTAAAACTTAGTGCTCGACAAGAACTGGATCCAGGGTTCATTAATTCCGAACCCAAGAATGGAGCTCAACTTGTTGGTGACGTCAACAACTTGACCCTTGTTATTAGTTGTTCGCTCTACAAAGGCAGTGACAGCACCACGAGATGCTTCAGTTATTTGTCGAAGCAGCTCTACGTCCTTCAATATTCCCTTATCACTTCCTCGGTACACGTCCTCTATGTCCCGTCCAACAGTCTCAGCTAGTATAGCTGGGAGCGATGATATCCCATCTTCGGGACGATTTAGAGCAGCAATGTTCACCAGTGTGGCAACTGCTTCCATCGCTGATGGGGGCTCACCAATGACGTGGAGCCCACAAGGTAGAAGTCGGGATTCGATTTCCATGATCTTAGAGTAAACCTTTCCAACAACCAGATCGCGTTCGTTTGCTGAGATCTCCTCTAGCTCATCCGGGAGTTCCACATCCTTGTTGAGATTGCATTGCTTAGCTGTGCTTATAATGGAGCTGACAATCTGGGGTCCACGGCCTGTGTCTTTGAGGGATTGGTACGAAGAGATGAGCTCGCTCAATTGCTTAAGCCCCTTGTAAAGCCCTGCATTCTCTGCCGGAGGGGTCAAGTAGCTTATGGTATTAGCGTAGCTCCGACGTTTGGCAATAGTAGCCTCGGAAGGGTTGTTAGCCGCATAGTAATAGACATTCGGTATGTTTCCAATAAGACTGTCAGGATAACAGGCGTCACTCATTCCCACCTGCTTCCCAGGCATGAACTCTAGCGAACCATGGGTGCCAAAATGGAGAACAGCATCGGCCTGAAATATTTTCTCCACGAAAGAGTAAAAAGCGGCAAATCCATGGTGTGGACTTGCTGATTTGGAAAAAAGAAGCCGCATAGGATCGCCCTCATATCCGAAAGTGGGCTGAACTCCGATAAAGACATTTCCATACTGCTTTCCATAGACCAAGAGACTTTCTCCGTCAGAGTTCAAATTACCTGGCGCCTTACCCCAGTTCTCTTCCAATGCGGTGGCATAAGGAGTGAGGTCATAATACTCTCTCACGCCCATTTTGTAGGCGACATTCAGATTTGGGCTGCTGAACTGAGCCTCTTTATCATGAATGACTTCTTCGATCAAAGCTTCAGAAGTCTCTGGAAGGCCCTCCACATTGTAGCCGTCCTTTTGAAGGTCTTTGAGAACAGAGTAGATAGAAGAGAAGACATTCAGGTATGCCGCCGATCCTACGTTTCCTTTATCCGGAGGGAAGCTGAAGACAGTAATTGCAAGTCGCTTCTCCGCCTGCAGCAGTGCATATTTACTTCAGAAAAGGCTGAGTAGAGTTTTCAAAGTTCGATGAGTTTTCGCTATTGACATCTCTCCATCCCCACCAAGACAAATCACTGGGAGGTGGTATACTCTACTTCAAAGATGTAGTCTCTAATTTTCAGGAAATACGTTACTTAGCAGAAGAAATCATGTCTGATTTAAGAATATATGTCATAACGGTTCATCTTTATCAGGTTTGCCCTCTCGACCATGCCATTAATGTTTAGGTGCAGATAAATGCAGGTGCTGGGTCAAAGAAAGTGTGTAAAGGACATTATATTTTGCCAACCTAGAATCTACAAGCAGTAGTAACTAATATAAAGGCAGACAATACTTTACTTGGGTAGGACTGATGCACCTGCTCTACATATGATGCAAGAAAGCCTAGAACAAGGGGAATATTGCGACTGAACTCGCTAGCTATTTTACTGTCATATCCTACTGGAAACAGTTCTGCAATATCAGATCTAGGAACAGAAAATTAAAACAAAATGCAAACAAGACTGATTTTCGAAAGTGAAAAAAAGGGCTGCGGTGAAGCAAGTACCATTGATTTCCTTTTCAGTTCAGCCCATCTGATAGCTCTGGTGCAGAGCTGCTCCACCCTCTTGTGAAGAGCGTGTGATTTCCCTGCAATGACAATATCATTCAGCACTTGATGTGTGATATGAGAACGAGATCGCAGAGAGATGGAAAAGCAACATGGAAACAAAAGGTGAAGGAGGTATTTCTACTATTCTTATTGTTCTACACAAAGCACAAAGAGAGGGAAAATCAGGAACACAGAACATCGACCCAGTTGATGTTAGTATCATCTCAGAAGAGATCACCTCAAAATCGTTTTGCTTTGTCCATTTATTTTGGAAGCTAAATAGGGAAACGACAAAAAGGGGAACCGGAAAAAGGCACTGCACTTACCACTTCGAGGATCGCGACCGGCAAAGACAATTGGTTCCATGCCGCCATCCAGCTCGGGAAGTGCAACCTGCAGAGCTACCTGAATTGGATGCAAACCCAGAGTACTGTTCAACCACTCCTCCGTGGTCTGAAACACCAAAGGCACCGCAACAATGTAAGGGACATCAAGCTTCATCAGCGCCTCCACTGCCCTCGGATGATCCTGCCTCGCCGGTCCCCCCACAAGAGCAAACCCAGTTAGAGAAATCACCGAATGCACAAATGGTTTCTTCGTGACCGGGTTGATCAGGAACTTTTCAACGGGTCCTGAGAAATCAAGACCGCCTGCAAATATGGGTATGACTTTCGCCCCTCTCGCCTCTAATTCCATAATCACCGCCACATAATGGCTCTCGTCCCCGGTGACAATGTGGCTCCTCTGCAAAATCAACCCGATCACGGGTGCGTTCGGGCCCTTGAGCTTCTCATTTGCATCCTTTCTGGTGCCATACCAATTCAAGTACTCCTTCACATCATCATACATACAAGGAGCCAAAGGGTGCCAAATTCCACTGTCCAAGAACAGAACTGGGTCCGAGTATTCGATCTTAGTCCCCTTCAGAGCCGGAACATAAGACCCCGAGATCATCTTCAAGAAATTCTGCAAGTTATCTGGCGACCCGCCGAGCCAGAACTGCAAGCTGAGGATATATAACCTAGCATCCTGAGCCTTGTCGCTCGGCAAGTACTTGAGCACCTTCGGCAACGTCCGCACTAGCTTCAACATGCTGTCTGCGAACCCTGCGGACGACTTCTTCTTCTTGAACAACTGGAAAAAGGGGCTCTTCGATTGCCCGAGCTGCGACATACTGAACGAGCCCAACTTGTTGAGCCTCATCACCTCAGGCATTGAAGGGAACACCAAGACCGCATCAAGCCTGTCCCTTTCCGTTTCCACTGCAGCCTTCACTTTCAGCGCAAGCTCCTCCACAAAGATCAATGACCCAATGAAGATATTCGCATCCTCAAGGTCCTTGCAGAAAGATTTGTATGTATTCTCATCCCTAAGCTCTTCAACTAAGTAACCCACAACTTCAAACGAAGCATACCTCTCTTTCTTATTCAGCGCTAGCACTGCAGCCGAGAGAGACGACTGGTACTGAGCCTCCAGGACCACGTACACGACCTTCACCGTCGGGAGGTTCCCGTTATTCTCCGGCACGATACGGCGGACTTCAGGCGTCGTCTGCGTGAAGAGGCCGTTGCCCACCACCGCACATTTCACTTTCAAGGCGGATTTCGAAGAATTGCCAGCTGGGTTCGTCTTCCTGGGGAGGAAGGAGTGTAGAAAGTAGTGCTTTTGAGAGAGGGAGGAGAGTTGATCAGCCTTTGGAGCTGGCAATGCGAATTGTGAGGATAACAAAGAAGCCATTTTCGTGATCGCGCTCAAAACAAAAACTCTCTGTTTCTTGTTTGCTGGCAAAAAAAATAGAACCAAACGAGCAGAGAGAGGAAAGATTAAATCTTTTTGCGACCCCTCAGTGTCAAATTTGTGTCTTGGTGACACTTAACGCCTCTTTCCTCTTCCTCCTTCGGGAGATGAAAGCTTTCGTGCTTATATTTGTGCTGTCTCGATACCGAGTGCACTGAAGGCTAGACAGAGTGAGTGATACAAACAGTAGGAGGGGTGCTTTCTGGTTTAGTGGAGGAGTGAGGGACACGTGGCAACAAGGTCGTCAGGCAAGCAGCGATTGGAGTTTCCCCACTTTGCGGTTGAGTTTTGCTCCCGAGGCTTTCGAGAGAGAGAGAGATTTGGGTGAGTGCGACTCTACTTGTCTATCTGCAAGGGTCATGGTGATGGAGCTTCCTGAATTCTGATTGGCTGGTATGGATTTTCTCTTCAAGCGGGTCACAAGGTGGCAGAGCCAGGAATGGATGATGAGAGAGGGAGAGAGAGAGAAGTGAGAGTCCAATTGGAAGCGACGAAGATCTCCCTCGCTCAACAGCGACAGGCCCCCAACTTTGCTTCTGAAGATTCTTGGCTTTTTGAGTTTTGTGTCTCTCAGTGAGGAGGAGCTGATTTTTTTTTTTCCTGTGGCCTGCCATGGGACCGCGTTTCCTACTTGCAATCCAAGTGATCTCTGCACCACCCCCTCACCTTCCGCGAATGCTTACCTCGACATGGTCCGAAGTCAGATCGAAATGGTGAAAATGGAAATTGTGTGTGAATGCGAGTTTCGGCGGCAATAATTGCATGTCGAAATCATAAAACTAGAGATCTTGATGAGAATCAAATTTGCCAATTCGGGATTTATCACACTACCGATTGAAGATCAAATTGGGACTCTGAAGATACATGAGCAAACTTTGTGACCACACTTCACTAAGTTGGGAGTTGGTTGAGTAAACAAAATGGAAGATGGTAGGATAGACAACATGGCTGATACTGATAGAATTTATTGGAAAAAAAAACAAAAACAAAAAAAGATGGCTGAGTTTTCAAACATTTTCTGTTTGTCCAAGGCAATCGGATATTGATACCCCTTGGCAAGGTGACAAGCCCAAGGTTGCACAGGTCCAATACTTGCCCTCTTCATGCCTCCGGGTTTCGTGGGAAACTATTTTGTCTGACGTGTGAAAAAAACCATAGGTTTGTTTGTTTTAAACGAGTTTTGAGTTGACAAATAGGCCACCTCGTACTTATTAATTAAGGATAAGTACAGTAATTTTGTAATAAATATGACATCACACAAGGCAATCTGAAAAAGAGACTATAAATGGGAATTTTTACTTCATGCTTAGTTGGTATTGACACAACAGTGAACATCTTACAAGTATCCTCCAAAGCAAGCACTTGACACGCGATTATTCCAATAAATTGTTAAAATATTAGTAAAATTTATTTGGTACCAAAAGGAGAGAAGGGTTTCTATCCATCCATTTCCTCCTTTCGCTTAATGAAGAGAAAGCATGAAGACAAACAAATCTAAACAAAGTTATTGGAGGTTGGTTAGAAAGACACGTATGGATTTAGCGCTTCTTTTTTTATAGTATAAGCGTGACCTTAGTGCCTATTATTTGGCGAAATGCTATGTGGTGTAGATGTAATTTTAGTGTCATTTCTTTTGTTTATTTTGTTAAAGTATGTTGTACCTCAAACCCTATAAAGGTTAGTTCGATCAATCAGTAGCTTAAGAAGCCATAGAAGTAAAGTAAGTTTTGAGTTGTTTTCATCGAAGTGTTTTTCAATAAGAATATTTTCTCTATCCATTTTGTCACTCGTTTCATATATCCGAGAAGTCACCCTTTTATTTTGGTTCCAACATGAACAATGATGTTCATCTTTTTCGATACAAGATCACCTCTGGTGAGGTCCGGAAAACTATGTGCTATAATTGGCATGCCGAGTTTGCGTTTTCCTCGCTGAAACCACAGTAATTGCATGCTAAACAATTATTGCAAGCAACTCGAGTTACAAAGCTTCATCACAAGACGATCGAAGGGCACACTATTGAGGAAAACGTGTTGCGGAAGAAAATGAGGATACAATTTCACTTCATCTGACGATCTCTACATTCAAACGTCGTCCCATCCCAAATATAAATTTCATAATCATCCTTCGACTCATTCGTTCTCAACAAAGGCTAATTAAAAGAGTATGCCGTATTGATAAGTGAATATCATGACGTCATCAACCTGTTAATCATGGTTGATTCCGTTTTCGTTCCCCTTGAATGGAGAAGCTGATTGAAGCACCCGAGCTTCGGCTTTAAACCCTAAAAACCCCAGATAAAGCTCTCTCGCCTTTGAACCTGAGCAAGCATGGCCTGCAATGGCTCCAACTGCCAATCCAATTGCTACGGAGACGAGGACGAGCGCTCAGCCAGATCGGACGATGTCGGCTCAACCGCCGCCGTCGACGGATCCGGAGCCGTCTGCGTCAAGTGCAAGGCCAGCGAGCCAATTCCCGTCGCCGCCATCTCTCGCGGCGGCGAAGACGGCCGGTTCTGCGCTGACTGCTTCCGGAGCAACCTGTTTGCCAAGTTCAGGCACGCCGTCACCTCCAACGCCATGATCTCTCCCGCGGACAACGTTCTCGTCGCCTTCTCCGGGGGTCATGCCTCCAGGTACGTGCACGTCGTCGAACCGAGAAAAAAAGCGCCGTGTTGTATGCTCGTGTTTTGTCGAGTAGGGTATGTAATGCGAGTAGGGGGAAATTAAGTGGTGGTGTTGCTGTTAGTGTATGTATTTGAAGCGGAGCGGAAATGCTCGATTCTCAGTGCTTGCACAGAATGATTAAGGTTCTGTTCTTTTTCATTCCAGGGTGTGTTTTACTGCTATTTTGTTTCTTGCTTGCATAAATTAGGTAGGAAAGAGGCAGAAACCTAGCAAGGATTGAACTTTGTTTGGTATAATCATCAAATGAGACGTCTGATTGTCTTTCTTTTCGTGACATGCTTTGTAGGGTGGCTCTACAGTTTGTGCATGATATGCAATACAAGGCGCAAAAGAACTTTGATGCGAGTAGGGATAGATCTTTGCCGGTTTTTGGTGTTGGAGTTGCTTTCATTGATGAAAGCACCGCTTATCCGACTACGTCGAGTGAAATGGATAGAGTTGCTGGGGATATGAAGTTAATGGTATCACAACTATCCCCACCCACCAAAGAGCTGCATATCTTTCCTGTACACAGTGTCTATTCTGAAGGGTCAAGAGACAGCAGGGAGCGGTTAAAGGAGCTACTAGATAGAGTTAGTGACGCTACTGGGAAAGAAGATCTTCTGGTGCACTTGAGAATGTTGTCCTTGCAAAAGGTTAGCGTAACATTGTAAGTTAACGCAAAATTTAAGTAGGATTGAAAAGGTTCATTAATGCTGAATTTTTGCGTATCTTGTAGATTGCCTCCGATAATGGATACAATAGAATCGTGTTGGGATCGTGCATTTCAAGGTTTGCTAGCCATGTTCTCTCTGCCACCGTGAAGGTTCAGATCCACATCTGTTAAATAACTATTTTAATTGAACATAGCTTTTCCTGACCTGTCCATGGAAATATCTCATTGGACCGATACTTATTGATAGTTATAGATGACAGAGTTTGCTTGGGCATGCTGAGCGTCGAATTATAATGAATTTTGCAAAAAGAATAGCCTCACTCCTAGAATGGTTAGCCACTCAGTCCCCAGATTCGGCTTAGTATTAAGTATTACGGCTTAGCCTTATGTATTAACAGTTAAGGCTATAACGACTCATGGATTGATTGCTGTTCTCAAAATAGAGTATGGTTGGTTTTATCCCAACTCACGCGTTTCTGTGCTTTAAACTGTAAATATTTCTTTCACCTGGATTAGAAAAGTATCTTGTTCCTGCTCAACATGGAAGTCACTCATCCTTAAGCTCAGTACTATGCCAAGCCACAACTTGTGTTTTGCAGGTATCTGAATGAAAAAATTGTTGTGCAGAGTTCTTATATCCACCAATAAAAGTTTTTGTCTGTGGATTGTTTTCTTGCTACAACTACCCTATGTCCACATGACTAAAGATTGGTTTCCTGGAGTAGTGTCTGAACTGATGTTCTCTTCAGTCAACTGCACTCAGCAGAAAACCAGTATCTAATGCGATAATTTGAAGCACAACTAGTTTGCTGAGACTATTAATGCTTGGGACAAGCCATGGCACCAATTATATGCTAGCATTCTTCTTGATGCATTACTCTCTCCCAATTGAACCCCTGGTTTATGCTTGTTTAGCTGAGGTTGTTGGTCTGGTTGATGACTGATATTTATTTTCAACCTCAACCAAGTAGAGAATAAACTAGATCTCCTGTCATTGGCATTGAGCGGTGCATGCGAATGGTTGCCGTGAGCGCATGTATCTGTGTGAGCCCATGCTGCTTTTTGATGCCTTTTATTTTTTCTTTGCTGATTTCTTCTTTAGATGGAAAGAGATACTCAATCTCACTGAATAGCTTCATTTTGCTTGACTTTGACAATAGAGCTGCATCTGATGCATCCCCACTTATTCATGGGAGTCCATTTTACAGTTTTTTAACTTTTTTTTGTTTTAATTTCCCAATCTAACATGATGTGAAAAGCAACTGAGTTCTGGTAGCAGTTATTACCATCTGACTAATGAGGAAAGGCATCTTCACGATGGGCTATCTATTGTGTTTAACAGGGCCAGGGCTATTCATTACCTGCAGATATACAGTACGTTGACGCTAGGTGGGGTGTTCCTTTAGTTTTTCCACTTCGCGATTGTCTTGCGCAAGAGCTCAGCATGCTATGCCGTCTAGATGGGTTCGTGAACAACTCCTTTAGTACTCTTTTTCTTGTCAACCTATCTGTAATATTGGGAAGTTTTCTCAAATTTGCTTAGTTCTTTCATTAGTTTGCACAAACATGTTAAAGTCAGTTTCCTGTTTGTGTAGTTAATCTGTGCTTTTTTCCTGAGACCATGGTACTGTGGATGATGGGCCTTATGTCATTTTGGCAGGGCAGCCTTAAGACTGTAGAGTTGCCTAATGTACCATGCTCCAGCATCAACAGCTTGGTGTCATCATTTGTAGCTTTACTTCAGGTAATGGCCCTTCTTTGTGCCCCCTCACCTTGTTTACTAGAACTGCTTCTGGTAGGAGTGACGATTGGGTATGGTGGCTAAAACTGCTTGATAAATGATAAAATAGAGAAAGATTGTTTCTTCTTTTGTTCCTCTAGTCCATAGTTGGCCTTTTTGTTCCCTTGTTGCCTCTGGTCTATCTACAAACGAAAGGGAAGTGCTTGAACTATTGATTGTAGAAATCGAAGCTCATTTGCCGCGGTTATGCGACATTGAATAAGAGTACAAATTGAGAGAGGATCACCAATATATTTCCTTTGTGAAAGATTTCCAATTGTTGAAGTCTGATATTTTATATTCATTCTAAAGTAGTGACAACATTGCTGATGGAAACATTTGTTTCAGGAGGAAAATCCTTCTCGTGAGTGCACGATTGTGAGAACCGCTGGAAAGCTCACCCCATTTCACTTTAATAGGATTCCGGAGATAAATGATTGTAATGTTCCTTTGGCAACCCGACGACGCCAAAAGAGGTCCAATCTCAAGCTTAATGGATCCATATCCTCGGAATCTTTTTGTCCCATATGCTTTAGCCCGCTAAGCAAAGCTGACTTGGGCAGTCTCGAGACTCGACAATCAGCCTCTGATGTTTTTGGTGCTGCCTGCTGTTCAAGTTGTCAGTTCCAAATACTTCCTCAGGATTCCTCTGATATGGAGCAGTTCTGTTCACTTCTGCCCGAGGCACTTCTTTCCCGAGCAAAGCAAAGCAATAATTATGATTTTAGCTCACTAAGGTGAGGATTTACTTTTACTGTCACATGATGCATCTTTTGATTTTTCTAATGCGCATCAATTGGCAACGTCTCATAATCTGAGAATGCTGTGGGTCTTCTATTTCCCACTGGTGTGAGTAGTCTTAGCATTGTTTCACGCTTTTACTTCCAGGGAGCAAATTCAGGATTATTTGCTTTCAGACAGTGAGCCTGAGCCGTGAAGTCTTCTACTGTGAATTGCCCTGTTATGGCGTCAATTTTGGTAGCATCATTCTTTCGAGGAGGAGTTCGTCGCAGTTCTTGGAGCTCCT
Source organism: Rhodamnia rubescens (assembly GCA_021437795.1). Lineage (NCBI taxonomy): Eukaryota > Viridiplantae > Streptophyta > Magnoliopsida > Myrtales > Myrtaceae > Rhodamnia > Rhodamnia rubescens. The sequence goes on from JAILYA010000017.1 coordinate 531,621, forward strand.
GCATTTAAATCTCTCAGTTTTAGCAGACGACCTGTGCTGGAGCAACTGTGCAGAGGTGATACCCTGAAATAGGCTAAAGCGGCTCTGGGACATTTATCTATTACCAAGTATCGGCATCTGCAGAGGGTTTTGGCTGCCTGTTAAAAAAGGGGAGGAATTTTTTATTCGTATTCATCTATCATTTTTGTTGTTTTCTTTTTGTTCCTTTTTTTTTTTTTTTGCTTGAATTGCGTTTAGGAAGATTATATTTAAAATCGAATGCACACTCATGTGAGTGCTTAAATAACTGATCCATTGATGTCTCATTTGAAAGCTTAGATTCTCACTCTTATAATATGGTTTCCAATGAGAAAGACGAATAAAGGGATATCTGCGATTGGCTAGAAGAAACTCTTTTCGCGCTGCCTACAGGCTTAAAATCCTTTCCTTCTACTTGTAACCAATGCAAGAAGACGAGCAAATGGTATTCATGGTGTAATTCATTCGATAAAGCTGCAAGTAGAGGTTTAATAATGCACTTTCAGTATACCAGGATTCTGCATTCAACCCTGACAGGAAAAAACAAAGAAACCAAACCCAACCTCATCAAGAAACTCAATTTCGCCTACATTTAACCCATTTTGGGGTATGGAGTCCAACACTAATCCACATCGCAACACTTCCAAGAATTAACTCGCCAACTCAGTCTACCCAACAATAGCAAGTCCACTCATAAGTGCACTGCTAGCATCTGAAATTCTGAATCCACGCAATGCCATCAAAAGGGTGAAATTGTCCAACCTGTACCAGGAGCCTTCTCGAACAAAAGAACTCAGCCATGCATCATGTAATATGTGTAAAGAATTGTTCCAACTGAGTTTCTTTGACAACAATGCCAAGTTTGTCAGAGTGAACTGTATTGATCACCTCGCCATCCACATTTTCAACAGCATCTGCAGCTCTAATCTCAATGTATTCATTCAGATTGTGCACTGTCCCATCTGCACAAACAGATCCAATCAAAGCTATGACCTTATGCCGTGGCTTTCGAATTGTTCATAGATAAATAACCTATTACATACGACCTTACTGAGACAATGCTTCCTATATACATCTCTAACTCTGAGTGATGATCAAGGAAGCCAAAAGTCATCAAGGGAATAATTCCCTACTAACTCAGCATATGCCAACTAATTACATTTTGACCTTGTTTTATTATTGAACTCCTAAGCTTGATGTTAAAGAAATATGATAGAATTCCATTCTCTCCTACCTAGCATCCTCTTGAGCTCCCATCAGATAAATAACTAAATATCTGGCTCACTTTTACTTCACTTTCTGATAAATTCCAAAAAGCACCTCTGACTTTTGAGTTTGAGATACAAGAACTACCATGACAGTCGTAGTAAATAATGGAGCATTTACAAGCCAGGAAAATACCAGTAGACACCGGATCTTTCAAATGTAGTCTCTTCAAATTTAAGTCATTCATCATGGAACTGACAAGCAAGTGGCTATAACATACTTGTGCTATGATCATTCGCATGGCATTGTCTAAACCAGGGAAGTCACATCATATTCATTTAACAGGCATGACAATCTGATTTTCAGATTTTAGCATTTACCTTCAGCAACAATTGGATCATTTGCTGGAGGTTGAGCTTGCCAGGTCCCATCAGGCTCTTTCATATGTCTTCTATCAGATGCAAAGTAACGTAGAAACATTGGAGCATGCACAATGCGGAAGAACCTGACTATGAAAGGAAAAGAACACTGTGTCAGATGAAGTCATGGTACTTAACTTGACCTCGGTTTTATCTCATTAACTCCAGAAAGGTATATGCTAGTGTTTTCCAGTTTTGTCAATAGAGCCCTGAAATGAGGAATAAAAAAGTCGAAACACTGTTGACCTAACTCATTGCTCAACACCTCTCAGCTCGCCTAAGGCCTAATGTAGCAAATTTTACTCATCACAGCAAACATTAATTTTTTAAGGACATGTCGGAACCATTGAGAATGCTAAGTTATTATGGAGGTCTGATAACTGCAGGAAAAAGACTTGCCTCTGATACTCAGGGAACAGCTGAAACCAGGGTCGTGTAGTTTCTGAAACATAGAAAGCCAAGGGAGAAGGAAACTGGAGGGCAGAGTCCAGATCCCATGCCACAATAGAGGAGTCACTTTTTCTCTGCGCCACAAGATTTCAAGATTAAACAGAGAAACAAAGCATTTTACATGTACTTTTAGTAGGTACAATTAAGACAGTTTATTATCCTAGAGTTGCATATTAAATTGATCAGAGTACACGTAAATGTCCCATCTAGCCTGTCACCTGAACGCAGATGACATGATAATCCCAGAGTGCAAGTCCATCCGTGAATTTGCTGGCCTTCTGATGCCACAGTGCAGTCTGCAGAAATCAGCAAGCAACAATAATATGTCTCAGGCATCACCACAAAAAGATGTTTCAAGATCCCAAATTCAGTGAAGATTGTCTTCAAGAAAGGGAAAAAACTCAGTGATATCAAGCCAACAGGGACATTACACCATTCAAACTTTGCAATTTTTATGTCTGCAAGGAATTCATTCTCCAAGTCTAGCATTTTTTAAAAGAGCAAGCCAGCATACGTGTTGCTCTCATCAGCTTATGAGAAGAATAGCCCATATTCCATCTCAGGAATAAAAGTGAATGCAGGTCATTTGAATTGCTCAGGATAGTATTTCTATTGTGTCACCATTAATCCCTTCCTTCAAAGTCTCTAGTAGACCAAAAAATTTGTTTGGAGAGAAACAAAATGCATAAAATCACAACGAACCACCCGAGAAAGATATGAGGAGAGAAAGAGAGAAATAATACAGTGGGAACGTTTCGAAGAAAAAGAAGTACATGCCTGCTTCTTGTCGTTAGAAATGAAGATGATATAAAGGTCCGATCCATCAGGTTGAGCCATTCCATTTGCACATAAGTTCTTACAAAGAAAGTAGACATTCTCCTCACTGCCAAAAAGAAACAAAAAGTCTTAACTTAACCGGTTATTACTCATATGGGCACCTAATAGTTTATCATTTTCTGCATACTAGAACAAGTCTCATGTTTATCCTCCAGAAGTGGAGTACACCAGAGAAAAAGGAAGATCAGCAACATTAAGAAGTTTTTCAGCGGATCCAACGTCCTGAATCGAACAAGAACTGAGAGCTTGAAACGATTGTCATCTTTCACCTTTGCCATATATTTCATTTACTCCATACATCACAATAGATAGCTATCATTTCGCTGAATACGCTTCACTTTCAAGACGCCTTGGTGAAATGGTAGACACGCAAGACCCAAACCTCGTGCCAAAGAGCGTGGAGGTTCGAGTTATCTTCAAGGCAAAATATAGAGAATACTCCTTGTATGAGCAATTCGATAAGATCTCGGATCAAATCGATGCAGCACTCTTTCCCTCCATGAATAATCTCCTATTACAGATATTAAACCGAAGCTCACAAAAGCCAAAAACTCAACTTTTCCATAGAATTCCAAGAGAATCCCACTTTCTTTTTCTTTGGGATAAAGATTCCAACTCACGCAGCCATTACACGATCAAAGGGCCAAAAGAACGAGCGATGGAGTCACTACTGCTCCCCCAATTCCACTCATGGAAGAGAAAACAAATGAAAACCGACAAACTGCGTACGATGGACCGAAACAACAATCACAGACCCGGCTAGACGACACGGGAGGGGCAAGGGAAACAGGAATTGTCCGAGCTGAACCAATCGGCCATAAGGGTTTGGATGGTTACCAGTAATAAGGAGTGTGATCGAATTGGGAAACGTCCACGGCCGAACTCGCCATTCTGCTGGTCTCGCGTCGCCCAAGTGGACGGTGAAGCGCTGGCCTTTATAATGTTATATCACTTTTAGTCGAGTCGACGCCCACCCAACGATCCCAAAGCGCGAAACTGAAGTGACCCACCAGGCCGACAATCGTCGAGACGCGAACAGAAAACCCCACCACGTTCAACAAATTTAAGGCAGGTTAGTGCGGGGAAATGTGATTGTTTCCGAGAAATACTTTTCAGCTAGTATCGTTCAAGAAAATGATAATATTTTTTTAGTGTGTTGATTAAAATTTGAAAATAAATTAAAAGATATTTTTTATCGTTTAATATAAAAAATTGAAATTAATTTTCCACGTGAATTCTTCTTAAAGATTGTTTATCTTTTATTTTCTTTATTTAATTTATTTTTCCTTTTAATTATTTCCATTTTTATTTTTTTATTTATTCTTTTTTCTTTTTTTCTTTTTCTTTTTCCTCCCTACGTAGCGATGGCCACAAGCGAGCTCAGTCGACCCTTGAGCTCACTAGCCTGCGGTGAGCCTTGCCCGGATTTGACAAACGAGCTCGAGCTTGACGAGCGGCGTCCGTGGTCGGTCGCTAGATTATCGGCAATCGCGAGGCTCGACAACTCTGCAAAAAAGTAAAAAAGAAAGAAAATAAATAAAACAAAAAAATTCAAAGCCGTAGATATAGAGAGAAAGAGAGATTAGCCTCCACAAAAGAAAAATGATTTCACAGAGGAACTGATTTTTCTTACTTTTGAATGTGTTTTTTCCATTAATGAAAAATCTTTTCCTTAACTCATTTGTTTACCATGAATTGAAAGTTGAAAAATTTCAAAAAATATTTCCTTGGATATTATTTTTGACGAAATTAGCGAGCCTAAAAGTTGTCGAAATGTTCAGTTAATGATGAAAGGAAGTTTTCCTCATGTAGTTTTCTAAGAGTGAACAATTCGCATGGATTAATCCAGGTTTAAAAATCTATCCAGGTTTCCATGTGTATTTGAAAGATTCATGTGAATTATCATATTTAACAATCATTATTTGTTGTTACGATTCATCATCCACAATGCATATTTAGACACAAAAAATATGAAATATTAACAAACTAAAAATCTCTGTCATGAATATGCGAAAATGAAAGCTCAAACTAATAGTTTTAAATTACATAGTGATCATCGAACCCTATGAAATAACGAAAGATCGCATGAAGTTACTAAAAATTAAAAAAAAAAACACCAAGTCTTGTTTCAGATTTTAGATGAAACCTATCCATCAAAATCGATTTTTCTTTGACCAAAAAAAAAATTGATTTCTCAATTCGGACATAAAACCTTCCTTGCATGCTTTAGAACCTAAAATCAAACCAGTGTGTCTTGGGTTTTCTGTCCGTTGAGCGTACGCGTTCCAACAAGACAAATGCATGAAGCGTCCCACAACTAAAGCACGATCCATAAAGGCCCGAGCCCAACACAGTCCTCTCCTGAATCTGATCGCGCGCGCACATGGACCCACCAGAAGCGGAAGCCGCCATACGCCTCCCCTCCGACGCAGCGCCGCCGCAGCCCCGCCGCGTGTGCCCCGGATGCGAACGCCCCGCCCGGGTATGCCTCTGCCACGTCATCCCCAGCCCGCCGATCCCGACCGCCGCGAGGGTGGTAGTCCTCCACCACCCGCACGAGTCCCGCCACAAGCTCTCCACCGTCCCCGTCCTCTCCCGGTGCCTCCTCAACTCCACCGTCCTCCTCCACCGCAAGCTCCGCCCGGGCCTCTCCCCTCTCCTCGACCGGTTCCCTCCCTCCATCTACCTCTTCCCGCCGTCGCCCTCCTCCTCATCCTCCCCCTCCCTCACCCTGTCGCAGCTCCGAGCCTCCGATGTCCTCCGGAGGGCCGAGCCCGAGGGGCTCGTGGTGATCGCATTCGACGCCACGTGGAAGCACGCGCGGGAGATGGTGAGAGCAAGCGAGGAGTATCTGTCGCGGTTCGCGGTTAGAGTTTGCTTGGACTTCGATTACGACGAAAGCGTCGATGGAGGGAGCATCTACGATTCGGAGTTGTTACTCCGGAAGGAGCCATATGGAGGGTGCGTGAGCACGATGGAGGCGGTGGCTAGGGTTTTGAGGGTGGTGGAGACGAATGGGGAAGAGGTCGAAGGGAGGCTGATTGGGGTTTTGAAGGAGATGGTGAGGTTGCAGGCGAGCTTCTTGAAGCCCGTGAAGCCGAGGAACAAGCTGTTGAAGAAAGGAAAGCAGATGGCAGCAACAGAAGAAAATGGAGCAGGAGCAGAATGAGCAGCTCCAACATGTAAATTCACTTATCCACTCTTGTTAGAAGAAGATGGGATTTTGTGTAGTGGTTTGTTCATTTGTTTTGGTTGTTCCTTATGCTTGTTTGTTGCTGTCCCTGGGATGAGAAGAAGAAGAAGAAGAAGAAGGATGAAGTAGAAGAATGTGATCATTAGTCGAAGGATTCGCGGGCAATGATGTCTGACTGAGTATAGGTGGCGACTGATTTCAGTTTGATGCTCAGAGTTCTTTTTCACATCGGACCTACTTAAGTTGACCATAATTTTGAACCCCGGTCGACATGCTCTTGGCCAGTTCAGCCTCCTGGTACATTATGAGTGTGGTTACGCAGTTGAATCTGTGTTAGTCTGGTGGTATGTCTAGGAGACGGCTCGACAGAATGTGTGTGTGGACTGGAGGGATATTGTCGGCGTGCTTGGTGATGCGGATTTTATGTTATCAGTGATAAATTTAAAGTATAGGATAGGTCATGACTGAGTTGTTGTCAAGCTAATATCCTGCTGGGGCATTTTGGAGACCCCAGTGGAGTTGGAGAGGTTCTTTATCACGTCCCCCAGATGAAGGTAGAGGGACATGTCAATTCCGGGTCAGGCCATGGATGAAGGTTCTTCTGTATAGTCATTCTCATGGCTGTTCAGAGGAATTTGGTGCTTCTGAAAGCAACTAATAAGGCTGCTTGATGTGATATTGCTAGCTCAGAATTGATAAGTGCTGAAGTTTCGGTTCTAAACTGGTCTCATTTCTCTCTGATTGATCATATCACAACTACAAGCTGTTAGGTAAGTTTTACAAAAAAAAATCGATTGTGGATACTGAGATTTTAAGTAATGAGGTTGCAAAAGAGCGCTGATTCAAATATCTACTATCACTGAAGGCTGGCTTATGTTGTCAGTAGTATATATTCTCAGGAGGCAATTTTCTTTTCTTACAAGAATCTATCTTGTGTCCCATGAAAAGGAACCTAAATGGTCACTGCACAGGTGGGATGTGAGTTTCTTGGTTGTTAAAGGAAATAGTGTAGCTTGTAATTAGCATCTTCGATTGTTAGACAGACTAGTGTTGCAGGTAATTAGGGTCCTGTGAAGGAGGAGCTTCTTAGAGGTTTTCATAATTGCAGTGAAAATGAAGGGAGCCTTTCTGCCAGACATTACAATATCATGTCGCTGCTGGTTATATGCAGAATCGGTTTGCTTTTCGATATGTGTGACATGAACTGTCAACTTCAAGCTGGTGTTCTGTGTTTTTCCTGTAGCAATCTTGATTTGCGTCCACTCTTTATGCGGCACCGCCACTGATGTTTGCTGTACCGCCGCACATCGATGTTGGTGCTGCGCAGGTGGAGTTGGTCACAAGATGGTAAAGTTGTGTTGGAAAACAGAGGAAAACCAATTAGACTGTACATGATTGTTGTGGGTTCATAAGAAGGGGGTATTCTCAATGGTTCTCACTTCTCAGCTATCTTTGCTTTGACCATCATCTTCACAAATCCCCCGAAGCCCTTCTTGTTCCAGAGGCCGAGGTGCCTACAGACGAAGAAAAGGGATGGTTTTCCTGCCATGTCGCTTTCAGCCTGCTACTTCGAGTGGCTTTCAAGGTCTTCCATTTTCACAAAATCCGACCGACCAAGCCGTCCAGCACCAACCTCGGCGCTTTTCATTCCCGCATCTGCAATGTCCTAGCCTGGTATATTCTAATCCAATGTGGAAACTGAAAGCTTTTGAATTCCATGATAGATGTCATCTGAATAATCTGTTCCCTAAATAAGAACAGAATAATGCTTGAATATGAAAAGAAAGAATATCCTTTCGTGGCATTATTTTATCTACGCTGAGATTCGGCATGTTGTAAGCCGCAAAAAAAAATGAATAATAAATAATTAAAAATTATTATGAGGTCAATTCTTTCAAAAATTTGTCTCATAATTTGCTGTTATTTTTGCAGCCATAAAAAAAACTATTATTCGAACCAAATCCTATGAAGAATTATATGTTAATAAATTGGATTGTATGGATTAAAATGACCCAAGAGTACCTAAATGAAGAAAATTGCACAATATAACATGATAGGATATATATTTTTTTCCCTCTTTTCTTTTTGGCTGGGAATAAATTTCTAGACATCTAATCCCAACATAAGAAACTCTATCAAATGCTTGTAAATTACAAGAATGGAAAGTTAGCCTAATAATATATTTTTTTTTTGGATAAAAAAACAATTCCCTTGAAAATAATCTTTAGTCGAAAAAAAAATTTTTGTTGTCGATGAACCCCGGCCCCCGCCATGATGCACCACTTTTTTCCAGATACTTGACCATGATCGGTGCGCATCATTCGTGCAAAAATTCACAGGGCCAAGGCCAACACATTTTGATGCAGATGGTGGACCCTCGTACATAGACATTAGATTACATAGAATATCCCGGAACAAGCGAGTGCCCAACGACTAGCCATGGAAAGAGAGAAGGACGGTGTGGCGTGCGCAAACATCGAGTGCTTTTTTCGGGGAACGTGCCTCTTTGCATTTTATTCGTCTAACGTCGGATTTGATAAAACCGATTAGAATGGAAGAAAACTTTAAATCATCATTGGAGAAAACAAAAGATTTGAAAATTTTGATTTGTAACTTGTTTGAATGCGGAGGAGAGAAACGAAATGACAAAAATGCATCATAAAGGACTACGAACGAGAAAGCCTAAAATTCATCAATCGCTTCTAATCTTTTCTCTCGTTTTGTTTCCCTTAATCCAAACAAAATCGCGTTTTTAAAATCGTTTTTTTTTCTTCTTTTCCATTCTTGTCCCTCCTACCAAAGTATTGTGTAATTAACTCTTATTCTATGCGAGAAATTCTTGTCTGGATTCAAACTCGTGAATCCCAAATGATTGCAACAGTTGATAATACAATACTGACTATAAATCACCCATAATCAATCGTTACGATGGACCTGGTCAATGAGGACTCAGAGTCCAGTAAAAAAAATTAGCTTTATGTGTGATTGTGCTGCAGAGGTTCTCTTCGTCTTATATGATTTTTATTAAATACCGATGTATTGTGATATGATATAATATAATTTACACAATGTCCTTTTAGTTTATAAAATATTTAGTCCAAAAAATTATGAGCATTTGCGACTTTGAATCATCGGCTTTACCCATTTTTTTTTTCTATAGCCATTATCCACCGGCACAAAAGTGATGTTCGGGCAATGCTCCATCGTAACTCCAATTATATTGTCGCCACCATCAACAAAGCAACAACGACAACATCATTGATAACCGCCATCGCCGCCATTCACTATCGCCACTATCCACCGGCACAAAACCGGTTCTCCAAAGCTGCTCCACCGTAACTCCAATTATATTTGTCGCGTCGCACACGAAATCATTAATAGTCGCCACTACGAACCACCAACTATGACCATCGATACGGCGTTGCAATTATCACCACGAGCACACCTTCACCATCATCACTTGGTTGCAGCACCCACAAATAAATATTTGAGCTGAATCGTAACAATTTAATTCACTATGTGGGTATGTATTGTCTATATTGCAGTCCTATTATCGTGCTAGAATCGAGAACCCTCTTCGGATAAGTTAATGAATGTTTAAAGCCTAAATTGATTAGACATTTGCGCACAATGTGACTCGAGCTTATAATCTCATAGAAGATAATCAGAGACATTTATCATTTGATTACTACGTTTGTTCGCAAAACAAACACACGATTAGCGTGGGCGGAAGAAATCACAACATACAATTTATTCAAAAATCTATATCAATTATATAAAAAATGAACATTTAGGATCTATTCGATAACATTATCTGATTTTTTATTTTTCTATTTTTTTCCCCATAACAAAGAAAGAACAAAATCCATTTGTGTATGTTAATTGATCCTAGGAACAAAAAGATAAACAATTTCATTTTAGAAAAATAAACTTAGTGTAACTTAATACTTGTCTTTACAACCACGGGTCCATTGCCAATCGCCGCCACTACTGGTTGCCGATCGCCTATTGCCGTACTTATCGGTCCTCCCCATCTTTACCGATATTTTTGTAATTAAAAAAATATTCGAGAATATAAATTTTTGGGGTCGTATCAAATATATTTATGTTCTTTTTCTATTCTGAAAATAAAAAAAATTTGCGTAATTACTAAACATGTTTCTTTTGCTCGGCAAATTATTTCCAAAAATCATAAAATAAAAGAATTATTTCTACTTAGAAATTATTTTTGGGAACACAAACATTACCGTATGCACAATTATTCACTTGGAATTTGCATGGATGAGTAAAATGACACATGAGATTTAGGCCGATTCTTAGTGAATTTCCGCCGATCAAACCCACTAATTCGTCTTCAAGAAAGTAGAGATAAATACCAAAAACTAGTCATCCGTCCAATCCAGTCAGCATGAGCAAGAGAAGAGAAGCCTCCACCTCCATGGGCAGTGCCATCTTCACCGGATCTCTGCCCTCAAATAACGTCTCTCTCTCTCTCTCTCTCTCTCTCTCTCTCTCTCTCAATTCCTTCGATAATCATTTCCTTCCTTCCTTCCTACCTTCGTCTCCTTCGCCTTTTTCACCTCTGAACTACAAAATATCGGAAGCCTAAAAAAGCAGGAGAGAGAAGACGGAAGCTCGAGCTCGCTCGACGGACGTACCGCAACGGCTTCGACCTTCTCCATTTCCAGCTAGCGCCACGTCTCTCTATCTCTCTCTCGCTCCCGCCCTGGTCACCTCGTCTCGTGGTCCGAGAGAGGAGAACGAGCCGCCACGTAACTCTTCGAGTTCCCTTCTCGCGACGTTCTGATGAGCTTCGCTCCGCGGTCTCTCGCGGTCTCCGCTAGCGTTGCAGATCTTCTGTTTCCGATCGTAATTCGGGCCGATAACGTGCTTTGCTTCTGTTTCTTCTGTGCGAGTGTTGAATGGATTCCGACTGGCGAGCTGGCCTTTTTTATGTTCGATGCTAATTATGTTGTATTGCTGTCTTTTTTTTTTTCTTTCTGTTGTTGTTGCTTGATTATGTCTCGTTTCTGGCTCGAGCTCCGTCCGGGTAGTTCAGCGAGAATTCTGGACGAATTGTTTGTCCCTGGCCGTGCGATCGTCCTTTTCGCGAATATGAATTCTGGCTAAAATGTGATAAACCTTAAAAATGTAGAATTTGGCACGTGATTGGTACACTTCAATGTGGCTTGTATAGCTGAATCAGGCAGTAAGCTGTTCTTGAACATTTTTCTCTATTCTTTTGTATAGCAGCCACAATAGGTTCTGTTAATTTCTTTGGACGTTGTCTAGTTTAAATAACCTGCCATTTGATGTAGTCCGGTGGTTGCAGTGTCAGTTTCTCATGACTGCAATCTATAAGCTGAACTGATCTGGGATCCTCTCTATTTACAATAACCACGGAAAGCTTTTGGAGGGTTGGGACTGCTTACCTTTCTGGCTATTGACAAGTAAGAGTAAATGTCACTGGTTGAGAATTCTAGTGTTCCCGGTCATATGACACATCCGATGTTGGGATGGATGTGATTCATTGCATGTAGTCAGAAAAAATATGACTCGGGCAAGGAAAAAAGTCGGATGTCTTTGAGGATAAAGCCACAATATTGAGAATTTGGAGCATAAAAATTCTTCCGAATCATTCAGAAAAGTCACTATCTTTCAATTAGGATGAGAGAGTGCTCGTACTGAAGTGATACTGGATATATTTTGATTAATAAGCATATAGTTACTATTAGAAGACGACTGTAGCATTCCCATATGTTGACTGCTTGTAAGAGCTTTCATACTGGATAAAGTGAGCCCAATTTGCAGAGAGCAGAAGCTTACTATGTTCTTGAGTGAAGGTCGTCTGAAACTTGTGGGGAACTAAAGTCTGTAATGCACTGGAGAACTAGAGACATTAAGGAAATTCAGTACTTTAGTATCTATGGGGTTTGGCATCTACAGGTCAAATTCAAAGATACAGGTATCATCACCTTTTGAATGACGATTACTGCAGAAGGTAGTAAAGAAGTTTAAGGGATGAGGAAACACATAAGTTTCCCCTCTTTAAACCAATAGGGAATAAGCAAACTGAGACGTTTAGGCTCTGGTGAGGGCAATAGAACAATAAAATGTCCTTGATAGTAAATATTGTCTTTGTAAAAGACTATTAGAGAAATTGTCACGCAATCTAATAGTCGGTCATAAAAGTTAGTCTGCAAATGAGATAAAGCTGGATTGAGATGAAACAGAGCAGATACGTCATTCTTTGTTGCAACTGAGTTACTTAAGTAGCAAAGCAGATCTAAAAACAGACAGATCTGTAGACCCCTAGAATAATCCTTTCTATTGTATAACTGCCTAGGAAACAACTCTATGTGAAACAATCAGTCAAAAAACTATGTTCCAAAAAGATTCTGCCAGCGTTTGATTCTCTTCTATCCTGTGCTCTAAATTAATCTTGGAATTCTGGTGGACAAGATACTTGAGAGGGACGTACTCCGAATGATGTAGTCTTTCGTGCTATAAGGGAGCTTCCAAGTGCAATATTTTTGTGAATGCTTACATGTAATGGACATTTTATTGCTCTGAATGTAATGCAGATCACAGATGGGGAAGACCTCCTCAATTCGAGAGCACAAATCTAAATTGTGGTTTTTGCCTTTCTGTCTTTGGCTAAACAAGTAGACTTAGTCAAGAAGCACACGTAGCCTAAGGATTCATTAATTTTATCTGTCTTTGGCATCCTTTTTGGTCCTTTTACTGATACTGCCATGAGAAAGCTCATAGTTAGCCGTTTATTTAAGCTTCAGTGTATCTACCTGTGTGCTTTCTGAATTGTGCTACTGCTGTTTTTATAGGTACTTTAGCCCCCAATTCTCTTACAGTTCACGAGTGGCTGTTCTACTTTTAACAGTTGTGTTCCGTGAATCTCAATACCAGAATCCTGAGGTGTCCAACTCTGCTGACAAAGATACAAACGATTTTGCAGAATGTCTAGCCCTGCGAAAGTTTTAGATCCTGCTTTTCAATCAGTTGGTCAGAGAGTGTATCCTATTTATAAGAAAATGAAATTTACATTTACTTCCTTGGCATAATAATTGAAGTTCTTTTTATTGCTTATATATGCGGCTTTTGATCTTAAGCTTGTTAACCCTAATAGCTTTTAGTGGGACTGAGATTTGGCGAATTGAGAATTTTCAGCCAGTTGCCTTGCCAAAGTCCGAGTATGGGAAATTCTACATGGGGGATTCTTACATTGTTCTACAGGTATGGCACGTTCCTCCACATTCTGTTGAGGGGGATAAAAGTAATCAAGAAGGTGAACACATTCACACGCTCACACCGAAGTGCGCAAGCACACACATAGACATGGGAGAAAAGTTCTCGCCCTTTTTCTTTTGTGATAATGAAATTGGAATAAAAGTTCAGTAGAATATTTTGAAGAACTAGATACTTATGTTTGCAAATCCTATTCTGATTATACTTACTCCTTAGACAACGTCCGGCAAGGGTGGTGCTTATCTATATGACATACACTTCTGGATTGGAAAAGACACAAGTCAGGTACATCTTAGAGCCTTCTCTTCTTTAAGATCTTCAACTCACCTTAACTGTGATGAGGTATATCTGTAATTACGAATTCTCTTCACAGGATGAAGCTGGAACAGCTGCCATAAAAACTGTTGAACTGGATGCAGTTCTAGGTGGTCGTGCTGTCCAGCACAGGGAGCTGCAAGGCCATGAATCTGATAAATTCTTGTCTTATTTCAAACCTTGTATTGTACCATTGGAAGGAGGTGTAGCATCTGGATTTAAAAAACCTGAGGAAGAAGAGTTTGAAGCTCGTTTATATGTCTGTAAAGGAAAAAGAGCCGTGAGATTGAAGCAGGTTAGTGAATTTTTGACATATTCTCATATTTTTCCCGCGGCAAGCTATATTGGACGTGATAAGCTTTAATCAACGGAGTACAGTTACTTAACTTTACTCGTGCAGGTCCCTTTTGCTCGTTCCTCGTTAAATCATGATGATGTATTCATCTTGGATACTGAGAATAAGATTTATCAGTTCAATGGCACAAATTCCAATATCCAGGAAAGGGGAAAGGCCTTGGAAGTGATTCAGTTTTTTAAGGAAAAGTATCATGAGGGGACATGTGACGTTGCCATTGTCGGTGAGAGTGCATTTAGTCATGATGACCTTCTGCTTGTGTTTGGAGATTTCTCTTATTGTATTTTTTATGAAAGCGAGGGTTGTTAAATTTATGATTTCTTGTGATAGAATCTCAACAAGGGTTTTACACTTACACCTTGCCATTATGTGATCTCCGTTCTCGTGTATGCATGTTTTCTTTACCATGACAGAGGATGGGAAGTTAGATACAGAGTCGGACTCAGGTGAGTTCTGGGTTCTCTTTGGCGGCTTTGCTCCAATTGGCAAGAAGGTGACTAGTGACGATGAAGTTATTCCAGAAACAACTCCAGCTAAGCTCTATAGGTATGTCCCTATCTTATATGGGGAAGTGGTTAATTGAGGGGCACAGTGCCTCTTCTATCAGCATCCGCCGTATTTACTTCTGGTGTTGTAAGGATACCGATAGCTTTGGAGAAAACTGATCTACAAGTTTGCGGATGCTGTTGTGTATGCCTTGCATTTGCACATAGTTAAGACATTCACCTTCTTCCCTACTCTTGGTTTACCAGCATGTTTTTGAGGATAGTGGTCGAATAGTGAAATCAACCAATCCTGTCGGCCCCATTGTGCTTCTTTCCTCCATTAGATAGCCCTGGTTCATACTGTTCTATGAGGAGGAACTTGGAATGCAGAGCTCATTGAGTAGAAGACTAATGAGTGGATCAGCATCTGTAAGTTCTGAAAGAATTGCTGCTTTGAAGGCAACATAATGAAGAGGAAAGATCTGCTGAAGTTTTTGACAGTCTAAACAATTAACTAGTGACTGCAGATTGGTTCCTACGAAATTTTTCTTGATGACGTTGTTACTGGTCATAGCTTTATTTGCCTCCTCTGCTAAAAGATGCGTAGTGGGTATACTAGTCAAATGCTACCATTGCATAGTCTTTTACGTTGTATAAATCCTGCATATGTGTAGTAATAGTTTTTCGTTGTTGAGTTTCTCAAGTATGTCCAAGAGAGCTGGCTGTCTAATTACTTTCTACTGAACATTATGTACATTTACCATTTTGTATGGTTTCTCTTGTTAGCATCGTTGAGGGCGATGTGAAGGCTGTTGAAGGTGAACTATCTAAGAGCATTCTGGAAAACAACAAATGCTACATGCTCGATTGTGGTTCTGAAATTTTTGTGTGGGTTGGCCGTGTAACAACGGTGGATGAGAGAAAGGCTTCCAGCCAAGTGGCTGAGGTAAATCTGTAGTCTTTGGAGCTTAATCTTCATGATATAGAGGTTACATGTGCTCATTTTCAAACTTATATTCAGGGTTTTGTTGCTAGCCAAAATAGACCAAAGTCAACACGCGTAACCAGGGTCATCCAAGGATATGAAACACAGGCATTTAAGTCCAAGTTTGATACTTGGCCAGCTGGATCCACTGCTCCAGGTGCTGAGGAGGGCAGAGGGAAAGTAGCAGGTGTCACTTCTCCTTCCAAATTTATCATCTAATTTTTAAATGCTTTCTTTATTACAATTACTGGATGACAATTCACGTTTTGCTAGCTTTACTGAAGCAACAAGGTATCGGAGTGAAGGGGATGGCAAAAGGTGCTCCTGTGAATGAGGAAGTCCCACCTTTGCTTGAAGGGGGTGGAAAAATGGAGGTACAGTGGATAATTCCTTTCCTAGTTCTTATTGAGGCTGATTGAGCTGATATCTCTCTAAATGTACTTCATCAACCATAACTAGGTGTGGCGCATAAATGGCAGTGCTAAGACGCCATTGCCTAAAGAGGATGTGGGGAAATTCTATAGTGGAGATTGCTACATCATTCTTTATACCTACCATTCGGGAGACAGGAAAGAGGATTACTTTTTGTGCTGTTGGATTGGAAAGGATAGTATTGAGGTAATTGATGTCTTGCCAAGTTGTGCTAATTAATGCACATATATGCTCAAACACTCATATAGGCATGTTTTACATCGTGTTGCTGTTCCTTCCTTTCACAAATGAGATACCTATGGGGATGTAATTAGCTGTGTTCAACCGGGAATCTTGATTTCACTGTATATGAAGATGGAGGGAAGGAGTAAAAAAATTGGATAAGAAAGGAGAGGTGACTCAATAATAGATCCTTCGTCACCATCCTTTGTACTATACAATAAAAGAGGAACTACAGCATCTACTTTTTCGTATTCATTTATACCTAGACAACGTGTTCCAATTTTTGCAATCAATATTAGATGCTAACTTGCTGTTCCTCATAAAAGAGTGGGTTGCACGTGTTATCCACACTAGTTGGGTCTCTGTGATCTTTGCTTTTATTGTCTGTCAAGTAGTAGGAGCATTCTGCCTTTGCTTTGAAGGTTAATTTCATCACTAAATCTAAGTGTACAAGTCTTTTATCCGTCACTTCTTCTCACATTTTGACTTTCTTGGACTCGTGGCATTGATGAGTTATTTTCTGTTGATTAGATGAGATAGAATTCACAAATGCTGGTCGAATCTTTCAATTTCAGCTTTGGAACAACTTGTTAGGCTGGATGTTCTATATTTGATGTAAGAATATTATAAAGATATTATTTCCTTTTTCAGGAGGACCAAAAAATGGCTGCTCGTTTGGCTAACACAATGTCCAACTCGTTGAAAGGGAGACCTGTTCAAGTACATCTTTACTTTGTCAACTTTAAACCTAAGATTTCTATTTAACAAATTTTTCTCAAGCATTCTGTTTAATAAATGCTTTTGCAGGGTCATATATCGCAAGGTAAAGAGCCACCTCAATTCATTGCACTTTTTCAGCCAATGGTAGTCCTTAAGGTATCCTTTCGTCTTTTGTATTATAATATTGTAACTTCTGCTGTGAAATGCATATATTGAATTGGAGGATCTAAAAATTTAAATTGCTCTTTTTCAATCTGATTCTTCTTCAGGGAGGTTTGAGCTCGGGTTACAAAAAGCTTATTGCAGAGAAAGGTTTGACAGATGAAACTTATACACAAGAAAGTATCGCTCTCATTAGGGTGTCTGGTACCGCCATTCACAACAGTAAAGCTGTCCAAGTTGATGCAGTAAGTGTTGTTGAGTACCGTTTGACGTACACTTCATATTTGTCCATGTGATCCTTGTCACTCGAGCAGCTACTTTTTCTTTTCATGGCTGAATATCTTGGTTATATTATCTTCTCTTTCAATATGTGAAATTTGCAATATGAGTATTTGGACTCTGTTCAAATGGTGAAAGGGTTAGGTAGTTTTTAGTTGAAGTGATAGTTTGGATGAATTTGTTCATTGTTATCAGTATGCTTACATGACACCTTGTAACATAACTTTGGTAGACTATGGTTACCTGCTTTGGGATTTCTATGCTGGAAACACAAAGTAGGGATTGATTCCTGTACACAATGTCTTCATCATATGATCATGGGAATTGTTATTTTTCTTCATTCTTGGAGTAACCTTTGGAGGCAAACATTTCTTCCTCCAAAGGGCAAACTCTGTCTTTCTAAGATGCCAATAGTTCTCGCTCATTACCTTAGCCTTAAATATGGAGATCGTGATTTCACATGCAATCATCTTCCTTTGCTATGCTAACTGCAAAATACACAATGAATAGGTGGCAACATCATTGGATTCTGCTGAGTGTTTTCTTCTTCAATCTGGATCTTCAGTTTTCACATGGCATGGCAATCAGAGCACTTTTGAGCACCAGCAGCTTGCTGCCAAAGTTGCAGAGCTTTTGAAGGTACTATCTGCTTTCATTTTCTGGTATTTTCTTATTTTACAATAACTGCATCTGTTTGAAACATAACTAGTGTTGAGTGATTTGCATGTGCTTGTTCTTGAGTGAATGCGTGGAGACTTTGAAGTCATAATATCAGACCAAAGAAAAGAAAAGAAACAAGAAAAGACTTAATCAAGATCCGGCCGGGGGAGGAGGAGAGGGGGTCACGTTTTTAAAAATACTCTCTGCAATAAAAGGTTGACGATTAATGATTGCGCCCCTTTTATGGATGCTGCATTGTGGGAGCCTTTTAAAGGAGGAAATTAAATGTTGGGCTCATAAGGTACCTGTGTTTCTTCTGACAAAAAAAAAGGTACCTGTGTTTCTTCTGACAAAAAAAAAAGGTACCTGTGTTTCTGGTCCCTATCCTCGGAAATCATTTACATATTACTGTGCCTAGAGGGTGTAAAAGTGGTCCTGCATCCAAGAAAGAGATCTGTTGGAAAATATGAGCATAACATAACCATGTTAATTAACAGAAAATAGTTTCCCTTTCTTCAAAAGCATAACCAGGAAAAATTGACGTATAGCAGTCAACGTGTTTTTTTCTTTTTATTTTTCTGAGAAAAATAGGAATCCCGCCATGGCCTTGATTCTCTCTCCACTTTCCCCACTAAGTTATACATAAATGTAAAATAAAATTATACCTTGTCTCATTCTGCTTTCAGTTGCCTTATTTTTTGTTTGATATGTGAGTCTTGTGTCAAAGTGCAGCCTGGGGTTGCTTTGAAACATGCAAAAGAGGGTACAGAGAGCTCAGCCTTCTGGTTTGCACTTGGAGGGAAACAAAGTTACACTAGTAACAAGATTTCCCAGGAGACTATCAGGGACCCCCACTTGTTCACATATTCACTTAATAAAGGTGCGAATATGGACCTAAGAATGTCCTTTTTATGCTTTTCTCATCTTCGACTGCGGATCTAAATATATATCTTGACCCATTATATGAGTCTTCCATAAAATTGGCTGAATTCTGACTCTCTCTTTTATCCTTTTTCTCATGGATCCCACAGGAAAATTCGAGGTGAGTTCCAGCTAATCTTGGGAACTGTTTCTGAGTTCGTTTGGAGCGGCTTTTGACTTTTTCACATCTTGTGATGCAGACACTTTGATTTTTTTTTTTTTAATCTTTAACATCTGAAACGTTCATAATAAATAAATTTTGACACGTGTTTAGGTATTGGCGGGAAAGTTAAAAAAAAAAAATCTTCTGACTTTTCAGAAATCCCCACAAACAAACATAGGCCACTGTATTTCTTATGATTGTTATTTCTAGGTTGAGGAAGTATACAACTTTTCACAAGATGACTTGTTAACGGAGGATATCATGATACTGGATACACATGCTGAAGTGTTTGTTTGGGTTGGTCATTCTGTGGACTCAAAAGAAAAGCAGAGTGCTTTCGAAGTTGGTCAGGTAGGGCCACGTAGATAATCAATGCCATTAGTGATCTTGTGTTCGCTTAGCTCACTATTGGCTGTTCTTTGCAGAAATACATTGACAGGGCTGTGTCTCTGGAGAATTTGTCTCCAGATGTACCAATTTACAAAGTTACAGAAGGAAATGAGCCATCCTTTTTCACAGTATACTTTTCATGGGACTCTGCAAAAGCAGCGGTATGTGTTTCAAAAATGGCGTTGTCTTTTCGCTTTTGCCTCGATTTCCACTTATTTGACTATACCCTTGCATTCAATGTTATTACTGAAAGCAAATAAATGCAAATGCATTTTGTTAATTACTGCAAGTACATTTTGTTTTTCCACCTTGTTTTTACATACAAAGCTGCATAATGGCTATTCACATAGTTTCCACCGATGACCAGAAAATGCGAAGTATGTCGAGTTTCTGAAGCTAATAATTTCGAGCTAGTTATCTGACAGCCTTATCTTGGATTGAAAATAGTATGAGCAAGAAACATTTTTAGCAAATATAAATCCTGTTTCAACTTCTTTTTTCTGAATGAATAGTGAAAATCTGGAGTAGCAGGTGAAATATAGATTGTATCCATAACAAGAAGACCAGGATCAACACATCCAGGCACGACAGTTTGGATGTATTAGAAAAGACAGAATAAACATTCATAACATGTTTCTGTTGTGCCCCAAAATATTACAGCTGAGACCGGCAACAGCAAAGACTCTGGAACCTGAGTCCTCATCTTGAATCATCAATTTCTTTTCCTTGGTTAAACTGAAGAATCTTTCTTGAGACTATGTGAGGTAAAAGATTATGGTCCTGTTGTTTGTGTGGAGAGCTTAGGATGTGAAACAAACCCCTAAACATATGGACCAGCATTGGCAGTCTACATAAGTAGATTTTAGAGCTTTTAGGGCCAAGGCAATTTCGGGAGAACTGAGGTACAGGCAATGCATCCGACCACCCAAAAAAAAAAAAAAAAGGTACAGGCAATGCTTATTCCTGTGGGAATGTCATTGATATAGATGCTAAAGTTGCTTCTTGCCCCTCTTTTATTACTATGGTATGGTTTACCTCACTTAGGTAAAATCTACCTGTCATTATTCTGGTGCACTTTCAATCACGATTATGAGTTGTGGTTTAAATTTTTAACCAACCAATACATTTCACTTTGATATTGATGCATGCTACCCATTTTCCGACCCATCTATCACCGGAAATCTGGCATGGCGTCTGCCTGACACACATGAGAAAACATCCCACATTATTTACTGGTGGGAATTTTATCTTAGAGGCACTTGTTAAGCCACCAGTTCAATGATTACCGGTAAGGTTAACCTACTCCATACTAGGAGGCCCATTCCTTACTTAGGGACTGATGCATTGGTTGCTGGATTCTTCTCATATTACACTGTTTTTGTCTTCTCACTAATGGTTAAGAACACTCGTTATAGCTGCTGAATCAAAGTGAGCTGCATAGTCTTTTTGGGCTCGCTCGATAGCTGTTGAGGTTCTTCTTGATTTTTTCAGTGGATGAGTTAAGTAAAAAATTCAGTGGTTAGGGAGTGGAAGCTCCAGAATACTGAATATGTCTATTGGAGGAGAAAGATATTTATCATGGAGTTACCATATTCGCCTGTACTGTACATTGTATTCATGCCTAACTGGGCTGCTTAGTGTCTTGATGATAGATTCATTTTCATTCATTTGCTTCAGAGCAGCTTCTATTTTGTTGTTGTCCTTACATAGTCATCATCTTCATCATGTCTTTGTCTTTGTAGTACGCTTAATAATATGGTGAAATTAGGGCATACAAAAGTACATAGTGTCAAAAAAAAATCCTGCTATACATTTCCCACCATCCTTCTTATTCTTTAAAATTTCCTGTGGATGACTAATACGTTATCCTGACCATGGATATAGAGATTCACTCTAAAATTGACTATTAAAACTTTCACATTAATGTTTTTCCAATCAATGCAGGTTCAAGGAAACTCATTCCAGAAAAAGTTGGCATTACTTCTGGGGATAGGCTATTCGGCAGAGGTAAAAAGGATTGACTCTGAGTTTCAGCGAGTAGTACAATACATTAAGCCATTATGTGCCAGGATTGTGAAGTGATTCCAGTCTGAAGATTACACCATTGAAATATCCCAAACTACGTTTGTGATCATTATGCAGTCAGTCTGCAAATGTCTCGCCCAGTATTTGACTCTTAGGTTGCGCTTTGCTGGGACGATTATATCTCGTCTGTTATGATGGCTGTATACTTCAGTAATTGTTGCTATTATGATGGCTGTATACTTGTCTGTTGTTGTAGAACCAGGATAGATCAAATGGAGCTCAAGGAGGACCAACCCAGAGAGCTTCAGCTTTGGCGGCCTTGTCCTCGGCTTTTAACCCATCTCCTGACAAATCATCTTCAGTAAGATTGCTGTTCTGGCAGTAGCTTCTCCTCAGGAGCGTGAAATGAAATCTTCCTTGTAGTTAAATCGTTCTTATACCCAAGTGTTATTTCGCTTAGAAATTTGAAGTTCATGGGATATGAGTGTCTTTGCTATTTTTCTGGTTTAAGAGTCAAAAGTTCAGAATGCAGCTTTTTTATTTGCATGATAATTTGTAGGGTGAGGACAAATCCAATGGTTCAGGTCAAGGTGGCGCAAGGCAGAGAGCTGAAGCTTTAGCTGCATTATCCTCTGCACTCAATCTATCGTCTGAGATAAAGACCTCTCCTAGGCCATCTACGGCAGGTCAGGGTTCACAGCGAGCTGCTGCTGTAGCTGCTCTATCCTCGGTTCTTTCAGCTGAAAAGCAGAAGTCGCCAGATGCCTCTCCCACTCAAGCAAGTGGAACTCCTGCAGAAAGCAGCTCTCTCGGTAATAATTTACAATCTGCATTTTTGTGTCGCTTAACTAGTATCTCGATTTCGATTAAAAAAAAATAATACTATCTCGATAGAACATTATGTTCAAGTCTTTTGCTTGCTCTAGACGTGACCTGGCCAAATCCTTTCTTTTATCTGACTGTATTGCTACTACTCTCTCTCTCTCTCTCTCTAAAACTTACTCCATCTCTACGGCTGAACCGAAAGACGAAAATCCCCTTTCTGAGACCGAAAGCTCGATAGAGGCATCACAGCCCAATGAAACAGAAGGAAATGATTCAGAACCAAAGCAGGAATTGGAGCAGGATGAGAATGATGATGGAGGTAGCGGAGCAATATTCACCTATGAACAACTGAAGGCTAAATCCGACAATCCTGTGACTGGAATTGATTTTAAAAGGAGAGAGGTAAGTATTGCTATCAACTCCCTCAATACCGACAGGTTTTCCCCTTCTTTGTTCCCAATTGAACTTTCATATTCACTCTATGCAATACTTTTTAGGCCTATCTGTGCGATGAAGAGTTTCAGACTGTGTTAGGGATGACAAAAGAAGAATTTTACAAATTGCCGAAGTGGAAGCAAGATATGCAGAAGAAGAAGGTTGATTTATTTTAGGGGATGAATTATATACTCAAACTTCTTCCTATGCTCCTTTTTTCGTGGCTACTCAGGGTTCGGTGTGGAGTCACATTGGACAAGCAGGCGTGGTGCCGTTTCATCTATAATTTTCGCACATTGATGAATGTGTAGTTTCTAGCGAGAATTAAGTTTGTGATTGCCGTTTGTTAGGAAGGACGGTCCCTGCTTTCTTCCTCCTAAAAGGTTATGCCTCTCATTTGTCCCAAGCTCCCTTTTTCGAAGGACTGTGACATAGGTCAAATTCTTTTGTTTGGTCAAAGTGTAGTTCATTTTCGGTCCCTCTTTTTCCCTTTGTTCTTTTTCCACTCGACCCTCACCAGACGAACTTGTGAAAGGGATGTACATGTATTGCATTTGATCTCAGACTTAATGTAAAATATGGCGATTGGTGTTGTTTTTGTATGGATGCTATGCTTTCAAAGCTTCATCCGGAAGATGCATGGAACTATGCTTTCAAGCTTCACCAACTTCGTATGACATAAAGATGACTTTCATGCACTTCTTTTCTTTTGTATCGAGAATCGCTCTTTTTATCTTCAAATGTAACTTTCTATGACATAAAAGAAATGCTTGGACAAGTTCCTACGGCTTTAATGTCAAGTTATTCGAGATCGAGATAACTTTATCTCGTTCTGACTCTCAAAACCTCAAAAGGGTTGTGCCGATGCGCTGTTAATCTAAGGAAAGGCATTTTCATGCTGAATTCACGCCAACCACAAGACACAGCTCGGATCGGAACTCATGATTGCACGGGCCTCTTGGGTAGCCATCATCAGACCGGACTCACATCATTTAAGGTTAAAAAATCACAATTGATTTAACAAAACATACGGTAATCATTCGCGGCCCCATCTAATTTTGACCATTTCTCTCAGTTTGCCTTTACATTCGGTCCATAGAGGGAAGAATCCTTCTCCTCTTAAGTGAAACCCCCTCTTCTTCCTCGTGATGAAGTCCCCCGTCGATCAGCATCCTCTGAACCACTCACTCTCCAACCAAAAAGCCATAATCCAAAGTGGTCACCGACCGAATAAACTGCGATGATTGGCCGCCCGGTCAAGTTTCTCTACCGGACGCCAAGTGTGCATTATTTCCGGGGGGCCCACAGAGCTTACGCTGTCCTTCAATCATGTGGTTCGTCCTGTTACTAACTTAAGCACCATGGATATATCGATTACCGTGTGCTTTTTGCACGTTAAGTGACAACCTAATATTTCTCTCTCCCCACAATGAGAGAGAGAGAGAGAGAGATTCGCTTGGACTATTGTACAATTCTGGCTTCTCTCGGTTGGATATGGCAGTATAGGAAATGGGTCGTGCATGATAAGATCTACGATACAATCACAAAAAAATTTGGGTTAATATTATGGATAACCCCAAATTGATACACCTATAATAAATTTATCTCAAATCAATCCTAACTTGTGATAAATTTATCTTCCGTTAATTTTTATTAAACTTTACTATCAAATTACTTGAGTTAGATAATACATGTGAGTTGACGGATGCACCAATTTGGGGTCTTTACCCTTCTTTTATCACACTGTGTCTGGGTTTCAATTTTTTCGCGGTATTAAATCAATTTAATTAAAACTAATGTAGAATAAATTTATCATAGGTATGTCGGTTTAGAGTTTTTTTCGGTGTAAAAAATATTAATTTGGGGCAAATGTATTGCAAGCGTGTTGGTCTTGGGGATAAATTCATCACATGTATACCAATTTGAATCTTTTGGTGGTATTGACCCAAAAATTTAAACAATGAGGTGAGCAATTAATGTTTTCGAGCTAGAGCTACCTACATAGCTAAGTTCACATGATCCGCCACACAGGCGTAACATGACCCGTATCCTCTCATGTGAGTATAAGATCATAGAATCGCCCCCTCACCACCAAGCAATCCGTGAGAATATATGCCTTTTTGGTGGGCTGGGGGCCAATAAATTGTGTATCTACTTGTGGAACCTCCTCCTTTGGGCATTGATCAATAAATTAAATACTTCCAAAAGCGATCTCCTTTCGTGATCATGACCCCACCGATTGAAATCTTTAAAAAAACCGGGTTACTGGATTGATTATTGAAGATCTTGATTAGTGGGAATAGTCTAAACTCCTATCGATCGAATAAATGCGAGGGAAAGGTTCGCTTTGGATTGAATCGTTAAAAAGGCAAAAACAGCGACGCTTCTCTGACATCATACGAGAATGAATTGTAGTGGGGGTCCTGTCGATATCTTGGCGAGGTATCTTGACAGATGTTTGGCTGATTGTTCTTGCTTGGCGCTTCTGCAGTAAAAATCATGTCTGAAGCCGTTGGGAATTTGATGACCTTCGTTCCCCAGAACAATAAATGAAATAAATTAAATGGAGAATCTAATCATAATCGGACGTCTCGGTATCAAACAAATTTGCAGTCATGTGATTCGCAAGTGAAGAATATATGGTCTGATTGCTGTTCTCGGACGGACCGTAAAGTTCAGATTCTCGTAGTTATAAAACTCATTAAAGTCCACATATTAAACTTTTGCGATGTTATACGTCAGGACAGAGGAAGTTTGAAGATGTTCTAGACGCGCCTCAGAAGTAGTTATTTCGCAATTGAGAAAAAAAAAAGCAATATATATATATATATTCATCTAGCTCGAAAGAACGACTTTCGATTTAAACTTATGAGCGATCGATGTAGAACGTTGTCTAAGATAATCAACATATTCAATATAGGAAAAATGACACAAATGATCCATAAACTTTTGGCCCAACACGCAACAAGATCCTTGACTTTTAATTTGATTAATATGATCCGTGAACTTTAGCCCAATGTGTCATGTGATCCTGAACTTTCAATTTATTCAACGTGGTCCGCGAAATTTTGGAACATACTCAACTCGGTCCCCGAACTATAAGAAAATATTTACTTTCGTACATGAAATGAAATTACTACATTGAACATTTTTCTATAATTCAAGGGTTAAGTTGAGCTTTGTTTGGGAACCACATTGAAGAAATTAAAAGTTCGTGAATCGCATTGCGCATTGAGTTAAAATTTAAGGATCGATATTGACAAAATTAAAAGTTCATGCGCCACGCTGCATAATAAGCCAAAATTTAGAAATTATTTGTGTCGTTATCCCTTCAATATATTTGCCGTGTCCATCATGGTTTGTCGATTAAGAAGCGTTTTAGATCCACCCTTTCGGGAAATATTAGTAATTAAAACGGTTTCCGGCAAAAGAGAGATTAAACTAAAATAAGGCTTCGGGACTTATGTTTTGCATGCGGACCGGCGCTTTGGACCTTTCGGCTTAATTTTATGAGTCGCCCCATTTTCTGCTTTTCTCTACACGATGCAATGGTGATGATGGTTCCAACTTTTACTTTTATTTTTTCCTTTTTGCCTTTTTGGAAAAAAAGGAATTATTAAATTGTCAGCTGTGTGTCCATCTTTTCTTATTTGATTTCTATGGTTGTTGGTGTTGACAGGCAAAAGTGTAAAGTTTGGTTGTCACTTCTCGGTTTGGAAAGATCTTATCATTGTTCTCCTGCGATTTGTTTGGGTTTCTAGGGCGAGATAGATTACGTTGCCCTTTACTTTAGAACATCAGAGGGTGAACAATATTTATTTAAAAAAATTGATAATAATAATAGGATTAATACCACGAAAAATTTCAAATCGGTACACATGTGATAAATTCATATCAAACTATTTTTTTGACAATCAAAAATTTCAAACTGTCTTTCTGTGATAAATTTACCCCAAACTAGTACATATGTGAAAAATTTACCCTCCATTAGTTTACGTTAAATTTTACCATCGAATTGTTGAGTTGAATGACACGTGGCAATTGGTGATGTACCAATTTAAAATTTTTTTTTTTTTTTTGTTACATTTTTATCAATTTGAGATTTTTTGTGGTGTTAACCTAATTTAACGAAAATTGACCGAGATAAATGTGCCATAAGTGTATTAATTTGGGTAAATTTATCACGGGTATACCGGTTTATGGCTTTTGTAGTAAAAAAAATAGTTTTGAGTAAATTTAATACGGGTGTACCACTTTGGGATTTTTTTTATTAAAAAATAAATTTTGGGTAAATTTATCACTATTGTACTAATTTAAGATTTTTTTGTGGTATTATCCCTAACTAATAAGTACCGACTATGGTCATTATATATGTGCGCGTGCGTGATCCATCGCTAAGTAAATAGTTATGTATGGAAACGACTCCTATCGTAAGTACACGATCGTCTGTTCGACATGTAATCAATAAATCAAAATTGAGTAACCTCTCTCTCGAATTCTACTCCAAAAAGGAAATAATATAAAACAAGGAGAGCGCACGGTATGAATCGAATAAATGGAAGTGTCCAGTTTTAGCCGTATTAGAGATGACCCAGTTTAGCTATACCTAAACACGATTTGATTCGAAATTCAAAGCAATGGATGTCACATTTCTCCCCATTACCAATAAACTTTTAATTAGATTAATTTCACTCGTGGAAAGTCAAAGCTTGAGTTGTGCTAGTGATGAGTTGATTGAATTTCGCCACATTCCAAATTCGTTCTCAGTGCGGATTGAACGGAATTAGAGGCACCACCACGACAAAGCGCACGCGAACCGTTTGTCGTTGGGTCCTAAGCAACAGACCGAGTCAACCGTGTTTAACGGACTAGTTTAGAATTAGGTAATTGGGCAAAAAAAACAATCGTGCCAAAGTCAATCCATTGCAATCATTACTTTGATGCCCAATAACTGCGGTTGAAAACCCAGAAATGATACGTTGGAAGAATTTTTTGGGTCTTCCAATATTAAGAGGTTGATTATTTCGCTCTTATATCTTTCAAAAAGAAAAAAAAAAGACCTCCTAAAGCTGTTTTCTTAATCCGAAAGAGAATATTTGAGTTCTTCTAATAACGAAAAAGTGAATTATGCGTGAATTTAACCGGTTGGTGGAGAAACTAGATCGGAAAAATGAGAAATTCTAATTGTGAGACATAAAATAAAATCGTCGTTAAAATTGATATCCTATTTGAAAAGAGAACATATCAAATATCTAGAGTTTCGTTATTTATTTATCTTTGCAAGAAAAAGGTCGCTTTTTTCCTAATGTTAACTTTTTTTAAATTTATCCACAATAAAATACAAAATATAAAAATAGGAAAATAATTTTAATTAATTAATTTAAAGAAAGAGAGAGAGAGAGAAGCTGCTACCAACTCACGGAGCACCACTCGAATGCGCTTACGAGCTATCCATCCCCCTATTTATCTCTCCAATCTCGATTTCATTTCACACAAATTTGTGGGCCCCTCCCCTCCTCCCTCCCTCTCTCTCTAGAAAGAAGCAAGCTAGAGAGAGAGAGGGAGGGCATGAAATCGACAAAAATAGAAAATAAATAAAATGGAAAAAAAAAAGGGGGGGGGGAAGGAAAAAGGACAAAAAGGAGGGAAGTTGTCTCATACGAATTATGTGATGACCCAAGGAGGAGCCCGTCATTATCGGTTGGCGTCGGTGGAATTTTGGCTTTAGCCTTGTTTGGACATTGATCGAATCCAAAGCCTCCCTTTCCTAATTTTATCTTTCGATCATTCGATTTCCCCTCTTAGCACACTGATCGATCCCACAACCGAAAGCTCCACTTAGATACCCGACAAGCAACGTCGTACGCTATCTAACACCCATCCCCATCTCACGTACAAGTACGATTAGGCCGCGCGCACGGGATTAACTAGAGGCGGAAGATTTCGTGTTCGAATGTCCGACCAAAAAAAAAAAAAACTTGACTTTACAAGCGGAGAAAGACCGCAACAGATGAATGATGTGGAATAATTCGACGAATCAGTTCATTCGCAATTTCCCTTTTTCTCACTAAAGCCGTATTTGATCCCCGAATTTTGACATGATATGTATTGTGATATGTAAACTTTTAATTTCATTAACATGGCTCATGAACTTTAACCTAATGTACAATGTAATTTTTAAACTTTTAATTTGTTGATGTGATCCCCGAACTTTTGGAGGCGTGTTTAGTTTTGTTCTGAACTATAAGAAAATATTCAAATTCACCCTTGAACTGGAATTAGTGGAAGCATTACATTGAACATCTTTCTATAATTCATTGACTAAGTTGAACATGTTTTAGAAAATTTATGAGTTATATTGATCAAATTAAAAGTTAAGATATCATACTACACGTTGGATCAAAGTTCGGGTGACTATTATGTGATGAAAGTAACTGAGAAGCCATGCACCTGAGCATAATTCCCTGGAGAATGAGGGGTTTGGAAAGTCAATGTCGTGGGGAACGCCAAAATACAGAACAAGGTCGTCCAGATTTGGTCTTGGGGGATAATTAGATTATTAGTTAATTAATCCCGAGAGTTTGACTTTGTGAGTCCTGGCGAGATATTTAATATTATCACGGACGAACTTAACCACATGACTCGCCGCTCTGCTCTCTCTGCTCTCATCTTCCCGCTTCCACGTGATTTGATTGAAGAACGAGTTAGACTTAACTCAGCTACAAAATTTCCACGGCCAAATTAGGGTTACTGCGATTCATGATATTGGCTCGAGTTGCCGAAATCACTAGCCTCCGCAAACTCCAGAGTTCGACATCTGCACGCATTATCGCGGGGTGATACCATAAGTAAGGTCAGCAGTTCTCCACACAATCTGCGATCATAAGAAATTTGGGTTACAAATAAAGAAGTCGGTCGATTTATGAAATGACTTGAGGGGGGGGGGGGGAGAGGGAACGGGTCTAATGCAGGCAGCTTTGGTTTTCATGGAAGTTTCCTCAGTGCTGACTTTAAGCGAAGTCCAAGACTGGATCAAGGGAGGTCAATGGCAATTTATTTGGTTGTGATTTTCATTAATTATACAATGGGATCAGTCTTTGAAAAGGGTAAATGGTGATAAACATTATATGTATAGTTATTATTGGTACTTAATGTACTTAGTGAGATTAGACAAATGGATAAAATCTCAAGATAGAGCGACAAGTTCGGAATCCTGGATGTGGTTATGGCATAAATCACAGAGAGGTCGATTGGATTCATCTATCATCGGTGAAAAAGTATTTTCTTTCAAGACATCCGACCCGATCATTCTTTCATCGAGAGGCGACGAATATCGATGGCCAGACTTTTGGAACATACATAACAAGATATGTCTCAATCTAATATCGATCATGCATGACAGGAGACAAAACGGCACATTGAGTTTAGGCAATATGTGTATTTAATTTCCTAACAATTGCGTATAAAAAAAAATTCCTAATGAGAGCGCTTTTAACAATAAGGCCAAAAAAAAGAGGTTGAAGTTTGGCGCGGGGGGGAACTAGGATGGCGCGTGAATGAGCACGCTTTAGTTGGGGGGTGGCTTTAAGGTGCATTAAAAGCCGCGAGCGAAGGAGGCATAAAGGATCGCACCACCCGCATCCACATGCCTATGGCCGCTTTCCAATTTTTTAATCAAATTGCACTTTAGTCATCCCATTTATGCGTTTATTCAATTTCATCCCAATGTCCTATGGCTTAGTAATCAAACCGATCCCTCGACCCAAATCCGATTCCGAAGAAGGACGGTCCCCCGAGAGATCGACCTTCTCGAGGCTCCAGCTCGTCGTTACTCCGGGCTCATCGACCCGACCATCGAGCTTCCGATCGCTCCGTCGCTTTTCGCTTCGGCCCAGATGGGGACTCAGGTGAAATTGGGTTTCTCCACAAATCAAGGTCGCGGATTCAACTGATCTAGGTGTGCGCCGGGATGGTCAACGCTGACTACACTTTTTTGCACTTATCGCTTGCGGTACATGAACCCGACACAAAAAAAGAAAAAAACCAAGCCTCTGTTGGAAAATTCAAATCGACCAAAACATGGAGAAAAGAATCGAAATGCCAATTCTTATTGCCACGGATTTATGTACATTTCTGGTAACAAAATTTCATAGGACGAAACATAAAACAAGACAAATACATGAAAACCGAACCGATGATTGGCATTTCTCTTCATCGGAGTATAATGTAATTCGCTATTT
The DNA here is from genome assembly GCA_021437795.1 of Rhodamnia rubescens. Lineage (NCBI taxonomy): Eukaryota > Viridiplantae > Streptophyta > Magnoliopsida > Myrtales > Myrtaceae > Rhodamnia > Rhodamnia rubescens. The sequence goes on from JAILYA010000017.1 coordinate 562,621, forward strand.
TATTTGTCTATGAACTACTACTTTTCCTTTTTTCTTTTTGTCTCTTAACAATCGCTATAAACAGAAGAATCCACCTCGGACGAACATATTTGCCTCATGATCATACCCTTTACATCACGATTATGACTGTTATTGTTATTGCCGTATTTGACCAACGCCGCCCCTGAGTAGCCGCCACTCCCCGAGTCCTCCGGTGACACCACCAGGTTGACGTTGCTCAGCACGAACTCGTTGCTCGCGAGCTGACTCAGCACCCCCGACTCCGTCACCGAGCCCTTCCTCTTGTGCTGCTGCACCGACGCCCGGACGATCTCGTTCAGCATCGCCGTGGCCAGCCGCCTCAACCCCCGCGTCCCGCCCATCACCACCCCGGGGCTCACCGACCCGGGCGGCTGAGTCCGGGCCGAGTTCCTCCTCCCGTGTTTGTTCGATTCGGCCTTGCTCGCGGCCACCGTCGTGAGCAGCAGGTGCACCGTCTCGGGGCTCCGGCTCCTGACGCGGCCGAGCGGGTCGCCGAGCACGGCCCAGCTCTTGGCGTCGATCAGCATCGCGTGCTTGAAGTTCCGCCGGACTCGGCCGAGAAGCATCGAGTAGCATGCCCACCGCCGCAGGCTCATGGGGACGTGGTCCAGGAAGCCGGAGAGCGAGTTCTCAGGGTCGAGCTCCCCCGCCTCGAAGCCCACCACTGACCCGTAAATCGGCCGAGTCGACTTATCCAGCCTCGCCGCCCCGCCGCTCTCGGCGGCGGCGGCGTCGCTGCTGGAATTGCCAATCCGCGCGCGCTTGCCCCACAGCGGCTCGCTGGCTTCCTTGGACGACTTCGCGAAATGGGTGGCGTCGAAACTCGAGGGAGACCTCGAAGTCGCGGCGGTCGCGTTGAATCGCTGCGTGTAGTGATGAAGGAGCTTCGAGAACGACTCGTCTTCTTCGCGAATTACGGAACCGAATCTCGAGGCCGAGGGGCGGGAAGGGAAGATGAGGACGACGTCGGCTCTGGCCGTGAGGCCGGAGCGATGCAGCGTCCGCAAGAACAAGCGGAGCTCTTCCTCAGAGAGGTTCTCGAGCAGGTGAGCGACGACGAGGTCGTTCATGGCACGCGTGCCTCTCCTGTACAGAGTGCCCATCCCCTGCAGCGCGAACCGGGGCTTGGAACCGCCATTTTTGGGCTTGGCCCTCGAGGAGAAGGTGGGGAACGACCAGAACGGCGAAGGAGCGGGGTCGTTTTGGGCCTTTGGAGTGAGGAGAGGCTGAGATTGCTGTGGGCGGCGTTGCGATGGTTGCCGTTCGGGCAAGAAGCGGCGGGAAAAGGAGGCGGAGGGGGAAGGAGGGTCGAAGGTGGAGAGAGTGAAGACGAGGAGGGTGAGGCAGACGAGGAGGGCGCAAATGGAGATGGTGGACTGGGCTCTGCTCAAGAGTCGGCCGGAGTGGGTCCTTCTGAACGGGGTAGGAGGAGGAGGAGGACAGGGAGAGGAGGACAAAAGCTTGGGTTTGTCGGCAATGTCGGATGAATCGGAGGAGGAGTGATGTTGGTGCTGGTGCTCTTCGGGGAAGAAGACGAGGAGGAAGCCCATGCCCGAGCTCTGGTCGCTGGTCCTGCCCTTGCTCGTCGCTAATATGCCCATTCTCTCTCTCCTCTCCCTGTTTCAATCTTCGGCTGAGTAATGGCCGCGCGTCTGAATGTGAACTGTGATTGCGATCGTGCGTGCGAGAGAGAGAGAGAGTGTGTGTCTCTGGAGTCTCTGTTTCTGGATTCTGGTTCCGCTTGTGAATGTGGGCGTCCTGTTGTTTTCAATGGTAAAGCAGAGCGATGGGTCGCAATTTTAAACCCGACTTGATCCACGTACCATGAATTCCAAAAAACTACACCCCAACTTATAAATGTTTATCGATAACAATGCATATCGCTGTATATTTTTTAGAAAAAAAAATAAATTTTTGAATTATAAAGAGTGAGAATTGAATACTTTTTTTTATATATAATTTAGTGTAAAAAGGAATGCTCTGGAATGGGAGAGTGCAAAACCATTTTAACTGCAGCGAGTGGGGGGTAAAGTGTGAGTCCCAAGAAGGACGCAGCCGCGACGCGTCCCACTTCCCCTCTGGTTCTGGTTCTGCTGCTGTTTCTGGTCATCTAATGAATGGACGCGCCTCCCTTTGTAACTACTTCGACATAAAGGAAGAGGTGGGACGACGTGGCCCAGCTGACAAGGTCTTGCGTTTTCTTGAGACGACGACACAAATATTTTTTGAATTTTAATTCAGTTTTTGAACTTTTAATTTTATCAACATGATATTTAAATTTTAATTCAATATATAATTTGATTTTTGAATTTTTAATTTGATCAATATGATCTCCGAATTCTTAAAATATGATCAATTTAATCTTCTACCTATAAAAAAATATTCAATATAATTTTTTCATTTATTCAAATTCAAGAATTAAGTTAAGTATTCCAAAAGTCATGATCAATTAAATAAACTTCAGGGACCATGCGTATCATTTTCTGTTGTTTTTCGCCAATTGTGCTTCCGTCCCTGAACTTTGGCGAGTCATTAGAGGAACTGAATTGAGCGTCAAAAGCAAAATCCTTGGGTGACATTAAACAATTGGGCGTGGAAACAACCCATCTGATTCGCTAATTAGTTGCTTAGTATTAATTGCTTCCTCATCGAGAATGGTGTTGCTCGATTGTATGCAAGTCACGAGGTCGAATTCGGGTTACGCGTGGATGCATGCGTGTGATGTGACGATATGTGTTGAACCTCGATTTGTTACGTTTGTTATTTTAAGTATGGAGACGTCGGTAAGCCAAAGGATTTTGACTTTTAATGAAAGATCTCGCATATTGCTCGAGCTCTGATTTAGTTTTGCGGCTGCGATGCTTCCTAGTTATGTTACGTTAGAAAATTTGACATGTTAATTTTTTTAAAACTTTTTTTCCAGTAACTGGTCGATAAATATTTTGGAAAATTCTAAAAATCCCCCTAATTTGGGTGCAATTTAATTTTAAAAATGCCACCTAGAAGAGAGAATATAATTTAAAAAATACTACGTCGTCATTTTCTGTTACATAAATTAACGGTATTAACGAAAGGACTTGATTGTACCAAGTTGATAAGTTTTGGGACTTGATTGTACTTTTTTAAAAGTTTTAGGACTCAATTGTATTTTCGTAAAAAATTTTAGAACTTTTAGTGAACTTATTCCATAAAAATAACCCCATGAAGTGGGCCATGTACTAACCAAGAAATAAATAAAATAAAATTTTGCGACATTATGAATCACCCTATCTCATCGAAGGTCTAAATATTTACCGAATGATAATCACAGGCGAGTTTGGCAAACATACGAGAACACTTTTGTCTCAAAATTTACGAATCACACATGCCCGTGCCACGGGTACATTTGGATTTTTCCCTCTAGCTAATTTAAATATCGGTGTCTCGTCGGTATGTAAACAAGTCGCACCATAATGTACGACAGATGTACAGATCCTAGTTGAGGTTGCAATTCCTCATCCACATGAACAAAATTATCAATCAATTGATCAAGCGCACGAAGGGAAACTAGTAGGAGCTCCAAAGGGATTGATGATTGGGATGGTGGGGTTGTATTTATCACACAAAAATCAAATCAAAATCTAAAATCGCTCGGGGTAGAGGCTGGAGCCTTCGATGAGTATCAGTCGAACGGGGCTCGGTGCCGACAAGTTTGGGCGTGACCGGCCCACTCGGATTCAATCCAGTTCACACTCAAACTCGACCCACCCGCATTTATTGGTCGGGAGAAGACACCTCTTGCGCGGGGCCCTCGCTTGGACCATATCGCGAGCTCTGTCTCTTCTCTTCTACGATGGATTGATGTCGAAATACGTTCCACGTAAACGATCATTTTTAAATTATTTATTTATTTTTCGCTGAACAAGCACGATTTTTAAGATGGTAATTCGCGATCTTTTGAGTCTTTGATCTTAGTTTCTTGAAATGGCGCCTTGGTACACTTACTAAAATAATCCATAATATTTCTGTAATTTTAAAGTCTCGACTCTCAATGAATTGATCTTATCGATCGCTTCACTTGTAACTAATTGGTTGGAAAGATAATAGAGTATCGATTTCGAAACATTTTTAACTATACATACCGTGCTAACACGATGAATCACTTTTTAAAATGATCAACTAAATCAGTCAAATTGTGTTATAAATTACGATCAATTTTATACCCGACATATTTGTCGTTTATCACTATATATAGTCTATACAAATACGTTGACACACGATCTAATTGTTAATATTATCATAAGCATGATAAAAAAAAATTTTAAATCCAAATCCTTCTCGTGATCACCTATGTATGTAATGCACATTTATACACGTGTGCATGCAAGGAGAGAAACCCATGATTAATGATATTCTTACTTTTAATTTTGTATTCGTAATAATTCTCAATTACTCGATAGATCTTTCATCCTTTTCATTCCATCGCGAGTGAAACTATTTTAAAAGATAGATTCAATTATAGTTAATAACTTTTTATTCTCTAGTAATACGAGACTTTCACAATTTTCCCTTCGTATCCAAGGCGGGTAATTCTATTTTTTTTGTCCTTCCTATTTTTACAGAAATAGCGGAATATTACCTTCGCACCGTCGAGAAACGATGTTCGCGGTCGTGTCATGTTTCCTCCTCTCGACGAGGCAGAGTACTTGTGACCGGGGAGCTGGCAGGAGGAACCGCAGGATCACGTGATGGAGAGGACGGGGACGGAAATGCGGGTGCCACGCTACCAACCGTCACCGAGGAGGTGGGGCAGCAAGATCGGACGGCCATGATCCGTTTTTCGTGTTTCCGAGGGGCCCATCGGGTGTCGGTGCAGTGATTCCGTATGGAGGCGTGGGCCCCCCTCCCTCCCTTTCCAATCTCAACAGTCCTCGAAGGGCGCGTGGCCACTCCTACGGTGAGGCCCTCTGCACCAGAACATCTTTAATATTGTGTCCGGACATGACCCCCGAACAAGACCCAAACAGAACAGTCCACAGATTTGACGGAACCTTCCATGAAACCAGTGCAAACGTGTTCCTTCAGTTCTGCATGGCGCTTAAAATTCCCAAATCTTTTTTATCCGACCATAATTTATTGGCAAAATGACATAAATAATAAAATTTAACTCAATATATAATATAATTTTTAAATTATTAATTTGATTATTTTGATCAAATTAAAATTTATATTCGATGATCATATTGGCCAAATTAAAAGTTCGGAGATCCCATTCTTATTGAGTTAAAGTTTATGAATTATGTTAGTCAAATTAAAAATTCGGAGATTACATTACACATTTGATTAAAGTTTGAAAATTATTTATGTCGTTATCCCTAATTTATTTGGTTATTTCCTACACGTAGACATTTTGCAATTGAATTTCAAATAAACGAAGAACTTGGATCCCATGTGGCATGACCAAGAGATCGTTCTATCGAGAGATTATTGAGGACCAAAGTCATTAGTTGTTTTCTCTCGGATAGGAAGATTTTTCGATAGTCTTAACCGAAAAGATCAATCGCCCTGTACATCTAAAACACAAAAAGTCGGTTCGGATAATAGAGTTGATGAATATTTCGAGAACCGTGTTTTTCGCTTCTGGGCACGCCAACGTGAGTTTAGGAAAATTGAAGTATAATCCGACGACATGTGACCTCTTGCGCACGGAATGCGGGGTTTAGGGGTAGCGCTCCCGACACTGGTATCCCTGTATCTGTTTAGGACATATATATTTACTCATTTTTTTGCCGATCATTGTAACGAGTTGTAAATCGAAATCATAATGAAAATCTATTTGCATGACATAGTCTTATTTTGAGGTGAATATGATTAAATTTATGCATTATCTATTTTTTTGATTTCTTTGTGATCGTTATGATTTTGATGTGCGATGCAACCCTTCGCAGGAGGATCAATCACAATCACCACCAGAAAGGCATGAAGCCAAAAGTGGAATTCGTAATTGTTTAATAGATTCGGAAATTAAAAGCACGAGCCTTTTCTTAATGCACAGAAGCATTAGGCGTGAGAGAAAAGCTATCGGCCGAGATTTAGACCCACCATTTCTTTAATACAAAATGTGGATTTCATTAGCAGTTCAGGTCAGTTCAGACCGCGTGCTTCTGGATTTAAGCAAAACTGATTAAATTAAGCATACTCAAGTAAGCGTACTTAGTAAAAGGTGACTAGATAGAGATTCGAAGCCCCAACTCAGGATACGTCACTAGAAAAAGTAGGTACTTTGAAAGCTGTAAACCTGCTTTACTTTTGCTGTCCTGACTTGCGTGGAGCAATTTGGTTATCTCGAACCTAATAAGCCGTTGTGACTTCTGCAATAGGTCCTCGGTCCTCTAAGCTACTGTTAGCCCTAGCCTACGAATTTTGGCCCGAGTGCTGAATACAAATTAATCACGGTTCACCCCGCGTTTCTTACCAACAGTGGAGACCAATGCCGGGGGAGATGTTTCGGTTCGTGTTCGTACTGATGGCCTTGCAAATGGAGAAAGAGATACGCAGCACGCACTTGGGGATGAGGAGTGATGTGTTCACGTGTATCCCCCGACGTTATTCCAACAGTATGATTCGTGTGTTCGTGGCCTATCGAACCGTAAAGGCCAGACCGGATTCGCAATTGGTTTACGGGGTTTTTGAGTTGTATAATGCAACTGGCATCAGGTCAGGCTACCAGGGGGGTTACATACGGATGACCCGCTTTCGACACTCTTAACGTCGGCCGCCTCCGTCACCGACATTTCGGTTTGGGAAGATTACTCGGCATGGTCCACACCGATCCGATGGGCCTAGTGTTCACCAATTATTGGTCGGGCCGTACGTGATTCTAAACTTATCATGGTCCACACCGATCCTATGGGCCTAGTGTTCATCAATTATTGGTCGGGCCGTACGTAATTCTAAACTTATCCAATTGAGAGATTTTTCTAGATCCAATGAAAGCCCACGCAATGGCCATTTGGTGGGTCCCTCGGCAACTTCCCATGGGCCTAGTACAGGTCCGAGTCTCCATTCTCAACCCAAAAGCATTTTTTGGACGAGAGGACGTTACCGTGCGACCCCCCTTTTTCTATTTAGCTAGTAGGCTGAGAAATTCAGAAGACATTAGTCAGTGTTTCGTTAGATTCGAATTGAATTGAATATGAAAATTTAAATTTTAAAAAATATTTCTCAAAATATATGCTAAGAAATCATTTTTCAGGAAATTAATAATATTTCCATAGTTGGTTAAAATCTGAAAATAAACTGATTTTTTTTATTTTTCAGTTTGCATGAAAGTGAAAACTTGATTCCCAGCCGTCGGAGTCTTGGTCGCGTTTCTCAGCCCAGCCACCGAGAACCCGAACCCGAGCGTGGGAGACCTGAGCTCAGCTATCAGTGACTTGGGCAGGAGAGCTGGGTATGGGAGCAGGATGATTGACATTCTAGGCCCAGCTTCTAGGCCTTTGTGGAATTGAGCAGAGTCAGGTGGGAGCAAGACTCGGGAATGGTTGCCAAGGAACCAGGTGCAAGCATCGAGGTCCTGGGCATGGTTGCGGGGAACTCAAGCACAAGCACCAGGGTCTCAAGCTAGGTCTAGAGACACATGGGCTCGGTCACCGGTGACTTGGAGCCAGGTACCTAGGCACAACTGTCGGGGATTCAAGCACAAACACGAAGATCTTGCACCTATGCCCGGGGGCTTAGGCACGAGAGTCAGCTCCCTTGACATGACAGCCAGGGACTCGGGCCCGCTTTGAGAGACCTAAGCTCTCAACCTTTATAGATCTGGATCTAGTGACTTGGGTATAGGAGCCAAGTAACCCAAGTAGCCGAGCATAGGCACCAACTTCTTGGACCCCTCAGATGGACCTCAGCCTAGATGCCTGGGACTTGGGAGCAAGAGCCGAGCACTTGGGTACGGTCGTTGGGATCCCGGGCCACACCTCGATAGACCCAAGCCTATGTGCCGATGACTTAGGGGTGAGAGCAGGGCACCCAGGAACGGTCGGTGGTGATTTGAGCAACGGTAAGGACGTCTTGGGCCTAACCTTGAGCGACTTAGGCCTGACCTTTGTGAATTCCAGCTTGGTCGCCGAGGAACCCGCCTCGCCCTCGATGGACCTCGGTTTGGGAGCCAAGTACTCGGGACTCGAGCACGACATTAGGGTTTCGGGCCCAACCTTTGGGCCTCAAGCCTAGCCACCGAGGACCCGAGATGCCCACGTGTCGATGTATAGTCGTATTATTGATAATGATTCTTATTTTCAAAAAGAAAACTATCTTTTAAAATTTAAGTATAAATCTTTTATTGATTCATTTTTGTAAACAATCCGAATGCTTTAAAATATTTTCTAATAGTAAATGTACCTACAAACAAACGGAGCTAAAGTCATAGTAAATTTTTTTGATAGAGTCATGTTAGCAAGTTTATCCATGTATGGCTGACTTCGGAGTTCTACCCAAAAGTTTTGACTTTCGATTGAAAAGAAATTTTTCACAGAAGTCATATCCTTTTTTGGCCAACAAAAGGGATTTTATGCTTACGATGACCATCGATGGGCACATTGCCCTTGAATTTGAGGTGACTGTGTCTTTTTTTTTTTTTTTTTTTTAGGTCAAAAAATGATGCCATTCACATACGAGAATAATGAAGAGGTATATAAAAGACATTCCATTATAGCAAATCCCAAATAGCTACGGAGCAAAGCCAAAACTTAAAAACATATAACAAAGAACAATCTGCATTTAAAAGTACACTTTTATCCCTTGAGTCACAGATTTAGTGATGAGCACACGCGCGGCTCGCCCACTTCATTTGTAAAGGTTTGCGGTGCGCGTCTAGGATCGACGCCTTCATCATAATCACCTTGCGAAACACCAACATCAACATGTTGAAAAAATACGGATCAAATATTCGTAAGGAACTCCCAAATCTATATTTGGATATAGCTCGGGAGAACAAAACCCCTAAATCTTGAATCAAATCTAAATCGGGAGAGGAGAGTGGCCTAACCTTGGAGAGAATGTGGAGTCACATTACGAACATTTTCCTTATTGGTTGTCGATCAAACGAATGGTTGAACTTGTCTTTACTTCCATCCAAGACCAAATGCATAAATTTATTCACAAACACAAACTCCTAAAGCAAATGGGGGAGAAAAGAGGTACAAAGTCAAGAAAATTAAAGACAAATCATGCTACGAAAGAGGTAGAGGGGGACGGGAGGGAGAGAGAAATTTCTGAGCTGGGTGATGTTTATCGAAGAGAAAACCCTAGCTGGGGGAGGGAAAGATAAGTGACATCCATGTGACTCTTATCTTCAATGCAGTGCATCTTGGTCATTTTCATCTTTTTTATTGAAGAGGTAATCTGAGTGACTCGATCGAAACATTACCATAAAAGTGTTATGAAGTATTTGGATTTTTGCTTAATGTAAAACACTAAGAGATTATCAACGTGCTTTATAATTTTTTTTAAATTTTTAATTCGCTTCTTTAATTGTTGATGAGAAGATTATTGAATAACTTCCTACTTAAAAGATTAAAGTAAGGCCGGCCGCTAGTTTTTGGCTAGGTGAACGTGACAAAGTTGTGAAGTTTGAAAAATTATAAAACTTGAAATGATATTTCCTTTACCATAAAAATTCGAAATTGTTTCGAAAGTTTCTGTATGCTTCAAAATCATCAATATTCATCATCCGTAAAAATCTCATGGTAATTAAAAGTGGCATATTTTTTCAACCGAGTATTCTTGAAATTTCACGATGTTTCCCAAACAAATGCCTTTTTACTTCAAGTCCTAATAATTAGAGACCACGCCTCACTTAAATTGGTAGGATTAATGTGAGAAATAATCTTTTGCCATCATGGAATCTATTAATGCATGAGATTAAAAATCCAAAAAATTGGAATCGAAATGAAATCTAGTAAAGCAATCAAATTTCTCAACACTATCACCGTAATTGAACTTTTCACGTTTGATTTTTTTTGTTTGTTTGGGTAATGTTAAGAAGTGTATTGAACTAAAAATGCACTGATTACAAAACAAACCTCCACTGCACACCACAATGTGTCGCTAAAAGCGCAAGGGTGGTTCGGGTGAGAAAAACAAAAGATAATTGGGGGCCAAACTAATGGTCAATAAGCATATACAAGCGAGGCCAAGAATAGCAGCCAAAGAACAAACAACACCTATACGAAACTACACATAAACCAAGGCCAAACATGCAGCCAACTACCAAAAAATGAGCAACGCCGAACATCATCCTAAAGTTAGTCAAAAATTAAAGTAGTAATACCCCAGGTGACTTGCATCTTACGCTTTTGGGGAGAATCCGTTACATGTGTGAATGTTAATGCCTTGTCCGGGCAACCTCCCGAAGATGAAGCTTAAGAGCTTGCATGGTAAATCGCTTAGTACGGAAGAAAAGATAATTCCATTCCATCTAGATCATGTGGCACAGTGCATCGAAGGAGAATATGGCAATACATTGGTAGAAGTGTTGGCTGCTTATGTGCCGCATCGCCCACCGAAGGTTGTCTTCCCAAGTAGAATTGTGCCAAACTAAATTATATTTGGCAGCCCGGAATATGGCAAGGGCATCCTTGTATCGACAACCACAAAATAGGTGATCAATAGAATCCGGGCGACACTCAGGAATGCATAAATTCCATCCGCAATTCTATGATAACTAATTAATAGTACTTGAGTTGGCAGCTTGTTGAGGGTGATGAGCCACAAGTGAAATGAGTGCCAAGGGGCAAAATGACGGTCCCAAATGAATGGGTGCCAAGGTGCAACCTACCCTCTATTGCGAATGAGATCCCACGCCGAGGCAATTGAAATAATTCTCGAGGAATGACCATGCCAAAGAAAAACATCACTACTCTTAGGAACGAGTGATGGGAAGGGTTCGAACCGGAGCTAATGGTGGCTGTCACTTGAGAAGGGTAATAAATTGAGGACAAGAAACCCCGTACCGTGACCTTTCGAGAAATGCCGGAGCGGCAAATATCCATAAAAGAGAATATCTTATAAAGAGGCCCCTTCGGGTGTCGGAGTCGGACCAAAAGGAAACGGTGCCGCCGCCAACCCACCAATGGAATAGATGCGGACAATCCAGGAGAAGATTCAAAAAAATTTCCGGACCCAGGGAACCACAAGTCGATTTCTTAGCAACCCGAAGTTCCTGTTTTTTGAAAGTTTGACCGAATCCATTTGCACCACATGGACTCTTTATCGTGAATAGGATCCATAAATGTTTAAGCATAGCCGCCCTATTGCAATCCGAAAGCCTGCGTATACCAAGACCCTCTTCTTCCTTTCGGGAGGCACGTATTCTCTCAAGACACATTAACTTCGTTAGTGCCTAAATCCGGGCCTTTCCATAAGAATTGCACGAGAATCTGCTCAATGCGAAGTAGGACTGACTTTGGAAGTATAAAGACACTTGCCTAGAAGACGTGAATAGCATGGAGTACCGTTTTAACCAATTGCAAACGTCCGACGAATGATAGGAACCGTTGAAACCAACGTGTTGCGGTCCACTTTGTTAAGTCTAGCGACAATTATAGGAACTCCAAGATATCGAGCTGATAATGATCCTTCTTGAAAACCAAGAGAGGAGAGGAGGCGCTAACAAAGCTCTTCCAAGCCCCCCGAGCGAGAAAATCTCGCTCTTTTTCATATTTGGTTTAAGCCTAGACCCGTCGAAGAATTTATCAAAACCCACCTTGAGCAAGTAAATAAAAATAAGGTTGGCCTCGGCAAAGATAACGACATCATCTCGCAAAGAAAAGGTAGGAAAGCCGAGAGATTTTGCATCCGCAATAAAATTTAAAACCCGGTTGGCGAGTTTGGATGTTGATAACACATGTGAATAGCTTCATAACCAGGTTAAATAGATAAGCTGACATTGGTCGCCTTGGTGGACGCCTCTTCCACTAGAGAAAAACCCCGAAGTTCCCGATTAATACAAATAGAAAACTTCGGGGTTCGACATATGTCATTATGAGATTGGAAAACATCTTCGAAAAACCAAAGCCTTGCAAGACCATCTATAGAAAGTCCCGATCTATGGTATCATATGATTTTTTTAAAATCGACTTTGATAGTACATTTTGGCAGATACGGGTCATGGTGAAATCCACAAAATAACTCCCGGGCAAGAAGGATGTTGTCACTAATGCAACAATCTTTAACAAAGGCATTTTAAGGCGTGCTAATAATAGAAGTAAGGACGCAAGAGATCCTATTAGCCATAATCTTTGTGATGCATTTGTAAATTGTATTGCAACAATCAATAGATCTAAAGTTACTCATAGTAGTGACATTCTGGATCTTAGGCACCAAGGAGATGATGGTATTAATGGTTTCCTGTAAGACGCATCCAAAGTAGTAAAGAATTCCTAAATAGCTAAAGTCATCGACTAGCTAATGATATCCCAATAAGCTTTGAAGAATTCAATGTTAAAACCATCCGGACCCGGGGCTTTACCAAGTGGTAAGGGAGAACATAGTGTTGCAAATCTTTGAAGTAGTGAGAGGTTGAGATAAAAATTGGCACTAATCATGATTAAGAGGATGTTCGATAACTAACCTAATATCCTAGACAGGTTGGCCGAGTGCTTGGATACGAGTAAGCAAGCTAGTCCTCAAAGTAGAAGACTATATGTCTTTGCTAGACAGAGGTCGGGTAAGCCAAAAGATCTCTAGAGCTGTCCACAATAGAAAGAATTCTATTGCGATCTTGCCTTTTGTTCACAAAATGATGATAGTATTTAGTGTTTAAATTCCCTTCTTTGAGCCATTGGACCCAAGATTTTTGCTTATAAAAGGCTTCTCCTTGAAGACGTAGAGTAGAGAAAGTTTGGCGTTGTTCCCTTTCTAGATCGGCCGGACCACGATTAAAGGGGTCCAAAACAAGTGAGTCGTAAAGACTCTAAGGTAGCCTTATCATCGGAGGTGCGAGGCGATATATCGAAAACGAATCCCTGTTGAGTTGCTTAAGCCGGCCTTTTAGAATTGTGAGTTTTTTGCAAATTTGAAACATAGGAGTACTATATATGTCATACCCGATTGACCAAAGGCAAAAAAGATCGGCGAGTCATCCAAAAGTTGAAAAAGTTAAACGGCCGCTGAAGTTGGGAGGGGCCAATACTTTGATAATCATGGGAGTGTGATCGAAACTCCTGGGGGCAAAAAGAGGCCTCGAGAGAATGAGATATCAATACTCCACCAAGTATTAATAAGAACCCTATCGATCTTTTTGTTTGTGAGAGACCTCCGTAGAGGAGGACCAAATGTATCGGTGGCCTGTGCATTTGAGATCTTCCAACCCCGCATGTGTAGTGCATCGACCGAAGTCATCAAAAGAAGGGAGCCAAACGTTAGAACTACCCAACTGCCTCGAAGGGTCTCTAATCGCATTAAAGTCTACAAAGAATCGCCCAGGGATAGCCGGCCATTGTCTCACCGCAATGAATAATATCAACCCACAAATCCCGTCCGTTAACAAAAGAGTGCTTTGCATAAACAACCGAAAATCAGCAGGTCCTATTGGCCGACGAAAGATGTAAATGTCCATGAATAAGATGGGACGAAGAAGAGGACATAACAAAATTTGTGAACAAGGGATTTCACCAATCCAAATCCGGCCTCGATAAAAATGATCATAATTAGCATTCCAATTCCAACCTGGAAGTAATGCAAAGGGTATATCGAAGAAAAGAGGACAAAGGCACCTTCGTCTCAAGAATGGCTATGCAGTAAAGTTTATTGGATCTAATCGGACTTCTAATTTCAGCTTGTTTTAGAGGATCAACAAGTCCTCCGATATTCCATACTCCAAAAAACATATAAACAAGGGAGGGACAAATTACCGTTTTACATTGCGACTCGGCCTCTTTTTTCTAGAGGTCAATTTTGCCTTTTTAGCCGAGCCAAGATCGCTATCGGAGTTAATATTACCCCCGTTGTTGATTTGCCAAGGAGGGAGGACCTGTTGTTACTTGCTTACCGAGAGTGGTCTTGACTCCTTGAGAGGCGGCAAATTTCATGCGGGTATTATGAGGAGGTGGGGGGAGAGAATCCACATCTTCATCATTGCCAATATTACTTCCTTTATCTTCTTCCCCATTTGAGTCGGAGGAGTCCACGAGATGCAGCTCGAAAGCCCATTACAGGCTCGGGTAAGAGAGTAGTTTGAATACCAATTTCTGGTTAGCGGGATACGATCGGGATCGCAACATTATTATCCTCTTGAGAAGCAAGCAATGGAATGTGAAGAACCCTGTTTTTTTGCCAACAACGCGCCATTCATCGGCAGGTTGGGAGGGCATCGATTTCCGGCCATTGTAGGCACAATCAAGGGGACAAGTAGGGGTGTCTTTGGTAGTGGAAATGCATCGTGGCCAAAGATGCCACACTTAACACATGAAATAGGCTTCCATTCAAATTCGACTTTGATTGAGTTGGTAGCACCTCCCAAGTAATACCACAATCGAATCACACAGGTCCGTTTAGCGTTGATTTCCACACACACTCGGGCAAAATAGATTATTTTCATGTTTTCTGTTTGTAGAGCCACATAGAGAGGTTTACCGAGGGCACGGCCATCGCACCGATGCCAAGGGCTGACCAAAGGGAGTATGGGATATTCCTCAACCGAATCCACATAGGTAGTGAGTCATATTGACCCTTTTTGAGTTCCAGGAGAGGGTGCCACTATTGAAGAATTAAGGGAACTTGAGAGACAGTTAAGCCGCGTATGGTAACGTTTCGTTCCTGGAATAACTTTTGGAAAAGAAACACTTTTTTCTGTTTTTGTTCCGCAACGATTTTTTGGAACAAAAACACGTTTGGTAATCGCAAAAAAATTCTGTTCTCGGAACAAAAAAAGAATAGAAACGTGTTTGGTAAATACATAAAGTTTTGTTCCCGAATAATAATAATAAAAAGAAATACCTTTGGTAAGCGCAAAAAAATTGTTCCTAAATTTTTCATTTAATTAAGGGGACTATATATATATATATATATATATATATATATATTAAAATTAAGATGTCTTTATCTTTTTTCAATCATTAATTCATTATTCAATTTACCAAATCAAATTAGACCAATATATGTATAAGTAATTTATGCATGATTTATCAAATTACAATATGGGCGAGATCAACTATAAAAAAATAATAACCTTTAAACAGGGACCTCTAGAAAAATATTAATTGCACTTTGAGTGAAACTAAGGACTAAAATGAAAAAATATTTGTCCATTTAGGTCCTTTTAGTCCAATTGTGTAATTTTTCCAAACATGAGGACTGAAATGATATGCATGGTATCAAAGTCTCATGTCATTACTCTAAAAGTAAAAAAATTTGGGTAAAATGATTTAAAATGAAATTTTTTAGCCAATTTAGGATTATGTTCAATGAAGAGGCACGTGGTCCTAAACTAAATTTTTAAAAATTTAAGAGGCCAAAATGAAAAGGGAATTAAAATAAAAATATGGACTATTTTTGCACATTTTTTTGATCACGAATACTATTTTTCCTGATTTTCAGCTATTTTTATAATTTAAATAAATCCGAAAAATGTCAAAAATTACGAAAAATATTTTTTTGTTCAAAATTGATTTCTAAGTCTAGGCCAAAGATTCTGAGATTAATTTTTTAATTTTATGAATTATTTTAGTATTTTTAATTAATTTTTTAAAATAAAATAATTAAAAATCGAGTGTCAACATCGTGCGAAAACAAAAGAGAAGACAGTGTGTTCAAAAAATAAATTGTTCCCAATTATTTCTAAAAAATGTTCCAAAAGTGTTTCTAAAAAGTGTTTGAAATACATGAACAAATTTTTCTTGTTTCTTGTTTTTCTTCCAAAAGTATTTATGTTTCTCAAAAGTATTTCGAATATTTTGGGAACACTTTTTTACCATACGCGTTTCGCTAATTGTTTGGATTTTTCCGAACGTTACCATAGGCACCCTTATAGGCCCGCTATCAAGCACCTTCCAACGGAATTCGGAATCCGAGTATGGAAAAAATAGAATACATCATCATTGGCCATTACTTCAGCAAAGTGTGTTCCCCATAAGTGCATGGCCACATATTAAGATAGTTTAAAAGACAGCTTTTTCCCGACAAAGTAACCAATGAGGCATTCCTTCCATTTAGGGTCGGTCGCCTCAAGTATTTCATCGAGATATATGTACTACCACTTTATCATCAATAGTAGTAGGAGGTATATAAGTAAGGGCATACTCTTTTTCCGTTGATTTGGCCACAGTTGCCCAAGAGCGCTAAGCATTCGTAGTTGCGAGGCCGGCCGAGAATCTTTGTGGTGGCTTAGACGAAGCCTTGCCACGTCTTCTACTACGTCTCCAAGTGTGGAGGACTTGCATATTTGGAAGCTTGGAAGAAGAGGTACCAACAACACTCGGATCTCCAGCTTTCCTTCCCTTCGCAGAGCCGGTTTACGTGACCAAATTTGAGGCATCCACAATGGATCCCATCGAACATCGAGAGACGTTTGGAAGGTGAAAGGAGCTCGGGGAAGTTGGCCATGGCTAAATCAGCATCCATCCGCCGAGAACTCTTTGCTCGATTTGAAGGTCTAGTTGCCATGGGTCGCTCAATACAGATCGCCATCGGAGCCTCATCAAGTCTCTACTTTAGGATCCTAACGGTGAAAAGGTCGTATGGAGAAGGGCGACCAATGACCTAAAAAATCAAAAGCGTTGAACGGATCAATCATCAGGAAACGCCAAGGAACAAGGATGGCGGACGGTAGAGTCGGGAGAAGAGGTGAGAGGATTTCCGATGGACAGTGGAATGAACACCAGGAATTAATTACGCATACATTAAATTTTTATTTGCTTTATAAAACAGAAAAGTTCCAATTAACTTGATTTAGAGCAAACAGAGTTAATTGGAAAAATTTAAGCACAATTCAAAATATTGAAATAAAATGATTAGAGAAAAAAAGAATTCCGCTAGTCCAGGCTAAAAAGTTGACTTTTACGATTAGCATTAGGCTATTCGAGAAGAAAACCGGTTTCATGTAACTTAGCCGTTTTCTCCCTATCCTCGGGACCTCTCAGCTGCTGCCACCGGTTCGTTTAGTCCTCAAGGAGAGTCCTCATTTCCGGTGAAGTTCGACGCTTCCCGCCGGCTTTCGCCGGGGCAATCGCGAACTGTCATCCGCCGACGGGCTCCATCACCGCTCTTGCTCGCCTCCTCATGGCTGCAACAATTCCCGCCCACATCCCCCGCCCTTACCTCGCCGAGCACGCTCACCATTCCGACTCAACTCGCCTCCCCCCACGTCCACGTCGCGCTCGCTCCACCGCGCGAGTCACCTGCAAAACGTCCTCGGCGGACCAGTCGGCGGCGTTCGAGCCGAAGAAGTCCGTGCTCGTGGACTACGACGAGGGACGACACGAGGTCTCGACTCGAGTGAGCGGGCTCAGGAAGAAGGATATACCGAGGCGGCACAGGATACGAGTGGAGGCCGACCGGTTCCAGAAGGACTGGACCGTGTCGGAGGTAGTCGAGAAGGTTTTAGAGCTCAAGCATTGGGAGGATGTTCAGGGAGTGTTGAATCACTGGGTTGGAAGGTTCGCGAGGAAGAACTTCCCGCTTCTTATCAAGGTATCGTCGTAAGGTGTAGAACTTGTTGGCGAATACCGTAATTGATGATTGAATTTGAGTAGCCCTGAAACACAGGAACTAGAAAGGTGAAATCGATGATGTTATCGTTTGGCTTTGGAGCTGAGTGTGCCAATTGTCACTGCTATCTTTAGTTGTAGGGTTGGATTTGTTCGTTTGCTTTGTTGACGCGGTTAAGTTTGGTTTATGGTGGTCGCTACTTGGTTTCTAGGATACAATCCGCATGTGATGAGAGGTAAGAGGCGTTCAATTCGAAGTTTGAAATGGCGAAATTCAGCATTGGTGCGTACCTGTTACTTCGCATATGTATTGAGTAGGATTGTAGGGGAGAACCTTCGCAGAGTTCATTTCCTAGTTTAGCAGATATTCATGCAGTTGGCTGTATCATTTCGAGCTAGGAAAGACTCTGATTTTTTGTTGTCGTATGTGAATTAAAAACATAATAGACAGATTTCTGGATTAATTTGTCAAATGAAAACAGGGTGATGTTGTTTCTGATTCCACTTGTAAAGCTGATGTTTCTCTCTTGGTTAATCACTCATGGAATTTGAGTGGAACTACTCACTTTCTGTCTCTTATGTTTTACAGGAGATTACACAAAGGGGGTCTATTGGACATAGTAATGAAATTTTTAAATGGATGAAGAATCAAAAGAACTACTGTGCTCGTAGAGACATCTACAGTATGATGATAAGGTTGCATGCTAGGCATAACCAGACTGATCAGGCTCGTGGTTTGTTCTTTGAGATGCAAAAGTGGAGGTACTGTGAATGAGCTCCTTTATGCTTTCTTTATCGTCCTTCTAGTCTTCCATTGCTTCGAATATCTGATGATAGGAGATAAAAATGTTCCTGAGGCAGTCACACATAGTTTCCAGGGCATGTGTTTTTTCTTTTAATGCTCTTTTTATGTCTAATATGTGGAGTAATGCTATTTAATCTGCGGTCACTGAAATAGGAGGGCAAAAACATTCTGTTTTACACAGAGAGCATCGGCAAACCTTGGTGATACCTCAGATTTTGCACCATGGTTTCCCTTAGCAGCATACTGACTCTTTGTTTTTGTTTGTTTCACCTGCATATTATCTTATCTCTCGTCGATCAATAAGATGAATAATCCCCTTACTAATGATGTTTCCACGTCAACTTAAGTTTTTCCTCTGCAGGTGCAAGCCTGATGCTGAAACCTATGATGCTCTTATAAATGTACATGGACGAGCGGGTCAATGGCGCTGGGGTATGAATATCATGGAAGATATGCTCCGCAAGGCTGTGGGTATTTCCATTTTATTCTCATGGTTCTTATCTGGTTTGATGCGAGCTTCCTTCAGCAACATTTTCATAAGAAATGGTGCTAACGTGATACAAACTTCCATTTGTAGCCTTCAAGATTTGCTAAGTACTTAGGATGAACCTTTTCCACTAGCTTTTTTCATTTGGTGGAGACTGCTTAATGTAATTCTTGCATGAAATGGAGATCTTCTTCCAGCTGTTTTTCTCTCCCATTTCCGAAGTAAACTTTTTGTTTCTTGTGTGACCTATTCTTTTTGGAGGACAAAATAATATGGTATCATAGAAGGAGAACCTGTTGTTTACATTGCTGTTAGAGAGCCCAAGTGAATGAAACTGGATTTAATGATGGTTTTATTCTTCTTGCTTTCTCAATTTCATGATGAATACCTCATGTAGTCCTTAAATGCACGTTAATAGCATGCCATTACCATTTCTGTAGATCATCTTTCTCAATCATATATTTGCACTATATGAAAGAGTACAAAAGTTAGAATATCTCTCTCTGGACAACTTTACTTGGATGTCATCAGGCAACTTAGGACTTCTGTTACTAGCTAGTACTTGTCGGAGTAGATGGCAGTGTGAAAAGCATTTCCCATCAAGTGACCAAATGGGTTAACTCGTGTGCGAATATACAAACCTATACTTTTTTTTTTCTTGCTCCATAACATCTTATTCTAGGCACTATAAATAGTTTTGTTTAATCAAATATTGCGACACTGTCCTGTGTTTGCAGATTCCTCCTAGTCGATCGACGTACAACAACTTGATCAACGCATGTGGATCTAGTGGAAATTGGAGGAAGCTCTCAAACTGTGCCAGAAAATGACAGAAAATGGAGTGGGTCCTGATCTTGTTACACATAATATCATTTTATCTGCCTACAAGAGTGGCTCTCAGTACTCAAAAGCTTTATCCTATTTCCAACTGATGAAAGGGACAAACATACGTCCTGATACCACTACTCTTAACATTGTCATGTACTGCTTAGTGAAGCTTGAAGAATATGGGGAAGCCACTGACATCTTTAATTCCATGAGGGAAAAGAGAACAGAATGCCATCCTGATATTGTGACGTTTACTACCATCATTCATATGTATTCAGTCTGTGGACAGATTCAGAACTGCAGGGCTGTCTTTGACACAATGATTGCTGAAGGTGTAAAACCTAATATTGTCTCATATAACGCCCTTATAGGTGCATATGCTTCTCATGGAATGAGCAATGAGGCTTTTTCAGTGTTTAATGAGATAAAAGCTAGTGGTCTCAGGCCAGATGTGGTGTCTTATACTTCTCTACTTAATGCTTATGGGAGATCCCAGCAACCGAAGAAGGCCAGAAATGTATTTGACATGATGAAAAGAAACAAATGCAAGCCAAATATAGTGAGCTACAATGCGCTCATTGATGCTTATGGATCAAAAGGTTTGATTGTAGAAGCTGTTGAGGTTTTGCGAGAAATGGAACTGCAAGGGATTCAGCCCAACATTGTTTCTATATGCACACTATTAGCAGCCTGTGGCCGTTGCAGGGAAAAGGTGAACATTGATACTGTGCTTACAGCGGCACAGATGCGAGGAATAGAACTCAATACAGCTGCCTATAATTCAACTATTGGGAGCTACATGAATGTTGGGGAATTTGAGAGAGCTACTAAAATGTACAGATCTATGAGAGCAAAAAATGTAAAACCTGATTGTGTTACCTACACCGTGTTGATAAGTGGTTGCTACAAGATGTCAAAGTACAATGAGGCGCTTGAATTTTTCAATGAGATGATGGATTTGAATGTTCCTTTGACAAAGGAGGTTTACTCGGCTGTAATCTGCACCTATAGTGGACAGGCAAGAATTTGGGCAAGACATGCTTTGAATAGTGATGCAAACTTTATGAAGCTAATATTTTTTTTTCCTGTTATTGTCGTGTTTCAGGGCCAGGTCACTGAAGCAGAATCCCTGTTCAGCAAGATGAAAATGTCTGGTTGTGCTCCCGATGTTGTTACATATACAGCAATGATACATGCGTATAATGCAGCCGGTAAGTTCTTTCTTGTTATTTAACCTTTCAATATGATAAGAATATCAGGTTAGATCTCACATGTTCTGTCAAATGCAGAGAATTGGGAAAAGGCCTTTTCATTATTCCAGGAAATGGAAATGAGCAAAGTAAATCTGGACACAATAGCGTGCTCAGCTCTGATGAGAAGTTTTAATAAAGGAGGTCGGCCATCTAAGGTTCTCGTCCTTGGAGAATATATGAAAGAAAAGAACCTGCCCTTCAACGATGCTATACTATTTGAAATGCTGTCAGCTTGTAGCATGTGAGCCTAAATTTGCTTGTTTTCCTTTTTCTACTTTTAGATTACAGTTCTGTCTGCTCCTGTGCGAATTTGCTTTGCATTATATAGGATAGATCTTAGCAATTCTAGTCCCTGACAGCACTAATGTTAGAATAAGCTTTTAATATGCGACACTTATTTTTTTATAGTTCTTTTGCTAATTTATGGGCAAATATTACTAGTCTATTGGAATTCACGAGGCAATCTTCTAAGATAGTAGTCACCCATGAGTGTGAATATGACTGGGGGCTGGAAGGATCTTGGAATTACTTTGTCTAAATACTTTCAAATTCCTTATAAAGTTTCCACTAGCCTGTACAAGAGGGGAGACCACAGGCATCTCTCTTGTGAAATGAAGGAGGGAAGAAACTTCTTGTAACTGGCTTGAGCTTCTCCTCTGTATCTGTCTGTGTATATTATGTAGTTAACCAGGATACTATTCAAAGTTCGGTTGATCACGTGGATGTACCTTTAGTAAATTGGTTAGATAAGTGGTTTCCATTCTTTTTGTAAAAACCATTGTAAAAGCAGTTTTTATTCAGGGCAATGTGATGATATCTCCATGTGCTACCTTCTGCAGTAGCGCTTTTCGTTCTCTTTCTGCAAAGCAGTTTTTATTGACACCAACAGGTAAAACCTTCACGTGCTTCCCTTTTATGGATCATGATGTCCATCAGGCATGATGGCTAAAAACTCTTGCATTAATTGTTGGCTTCATGGCGATCCCATCATGTACAGTATGTACTGTTTATTTATTGGAAGACCGAAAAAGTGGTCCTTGCAAAAAGCTATAGGATGTTGTGTGTTTAAAGCCATTTAAGCATTTGCAGTTAGTTTTTTAAAATTTTCTTTTGTCATCAGGATTTAGAATTTTTTAATAGTGCTTTAATTGGTAGTGACAAGTGTTGATGGATGGTTAGTCAGAAAATAAGCACTGGATGGGAATCATATATCTTGCGCAATGCTACTGCTTTCATTCGTTGCATTTTCACTGCCTCTTACAACCGATCATCTTTCGATTTAATGTTTATGAGTTTTGTGTAATTTCTCCAAATATTTATTGGGACATCCTGTCATTGGTTTTGAACTTTTACATAATATCTATTAGCTGCAAATGATGGCTGTATCACTTGATTATATATCTGAAGAGAATTCGATATCTTATGCTTTTCATTTTACTGTTATAACTCCATCTCATTTTGATAATTCATTGTTCTAGTTCTGAGGGGTGCCTTTCTGTGAAATTGATTTTCCTCGTTTTCTTCAAGTACTTACTGTTGATAACCAGGAACAAATCTAATTTGAATTACATTTCAAGATTGCGAGATTGGAGGACAGCAATTACTATGGCTGGATTGATTGAGCCTTCCTTATCTATGGTGTCAGTCGGATTGCTAAATCAACTTTTGCATTTTCTTGGAAAAAGTGGGAAAACCGACACGATGATTAAGGTAATTGGAAAAAAAGCTAATTTGATGAGAATCCAACGAAGCCCCCCTTCCCTCCTCCTCCTCGTCGTCAAACCACAAAAAAAGCACTTGCAGTTGGTTAAGTTGAGAATATGGTCCTTTCTCCTAGAACAGATGTTGTGAAAATGAACAAGCTCATGCTTTTCTTAAAACACGTGAACCTCTGCAAACTACCTTCTTTTGCCAATCTTCTGGTAGCTTTCCTTCATTTGGAAGAATATCTTGAGAATTATTAAAATGTCTGCTCAAGAATCTGCAAAATAGTGGCTGGATTTTCTTTCTTTTTGATTTGTTCATGAGGTTTTGTTGATTAGGGTTCAAAATTGGTTAATATGGGCTATGTTCGTGGTTTGCAGTTCTTCCACAAGATATTGGCATCTGGCACTGAAGTGAACTTCTCCACCTACACAATATTGTTGAAAAATCTTCTGGCTGCTGGAAATTGGAGGAAATATATTGAGGTAAAAAGTACGATGATCTCATGTCTTGTCAAGTCCTTAATCAGGATTATGTTGTCTGATGGAATTCCTGTAATTATTTTCTTCGGGCAAGCTGACCGGTGATTGCCCATTTGTTGATGGATTATGCTATTTTAAGTAATATTTTAATCTTTAGCGCAAAGTAAATATTACAGCAATGGAAAAAGGTCCAGTATGAATGGAGAACTAAAAAGCATCTTCATGTCTAGATACTGGAATGGATGGAAGAAGCAGGAATTCAACCTTCAAATAGCATGTATCATGACATAATCTCTTTTGCCCAAAGGAGTGCCGGCGCTGAACATGCTGCATCAATATATCATCGAGTTGGTAAGCAGACTCCTGATTCTCTTGCCTGGATGTCATCTTTCTTTATGATCCACAACGGATATCCATCTTCAATTATTATTGTTTCTTTGGGATCTTCAATGGTTGACATGTGTATTATGATTTCAATCACGTCATGGATCTGTTGATGAGAGTCATACTTCAACTCAGAATTAGTGTCTGATTAGCTCTAGTAACTTGCAGCGATATCATTTGTGGGCACACAAAAGTTTTGACTGGTTTTACTTAGAATATTTCCTTTTCCCAAGGCAACTTGAGTTTTTTTATCTCGGTTGCACATTTCGATGTAGTTTCTTGCTTGCATATGATGCATGCAGATGGAGATTGGTTGTGCATATCAACAGAAAGCAATTTATATCTTTAAGGCTTTGTTTAGGAAGGGGGAGGGGAGAGAACATTAGTATGGGTAGAGATTTTTGAAAATTTTGAAATTTGTCTCTTGCAATAATTTGGAATTTTACTCCTCCTCCTCCATCTCTCATTTTCCCTCCTCCCCTCCCATCCATCATAAGTGCTTGCATAATGCTAAGCATTTGTGTAATTGAATGCATGGTCTGACCGCAGCAAGCATATTTTATTGCAAATACACACTCGACACCTATACCTCATTGTCTCTATCTTCATTTATTTCATTCGTTTAGCTTCTAAATTTATTTTAAATGACTTCCCAATGCCATCTTATCCATTTTAGCTTCCTCCTTTTCATTTCCTCTGTTTTATCGCGATTGTGCTTCAGGGTTGTTAAAAGAGAAGTCTACTGACTTGGCATTAGATCGTAGCATTCAACCACTGGCACCTTCACATAAAGCCAACGAGGTGTTCATGACAACTCTTTCACATCCAAAGGATCAAGCTTGCAGATAGGATGAATAATGCGGTGACCAGAATGTATAGTGGCTCATACACCGGCATATGTGGGAAGGTGCAGGTTAAAGAAGATAATCCTTAGCTAAGAGGCTTTTGACTCAACGGCATCTGCCTTCCTCGGAATGGTAGAGGTCCATCTTTCATATGACTTTCCGACCTTGGATCTTTGGATCGGATGAAAAAGGTTGTCATGGAATTCACTTGGCCATTGTCTTACAAAGCCCCTGAAGGAGGAGGAGTAGAGGCTTTTGACTCAATGGCATCTGCCTGCTATGGAGTGGTAGAGGTCCAGGGGTAGGCGACTTTGGAACCTTGGTTCTTTGGATCGGATGAAAAAGATTTTGTGAGGGAATCCACTTGGCCATTGTGCCCCCTTAGAAGAAGAAGAAGAAGTTGTTCCCGGAGATGAAGCTCCTGTTATGTTTCGGCCTATAGATCTATTAAAATTCGAGAAGTGCTCCTTTTCCATAGTACTAATAGAAAACATAGAAAAAAGAGCTTAATTCCAATTTTTGCATGGGGAAAGAATTTTAGGTTGAACTAATGCGCTTATCTCTCTTTAGTTCGGACCATGCCGATTTTAAGATGATGCTGCAGATAATATCGGAAGGTGGTGACTCGGTTCGCCAAGCTCGACCGTTGGAAGCCCAAAAAAAACCACACGCTGCAATCCCTGGGAAGAGCTTGATTACGGTCTGTCCGGCCAAAGTTCCGACGACCGAGAATTTCACCTACTCTTGTCAGCACGATGATGACAATGGACGGCCGAAGAGCCTGAGCCGACATCCCCCGTGCCCAATGGTTGTAGGGCTCGACGAGGATCGTCTCATTCATATTCCACGTTTCTTCTTTTCCCCTTTTTTGTTTTACTTCAAACCCTTAATCGCGACAAATAATCTCTACTTATGGAAACAAAGCTGGAATCCCGGCGAAGCTCGCGCCCGCGAGAGGGGAATCCAACGTTACCTTTCAGAATCCTCCGGACATTGCAGGTCTCCAACGGAGCGATCGGGTTCGTACTTTCGGTTTCAGTCACTCGATGATGCGGATTTTGCTGAACTGGATCGGCCTGGTGGGCTTGTGGGTCCCAACTCACTGTGAAACGGTAGTCACCGCACCGGGCGTGATCGATGATGATGGAATGTGAGCCGTTTGATGTTCGGCCAAAGTAAGAAAGTAAAAACTGCTCCCCTGTTCTTGGGTTAAGAATTCACCCTCCCTTATTACTAATTTTCGCCGAAGGCGAAGGTGGGCCGCTCTGCCTTTTCCCAACAGTTAACCCTGACAGAGTCACAGACATGCATGAGCTCCCCCCGGAGATTTGACAAAACAAAGAAATTGGAGACAATTGGCGGTACCCTCCACGTGCACTCCCGGAAATTACGCAATTGTCCTCCTCGTCATCCTAGCCGTTACGACTCCTTTTCCAAGACATGCGCTCGACCCGCCACGTGTCGCTCCCGTCGATGGCCAGGGGCATTCCCGTCATTGGACCAGCCTTCTCCCCCTCCCCCTTCCCTCACTCACTGTAGTTTTTCCACTCCCCCTGTGAATCATATACACCGAATCCACACACTTTCACTCGAATTGCCTCCCTCCCTCCCCTTCTCTCTCTCCCTCTCGTCCTTTTCTGGACTTCGCTCTCTTCTTCTTGTTCGCTTGAGAGTTTCTCTCCGACGACGACGACTTTGGGAGCTGGTGATCTTCGATTTCGCCATGGCTTCTTCTTCCTCCGAGCCGGGCCTGAAGTCCGAGTCCGGAGGCGGCGGAGAGGCTTCGGAGGCGGCGGGGGGTGATCAGCTGCTGCTTTACCGAGGGCTGAAGAAGGCGAAGAAGGAGAGAGGTTGCACCGCCAAAGAGCGCATCAGTAAAATGCCTCCCTGTGCTGCTGGTAAACGCAGCTCCATCTACCGTGGCGTCACCAGGTAGTCGATGGAAAAACCTTGTATAGTGCGCACTGAAGAAGCTTATGGTCGGTTAGCATACATGCGTATGACTGATCGGGTTCTTCTTATAGATTCTTGTGGATTCTAAGCCGCTGCTTGTGCTTAAGAAGGTGTATGCTGCGCATGATCGTCGTTCGTTATCATGCTGTTTGTGATTCGAGGGCGCGCATCGATGTATCCTTGAGCAAAGGTTCACTGCGATACAATTTTGAGGTCGTGTTCACGGTGCAAAATGCCATATCGCTGATTCCATGGTTAAATAGAAGGGGTACTTACCACAAGAAATATTAAGTGCTGGCTAAATTTCAGGAAGTATGAACGAACAGTAGTATATCTGCATAGATGTAATTCGCGATTAGTGCTGTGAGTATAGTTATGCGGTTTGTGTATACCTGTGTACATATTAGGTATAATGTTATGGGTGACTCAACGAGTCTGATAGAGTAAGAGTACTTTATGAGACATTTAAGCTTGATGAGTTCACGAGTGAACTTGATTAGACTGTAGATCCTCACTTAAATGCCGCCTAGTTCTTGCATCAATTTTAACGGTGAATCCAGTTAGGTCAAAATTCTTTTGGGGTTATCAGATGCCTTCACTTTCATTACAATATGTATGTTTAGATGATCTAATCGACCAGAGCTTATGTTTGTCCTGATTGGCATGTTGCTCGAAACTGATGCTAAGCCTTTCAATATTGATGGCCTCTAGGCATAGATGGACTGGTCGATATGAAGCTCATCTCTGGGATAAAAGTACATGGAACCAGAATCAGAATAAGAAAGGAAAGCAAGGTTGCTCTCGTTCTCTCAACAAAACCTCCGGCACGTTGCTAGAACAAATCTGGATTATTCGCTTTATTAAACTGACGTTATGTCTTCTCTTTGCAATGTCCCTGGAATGGTTTGTTGAACAATGTACTCGGACAGTTTATTTAGGTAAGTAAAGCTGTATATGTGCTTATTCGGAACAGGTTGATACCAATTGCCAGCTTTTATAAGCTCTTTCTCATTTGGCACTGCTTTACTCAATGACAGGTGCTTATGATGATGAGGAGGCTGCAGCAAGAGCCTATGATCTCGCTGCCTTGAAATATTGGGGACCTGGGACACTCATTAATTTTCCAGTTAGATAATCCCATTCCCAATCCTTTTCCTTAATCGTTTTGCACAACCTTCTAAAGTTTTGATTCTTGCATGTGGTATCCTATTTTATCTTAAGTTTTCTTAAACCTATATAACGGGACATTTATCCCTAAAAGTGAATGAAGGAAAAAAAAAATCATGCTACACTCATATTGCTAATTTCTTGATTGGTCATCTAAGTGTACATATATATACACAATCCAGCAACTTAATTAGTTAAGTAGATGTACTGTACAGTCTACTAAGCATGACAACTTATGCAGGTCAAGGACTATACCAGAGATCTTGAAGAGATGCAGAATGTCTCTAGAGAAGAGTACCTCGTGTCTCTTCGTAGGTAAGTGAACATGTATTCTGTTTACATTATACCCTCCACTGGTATTATTCGATTCTGATTAAATATTCTTGCAGAAAGAGCAGTGGTTTTTCGAGAGGAGTCTCCAAATATCGAGGGCTTTCTAGGTTTGCTACTATGATATGAACTTGCTTTTTTTTTTTTTATAAATTCTGTATATACATGGGTGTGTACATACCACGTATGCTTGAACTTCTTAAGGTTAGCAAGCGCTAGGAGCTTTGGATTCATAATGTCTCTAAAATCTATATTCTAGATTGAACATTCTTTCTAGGATGATACTATTGGATAGGTTGGTCTGTCAGTTAATTTGCAGTCTCTTTCATGTTATGCAGCATTCATTCTAACAATGATCCCAGCTCAAACTTTCACTTTCTTTTCTTTTATTCCCTTTGATTGATTCAAAGATCAAACTTATTGAATCCTTTGTTTTGTTCTGCGAATTTGTTGCTTGTACATACTAGCCGATGGGAGCCATCGTTCGTCGCATTGGTGGAGCAGACTTCAACAGCATTTATGGTGGGTAACTGGACCTTAAGCATCTCTGTTTTTGTTAGGGAAACAAGCTATATCTACGAAAAGTTATCTTGATCTAACTTTATCCTTAAGGTCAAATGTCTTATCAAAAAATTAAATTGAAAAGGTGCAGGCGAAGATCCAGCAAGAGAAGGTGACTTTGGAGGCAGTTTTTCCATTGATAGGAAGATTGACCTAACGAGCTGCATAAAGTGGTGGAGCCAAAACAAAACCCGACAACTAGACTTGACTACAAAATCAAGTGAAGAAATAAAACACTGTTCCTCTGATGATATCAATACTGAACTAAAAACATCAGAATGGGAAGCTACAGAACCATACCAGATGCCCCGTTTAGGAGTACAACGTGAAGGCAGAAAGCACAGAGGGTCCACTTTATCTGCCCTTGGTATTTTGTCACAGTCGGCTGCCTACAAAAGCTTGCAAGAGAAAGCGCTTAAAAAGAAGGAAAAGGACCATGACAATGATGATGAAAACAAGAATACTATCAACAGGATGGACTATGGACAGCTGGTTGAGAAATCGAGAAGCCATGAGCCTAGCGAGAAACAAGGAGCGACAGTTGGAATGAGTGGAACGCCTCCGTCTCAAAGAAACCTCTATCCCTTAACTTCTTTCCTGAATGCACCCTTGCTGACCAATTACAGCAGTATCGACCCACTGGTGGATCCTGTCCTGTGGTCGTCTCTTGTCCCGGTGCTTCCTGCTGGACTCTCGCGTACTGCTGAGGTTGGTGCTGTTGCTTTAGGCTTAGCCAGGCTATTAAGAAGCATCTTTCCATAACAATTCATTGATTGAGGAACTTGGATAAAAATCCTAAAATCAGGCAACAATCTCATTGAATTATTTATTTGTTGGCTGGAATTCACAAATACAGGTCCGTTTTCTTTTAGGCTTTGACTATCAAATTGGACTGCACAGGGACAAGATTAATACCTATAGTTTCCACCCGCCCTTTTGCTGTGTTCTTGATATTGGAATAATTGATTGATCAAACTTTGTTCATCTGCATGTTTGAATCTGCATTTCCACATGAAAACTGGACTTAAAAGATTAAAAGAGAAATGTAGTTTGTCTCGGTTGGTGTTGACATCTGACATTCCTATGATAGCTGTTGTGAGCATGTGAGAAATGGAGGATGGATAGTACCTTTAATGTGACTTATCATTCCCTGACCGAGCCAGTTCCTCCCATTTATGACTTGTCTGACCTAACTCTAATGAAATGAAGGGAACTAATTGTGTCATTCCCTTTGATAGCTGTTGGGCATTTATGACTTGTCTGACATTCCTTGATAGCTGTTGTGGCATGTGGAATGGGGATGGATGACCTTTAATGTGACTTATCATTCCCTGACCGAGCCAGTTCCTCCCATTTAATGACTTGTCTGACCTAACTCTAATGAAATGAAGGGAACATAATCTACAGTAGTCATCTACCCTTTGATTATTGTGCTATCATTTGGTAAGATTCTCAAGAACTACTTGTCTGAAATTTTCTCTGTTTTGGGATAACAACGTGGGTTACCCGAACCACGATCGAAAAATTTCATTCTTCTTGTGGAAATCTACCTTGCCCATGAAGTATTCAAATTCTACATGCAGGTCCCAAAGACTGAGACCAGCTCAACGTATGCTTTTGTTCGGCCGCAGGAGTGATCATCTGTCACTTGTTGGTACCAAATTTCATGCAAAGATGGAGTGCATACTCAGACTTCCAGTCGGAGTTTTTGCGGAAGGCTGCTAAATCAACAGAACTTATGCGAGCTCAGTTTCTTCAACGATCGGAGGTGGCTTTTCCCTTGTCGGGTCGACATGGTCTCTGCCGGCTGGAGGATCAGAAACACAAAAAGTCGAGGTGTATATGATTCAGATGTTGTAATTTTTGTATCACTATATATTTACAGAGCAAAGAATACTAAATTGCAGAAAGAGTCCTAGAAATGTAAAGACTAACAAGCATGAAAAGATGAATGGCCCCTTCTTACCAAATGTAACCTTGTTGCAAACACAGTTAAAACAGACTTTGGTTGAGTTGATGGTGGTTGCTGTAAGTTGCTGGGGCAGCTTTATCCAGAGAATCCAACTGATTTCTGCTGTGTATATATATATATTTCTTATGATGTTATGATGTTAACGATATAAAGATAGGCTAAGGAAATTATTTCAGAAAATAATTCGATAAGTCGATATATGGAGTGCTTAAGGACCTTGTCACATAACTTGGTATAACGACCTTATAATAGCATTTCTTATGCAGCCTTACCATTAATAGAAGAAAATCTCTCGTTGGTCCTAACATTTCTCAGAAAATCATCTCTCAATCCAAGCTTTGTGACGGCTTTAGAGCTAGCCGACTTTACGGCCTTCGATCCTGGGTGGGAATACCGAGATTATTTTACTCGGAAAATCATCTCTCCAGCGTACCACTTCATAGTCCCCAAGGAGTCCATTAGAGCCTGGTACTTGCAAGGTGCTTGCTGCAGGTCGATTCTTCGACCCATACAAGAGGGAATATGGAGAGACAGAATAGATATCCTCCTACAGTCCGAGTAAATAGGATGCCGGGTAAATACAACTTATTTTGGCTGATCTTTTCTCCTCTGCAAGGTGACACAACTTGAATAAAACGAAACCAAAGCATTTCATCTGAAATTGCTCCCTTTGAAAGAATGTGTCTGCCTCTGTCTAATGGACCCTATTTGTCCTCTATCCGGACCAGGAAGAGATGTTTGATAACACAACATCGCCGAGAAATAACATGAATGAATGTGTTGTCTGCTAATTTTGGCCCTATCTAATGTTACAGGTAAGAACTACAAAAATTCCTGGATGCTCGGTAGCATCCAGACAAACCCATCTTCATGGTAACTTCTATCGGCACAGTGGTCTAGAGCAGGCCAATGGACCAACTAGAGGCTTCCAACAGTGTGCAATCGCACTGACATCTCCAGCTCGATGGGGAGGAAAGTTGAGGATGCTCTGGAAACTGAGAAGCTGACGTTTACCCTGGGGCCACCTGTTCCCGATTATGCGTGTTCGAGTGTCTGTATAGGAGCGATTCCGTAGATTCATATAGATGAAATTTCAATCCTAGAGACTCCATTTTATCAATTAGACCATAGGCCCATTGCCTTCTATCATGAGAAAGTAGAAGAGAGCGAAGCAACTGGTTGCAGTGCCTAAACTTCACGTGGAATCCTCTCTCCAACATATAGAGGAAAACCTCCACCGATGCTTCCAAGTTTCCTTCCCTACACAGAGCAGGGAGCAATGTCGAACAGCTTGTGTAAGTGATATCGAGCCGGTTCTCCTTGAGAAGTAAAAATATTTTGAGAGCTTCTCCAATTCTATATGCTTTACACATGCCAATGAGGAAAATGTTGTATGGTGCAAGATCAAAGTCCTTCAGACTCATCTCCAGCTGTAGCAAGTGCCTGACTGCCTGCGCCACTTCTCCTTTCTCAAAGTGATCCTCAGCTACTTTTAGGGTTCTGTCATCTCGGCCGAGAAGGTTATTCAGATACTTTATCCAAAGACTAAATGCCAAAGGAAGCTTACGTCTCCTGCACGACCACGTTATTAGACATTTATATACTGAAGAGCTGGGTGGGCATCCCACCCTCTCCATCTGATCAAAAAACCTAAATGCATCCTCTTCCCTCTCAGCCCTTTGTAGCCCATCTATAAGAGTTGCATAGGTGACCGCATCCGCGGAAAGCCCCTTAATCTTTAGCTCCTTGAACAGATTGAGAGCAGGATCTATGTTGCCTGTCTTGCAGAGACCGTTTATCAATGTATTGTATGTTTCAATACTCGGCATGGCACCACTATCAGCAAGCCGCATTAGAAGCTGGTAGGCCTTAAGAATCAACCCGGATTCACATAACTGCGCCACCATCTCTTTGAGACTCTCGCTATCTAAGACCTGCTTGGAACCTTGAGAAAGCCGAAGGAATATTGAAGGATTTCTACCTATCTCCATCTTGTGGAGCAACCGGTGGGCTTCCTTGAGCTCACCAGCCTTGCAGAGCCCATCCATTAAAGCATTGAAGGTCACGACAGAAGGCAAACAGCCGTGTTTTTCCATCTCGTCGAATATCTCTTGAGCCTCTCCAACTAGCCCGTTCCTGCACATACCACATATCAGAATCGTGTAGGTGCAGGCATCATGGATGGAATGACGACGTGATATCTCGAGTTGAAGAGACCGAGCCTTGTCAAGAAGACCCATGTCACAAAACCCTTTTACTATAGCGTTATAGCAATATGAGTTTGGAATTAGACCTCTCTGGGTCATTTCCTCAAGCACGCTCATTGCATCCTCCATCCTGCCTGCCTTAGACAAACCCCAAATCAGTATGGCATACAAGGTGACATCAGGTATGACCTCCTCCTTAACCATCCTCCTATACCACACATCCACTTCATCGTATCTCCCAGCTTTAAATAACCCATTAAGCAAAATGCTATACCCCTTCAACCCAAGTGCATAACCCTCCCTCTCGAATGTCGGCAGAACCAACAAAGCCTTGTCTATCTTACCTGCTTTGCAGAACCCATCCAGCAAAACATTGTAAGTAACCGAATCGGGACTATACCCGCTCTCCCTCATAGACTCAAACAACTTACAAGCATGATCCGTGCTCTTCGCTTGACACAGCCCCGCCACTACAACTGTGTAAGTCATCTCATTGGGCGATATACCTCTCAGCGTCATTTCGTCAAACATCTTGAGAGCATCTTTAATCTCGCCAGTTTTGCAGAACCCGTCAATCAGAATGGTATAGGTAGCTCGGTTTGGAAAACAATCTGACTTCGCCATCTTATTGTAAATCGCCAGAGCCAACAAAGTAATCTGCTTCCGCACAATAACGTGCATTATCTTATTATAAGTATAAACATTGGGATCGCAATCGAAATTCCTCATCCTCCCAAATGCATCCACGGCCTTCTCGGCCATACCCATCTTCCAATACGCCGAGATCAGCACCAGGAAAGCATCGGAAACGATCCGAAGCCCGCAGCTTTTGACCTCCTCAAGAACCCTCCAGTACACATCGATTCCGCCTTCTTCTTCCGCGAGCATGTTGACCACCAAACGGTGAGAGTCCCAAACGCGAAACCTCCTGTCTCGCATGGCCCAGAGAAGGAACCGAAAGCAGCGCGCGCGGTCCCTCTGCTCCTGGACGACGGATTCGACGACGTCGTGGGAGAGAAATGGGGAAATGCGATCGAGAGCCGGCTCTACGGGGCTGACGGCGTCGAGGATCGCGAGGACCTCGTTGGAGACGAAGAGGTCGTCGGCAGCGCGGTTGTGGAGCCATAGAGGTCTGGGAGAGAAATGAGAGACGGTGGTCCGAAGCGGTTGGAGAAGTGTTCTCATGGTAGGGAGGAGCGCGCGTGGAAGTTGATCGAGATCGTTGCTTCCCTCGGTATCATTGTTCGTTGCCCGCGTTCCGTTTGTGATAATTCAAACGAAGGAGGTGAGTCGAGAGGTGACAGTTCTTGTTCGGGTCTTCGAAGAATTGGGGCGACGGCGCATGGCTTAGGATAACTGAACAGTGAACAGTGACGAGCTGATGAGAGAGAGAGAGAGAGAGAGAAATTGGAATTCTTCTTTTAAAAGATTTGGTTTTTGTCATTTTACCTTTCAATAACTCTCTGAGAAATTTTCGATCAAGTATTCAACCTTTGAAAATCTCAGTATTCTCTTCAATTGAATTGTCTCGACTCTAGTCCTCAATCAATCTATTTGAAAAACAGAGAGAGAAATAATTGAGTATTTACGGACATAAATAAGATTCTAAAAGACAAGTTATTGGATAATTAACAATGTGTTTAAAGCTCATGACCTTTTTCTCTTGTCGGCTTTTACCAAAGAATTTGAAATTTTGTGGATTTTACATTTAATGTTTTGATTTCTATTTTCGGATAGACAAATTCTATAAATGGTATGAGCTGTATATAACATGAGTGGATCTCAAAAGGAAAAAAATAAATTAAACTGTCATATATAATCTAAGTAAATATATGGTTGAATTAAACGATCCATACCATTTACTTAAAAATTTCATCATTCAATCTTCTCTGTCTACTTAAATCAATTCCAAACTAAGTGAGTTTTCGATACAATTAATTCGTTTTTCTAACTTGTCTTTTAAATTGATTGGTTCTTAAATCAATGCCTTCGATGACATGATTATATATAACACAATTAATTTTCCTATGCAATCAGAGTTTGAGAGGAGTGTTACGAAAAGTGAAAATGGAATTTGTAGCTTTTTTTTTAGAAAATCAAAACTTTTAATAGAAGTAAATATTTTTTTTTTCAATTTCAGTCTTTGTGGCATTTTCTATGCTAATGTGTTTATACGTGATTAAACCTTTCTTCTATCATCACATTGGTAAAAGTACGTTATCATGTAGCTGGTACGGAGAATTTGAGGCAAAAGGTTTGAGTATAATTGCTCTCCCAAGTCTGTCTCTTGTGCTTTTCTTTGGTACAATTCAGTTCCTAAGGGTTCTCGCTCTTTGGATCTATCTTCCGATGGAGTCTATATATCTCGACATGTGATTTGAGATGAGCTATCATTTT
Source organism: Rhodamnia rubescens (assembly GCA_021437795.1). Lineage (NCBI taxonomy): Eukaryota > Viridiplantae > Streptophyta > Magnoliopsida > Myrtales > Myrtaceae > Rhodamnia > Rhodamnia rubescens. Next base: position 597,704 of record JAILYA010000017.1, read on the forward strand.
GCATATCGATCACGATAAATATTTCCATTATCAAATAAACTGTTTAGATATATTATTGTTGATAATGAAAAATAAATTTTATCAAATAATTTTTTCAAGCAATACTAAAGAGCGTTTCAAGGAATTTTTTTTTTTTGAAATTATATATTTGTCATGCAACAAACGTAGAAAGTAATATTTTTAAGTAATAATTAAACACCACCATTCCATCACTATAAGAATTTTGCCCCTCGAGGCCCACAATCCATGATTTCCAACATGGGTCCAAAAAGGGCCTTATTAATTCCGGCCATGAGAGGTCTAATTCCAAACTCAGCGTTGACGAATTTGGCTGTGGAGAATTTGGCTGGCCCGAAATTGCACTATCTTTCAGAAACAGAGACCAGATCCGAGCTCGGTAGTTGACGAAGCATGCGCCCACAAACAAGAATTTTCAGCGTTGGAACCTCAAATCGAAAAATCGAAGGGGTAAGGAGGGAACTTTACCTGCTTCGTGGACTCCTCCCGATTCTGGTGGCTTGAAGTTCAACATCGATGGGTCGATTGTTGAGTACCGAGTCTGGTTTAACTCGGAAATCGGACCGATCTAGCATGGCTGGACCGATCGGTTCAAGGCCAATTCTAAGGAGAATCGGTTTGGTTCTCGATTCTTAGGTTGGAACCACTGTTCTATTTAGAAACCAAAATAGTCAAATATGTTGTAAAATGATTTTGAATACATATATATACACAAACTCGAATCGAGTACAACAAATTATCATCACTAATTGACCCACATATGTGGTGGCAATGAAATGGTGCAATTCTTTTTTTATTCATAAGGATTGGATTCTTTATACAAAATAAAAAGTGGGCTGGCTCCCAATTATATATCGAGAATAAAGTGTCGCAAGGCCGTTCCTTGTTCCAAGCTGAAAACCCATCACCCTCACTATAGAGGGGGAAAAGTGTAAAAAAAATGTTTTTAATCTAGAATTGACACAAATACAAAAAGGTTTATGAATGCATTGACACCAATAAAAGGTTTAAGACCGAATCAACACAAATTCAAAAGTTTTAAGACTGATTTGGCACAAAAAAAAATAAGATTAAATTGGCACAAATATAATAGATTTTATGACTTTTTTTTACATTTTTTCCTACTACAGACTATAGTTCCACTTGCTCCTCAACTCCATCAACACGCGCTAACGAAACCGTCACATATGACAAGAGGAAGCTCGATGAGTTGGTTGATTGCCCCCAATTAGTTCTTACCACAATCTCTCGAATTGAGGCACATGAAAGTAATTTCTCGTGAATTCCTCCCATTTTAGACATGAAAAGGTTCAAATCTTTGAAAAGGAAGGGATGCCACATAGCCGCGAGCCACTCTAGAAAAAAATATATATATAAGAAAGAACGAAAACGCGAAAGGACGCGAGAATTAAATTTTCAGAACCCTCCGATCAATTGACTTGTAGGCACTGATAAATGTTTGACATGGACGGATGTACAGGTCCCACTTCACTCGTGACTTCAACATCCGTTTAATTTGGGTTGTGGGTTTGAAAGTTGCATAGTCACCTAACATTCTTCACCTCGACTCAACTTCAATCTAAAGTTCAAGCAAAACTATGATAATTATCGGTCTCGGCAAATATGACTTCGACACTTGTAAGGTTAACTACCGTTCTTCGCCTCAACTCGATTTCAATTTAAGTTCCGTCGAGCGACAATAATTGTCAGTTTCACGATCATGACACCCTTCCCCTCATTTGATTTATTCTTCGGTTCAGCGAATGAGCGATGTCCAGATCGGCTTTCGCGCTTCTCGATTGGCCTACTTCTCGGAGCGATCCTAAAGTTGTACGCTGTCGAGCCACGAGCCGGTTAGGGCATGGGAGGGCATGATTTGACCAATGAGAGGGGGGGTGGTTAATTAACTAACTTTCCGACTTTCGTCAGCTTCCTTCCCCCACCCGAGGAATGTACGGTGTCAGTCAAAATTAAGATACCCTCCTTCCGAGGATGATTCCGGCATTACTCCATTTGTTTAAAGATTTCTTTAACTTAGAAAAAAAAAAAAAAAAAAGGGCGAGGGACATGTAAAACAGCAATCTGACCTTTTTAAGGCAATAAAGTTTTGGTGAACTCAATAAACCCATGATTGGTTTAGCTGTTAAAGAAATCGAGGCAGCAACGAAGAAAGACAAAGGATCGAGCAACATAATGTTGAGAGCAAGAACAACAGAGGAAAGGCCCAAGTTTGACGGTCGTTCAAACGAAAAGACAACGTGACGATTGTCGTAGTAGTAAGGTCACAATGATAATTACAATACTTAAGTAAAGAAAGACTCGTTTTTTGAGATAATGACAATACATGGCACGGTAAGGATGAGCTGCAGTGAAAATCGAGACGACGAGTCGCTAAACCACTTTTCTGGGAGCAACCCGTTAACAGATTCCTTAGTAGGAGTCGAAAGTTGTCCTTGAACATGTGATTTAAGGTGGAGGGACAGACGGTAGTAGGGCTTTTGAAGCAAGAAGAGAGACCAAGATCTGTCTGTGTTTTTACAAGGAAGCTTCCTGTAGAGCCCATGTGGTCTGCACACATGAGTGGAAATCAAGAAGATTCCTGTCATGGCCGGCCGGACATTTGTCTGCTAAACACCAATTATTATTGATCTGACATCGAGACAAGAAAAATCCATGTCATTCCCATGCCCTGCAGATTGATTCTTAACCTGTACGGCGACGATTCTAATTCAAAAAAGTAATTTTAATTAGAATTGATTTTTTTTTTATTTTGTTCTATGTATTGAGTTTTAGAGAATCAAAATGTATATGATAACTGCAGAAATTTTCTATTTTCCAAACAGAAATGCACTTCACAAATTTTTTGTTCTGAATAATTTATCTTCCCGATTTTTATCATTTAAGTCAAATAAATCTAAACCTAGGGCATGGAAATCAAGTATGCAATCAAGGAATCATAGCATTGATAAATCACATCATTAAACCTAGGCATGGAATCAAGTACGCAATCAAGGAATCACGGCATTGATAAATCACATCATAAAATCCTAATGAAACCCTAAGAGCTTAGATAAATGTGGTTCGGGTTTAATTTCAAATGTGTTTATGATTTTCCTAAAAAAAAATAAAATCTATGAAATCTAGGCCCAAACAATGTCAAACTAGCCTAATCCAAGCATCTTCTATTTTTAGGGTTTTTAAGAAATTTTTCTAAATTTTTCTATTTTTTTAAAATTATCTTATATACTTTTTTTTTGAAAACGAGACCTCATTCTGTTTTAGATCGAGGAAAATGTGATGAGAGAACCGAAAATAAAAAGTGAGAGATGTGGAACTTCATTTTGTTTTGTGATTCTCAAAAATCATTTTTTTTAGAATCAACTTTTTTTTATTCTTATTTTTTATTTGAAGTCGTTCTCGAGAACGGACTCAAAATCAAAATCATTCACGTTAGCAAATATGATTCTCATCATTTTTTGTTCTCAAGAACGTAATCGGATGATCGAATCGTTACCATACAAGTCCTTAATCGACTTTTTGTGTTACTAAAGAAAATGCTTTCGGCAATTAGGAGCAAAGGTACCAATTGTGAGTCGAAGTTCTCATCTCGCGATTTTCTCCATTCAACCTCGTCTTCTATTCTTGAGTTATCTTTGTAGCATCGATTTCTCTTCTCTTCTCGCGAGAAGAAATTGCAAGTGTTTTATAAACCACACTTCTTCGTATTCCACATCTCCGACGCGCAAGGCTCTTGTCCAGATATAGGCGAGGGCCGACTTTCGCTTGAGATTGGGAGGGTTGCCATTCCCTTTGCTTACGGTTGGGGAGAGCCACGATGTCCTCGCCGGACCAAATGAGGGCGTCACAACCCTTGCTTTGACAGATGAGGGGTGGAGGCCCTCGCGGTGAGGGTCGGCCATGCGAGCGCCCGAAGATTTAGAGAAAGTAAGAGAAAACAAAAAAAAAAAAAAAAAGTAATGAACAATTTAGAAAAAGTAAAACACAATTGTCTACGTCCATGTTAATTGTGTCTTGTAGGATGGCAAGCCATTTATGTCGCCGATTTCGACAAATCGTCAAAAGTTTTATGGCTCAATTGATATAATTAAAAGGTTTAGAATTGAATTTACATAAATGCAATATGTTTATTACTTTTTTAGTAAATTTTTCCATGTACATGATATAATATTCTGAATAATCTTGGGAATGATGAGATGTGTTTCTTAGGTTCATTTAAGAAGTGGTGCGATTGTATCTACCAACAATATGGTTGGATCAGATTCGGTTCGAACACCCAAATCAGCCGATCTTGTTAAGATTTTGAAGGGTTGGCGAGAGAAGCCTATGTGCGGTGGAAAATTTTCAAATAAGAACATAAAGTGTCATTATTTTTCAAATAAGGGCTTGTCATGTTTCAAATAATGGCCTAAAGTGGCCAAATTGCCTCAATAAGGGTCCGAAGTGGTCAAATCGTTTCAAATAAAGACTTTTGGCAACCGACGAGCATGTGACTATTCCGACCGTCCGAGAATGAGCATTTTAGTAAAAAATATTATAAGTATGTAACTATTTTGCCTTTTTTTTTACTTTACTTTTTCTCTTTCTCCTCCCCTCTTTGGCCATAGCTGACCATTGCCGGCCATCGACGGCCTCCAAAGAAGGGCCCTCATCGGCTTCGGGAGAGGGTCGTCCTCTCTCGGGTGGGCGAGAGTCGCCGTCGCCCGAGTTGGCGAGGGCGGCCCTCGCTCGACGTCGGTGAGGACCACCCTCGCTAGAGTCCGGCGACCTCCGCCGGTAGGAGGAAAAAATGAAAAAGAAAAAATTAAGAAATAAAAAAAATAAAAGAATGTAAAAACCCTTCATCCGGCAATGTCGACCTTTCTTTGAGATTAATATGAATATTTCAAGGCGTTTGAAATTTTCCCTTGTGCAATTAAAGGTCGCGAATGATGGCTAAACCAACATTCTTCCTCGACAAAACCAGTCACCAATTACTTTTTTTTTAAAAAAATCAGAAGGTCTGGCAATTCCTCGGTGAAATTTGAAAAATGAACCACGAATTCATGGTTTCACTTCTGAAAAATCAGATAAAACTTGTAAAAAACAAAAAAAACCAGAAGATGCGACATCTCCCAAGAGAGAAAAAATGTCCGAACGCGAGCCTCCATCACTTAGACGGCCAGCTGATCAACAGTGGAATTTTCCGCTCGTGCATTCCAATTGCTTGATTATTTTTCCTGCAAAGTTCCGCGTGCGACGGAGAAGAATTCGGTGTGCGCGTTCGAGACAGCCTAGAGCCTTGATTGCTAATCCTCGTCAACACCGATCGTAATGTCGCTTCCGTTGGGGGTGTTATCTTGATACAACGAGCTTATTATAGCTTTGCCGAGTCATCTAACCGCCAGACGCTCAAAAAGATAGAATTGACCCAGTTTAAACTTTTCGTTGATTTCTAGAGTTGGCGCGAGCCGTCCAATGATCAGCTTTAGCGCCAACCTAATCGAAGCGGAAGCCCTCGTTGTTGACGCCGTCGATGTTGACCTCTTGCGGGAGGCAGGTACATAACAAGAATAAACAAAAAGGTGATCATCGTACTTTAATTAGTTTACAATTATCAAAGAGAAATGAAATGAAGAAAAAGGAAATTAGAGAGAAATCCCATGCGGATCGAACAGGTGTCCCGGCTTAAAATGCTTGATCTTGATGATTACGTCAGTTGATCAGCCAATTAAAAATAATATCATCCAACAAGCTACCAAACACTCTTGATGAGGACAGGCGGCATTGTTTTCGTGGGAAAAAAGGTAATAATTACACTGCACGAATTTTGAGAAAACCGAGGAAAAAAAGTCATTAATTAATGTAAAAAGATGATGAAGGTCGAGCCTTTTGGTCCCACGTTTTTTGTCCTGAGCTCGACCGTGTTTTTTGCGTCCGATAAAGCTTATCCTGCCTTAGAATCCACGACGAGCTAGAAGTGTGGAGCGTCATGCTTTGGCCCAAAGCTAACGTCCCATTCGAATGTCTTCTTCCTCTTTCATCGAGCGAAGATGATTATGTGTCTTCGGCTGATATAAGCTATATCGAATTAGCTGAATTTCTATTTCACGTTAAAATAAAAATAACAACTCAATTTACGAGAAATTATTAAAAAAAAAAGTTGTAAACTGAATTTGTGGGTTACGAATTATGCGATTGATTTAAGGTGTCGATATTATCGAGATGTTCATAATATAATGAAGTTTAGTTTTGAACTCACAAAGTAACGTAGCAAGCGAAACCAAGTATCTACTCCTGAAATATCGTTGACATCGACAGAAAAATAAAAAAAAAAAAAAAGAGAAGAGAGAATCTTGGTCTTTATTCTTTGGTTGTCTCTTCCGAGCCCAATTTCAAATGTGTAAGTTTGACAATACGTGGACATGGCGAGGACGGTACTTCTCTCTTCGAAAAGAGTCGAGGCTGGTTGAGTAGGAAATGAAGTTGCGGCGACGCTCGACACTGCCACGTGGTGAGGAGCGATGAGCTTGCCCTATCTTGGATCGTCTCCGGACCCAAACGACGTGGGCCAAGCGGCTACAGCTTGCGCCGGAGGTGTCGTAGTAGATACAAGGTTCGAATGATAAATGGCCGAGAGCGATCGGTGCCCGACCTCCTATCGTGCGTGCCTCCGTCAACGTTCAACCCGTGGTCCCCATCTTCGGACCACGAATGAGGAAGGGTGGTGGGTCCGGAGTCCAACGGGCCCCGGAAGTACTGTTTTGAAAGGGGAATATGCTTAGAGACATTCCCACTTGAAGGATGAGATAGATTGTGTCGTTGAATTGAAAATTGGGCACCCAAGCATTGGGCTGCAAACGAACTCCCATATGTTCCCACCAAGTTTTACCAAGGGAGGGATTAAGTACATACAGTCCATGTGCTTTTATGTGCTTCGGCTTTGATGCTTTCAACGAGAGATATGCATTGGGAGCAGGTGATAATGTCCTTTTCTTTTTTCATGCTGTAAATTTATTTTTATTTAAACGAGTCATGTCATGTCATTGATTACGTGAATCTCACGCTCTCATATGAGATAAATAAAATTGACCAACCGGATCCAAATCCAAATCCGATCGATCCCGATGACTTTAGCTTATAGCTGTTTTTCTTTTTTTCGCTTTGGAAAGTGGGTTCTTGATTGCAAGAGATATATAAAAAAGGGGCGAAAAAAAAAAAACAGCTCATGAAGATCGATAGTGCTTAGTAGAATTTTCTTCCTCACCGGATGAAATTGCTAGTTTGGATTATTTATTTTTTTTTATGATGGATATTTACTGTTGGAATTAATTGGTTAGAATTGATTCGCTCATAATTGGATAAAACTGAATGGCGGTTATCGAAAGGTGATTATAAGATGGACGTTATTAAACGCGGTTATCGAAAGTTTCTAAATAGTGAGTTATCTTTTTTGAATTAGAGATAACATAAAAGAACAAAAACGTCGGTTTTTCCTTGGAACATCGGTTTCTCTCTTTTTCAAGCACAACGCTCCCGAGACTCCCTCGCATTAATTTTGGACAAATGATTCTCCCAAGGCCATTCGTTGGAGGTTCTTAATTTGTAGACAACGGATTCGTTTTCTCGTGTGATTGTGCTTCGATTAGTGACGCAAGCTAGCAATTCATTGAGCATGTTATAGTAAGATTTTTCGCACATGTTTCGTTTAGAAACAAGGACTTAGTATCCTTCACTAACAGTCTTTTAAAGGGCAAGCATAGCTCATCCTCAAGGGTTGCTTTTTACGACGCTAATCTTCCCGTTTCGACAGGAGGGACGCACCAGCCAAAGAAAGAAGGCAAGGTTGTCCTTAGAAAGGCCAAGACAAAAAAATACAAATAAAAATGAAAAAAACTCAATAGTTATCGACGCCTGAGGGTGACTTTACTAATGGAATTTCTATTTAATCAACAACCTGTTTCCTTGTGTACTTTGCACTTTATTAAGAAGGAGGAAGAATCCGACAAAAAAAAAAAAAAAACAAGGGGGAAGAAAAAAAACCGGAGTAAAAGAAAAAAAAAAAAGAAAAAGAAAAAAAAAGAAGAATGATTTTGCAATTTTTCTTTTGGAGGAAGAAGGCGTTACTTACGTTGCGGTTAGTTTGGGCGACTGAAATTCCAAATGTCCATGACTTTGGAAAAGCCAAACCAGTAAGAGGCAGCGACGTTCCTCGCCCTCTGCCACCTCCTCCCTCCGCTTCACACGCCATTGCCATTTGCTCTCCTCTCTCTCTCTCTCTCTCTCGCTCTCCGGATGAGGTCTAGGGTTTAATCCATCCGCCGGAGAAGCTAGAGCTACGAGAAGAACACCGAGAGCGCTGTTCGAAGTCCTCCGCGAGCAAAGATGGGGGACTCTTGGAGGCAGTTGAAGGTCATGCTTCGCAAGAACTGGCTCCTCAAGATACGCAACCCCTTCGTCACCGCCGCTGAGGTCTCTCTCTCTCTATCTCTATCTTCTCTCTCTCTCTAGTCGAATTCCAGGTCGAGATGTTTCCTCGGATTGTGTCGAGGACTTGATCGAATCGGAGTGATCAGTCGTCTGACTCGCTCTTGGATCATCGGTTGCGACGGCTTCTGACTTGTGGTCGTTCTTCTTTTCCGTTTCGATTCTGAATAGCTGTTGACTCCTGTCGTTTCGGAGTCTGCTGAGCGATGACATTTGTCGGACCTTTTTCCCAGCTCGCTGTCTCTCGTTTGACTTGCCCTTTTTAGCTTGTCCGAGCAGTCCTTGACGCTCAACTGACGAGCGTGTTCGTCTCTGGCAGATTTTGCTTCCTACGATCGTCATTTTGTTGTTGGTAGCAGTCAGGACGCGGGTGGACACTCAGATTCATCCGGCACAATCGTGAGTTCTTTACTGTCTTCGGGACTAGTGTTCACGTTACCGGTTAAATTTTGCTGCCCCGATATGTTAATGCTTCGTGATGAGTGTAAGTAACAGTACTTGTGTAATCCGTGGCCGTGGGAAGTCTTTCTGCTTCAGATGTCTCTGTTTTGACTGTAGTCTCTACAAGCAAGGTGTTGAAAAATTGCAGCTTAATTGATGTGACGATGAATAGCATTATACAAATAAGATGATGGCAAGAGCTTGTTCCAGGCACATCCGGAAGGGAATGTTAGTGGAAATTGGCCAAGGGATATCCCCCAATTTTCAGCAAGTTTTGGAATTGCTATACTCGGATAGAGAGTTTTTGGCTTTTGCACCCGACACAGAAGAGACCAGACAGATGATTGATTGGATGTCCATAAAATTTCCCTTACTGAAGGTACTGGTGCTTCTTGCCTTTTAGATATAGATATATATGCACATATTTACCCATGCGCGCAACGTGTGTTACAGTCCTTGTTAATTTAGAGTTTTCCTTAGCTTGTACAGTAACTACCATCCGTGCTGTCATCCTACTTTGTTCATTTAATGATATGGTTGAAGTTCTGCATTAATTCATTGAATTTGGATTGTGTCAACCTGATGTTTTCTTAGTTGTGTCACTTTGATCCCAAGAGTACACTGGCTTCCTTGGATACGAGGATTAAATTAAATTGCATGATTGGCTTGGACAACCTCCTGTCAGGGGGTGCAGCATTGTTTTGATTTGTTAATCGAGTAGCACATCTTATTCTAGGATGATGTAATGGAGCCAAGTCTCAACCTTTATGATTGTTTAGAGTTATGCCTAATAAATAATGTGAGCATGTGAATTTGCTACCTCAAAATTTAAGCGTTTCGGAGAAAATTGTTGTCTAGCACAGTATAGAGCATAGCTCATCCCTAGTTTGGGTCCTAATACTGTCTTGTATTTGTTCTTGCTCCAATTAACATGGTCAAGTCCACATCCTATATAAAACATAGTGGTTATGCTATGGTAGTTTTATGACATAGGCTTGATATACAATATGAGCTTGTTACCTGATAGGTAAAGCTTTTGGGGAAAAAGTATTACATAACAATTATGTCGACAGGACTTATCAATATATTGGTGGCTGAGAATTGGTTTTGTCCAACCGGATTTTTTTTCCTTTTTATCATCAATAGAAATTCTTTTTCTTTGATAGCACGTGCTGATATCTTACCCATAAAGAGTGTCAATCCTGACATTTTTCATTCATGATGTTTCTCCACAAAATTTCTGCCATGTTGTCAACATTACATCTCTTTCTGCCTCACAATAAGTGTGCTTTGGAGATTAACGATTTTCTCATGACATTTGGTTGGAGGATTTATAGTCTAGGCAATTATGTTCTCCATGATAGTTGACTCATGAAATTGAATGATACAGTGCCTCTTATTTCAACAACCAAGCACTTTTGGAAGACATAAATTGCAACAGCCTGTGCGTAAGAAAAAGTAAAATATTGCGCAGTCATTTCTATCCAGAAGTAGTTAATTTTTCCCTCTCTTCATTAGAGACAAAGTTTATTTTTCCCCTCTCCATTAGAGACTTGACCTTATCCTTTAATTGTCTATGTTTTGATTGGAAGTTTCTTCTTCTCTCTTGCATTTGACGATGGATTGTCTTGTTTATGGAAAGCTGAATAATATAGATGAGATTTCTTTCCTTGCAATGTAGTATGAAATGTGAATGTGATGTGTATAGATGATGCAAGGTAAATTGTTATGATGCAGCTCGTACATAAAATATACAAGGATGAAGAAGAGCTAGAAACCTACATACGGTCAGACATCTATGGTACCTGCAGTGAGATTGAGTGAGTAATACATTCTTGCTTGTGTGAACATGAGGTAGCATGCTAGAGGCAACTTTCTGTCACAGCTGCTTTCTATTTTGTGTGAAATGATGAGTTAATTAGAGGATAGTGTAATTGTTTAAATTATAGATTTTAATCGCGGTACTTCTTAAAGCTCATTGGATCACCTTTTGTTCGGGATCTTGTGCTCTGCCATTATTTTTAAGTCTTGCCAGGTCCTTTCCCTTCCATCAATTGCATTTCACAGATTTTTATTGTTTGTATGATCGAGGAGATTTCTTGGGACTGTTTGTATTCTTCTTCACATTGCTTGATCCGACATAGCCTTTGATTACCTGTCGAATTTGACTTAGGTTGCTTGTTTCAATTTCTTTAATATGTGAAGCTGCACAAGCATTGCGAGCCCATTTCCATGTACCATTCATTTATGTACTATTGTTTCACATTGTTCAGAGTGCTTGTGTAAGGAAGAACTTTAACTTAGATTAACTTCCATCATGGTCACTGATCTGAAGCTTTTTTTTTTTCCATGTTTTTGTTGGTTTTTTTTGGTTGGGGGGGGGGTTTCTCAACACATGGAAAAGGAAAGTAACCACTTCTCCTTTCACACAAGGGAAGCGACTACTTGTTGGATCTGTGGCCCTTAGCATGGATTTTATTGTCTTCTGCAGGAACTGTTCAAATCCTAAAATTAAAGGAGCTGTCGCGTTCCATGGTCAAGGCCCTCATATATATGACTACAGTATACGCCTCAACCATACATGGGCTTTTTCAGGGTTTCCTGACCCAAAAACCATTATGGACACCAATGGCCCATTCCTTGATGACTTGCAGTTGGGTGTTAATATCATACCAACGATGCAGTATAGCTCCAGTGGATTTTTTACTGTATGCAGCACTATCCATACAACTATGCTTCTTTGTCCGTTCTTTCATCATGTTGCTGTTATCTGCCATTCTTTTTACTATCCTTTTGATGATTCTTGTAGTGCGATTCTTGGTCTCATAATGAGTAACTAGTTTGCATTGTCACTTTTAGTGTAGTCTTTTCTCTTCTATTTGTTCCTCCTTGTCTTTCACTTCTTTGTACTTGAAATGTAGTGCTTCTTTTCATTGATGATTATTACTTGTCCTCTCATTATTGTTTCAGTTAACAAACAGTACCTCTTTTATGATTTACATACATCTGGTTACCCCTAAATAAGCGACTTTTAACTTTGTTTTTGATATAGAAAAGAGTAATTTCAGCATCTTGGAAATGAATGCTAGAACTTTTGTATTTTAGCTCAAACACTGATGAGATTATATTGTTTGAATATTCTGCAGCTTCAACAGGTCTTAGATTCATTTATCATTCTGTCTGCCCAGCAAACCCAGGCCGACATGCTGAATATGACCATCAAACCTTTGTCAAAATCATCCGAGAGATCTTCCTCACTTGATCTATCTTGGAAGCAATTCATTCCCTCTGACATAAGGATAGTGCCATTTCCAACTCGTGAATACACTGATGATGAATTCCAGTCTATCATCAAGAGAGTGATGGGAGTATTGTATGTAATCCGAGATATTTTCATTTTTCAAATTCTATTTCACTTGAATTATGGTACTGGTAATCTTCTGAAGATGCTGTTCTGGTAAATACTGATCATCCTTTAACTATGTCCTCCTTGGAACCAAATGAACAGGTACCTTTTGGGTTTTCTCTACCCAATTTCTCGCCTAATCAGCTACTCTGTGTTTGAGAAGGTACATAAAATAATGTCTGCTTTAGTGCAATGATGGTATTTTATACGATTAAATTATACCATCTCCTATTTATTATTTTAAATCAGAGATGACAAAAAAATTCTCAGCCCCGGGTTATCTGTTTTTTGTTCACAAAATGCCAGGAAGAGAAGATAAAAGAAGGTCTCTACATGATGGGTTTGAAAGATGGAATATTTCACCTGTCTTGGTTTATTACATATTCTTTGCAGGTAAATGTAGCTTATCTTATTCATCTCATCGCTCTTATCCAGCTTATTTTAGGGATAAGTTAGCCCCTGCTTCCCGCAGGGTGTGGTTGCTGCCCTTGGGGGCAGCCACTAGTATGTATACAATGGGAGAATATTTTTTTACCAATCCACATTGTCACTTACATATACCAAGAGTGAAAATTTCTGCAAGAAATACCGGTGGAGCTGGGATGTTTGTTTGAAATTGTTATTAGGTTCTTCTAGCAGTTGATGGTATTCTGTCTGCCCTCTTAATTGGTCAATCATTTGTTCAGTTCGTATTGGATCATACAACTACTGATTAGTTTTTTCCTGTAGTGTTTCAGTGTTACTACTTACAACCCCATTTGTTTTGTCTAGCTTCTTACTCACTATGGCACAATATTTTGAAAGGCTCCTCAATTTCTTAGTTTGATATTTTCTGCAGTTTGCACTTTCCTCTGGAATTATCACTGTTTGTACAATGGACAACCTTTTCAAGTACAGTGACAAATCCGTGGTTTTCGTGTACTTCTTCTCCTTTGGACTCAGTGCAATCATGATGTCGTTCATGATTTCTGCATTTTTCACAAGAGCAAAAACAGCTGTTGCAGTTGGTACCCTTTCTTTTCTTGGGGCCTTCTTTCCTTATTACACGGTGAATGACGAAGGTGTTCCTATGTAAGTAATCTTGCTAAAATATTTAATTCAGGAAATTTTATTTTTGATTAAATTCACAGTACCAGGTTACTTATGCAACAGTTTTCTGCATATAGGATTCTAAAAGTCATCGCTTCTCTGCTTTCACCAACGGCCTTTGCTTTGGGGTCTGTTAACTTTGCTGATTATGAACGTGCTCATGTCGGGCTCCGGTGGAGCAACATTTGGCTGGTACCGTTGTGTTTTGGAGTCTAGATATTATGTACTGTTCTATATAACTGATACTAATTGATCATGATGATGATTCATGCAGGCATCATCTGGAGTGAATTTTCTGGTCTGTGTAGTAATGATGTTGTTCGACTCAATTGTATGTTGTGTGATTGGTTTTTACCTGAATAAGGTATGTCCTCTTTGAAGAATATTTAGAAATGATTACTATTTTTGTAACTAAGTGTTGGTAAGTAGATATTTATGGCTATTAGATGAGCGTTAGGGACGTTATATAAGATTCTCTCTTGTACGTACTATAAGTATATCGTCCTATGTAATCTTGCATTAAGTGAAGTGAGTGAAGATGTAGGCTATTGATATCCTCTGCCTCTTTCTATTGTGATCTTAACTTGCTGTTTGAACTAGAGAGAGCGGAATTGATGGCCCAGTTTCTTGTTTTAGCCATCATATTCTGTTTCTTATCTTATCATTAGAGTACCTTCACATGATTGTTGCCCTCCGTCAATTCATCACCGTTGGTTTGGTTGCCTTGTCATGCTACTCAGAGTGAAGTTTTGTCAACTCCCCTGCTATTCCCCGTCAATTCTCGTCAATTCTCATCTTCAGGCGTTGATTTCCTTTTTCGAGCTGTATTGGCTTGCATGTTCTTTCCTTCAAAGGAGTTGCTGTTGTGTTGAGGGCCACCATTGATCTCAGCCACTCGTGACATCTTTAATAGTTGGAGAAGATTGTTGTGGGTTGACACAGTCACAACCAAGTTGCCCTTGTTCCCCACCACCTGCACAGCATCATTCTTTCTGTCCATCTTGTTACCTAGTCATTTTTGCCGAGCCATAGCCAGATGTTCTTGTCCATGAGTTGTCCTCGTTGAACCATCAATTTTTTCTGTTAGCCCAATGTTGATCTTGGCAAGCCGTGTCTCCTCATTGTGGATCTATCATACATGAGCTTCTGACTAAGATATCCGTTGCATGAACCACCATCCACCACCGTCGATTTCTGCTGTCCATCGGAATATCATGTTCTCTGTTAAGGTTTGTATAGTGCACCAGAGCTATTCCTCAGCTTCTGTTGTTGTGATATATTGCATTGATTTGTTGGGTTTTTATTTGATTCATGTAATCTATACCTTGAGGGATCTTCCTAAAACAAAAAGCTTTAGGAGAGCATCTTATTGCTCCAGTTCTTTCTTTCTTTCTGCATCATCCTCGGATTCTGTGCTAGTCGTGCTCTGAAGAGAATTGTCTTCTTGAGTACAGAATCCCCACAGTTGTCATCTGTTGTGGGACCCATCTTCTAATTCCAAGCATGTGATGGGAAAGCAAAGTCGCTGTCAAATCTTCGGGCAGCCGTAAACGCCCAAGTAAAAAGTCATAGTTGACATAACATGATGAGCTTTATTTTAGTTGTCAAAAAGAAAATTAGCATAAGCTACAATAAGAAACTGAAAAATAAAAAGCCAATAGGACAAAAAGTAATCTTCTAGATATATTCAAAGACTGTTACACTTAAATTGGGTATCATTAAAGTTTGTTACTCTAAAATCAAAGTTGGAATAGAAACTTTTGAATTACAACCATATTTGGATTCCTGATTATTGCATTTGTTATGAGATGCTGGATGACTTTCTTCTTTTAGTGGGGTTCTTCAATTTGCTAACACCTTCCTGCTGCTCTTGGAATTCGACTTTCTATTATTTTTTAAAACTTCTGTGGTTGGTTTTTTATTGATGTCATCAGGTCCTTACGGGTGAGCGTGGAGTGCTTTATCCTTTGGATTTTATACTTGACAAGGGATTCAGATGGAAAAAGAATAGTCCAAAGCACCAAGTTGTCAGTGTGGACGTACATGACAAAAGTAAACTTTTGAAGAAGGGGGCCGCTTTTCCTGGAATAGATAGCGAACCTGC
Source organism: Rhodamnia rubescens (assembly GCA_021437795.1). Classification (NCBI taxonomy): domain Eukaryota; kingdom Viridiplantae; phylum Streptophyta; class Magnoliopsida; order Myrtales; family Myrtaceae; genus Rhodamnia; species Rhodamnia rubescens. The sequence continues at coordinate 613,246 of JAILYA010000017.1, forward strand.
TATCGAATCAATAAGCATGGAAATGAAACAACAGGAGCTTGATCAACGGTATAGAACTGTTGATATAGGATTACCTTTTATTCATCTTTTGTCTCTGGCTTTCACACACTAAGCTGATTAAATTGCAGATGCATACAGATTAGGAACTTGCATAAGGTGTATGCCACAAAGAAGGGGAGGTGTTGCGCAGTGAACTCACTGCAGCTAACCCTGTATGAGAATCAGATACTAGCTCTTCTAGGTTAGTGCCTCAATGTGTTTTTTTGTGATTCTAAAGAGTCGTCAACTTTTTGACTTTGTTCCCACTTATCTGGCTTAATATTTAGTCTATAATGATGGAATTTTTGGTGTAGTTACAGATTTGGGATAAGGACACTACAAGTGCCATAACTTTCGTAAGACTTGGGTGCCATAACTTTTCTTTGGACCACTTAACTATCATAACTTCTAAAAAACGATCAATTGTGCGCCATAACTTTCAATTAATCACTTAAGCGCCAAAAATATTTAAAATCGTTCACCCAAGTGCTGGAAAATTTTAAAATCTGATGTGGCATATGACACTTGTGGTGAACGTTTTTAAAAAGTTATGGCACTTAAGTGATTGATTGAAAAGTTATGTGGCACTCAAGTGATTGGAAAAAAGTTATGGCACTTAATTGAGTGTCGTACATAAGTTATGACACTCAAGTGATCGAAAAAAAGTTATGGCACTCAAGTGAGCGCTATACTGGCACTTGTGTTGTCCTTTTCCCTACAGATTCTATTATATTTCTAACCTGTCCTTGTGATCTCTAGTCTGAACCGTATGGTGCATATGTTTCATATCGAGCCTTTTCCCTAATATGGTTCCAAAGCAAACCAGCTATTAAATCTTTGGACTAATAATGCTGGAAGATATTTGGCTAACAAATGAATGGCTATACTTTTGTAGGGCAGCCATTTTCCCATGATTGTCTATTGAAATATTCTTTTGATCACTCTTATTTCCTCTTAATATTATGACTGTCTTAACTCCAGCTCATTTTCGACCAAAAAAAAAAAAATCTCCAACTCATTTAGGGATACCCTGTTAATTGGTTTCTCTAGGCCCAACTTTCTCTTGAAACAACACATAACTCACTACAGAGCATATCCGTAGCTACAACTTTGTCTGTGTTGACTTCTATGTCCATTCTAGTGTATGCAATTGCACAGTAGGTTCCCTCATAAAAAAGTACATCTCTTAATACTTTTTCCAATGATATTAATCTAGCCCATTTAATGTTTACTTTATTGTCATCTAAACCTGCAAACGCTCTGTATGAAGGACATAATGGAGCTGGTAAGAGCACAACAATTTCAATGCTTGTTGGACTTCTTTCTCCCACATCAGGGGATGCTTTGGTGCTTGGCCGAAATATTACAACAGAAATGGTAAACTATCTCTTCCAAAATACTTTCTCTGTGCTGGTCATTTTTTTCTGCTTATGATGTGGAAAATTTGGGTGGTGTTCTTAATTTATGGAATGATCCAGCTTTTCACTGCTTATCCGATATGGTCTCCTCATTTCATTTTTCGGTTATTTTAGCAGACTTATTTATCCAATAAGTCTAGCAAATAATCTGATTATGTTTCTTTCTTAAATTTTTTTAGCTTCCCTGTACACGGGTGCCATGTGTGGAGATGCAGCCTTAATTGTAATTTACATAGTTGCGAGTGTGTACCTTCGTAGGATGTTGCTTCCTTGCCAATCAAAGAACTAGGAATGTAGAGAGAACAACTCTTTTTTAGAGGGGAAGGCGTTTCAAGTGACAGAACAACCTCCAAATTCTTTCATTTGCTCGCTCCTGTGATATGTGCCGATCTTTTTGAAGTTGGTTTGAACCTGAAGCACTGACAGTGGGATAATTCTATTTGAACACACGACTTAAATCAAGTTGAAAGTGTGTATGTTGGACATAGGGCGAAATAAACTGCAAGGAAAAAATCTTAAATATTGCGACAGTACCCATGTAGTTGACTCCAGCAAATCGAGGAATGGTAGGTTTGTGCATATAGTGTTGCTAGCTTGCTACTTCTTGTACTGTTGTCATTCATCTGAAAAACTTGGAGAGTTTTGTCGATCCATCTTTCTCCAAGATGGCATCAGTGTCCTGTGTGTCCACTGAACTCCAAACATATTAGCCTTCTCCGTTTGCATCTATGCATTTTCTTGGCAGTGTATACATGGTTAAATTGAGTGAATATTTGCTTGTATAATGCTAGATGCTTGATGGAGTTTATAAGCGGAGATTGGTTTTATTTTGCCTGATATTTTGTATCACTTGCATTAAAGTTGAGTGGGCAACCGTTATTGTAGAAGTTTAAGCTGTTAGACAATATACTATTTATACTTATATTTAACACTCCCTGTCACTTGAAGACTGATAGAATCATGAAGCCTGAAGGATTTGGACCTTAGTGTCTTAAACAATTTGCAACTTTTCCTCTCTCTCCAAATATAAATTACTCATTAAGATGGATGAAATTTCTGCAGGATGAGATAAGGAAATGCCTGGGAGTTTGCCCTCAGAATGATATCCTTTTTCCTGAACTGACTGTAAGTGAGCACTTTGTTTCCTAATTACAACGTAGAATATGCTGCAAATACTATTTTAAACTGTCCATAAGTTTCTTCACCACTTCTGGAACTGGATGTGACAACGTTCTTAATTTGTGTCTCAATGTAGTCATCAACATGGTTGTCATTCAGATGAGTTAGATTGCATCATCGTGGCTGTTTTTCCAGACAACAGTTTATGTATTTTCTCATAGTTCAATGTCAATTTCGTTTCTCATGCCACATGGAACATTGGTTACTGTTCCAAATGCTTTTTGAAGTTCTCTTTAGATGACAGTGCTTGTGTAAATGATACTTTTTCAATGGAATCCTAAACCTTTCCGCAAAATTCCAATATTGTCATTTCGGCCAATTTTTGTCAGAAATCCCCAACATGGCGGAGTGCCTCGTAGGATGGCTGGCAATGACTGGATTGCCACATCAACATTTATGGCGAAATTGACCGGAAGGATTACATTGAAATGTCGCACAAAGGTTTAGGGCTAAATTGGAAAAACTGGAAAATTTAGGCATGAAGTGACATATATACAATAGATTTAGGATTGATTGGGTAATTCCTATAGATAAAAGGCAGGTGAGGTAAGCACTTACAAGACCTTTGAATGAGTTGTGTACACTTTTTTCTGTTGCCAAATTTTGGTTTTGAAAAAATAGAATTGAAAGTAGGAAGTCGTTTTTAAGTCCCTCTGACCGAGTTGTTTTCACATCATATTTTTACTTTAGTTTCACTAGATCATAAATATTTAGGATCTAGGATCTAGAATTGTCCCCTTAACTTTTGCTATATTTGAAAAGGTTGAAAGGGGACCACTACTCATTTATTTTGATCTCTGTTTGAAATGATTGATTTTTGTGCCTATCACATGACTCGGACAATCATACTTATCCAATGCAGAAGGTGCTATTGCTGCAAATCGCCTGTGTGTTTGAGCATTGAGTGGATTGGCAAGTCACAATTGATCTGTCATATGCATAACTCCTGGTCCATTTTGGTAGTTGAGGCCTTATTTATGAATGCCACTGTCAGAAAATGTGCCAGAGTCAATGTTCAATGGTTGGGTTGCTACTCGGCTTTATTATTTGCATAAATGAGTCACTCTCCCTTTTAAAGTTTCAATATAGTTTTAACTTCTTCTTAACATGGAAAAGCAGATAGTGTTTGTAGGTTTACTATGCACATCCTTATATCCTCACCTCATTAAGTATGGAGTAGCATTTGTCCTTTTTCTCCTCCCTTTATCTTCATATGTAGTACAACTGAATTCATTTTGCTTGATATACCTTCTTTTTTTCTTGTTATTTGACTACCTTTCAATGCCTTTTCATTTCTCTTAATCATTGTCATTTGACGTGTTGGACTATTGTTGGCAGGTTCGGGAGCACTTGGAAATATACGCAGTATTGAAGGGTGTCGGGGAAGATCTACTGGAGCGTGTTGTGACTGATATGGTTGATGAAGTGAGTTCTCTCTATACAATCGACATGTAACTTCCGTAATACATTCTTTTATCATTTGGGAAATACAGACCTATAAATATTATTAACGGTCCTCTTTCTTGATAAAAAGGCTTTAAGGAGCTTTTCTTTTATTCTTGTTTGTGCTAGATAGGAGGAGATCTGTAACTGAATTTTGCAGGTTGGTAAAAAGCTCTCAGAATGTGCAAGCCGCCCCTCCCCATACACTGCATGAGTTTGGAGGGGGCGCAGGCTTGTGGAGTTGGAGCTGCACTTCTTAGTTGTTAGGGGCAGTGCCTCAACGCTACACCATTAATTTGTAGGGCTTTAGCTTTTCTCACCAATAATACGGGTAAATAGTGCTCTTAAACCCTAAACAGATACTGGCAAATTGCTGCTGATTTGTGCCTTTCGCAATTGGGGCTGCATCAGAGAATGTTTCTCTGGATGGTTATGTTTATAGCTTTCTTGGTCGTTTTACATAAAAGAAGCTTACTGGTATTTAAGTGGATCCTCATAATGTAGATGCAAAACGTAGGAGGAAAGTCATGCTGCCCTAGTTTTCCTGTGTCCTTTTATTGCAGGATACCACGGTGATCACTCTATGTTAATTTTGACCAGGTAGGTTTGGCTGATAAAATCAACACCTGCGTGAGGGCTCTTTCTGGTGGAATGAAGAGAAAATTGTCTCTTGGGATTGCTCTGATAGGAAACAGTAAGGTGATAACTTTTTCTAGGTTTCCTTTCGGATGCTTTATTCCCTATTTTTATTAAGTAATTTCTGTTGAACAAATTAAATTTGTTCCCAGGTTATCATTCTTGATGAACCAACTAGTGGAATGGATCCTTATTCAATGCGATTGACATGGCAATTAATTAAAAAAATCAAAAAAGGAAGGATAATACTATTAACTACACATTCAATGGATGAAGCGGATGAGCTGGGAGACCGGATTGCCATAATGGCTAATGGTTCGTTAAAATGCTGGGGAAGGTTAGTTCAATCTTCTTTACTTGTAAAAAGTTACTGATTTCATCCTCGTTTGATTTTTTGTGACATCGTGTCATTTCATTAGAAAGAAACATTTGAATGTGGAAATATGTTGAAACGTTAATGTGTGCTGGACAGGGAGAGCTATGCTTGGATTTCTTGAGCAGTTATTGCGACTACTTGTGACTGCATAAATATAGGAGTGACATAATCTTGGACGCCTTTTAAAGAAGTCAGATTGGGAAGAGTGGATCATCTTTGTCCCATGTTTATACGTAATGTTGGAGATTTGATTTTGGTGGAGCGGCATAAAGATCATATGGATAGACATGGTGTAATATGGTGCAGAACTTGGAATTCTTAAAGTTGAGTGCACCACTTTTTGTTAAAAAACAGTTAAGCTATTAGGGAATGTTGCATATCTCAAAACTCTTCCTCACGTGAAGGTTGGTAGTTATCAAAGACCTTAGTGTGCAACTCAAGACGTGGGTAAAGAATTTGAAGCCCACGACTTTTGATTGAGGAAACCATTTGTAAGTTATATGTTTCAATGATGCGTTCCACGTCTTTTGCGCACCAGAAAGCTGACATTAAGAAAAGTGCTTAAAGATGAGAAAGCCTGACAATAAAAGGTCATGCCATCAAACTCTTTCTTTCTGGACCTCCTTTTCCTTGGAAAGGTCTTGTACTTTGGTGAAAGATTTTGTTTGTATGGAGAAGATCATCATAAGGAAAAGGCCATAAATGGAACGATGTAAGAGACAATGATCAAGTATTGAGACATGACATAATTAGCATGTGACTTTCAAATTATGGTATCTCTCCATCTCTCCATATCCGTCTTGCCATCTCTTTTTTCTGTCTCTCTCTCTCTCTCTCTCTCTCTCTCTCTCAGAGGATCTTGTCATCACCTTTTTCTGAATATGATGTGAAGCCATAAATTTATGTTTGTTGATATTTCTCATAGTTTTGGATGGTAGATTGCATTCAGTTAAGTATTTTGATACTCTGAAAGTGGATTGCAATTTCTTATGGTTGTTCACTTGGACAATGATTTTGGCCAGTTCCCTTTTCTTGAAGCATCAATTTGGGGTGGGCTATACACTTACTTTGGTGAAGGTATAGTCATTTCTGTGTTCATTTTCTATGTCCTGATCGCTCAGGTTGTTTATTTGCACTGACGTGCTTTCTCTGTACTTGCTCGCGCTGTTATCACACAGTCTGCTCCAACTGCATCTGTTGCTGCTGATATTGTGTACCGTCATATTCCATCAGCAATATGTATAAGCGAGGTAATTGTGATGATAGTTGCCACATGTATGCACACACATGCATCAGCAGATAAAGGGAGTCTGGTAACATTATTTCATGTGATGCGTACTATTCCACAATATGCTAGGCATTTGATATACTTCACAGAATGTCTGGCTGAAAGCCTAAACATGTTTGGTATTGATATGCCATTTAAGATACTTCTGTCCATAAGCGGATCGTCTTTCTCTACATTAGCCTTTTTTGGAGTTGTAAGTGAATTCACAGGATTCATGTTTGGTGTATTTAATTGCCTTGTCAGGTTGGAACTGAAATTTCCTTCAAGCTTCCTTTGGCATCTTCTCCTTTTTTTGAGAATATGTTTAGGGAAATTGAAGGTTGCATGAAGAGATCAAAGTCTTCCTCACGAAAATTAATTGTTGATGAAAATCTTGGCATAGAAAGCTATGGTATTTCTGTCACGACATTGGAGGAAGTATTCCTAAGAGTAGCTGGATGTGATTATGATGAAGCTGAAACGGCTGCAGAGGAGAACATCTCTATTTCAACTAACAACAATTTCTCTCAAGCTCCTTGTGGCAGTACTACGAAAATGACCTTCCACAATAAAGTCTGTGGATGTTACAAAACAGCCTTGTGGATTCTGCCTGCCTTAATAGGGAAAGCTTGCAGTTTTTTTGTTGCGGGAATTTTAAGCTTATTTAGTTGCTTAAGTATGCAGTGCTGTAGTTGTTCCATCATTTCAAGGTCCATATTTTGGCAACATTGTAAAGCTTTGTTCATAAAGAGGGCCATTTCTGCACGGAGGGACCGCAAAACAATTGTTTTCCAGCTTCTGATACCAGCAGTTTTTCTATTTCTTGGGCTTCTACTGCTGAAGCTTAAGCCACATCTTGATCAACAGTCCGTCACTTACACAACTTCACATTTTAATCCTTTACTGAGTGGTGGTGGAGGTGGTGGTCCAATTCCTTTTGATCTATCATGGCCTATAGCAAATGAGGTAGGCAAGATACACGTGACATTTTGTCATGCCGTGTTTTGATTAATATGTGGACTTAAGACAGTGGATTGTGAAAGGGTCAGCAACGATGATCCATGCTTTGACCAACTTCACATGCTTTGAGTTTTCTTGACCAATGCAATCATTCCTTCCTCTGAAAGCTACTATTATCCAGGTAGCCCAACATGTTGAAGGAGGATGGATTCAGAGATGCAAACCGAATACGTATAAGTTCCCTGATTCCCAACAGGCATTGGTTGATGCAGTTGAGGTAGCTGGGCCTAATCTAGGACCAGCTTTACTTTCCATGAGTGAATATCTCATGTCTAGTTTCAATGAATCCTACCAGTCAAGGTGCTTGGTTCTCTGACGATTCTTTCTCCCACAGTTTTCTGTCTTCAGGATGACATTACATTTTTTCAGATTTACTTTCCAGAAGTGAATATCTCATGTCTAGTTTCAGAGAACCATAGGAGCTTAAGTAAAGTTCTCTGGTGATTCGTTCTTCCACTGTTTTCTATCTTCAGAATGACACGACGTTTATCCTGGTTTTAAGGGTATCCTGTTAATTTGAATGGTGAGATAAGATGATTTTACTGCTGACCGATATTTCAATTTCACCATTAGGGTATTTGGACCTTGAGTACTATTTGGATAGGAACAATCTGATTTCCCACTAAGTAGAATATATGACTTGCTTCCTCCCTCTAAATGGTGCAGTGATTGGATGAACATTGTAGGCCTGGCCTCAAAACCAGATTTTTATTCATGTGTCCATCTGCATATTATTTTTTTCTTGGCGAATAGAAGTATTAATCAGACATGGAATAAGAATATATGAGGCTCTGGAATTCACACTGTTCTCTGTTCATACAAGAAGCGGCAGAAAAAAATTGCCATTTAATAATCTCTTCATCTGGGGGACTGTCGTATCGTTTGATAAACTTAACTTTGGATTTGGTTTTATTTAAAGCTATGAGCCACGATCGAGGCTTTGACTTTTGTATCAATTCTCAATGTAAAACAGTGTGGCTCGCGTATCTTATCTTTCATGATGAATCAATATAAGCCTTGAATGACATGGTCTTTCTGATTTGCATCTTATTTGCAGGTATGGGGCTGTTGTGATGGATGATCAAAATGATGATGGAAGTTTAGGTTACACTGTACTGCACAATTGTTCTTGTCAACATTCTGCTCCCACTTTCATCAATTTGATGAATTCCGCAATACTTAGGCTGGCTACACAAGACGAAAACATGACTATTCGAACTCGCAATCACCCTCTTCCAATGACAAAGAGCCAGCGGGTGCAGCGTCATGTACGCATGCCTCTTCCCTGTGTACTTTGTTTCTTGGCTCTGAACTTTTTAAATGGCTGTTTGATTTAACACATTTCCTTTTTGTCTGTAAAATACAGGATCTGGATGCTTTCTCGGCTGCAATTATAATTAATATTGCGTTCTCATTTATTCCTGCTTCATTTGCAGTTTCTATTGTGAAGGTTTATTTCTATGCCTTCTCCTGTAGTATGGACTAGTGCTATGCCTTTGAACTGCATCAGTTTTATCTGTGTTTACTTTACTAATAGCTTAGATAGGTGGTATTATTCTGAGTTGTTATTATTTCTGCCTCTTAATGTTTCAATTTTTTGATATGTATGATTTGCTTGATATCTACCTTTGGACACGCAAGAACTCTACTCTCTTCAGCATGTCAAGTGATCCCTTCCAGCTTCATGTACTCCTTTAGGCATTGGGTTAATTGATGTGTAGCATGCTGATTTAAGTCCTACATACATGTCTCCTACAACATTATTTTGTTAAGCATTGCTCTAGCAAATGCTCAGATTCTTTCTTTCCTAGAGGACTGACAGATTTAGATAGTTATTGTCTGCCAACTTCCCCTTCTATCTAACCATTCTTGAGCACCATACATTCTGAGGCCTAATAGGAAAGTGCTACTTATCATCTTGACCTGATACTTCACTGTTGCCAGCAACTTTGTTTCTTCATGCGCTCCTAATCAAGCTTAGATATACAGTATATCAGAAAGTAGTGCATTGTCTTGTTCATGCAAGTTTGCTTCCAGATTTGAAGTTGTCCTTAGCCTTTTGATATGGAATCCTGTGACTTTGGTTTAATTATTGAATGATGTCGCTCTATGCAGGAGCGGGAAGTGAAAGCTAAACACCAGCAACTAATTAGTGGGGTACGAGGCTTTCATTGTAATTTTCGACTGTAAACAAAGTGCAATCAAAGATCATGGACCTGTTTTACTTTCAGGTTTCGATACTCTCATACTGGACGTCCATCTACACATGGGACTTCGTCAGCTTCTTATTCCCTTCATCTTTTGCAATTGCTCTCTTCTACATTTTTGGTATGCACTTTGACATTCTACCTGGATATACATGACTCATTCTTTGCCATTGTAATTAAATGAAACAACTTTGTCCATATTTCCTATTTAGGTACCTTCTGCCATTGCTTCAATCCTGCCATTTATAGCTGACCTTTGAATACTAAATAGTTGTAAAACAACCTTAAAAAGGAAAACAGGATGTAATGCTGGCTGCTCGATCCATTCATCTGAAGTGATCAAGACTTACCTTTTACAGTAATGTCTATGTTCACCCTATCTTGAAAACCAAAGGCAGCGATTTAAGGATTTGATTATTTTTTGAATTCATTTCAAATCAATGGGTGGTTGATTTTTTGGAAAGCTTCTTGGTAAGGGCTTAGGGAGTACAGAGTGGGTTGTACATAATTAAAGAGTTTAACTGCTTTACCTGCTAGTGGTATGAAAATCTGGATAAAATAAAACTTAGTGAGGACACTTTTCTCAACCTCCTTTTCTAATCATGAAATTGGCAGAGTAAGGGTAATGGAGACAAATACACCAGCCTCACAAAGGGAAACAAATAAAAACCATTCTGGAATACTCTCTCTTTGACAAGATTTGGGAATTCGCTTTCTACTAGTTAGCCATGGTTAAATAGTCCCTTCACCTCTATGTAATAGTTGGTTTGATCTCTTAGGTTTGGATCAATTTATTGGAGCTGGTAGCTTTCTTCCAACGGTCCTGATGTTTTTGGGGTATGGCCTGGCAATTGCTTCGTCAACATATTGCCTCACGTTCTTCTTTATGGACCATACCATGGCACAGGTGTGCAAATCTCCCTGAGTGTGCTATTTGGCTTCTCAGGCACTGAGCTTTACTAGATCTGGTGATGTTAATGAACTTGCAGAATGTGGTTCTTCTGGTTCACGTCTTCACTGGTCTCATTCTCATGGTCATCTCATTCATCATGGGGCTCATACAGACAACAAGAAGCACAAACGATTTTCTCAAGGTTCAAGTTATTGCTTTATGAATGGCTCTTATCTTGGTCAGGGATCAGGCATTATGTCATAGTTGAGTATATGCCAATAAGAAAGCAGTGTGGAGAGTTGAGATTAGTTTGTTTGTTGAAAGATGTTTCGGATGCTTTGGTTTATGCATCTTTTTTTGCTAGGAAATATCTTGGGATATAATTGTTAGCCAAGCTTCTATTTTTCTTTGGATGCTTGGTGAACTGTTTGATAAGACCTAGTGTGTGTCAGATTAAATATTAACTGCTAGAATCATGTTATTCAATTTTGTGTTGTTTTTCCTCAAGATAGGTTAACGGCAATCTTAGTGTCAAGTTTCTCCTTTTGGAGTCTAGAGAAAGTTTGTTTGCTGCCTTTCACCTCCAGGTTACTTTGGACCATTCTGCCAGTGGGCCTATGTTTCTTTCGAGAGAGTTGCCACGATACAGATTGTTATTTTGATCCCCCAGAATCTGTGCTAATGATTCTTTTTGTCTAGACAAATACATTGAGTGTCTTGAATTTTTTGGAAATGCGTGCTGTTGCTTCACTTTTGTTAATGTGGTACATTGATGTGGCTATCACTGTGCTGAACTTCTCTAGAAAGTGTTTGATCAATCTGTTAATCTGTTGAATTTAAGTGACAGCCTATCCGTGATTAAACTCCAAGTTAAGATTGATTTTTGGAGAGCTAAGTGTCTTTTCTATTCCATCTCATTTAACTGTTCCAGCAAAGCTTCATGTTGGTAAGTCATACGTTGATCTGGAGATTTTGACACATGATATTCTTCTTGCAGAACTTCTTTAGAATATCGCCAGGGTTTTGTTTTGCTGATGGACTTGCTTCACTAGCTCTTTTACGGCAAGGGATGAAGGATAACTCCAGCAAAGGAGCTTATTATGATTGGAACGTGACTGGCGCCTCTCTTTTTACCTTGGTGTAGAGGTATTTCTCATCTCAGCTCTTGAGGCCTTTCGCATTCTCTTTTCTTTTTCAAAAAACAAAAAGGAACTTTATTAGAAAGGTGCATGCTTATTCGCAGCACATATCGCTAGTGCATGCTTGCATCCACACATACTAAATATGAGTCTATGTACTTGGTATTAGATATCGAAATCTTTTTGTTTTTTTTTTTCCCGCAATAGCCTTTTATGTTGTTGATCAATTGAAAATAGGCCAACTCTGATTTAGTTTAACTTTCTTTCATGGCAGAGTATTGTGTACTTTGCATTGACTCTTGGACTTGAACAATTTCCTTCTCACAAGCTGACGTTGGCTGCTATCAAAGAGTCTTGGCAAAAAATTATGAAGAACCATTCTGATAACTCCGCAAGTTACTCGGAGCCTCTCCTAAAATCCTCTTCCAAAAGTGGTTCTCTTGATTACGATGAAGACATTGATGTCCTAATGGAACGGAAAAGGGTACTTTCAGGTTCCATTGATAATGCCATCATCTACTTGCGGGACCTTAGGAAGGTAGTGCCATTCTTCTGGTGAATCAAATGTTCTTGTCCATTACAACTTTTCTGACTTAATCGACAAATTTAGGTGTACTCTGGAAGTAACCATCGTGGCATAAAGGTGGCAGTACATTCTTTGACCTTTTCAGTTCAAGAAGGAGAATGCTTTGGTTTTTTGGGGACAAATGGAGCAGGGAAGACGACAACACTATCAATGCTGACTGGTTGGTGCAGAATTTTATCACCAATGCTAATTTGTAACACTGAAGATTTGTTACTGTTAATATCATCACTTAAATGTTTCTTAGTGCATGTCCCCTGTTTGTTGAGGAAGAAGTTTTCAAGAAACAGTAGAATGTCTGGAAAAAGGGATGTTATCTCCTGCTGTTTTTTTGTTTCTCAGTTTATGTTTCTCTGTTTATCTAGATCTTTCAAGGATTTTTCCATGTCTTTTGCAATTAACGGAAAACCAAAAAGTGGAGGAAGTTGTACTGAACAGGATGAACAAAATTTATCCTTTGAACCTTTTAAAAAGAAAAATTTATCAAACGGCCCAACACCCCCATCCCGTTTCCCTTGACGGAAGAAGTATTAAATTAAAATAGGAGTAAAAAGTAGTACTCTGCGTAGTGGAAGAGGCGATATTTCCTCTGATCAAATGACATGCATATGCAGGGGAGGAATATCCCACTGGTGGAACTGCTTTCGTATTTGGCAAAGATATCCGCTCCAATCCCAAGGCTGCTCGGCGACATGTATCTTTTGATAGCTTGCACTATTTATATTGTTTGCCGTTGATGTTCAACTGCAGGAATATCTGGAGCTTGCTAACGTCATATTTTTCCAGATTGGCTATTGCCCGCAATTTGATGCGCTGTTAGATTATCTCACTGTCCAAGAGCATCTTGAGCTTTATGCAAGGATAAAAAGAGTCCCAGACCAAACGATTGATGATGTACGTTGTCAAAATGAGAGATTTTTCATAATTGCTATCCTATTTATGCATAATTGCCATCTTATTTATGCTAAAGAGATGGCTCCTTATTGAGTATTCATGTATAGACAGAGAATAAGATTATAGATTCTTCAATACTTGTATGAAAAATGTTGAGCAGATCGCAATTTACTGTAGTGGTAGCCCTTTTCATTTAGTGCATAAATCAGTGACCCCCCGAAGATGGACTACTAATGCCTCCTCTGTCTTTGTAGGTTGTAATGGAGAAGTTAGTGGAGTTTGACCTGCTTAAATATGCAAAAAGACAATCATTTACTCTCAGTGGGGGAAACAAGCGCAAATTATCTGTTGCAATCGCAATGATTGGAGATCCTCCTATAGTCATTCTCGACGAGCCCTCTACAGGTATGTTAAATATCTTTTGTCGTTTTCTTAATTGGTTTTGGCAACTGAGGTGACATTCTTCCTCCCATATTGGAAGTTAAGTAAATTTGTTCCTCATTAATTCTCACGGAAGTCTGCAACTCTGAAAGCTCTAATTTTGATAATTTCTTTAACTTCTAATTAAATAGAAATATCTTGGGCCTTTTTTAGATTGTACATGAATACAGACATAATTTCCATTCAAACGTGCAGACACATTTTATGAAATTTGACGTTGTATGAGTTGGTATGGAATCGTAGAAGTACTTTAGTTGTTTTAAACATGTACAGTTTCTTCTAGATGTATGTTCCTGATAGCAGAGGTGAAAGATGCTTGGATTATTGTGTCTAGATTATCCTATCAAATTTTTTAGGCAAATATATTGAAGGTGATGCAAACTATTGAGAGTTATTTGCTTTGGTCCATAGACATTGGTTCTAAGAGGATGTACATTTTATGATGCCTGATTAAAATTACTGAAATGCAATTTTTTGTTGTTGTGATAGGTATGGACCCCATTGCCAAACGGTTCATGTGGGACGTGATATCCCGTTTATCAACCAGACGAGGAAAGACTGCAGTTATTCTAACCACTCATAGTATGAATGAAGCTCAAGCTTTATGTACGAGGATTGGAATAATGGTACTGATCGAAATAGTAGTTTTCATGAGCTGAAAATAATATGTTCATCAAGTATGGGTTTATTGTTTTCTTTTCTTGTTATGACAGGTTGGAGGCCAATTAAGATGCATCGGGAGTCCCCAGCATTTGAAAACTCGTTTTGGCAATCATCTCGAGTTAGAGGTATGGCAATGTATAAGAAGTTCTTATGGCTTTTTCAAATGCCCATTGCTGCTTCTTTTTCTTCAGGTTAAACCTACCGAAGTCGACCCCAGAGACATGGACAACCTTTGCCGAATTATTCGAGGAAAACTTTTTAATATTCCTCAGCCTAGAAGGTTACTTGATGACCTCGAAGTTTGCATTGGGGGCATGGACTCCATTACTGCAGAAAATGCAACAGTGGCGGAGATTAGCTTATCAAAAGAAATGATAATGACAGTTGGACACTGGCTTGGCAATGAAGAAAGGACCAGGACACTTCTAATGGAGGTACACCTTTCTGATGGGGTTGTTGGAGAACAGTTGTCCGACCAGTTGTTTCGAGATGGTATAGTCTTCTTACCTTAATTGTAAAGCTTTTGTAAGCTTCAAAGTCACATTCATATATTCATTAGTTTATTACTGAAGGAATTGGCCTTATCTTGTTTGTATCGATTTTCGTGTAGGTAGCATACCGTTGCCCATTTTTGCGAGTGGTGGTTAACCAAAGAAAAGTTTTCAGTCGTTGACTCATTTGTTGTATCTTCCTTTCCTGGTGCAAAATTCCAGAATTGCAATGGGTTGATTGTCAAATATCAGGTAAAGTCACAATGACTTCAGAGTGCTGAATCTGCTGAATGATACCTAGTTTATGTTATTTATATTAGTTGTGTTAGGAAGAAAATCAACTGAAAGGCCGAATCTTGCAGGCATCTTAGGTTGTCATTATATTTATGTTTTGACTTCCTTTTCTAACTCAACTACTGAGCAATGAAATGAGTTGCGTATGATCTGAATAGATAATTTTGCAATGAAAGAGTGGTTGTAAGATAATTGTTGCTAATTCCTCAGATCATCACCAGGTTGAAATTGGAGTTCCAACTTCAGAGGAGAAGAAGAACCTTTGTACCAATAACCTTGGAATATGAATCATTCATTTTTCACCAATTACTTTCGGTGCATCAATAATTTCACTTTATCAAATAATATGATTAAATAGTTCATATTTTTTCCCTAGTAAACTTAAGTAATTATTACTAGGATAAGCACAGAAACCTAGTGAGGTTTTAACTACTAGATGTGTTGAAATTTCAGCATCAGTTCAATTGCTGAGCAATTGAACACTGGAGGATCATTTTTTGTCATTCTTGTTGCTAGATTTAGCAAAAGAAAGATCTTCAAACTCATTTTTTTTTTTTTTGAAAGCCCTGAATCATGAAGCCATTTTATCATTTGGAGTTTTTATGTGTGCTTCTTTTTGTTCCTCGCGGGACTTGGGATTCGACTTATATTTGTTAAGTAAAGTAGAAATTAATCAGAGCACTTTTTGCAGTTGCCATACGGAGAAGGATCCTCACTTGCCGATGCTTTTGGGCATTTGGAAAGAAACAGGTAACCTTTGCCCGTGGTTCTTTCGTCTTTCTTTTTCTTAACTTGGTTACTGACAATTTAACATTGTTTTTGTCAGGAACCGATTGGGAATATCCGAATACAGTATTAGTCAATCTACTTTAGAATCCATATTCAACCGTTTTGCAGCAAATGCCTGAAGCATCGTCAACTTTGCGTTGGTTAGGGGTGGGGGAAGAGCCGTCTTTCTTGAGCGCTTCCTTTACACAATTCTTTTTAGCCGTTAGTAAATAGAACGAACTGGCTCATTGTACATTAATGACATTTTTGGTCTTTTCTACTAACAAAATGCCGCACAATCAAAAGTTGGGCCTCCACTGCCTGGTGAGTAGGATCAGTATAGCTGTGTCTAGTAGATTAAATCACGTCAATCTCTCTCCTTAAAATTGTTGCTCTGATCATTTTGTGATATTAATTTTTGTCTCGATGTTGGAAGCCCTACGTAATGATCGGATTTATTGGAGGTACCCATATTCATTTCTCTAAGCTCCTGATTGCCTTTCCTTGATTCATCTCATTGGCCTGCAGCTCTTGGCTGAACGCAGTTGCTAAGAGTAAATTAGTTATTGCCTCTTGGAAAGAATAATTAAAACACACTACTCCTTGGCCGTTCCTTTTGTAGACTGGAGGTAGAATTGGTCGAAAATCTTGTGGCGATTCGACAATAATTGATGAGCATTGGTTTTTCTTTTTTTGGGTCGCCTCGTTGTTTTATTGGTCAAAAATCGTGATCGTTCTTTAGGGCTTGCATGGCAATGATTCCGATTTTAAAAAGTGATTCGATTAGAATTATTTTTTTTTATTTCGATTCTCGGAATGAGTTTTAGAGAATCGGAATATGTTTGGTAACTATACAAAATTTATGTTCCTGGAATAGAAACGCGTTTGGTAATTACATAAAATTTTTGTTCTCGAAAATAATTTCTCTTCTCAATTTTTTTCATTTAAGTCAAATAATTACATAGTTATTTTGTGAAATTCAACCTAAATTTTGAATTAATTAAAGATTAATTTATATTGATTCTCTTATTTATAACATATTGCGTATTGCATATAATATTTTTTCGTGTTATTCTGTCTAATTGTCGTGTCATTACGAGTCATTTTAAGTTTTAAAAAGAATAGATCATGTTGGATTAGTGCGTGCTTTCAAATTAGCTTGGGTTTTTGTAGACCTATACCAAATCGCAATGAAGGAATATCAAATTCGATCTTAGTGTGATTGATGGCATGTGTATATGTACATACAAATGGAGTTGGCACCAGTCTTTGAGGAAGAAGATCTAGAACCTTATCAAATGGTTGGAAAAAACCTTTCGATTCTACGCAATCGGAGAAATCTAGGGTCCAGGGGCCTTAATTACGTAGATGTTTCCGCCGATGCCCTTTCGGCATCGAAGTCCACTGTTTTTAAAACGTGTTTAATGCAAATTTTTAATTCATTTTTAAACCTATGAGATAAGCTAATTCTAACTGTTCATGCTAGTTGTTTTTGTCTTTTTTCAAATTTTCAAAAATTGAACTAAGTCTAAAGCACTTAAAACTAGACAAATTACAATCAATGAAATTAAGTGCGCAATCAAGGATTCATGACATTGATAAATTGCACCATAAAAACCTAACGAAGCCATAAGGGCTTATAGAAAAGTGGTTCAAGTTTAATTTCAAAGGTGTTTATGATTGTCCTAAAAAAATGATAAAATCTAGGAAATTTAGACTCAAATTTATGAAAATGAGGTCAAAATAGCCTATCTTATTAGGGATTTTTTGAAGTTTTTTTGATTTTTTAGAATTTTTTAGAATTTTTTTATTTAGTATATTTTTATTTGAAAATGAGACCTCGTTATGTTTTAGGTCCAGCAAAAAGTGATAAAATAATTGAAAGAAAAAAGTGAGCGATGTGTTATATTTTGTGATTCTCAAAAAAGATTCTTTTCCTAAAATTAACTTTTTTTTTGTTCTTATTTTTACTCTAAAATTATTCTCGGAAGCATAATCGAATCGAATCATTTACGTTACCAAACATGATTATCTTTTTTTCTATTTTACGAAATAGAATCGGAGAATCGGAATCGTTACCATACATGTCTTAAGGCGTGCTAACTAAATTCATGGCAATGTTGACGATGCGCGAGTATGACTTTGCGGGATTTGGATGCTGTCGCGTGAAAAGGATCTCTCGGTTTGAATCTTGAAAGTGAATGGAGGAGACAGAAATGGGCGACTGAGACTCGGTTAAGAACGGAAACGGGGCAGAGAACGAAGCCGATCCAATGCCTAGAAAGCAGACGGAACCTCGCCGTCTGATATGTAACGCGGGATCTCTGCTTTCTGAACAGTGTCAAAGGTGCAGATTGTGGATTCTTCCCGACGACTTTCTGGTTCTTTCTCGTCCCCTGAGAAGCCGAAAAATGAGGGGGAAAGAGAGACCCTCGTGGGTCTCCTGGCTTGCCCGGCACAAACATAAATTTGAAGTCAAATTAAATTAGGTTGGCTAGAGTCTAGCCTCCAGAAGCTGAACTGTCAAGTCAGGTTCACACCTTAAATCGCTCGTGACTCGTGAGGTTACTCCCATGTCCCTTCAGGCTTCATGTCACTAAGCTCTGAGAGAATGGTTAAAAAAGTCAACGAGAGTTATGGTTTTTTTTTTTTTTTCGAATGATTAGACTCCACGCATGACCATAAGAGTAGACACGTGGTATGGTCTTTCCTAACCTGCAACGAATTACAGTAATTCCCACACATTCTTCATTCCTAATTCTCAAGTTTCACACTTAAACCAAAAAGCTGCTGACTTAGATCCGACCTCAACTGCAACAATCAAAGGAACGAAACAAGTACTCCGGAATGTACGTAGTTGACAATCTTGACATTCGAGGCAGATGCTTCTTTTTCAAGGAAACGAAAGATGTTGGGCTCACCTACACGAGTGTGAATGCTGGAAAAACTTTAACCCAGTGGACGGTGACTCTCCTAGACAAAATGATCCACCAGTGGTCTTCTCTCTCTCTCTCTCTCTCTCTCTCTCTCTCTCTCTACTTCACACAAGGTCTTTCGGGAGGACCCATGTAGGTATTGGAGAGACTTTGGGAAAAAAAAAAAAAAGGGAGGACCCATGTTCAACGTTGTTATCATTTTGTCAAATTGTCGTTGGCTGAGAAAAATATTAGCTGGACTCATTCTCTCTCGCCTTCGCGGATGCGGTTAAGCATGTACTTGTGTCTCTTTTCCTTTGGAAGTTCCCATGTCGGTAGGTTATCCGAGCCCACGACACCAAACTGAGCTGCCAAATTCTTGCTTAGATTGTTGACACTTGAGACGGAAATCAATCCAATTAGCTATCTACTCCATGAGAAAATTTGCCGACTGCTTTGACATTGTTCGTGGGCTTTCTCCTGGAATTTGGAGGGGAAAACGGCGAGTTTGAAAGCTCGTATCGGGACAACTTAGATCGCATCGTCAAATTCAACATCTATTCCCAATCAGTGGCCCTAAGTACATTTGTGGGGCCGCAGGAGGAGCTCTCGTTGGTCAGATTGACTTGTTATGTGGTTCATTAGATTGAGCGTACGTTTACGAGGCTGTATAAATCGATTGGATGCGTTTACTTTAATGAATCCGGCATGATGGTTATTCAATCACTCAACCAGTTCTAGAGTTTCCCCAATCGATTGGAAGCGAACTATTTGTCGTATAAAGATTCTCCAATGGCTCTCCAAACTCACTGATGTGTTCCCGAGTTCAAACAATGCGAAATCAGGTTAAACACTCAGTTTCAAATCAATTCCATGTTAAGCTCGCTCGAACAAAAAATATGGAGCGCTTTGTATATCCCATGTTCATCTGACAAGGTTCCGTCGGGCTCTTAAGACCCCCCTGGTTCATATCACGGCGGCCTGATCTGAGGCTCGACCAGTTGTTCAGATTTAACTTTGAGCCACAGTGGATACTGGGAGTACATCACAGCCGCGACTCCGCTCGAGAGGAGCTCCGATTGACCCACACTAGTTCTCTTCTCACTACGAAACCCTAAATAGGGCTAAATTGCTTGCTCTGACTCGATGCCTTCTTGTGTCATCGCAATGGGCACCGAGGAAAATATTTCACGCCAAGACTTCGAACTTCGCATTGGCAAAAAAAAATAATTATGGCCCAAAGAATCAGTTCATTTCATCATCTATGGTCCAAAGACTTCGAGCTTTGCACTCGCACTCGCACTCACTCGAAAGTTTTACGCTGAACTACTATCAATGCCATAGGTTCGTGACATGTTTGGTACTTTTCCTCTGCAATGTAAGTGTAGCGCAGCAGAAAGTGATACGCCCTAGCTAACTTAAAAGCAAATGAAGTAACCTATTCTGCATATTGTCTTTATGATCATAGAATACCTTGTCTTTGGCAAGCTCAGGTCACACTTTGAATAAGATAAGATTAGTTGAGCCCATTAGACAAGACCAGGGCAATTATTCCGTAACTAGTATCTTAAACTTCACGAGTTGAGGCAAGAAAAAGAAAGGGAGACAGCCCTTGTCAATCCTTTTGACATTTCCCTCTTTGCGTTTCGCATGGAATGGATCAACGTTGGAAAAGCTACATCTGACAGTAAACCAAACACCAGTTTCTATCGAAAGGACTAATTCATACAGGAAAATGACCCATTGATTTATTCTCTGGAGTTGGAGAAGTGCTCATTTGAGTCACGCAAAACTGTGATTGGGACACAAAAGAAAATAAAAAATCAATAGAATTAAAAAAAAAAAAAAGTTCAAAATATTTTAAGAAAAATTACAAAAATTGTCCACGCCAATGCGGGCCGTGTCATATCGGACAACCAAGTGTCGGGTTTGCCAGCCAAGATTGGCCGAAAGTAGACCTGTCAAAAGGATGAGTCGGGTGGCGGGCCGAAAATGATCCGACCCATATTGACCTATTCAACCGTTTTGACTCATATCCATGCAATTCAAATCTAACAACTCATACCCGATACAACACATATTGCCAAAACACTCCCTTAATTAATCCAATTTTAAAAAAAAAATAAATCTTATAAATGTTGATTTTTAATTTTTTATGACCCAAGCCGACAACCCATACCCGACTCGGCGGCGGCCGACCGGACTTTTAATTTGTTATTTAAAAGAAAGAAAGACAAAAAGAAAATTATCAATTACAAATCAAAAAATTTAAAATTTAAAAAATATATAACACATAAAAATTGTTCAAGAGGCATATGAATCGGTTGACTCAACTAAATAACATCCATAAGCTAAATGGGTCGTATATGGATTTATTTTTAAACCCACATGCAACCCACATATAATTAAGTTTACAAATCAAACCCATTAACAACCCTTTTATTAAAACTTGACTAACCCATATTGGAAACATCTCATTCAATATGAGTTAAAATATATATTTTCAACCCATCCAGACACATCTAGCCGAAAGGATTACATTGGCAAATTGTCAAAATGTTTAGGAGTAAATTGACCAAATTGAAAAGTGTAGCACATAATTGGCATCCGTACAATAAGTTTAGAATTTTATTTTTTTTTGTCAATTTATCCCGTAGTCAAAATTTTGATTGGTCAAGTGGATTTTAACATGCCCGATTGAAATGGTTTCCCTCTCGCGGAATATTTGTTGCATGGGATTCAATTTAATCAACGATCGACAGTTTACGCAATGCATGCATATCTCTCTCTGCTGTCAATTCTTTATTATTATTATTATTATTATTATTTCTTCATTTATTTGGGAAAAAAATCATTTTGCCAGGTCACGTTCACATTATGCATCTTCATGGGTCAAATAAGGTAGCCGCTGTACCTTCTCCATCCTCTTTTTTCCATTGTTTTCGAAATATATTTTATGTCCGGATAATTGCTTTTTAGGAATTCCAAAGACTAATTATATAATCATTTATTTCGTGGAGCGTGTGTCCTATGACTTTCTCGCTTTGTAAGAATTTTTCGATGACTATGAGAATAACGGCATATCGTGGAGCCACGGATTTTTAAAAGAGCAAATCCCATAATAATTTTTTTTTGGCTCACGATACATGAAATGTCACATAAGTATATTCCTATGACCATTTTTTATTTATATTTAGCGGTTATGATTGATTCTGGAGTTCTATGTACTTTTTAAAAATATGTCGATCTCGTTTTTCACGTGCCAAGGTGAATATCGTCTTTTACTATCCGATAAGGTCTGAAATTTGTTGATCTTTTGAGGGACATATAGACCCTACCAATATCATCACTTGACCACTCCGTCCCCAAAAAATTCAAGGGAAGCATCACCGACCGTTTGCAATTTCACAGGAATTTTTCGGGAAAATTATCTAATCACTCATAAATCTATTAATATGAATACCAATTCATTTCTAAACATTTTAATTTTGTCAAATTTCAATATACTCATTCCGGCTGATCCTCTTCGAAATTCGTGATATCGCCATGTGCCCATAAAGGATGGTCGGCGATAACCTAGACCGCTATGTGAGTAATTCCCAGCGAAGATCGATCAAAAGACTAAGTTGAAATTTCACGCAAATGTTTAAGATTGTAGTGACAAAATTGTAATGTTTATGATTGAATGAGTAATTTTCTCGAAATTTTCTTTTTAGGTAACATGTCTGCGCAGCAATCTGAGTATGTTTTCTCTTAAAATCTCAATTTATTTTCACAAGTACTGATTTATTGTAAAACATAAGCTATTGAAAATGCCCATTGCATACGTAACAACTCCTTCGAAAAGAGGTCCACTCAAAACAGAGGGCCTCACGCAGCCACGCTTACAATTTGCTAAGCATTGTCACATCCTAATTTTCTTTGATTTAGTTCACTAGTTGCTCATTTGCAAATTAAAAGACGAATTAAAATTTCCATGAAAAATATTAACGGGTTATCAATAAATTACCTGTTGGAAAAAAAAACCACGTCTAATTTTTTTCATCAACAACTTTGTGAATCAAGGAAATTACCGAAAAAAAGTCCTAAACTTAATACAATTTTTCCAATTTAGTCTTAATTTTTTTTTTTGCCAATTCATTTCTAAACCTTTTACATTCGTGCCAATTCGGTCATTCCGATCAATTTTGCTCGAAATTTCTAATGCGATGCGGCGGACAATCGATGCGGCCAATTTTAAATTTGATTTTAATCTTTTTTTCCTATTTTTTATCCTCTTTGAATTTTATTTTTAATTTTAATTTTATCTTTTTCTTTCCTCTTTTTTATCCTCTTCTCCTTCCTTCTCGGGCTGGCCGCCGAGCCGGGTAAACCGATCGAGAGGCAAGGGCTAGCGAAAAATTGGTCGGAAGGACTAGATTGACATAAATACAAAAGTTTATGATTTAATTAAAAAAAATATTTAGGACTAAATTTGTACAATTTCAATAGGCTTATAACTTTTTTGGCAAATTTTTCCTGAAAATCTTACCCATACTTTTTATAATTTACTAGAACGTAAAGGAAAAAAAAATCTATATTAGAGCACGGAACAATAGATATATACCAAAATGCATTTTGATGCCACAGAAAGTTACACATCTATCTTGATTAGTGAAACTCCTTTCACATTCTCATTTCGATATATATACATTCATGTAGTGGTTTGTATCACTTGAATAAAAAACTTATGGCCACTATTCTTTTTTCTTAAAATCATAGTGGCCTTCCTTTTTTTTTTTTTACCTAAGTAATTATTTCTCAAACTAGTGTGTAATACGATGATATATTCCTTTTTCAAAATTATCATCACTTGCATGACTGAGAAAGCAAAATGCTTGCGCTCTCTCTAAAACCTGCACCTTTCCTCTTCCTCTCCCCTCTTTGATCTCCTTTAACCTCCAATCTCACCCCAAACAACTTCAGCCCTTCACCGCCGTTGTTTTCCTTCTCTTCCTCCTCCTCGCCGCCGCCCACCCCGTCCTCGTGCCGCCCGTACTTCGCGACGAGCTCGAGCAGCTCCTTGCACTTGTGCTTCATGCTGGTGAGCTCGGAGCTCAGGGCCCCGTTCTCCTTCTTGAGTCGCTTGTTCTCGTGCACGAGGTTGCCGTACTCGGACGAGGAGGAGGTCGACGACGACCTCTGGTCTTCGTCGGAGGAGTGGTTGTTGTTGTTGTTCGCGTCCTGATGAGCTCGCGCTGAAGGGTTCGAGCTCGGGTTTTGCTGCTTGTTCGCCCAGGCTTTCCGGCGCCGGATCTCGCAGAGAAGCTCTCTCTCCCCCTTTCGGAACATGTCATTGCAGAACTCCCATCGGCTCGTCGCTACTTTCCGGAAGCCCTATATTTTGAGAAAAGGATGCAAATTTTTACACAGATCAGCTCTTGCTATCCTAATGACATGACAAAAACTAACGAAAGCGATTCGCAAAAATCGGTATAATTACCGAACATGATCAACCACATCGAAGCAAGTATTATCACCCAAACTTCTAATTAACGAAATCGAAGCAAAGCGAAACTTCTGTGTGCGTACGATTCTGCATAATCCATGATCATACATGTAGGGTTTCCAGTACATGGGGGCAAGACAGAGGCAAGACTAATGGGAACGGATGCTTAGAAGTCAATCTTGTCCGCCAAATATTTTTTGACTGGAAAAAATCATAACTTAGAGATAAATTTCTACTCGAGCTAAAGAGAAAATCTACATGTATAT
The DNA here is from genome assembly GCA_021437795.1 of Rhodamnia rubescens. Classification (NCBI taxonomy): domain Eukaryota; kingdom Viridiplantae; phylum Streptophyta; class Magnoliopsida; order Myrtales; family Myrtaceae; genus Rhodamnia; species Rhodamnia rubescens. The sequence continues at coordinate 637,665 of JAILYA010000017.1, forward strand.
GTGATGTTCGACCATTGGTTAAATTCATCATCTAAGTATAGATGATGTTACGACTTTGACTGGCTTATCTTGTGCTGACGTGTGCTTTGAATAGTCTGCATTTAGATTAGCTCAGGTGACCAAAATGGGTATATACATCAAATACGTATATATATATATATATATATATATATATATATATATATTCTATGCACTTTATATTTAAAACCTCTAGAAAGATAATCAAAGTTGAACTTTGATGATCGAAGGTAATTCAAATCCAACACAGATCCCCAGTCAAATTAGCATAGCTAACATGTGTTGTAGAACGGAGACTAAAGATCACGACAAAATCAATGCATGAAATTTTTACACTTCCCCATTTAACTTCAAGCATTTTTTTTTTTTTGCCTTTTCTTACTTTTCCGGATTCATATGTTACATGATGCTAAAAAACTTTTAAGTTTAAACATAGTTTAGCTATTCACATGACATAAAAAATCATCAACCCTTTGGAATTCTAAAGGATAATAAACGTCGGGAAGATTTAAAAAGAGTGGAAGCAAGCGAGCCTTTTTGTGTTACGCACGTAAGTGTTGAGCTGCCTGACGAAGCTGGAGAAGTTGCTGTGCTTGAAGAGCGTGGGGAGGAGATCTCTGGCGAACTCCGCCGGCTGCCACACGACGAAGGCGGTGCCCTCAGCGTTCCACGATATGACGTCGTCCGTCGCCGGGTCCTCCACGAGCATGTACGTCTTCAGCAGGAACGGCGGGGGGGTCGACTTCCTCACGGACTCCAGCAGCAGGCCCTTCTTCTCGGAGATATAATCGCCGCTCGCCTCCATGATCATATGCAATAACTATGCAGACCTCTCGGTGTATCTCTCCTTAGAGGATTGAGAGGAGATGAAGAAAGAAGGAGAAGGAGAAGAAGGTGGTCAATAAGGATGAGAGAGATGACTAGACGAGAAGAGAAGAAGGGCAGTTAAGAACTCCCAACCCCAGCAATAGAAACCCAACACGATTCCACAGTTCATGAGATTTGCAAGAGTTGCTTTTTGTTCTTTCGTTTCCTCTCTCTCTCTCTCTCTCTCACACAAAATAGAAGAAGAAGGGTTGATTGAGAGGCTCATCTCTCTTCTTATGTAGGCTTGAGAACCATCATGGAACGATCCCAACTTTGGAAATTCCTCTGTTTCCTTTGTTTATTTCAAGTGTGTGCGCGAGGAAAAGTTGTGCCTTGGGCGTAGACTTCTCTTGGGGGAGAGTCAAGTTTAATAGTTTGACATTCCGCACGTAACCCTAGACAAAGTATGTGTGGTTGAAGTTAGGGCTAGTCCAAATAGAGCCACCACCAATTCGATTCCATTGCCACATCGATGGACGCATGATCCATCGCACCAACCAAACCCCTTTCGCTGAAATTCCTCGTTTGGATGGCGTACGTTGTTTGACCGGTCGTGTACAGCGGACAAAAGAAATCTTGAAAAGACAAAAGGGCGCCTCATTCATGTACATGGTTTTGCAATTTAAGGGTACGATTGGGTGGGAGAAAATCCGATGATAAAGGAAAATGCTTTGGAGAAAATCGATTTTCAGGAAAATAGTCAGTTTTTCTATGCTTGATGATACGTGATCGAAAACCATTTTTTTTAATGCTTGGATTTCATTCGAAAAATAATTTTAATTTCATGACTTTACTTGAGGCAAAAAAGAAATTTGAATTTTGAATTAATTTTTTTTCTTTTTGGGCAAGCTCGTCCTCCTCGCTTGTGGCAACGATCATTGGCCGTCGCCATGACCAGTCACTGGACGGAAAAAAAGGAAAAAAATAAAAATATTCATAATTAAAGTATACAAATATACAAATATAAGAGCTATGAAACATAAAATGTGAATAATATAAAAATAAAATATTAAAAAATTCGAGATTGGTAATTTAGAAATTCCCTTTCCCAATCGAATGCATGAATTTTCAATTGACTAAATTCATTCTCGGCAAACCAAACGAGCGAAAATCTAGAAGATCAATTCCCCAAAAAAACGCTTTTACTGAAACAAATGCACCCTTAATCATATCTTAAAACGTATACAAACATACTGGAAAAATTGTACAAAAAAAGTCTTAAATAATTTGCGGGATTTTAGTCGGGATGGTGTGAGATCTTGGCAAAAGCCAATTCGACCAACTGTTACGAGGGGGAGACAAAGACAAGAACACGATCAGTTTCTTCGATCTGGTCGGGGAAGTTTCGAACGAGGTGGCGCGAGGACAAAAGTGGCACTTCGAAACCTTCTCGTGGGTTGAAGCTTCCATGGAAATGGGTCGGGGGAGTGGCCCATCAGATTTTTTTTTTTAATCCAAAATCGAATTATTACTTTGTTTAATTTCTTCTTGGTGTGCTGCACTTTCGACGATCTTTTTCCTGTGTCGATTTCGATTAAATTCCATTTTTTTTTTTGGTCTAACGTGAGAGTTCTTCTATCCAAAAAGCTTCCGACTTGTTGATCTGTGAATTTTCAACCTCCGTGATCTCATCCCTTGGACGACGTCGTCTTCTTCTTCACCACCTTCTTCTTCTTCTTCTTCTTCAGAGAGAGAGAGAGAGAGAGAGAGAGAGAGAGAGAGAGAGAGAGAGATTGATTATCTCCTCTGACCCTCGTTGCAGGAACGCGTTACGTAGAAAACTTAACACCCAAAGTCAAGGGGAGGCATTTGCAAAGGAAAAAGCCGAATTCGCCGGTGGAATTTTGGTAACGCGGTTCGAGTCCCCCATGGACGAAAAATCGTGGTGGAACTACTTGAAAGTGAAGGTCATGCTTGAAGAAGCTCCACATCATGGGACCGAGAGAATTGCTAAAATAATTATAAATTTATTGTAATTTTGTCAATTCGTCTTAAATCAATTTTTTTTTTTTTTGCAATAGAGTCCTAAACTTTTTGCATTTATGCAAATTCAATCCATCCGCCGCATTTCGCTGATATGGACAGTATTGACGGGATAATTTTTAATAATATTTTATTATTTTAAAAAAAAAAATTCTTTTTTTTTTCGTTCCTTTCTTCCTCTAGCCAATCATCTAAAATAATAAATTCAAAAAAATAATTAAATATCATTAAGAATTATCCACGTCAATACCGGTCGCGCCACGCAAGACAGGACAGCGTCCGTGTCGGCCGATTTCCAACCTGGATAGACTGAATTAGCACAAATACACAAAATTTGAGACTCAATTGACAAAAAATTTTAAAAAAAATTATGACTAAATTATCACAATTGTAATAGGTTTAGAATTATAATGATAATTTTTCCGAGGAGCTATCACGGCCTCTAGCTCTAGAAGTTTCATTTCGATCATGGAATTGACCTTTTCCAGCTAGAGTGCTTCGACGTAACTTTCGCTTAAAATTTCGGAGTTTGAAAATCGGACTTTGGTTTAGAATTGAACACCGCGAATCTTTAAAAATACGGAATTAACGGTTGGAGTCATCTTATACCATTTATATTTTTGGGAAAAGGATGAATTGTTATCCCTGCGCTAAAGTCAACAAGGCCATTCGGCCCAGTTTAAGCAAGAACGGGCACCCTCTTAAGTTCCAGGAAAGTAAAATTTGGAATATGGTTTAGTTGAATGAACGAAGCCAGAGATTGGTTAACGACAAAAATAACCAAGCTCCGCGAAAATCAGCTGCAGTTCAAGACTTGAAGTCCCGAGAATGTAAATATACATGGGATGATAATAACGCTAATGGTTCATGAACTTTGATTCAATATACAACGTGGTCTCTAAACTCTTGATTTGGGAAATGTAATCTATTAACTTTGGCCAAATGTGCAATGTCGCCTTTGAACTCTTAATTTGTGGAATGTTGTCCATTGACTTTGGATCAATGTGCAGTATAGTTCATTCTCTTGAATTTTCTTATATTTAACGTAGTCCGTGAAATGTTGATGAGCGTTCAATGCAATTTCTAAACTATATGCATATGTTTAAAAGTTTCGAGAAGACATTGAACATATCAAAAGTTTAAGAACGACATTGCATATTGGATCAAAGTTTAGTGACAATTCAGTAATAAAATTTAATCATAAATCACGTGTACAAATTCGTTTTTGACACCATGTGGAGAACGAGGAGCTCAAAGCGAACGGTGGAAGGAGTAAAACCAACCAACCAACCAATCAATCAATTAATTAATCAATACATAACGATTTGTTATCTTAAAAAAAAAATAACAATTGGGGAAGTTTTGGAAGGTAGTGAATTTTGGTGGGCAGCTGAACTTTCTTGACTCGAGTTTTCAGAAGATTCTTTCTTAGTTTAAGTTTGTAATTTGCTGGTTTTGTCACTATACACACGCCGTCAAAGGAACGATCCGCAGCTTGTGTTCCCATTGGCTGATCAAGGGATTGCGTAGGGAAGGGCCCACCAATCACGGCCGAAGAAAGGAAAAAATACCACGAGCACCCCTTGGATATAAAGTTCGTATTTGCTTGTCGTGACGTGATTAGTCAAAAGAAGCTAAACCTAATTTTGCTCCTTTTTCCCATCTAAGCTCTCGAGGGAGCCCACAAATTTTAGAGAGTCTGTAGAAATGAAGTACAGGGATACACCGTTGACAAGTCGATTATAAGATATGATACGAAGTACAGGTCGGCGATATAGGAGTCGAAGGCTCCGATGACTCACTCCAGAGGCCCGGAAAGCTACTATACATGTTTACCGGCGGTACATGAGAAGTTGACGTGAAGCCTATCTTTTCTACCGTCGTTTCTAAGTTGGGAGAAAATATTTTTCTTCTTTTCATCCTGGGAATATCTCGAATTTTACGTCTCGGATTTCGAGGCAAGTAATTTAAGAACTTTCTCGGATCCAAAGCCCGCAAATTTTACGGAGCCTGTAGATTTGAAGCCCGCACGTTTCCAGCTTTGGGAAGCTGATGCGATGATGGGCCGATGGCAACCAATTTGATGCCCACGGTTTGATTTGACTGTAGGCAGCGAAAGGCGCAAGGAAATAGTACATGGGCTCAGTTTTGAAGTGCTTTGTTTCTCTGGATCAGGAAGCCAATACACATGCACTGAGCTGAATTTAGACAGTTAAACTCCTCCCCGAAGCCGCGTGATGAGGTCATTCCCGTCTAGTTTCCTCATTGATTTAGGCTGCGTATGGTAACGTTTCGATCCCAAAATAACTTTTGAAACACAAACACGTTTGGCAACCGCAAAGATTTCTGTTCCCGAACAAAAAAAAAAAAGAACAAAATCGCGTTTGGTAATTGCATAAAATTTCTATTCTCGAAACAAAAAAAACAAAAAAAAATTTATAAAAAAAACGGGTTTCGTAACTACAAAGAAATTGTTCCTAACTTTTTCATTTAATTAAGGGGACTATATATATTAAAATTAAGATGCATTTATCTTTTTAACTTACTAAATCAAATTAAATCTCATTTGTTTAATTTACTAAATATTCCAATATATGTTTAGGATAATTTCTGCACCATTTATCAAATTACAATATGGACGAGAATAACTATAAAAAAATAAAAATAAAAGAGAAGACGAATTTGAAATTGGATAACGAGAACATCAAATATGTTTTCTATAGATAGGAAAAATTACAATTATGAGTCATATGTAAATGTTCCCAAGTATTTAAAAATATGATTACCTTTAAACGGGGACTCCGTGGAAAAATATTAATTGCACTTTGAGTGAAATCGAGGACTAAAATGAAAAATATTTGTGCATTTAGGTCCTTTTATGCCAATTGTGCAATTTTTCCAAACATGAGGATTACAATGAGATACAAGGTATCAAAGTCTCATGTCATGACTCTAAAAGTAAAATTTTTTGGCTAAAATGATTTAAAATGAAATTTTTTAGTCAATTTAGGATTATATTCAATGAAGAACATGTGGTCCCAAATTGAATTTTTAAAACTTTAAGAGCCCAAAATGAAAAATAAAATAAAAATAAAAATATGGACTATTTTTTCACATTTTTCTGACCACGAATACTATTTTTCCTGTTTTTCCGGCTATTTTTCTAATTAAAATAAATCCGAAAAATGTCAAAAATTATGAAAAATATTTTTGTTCAAAATTGGTTCCTAAGGTTAGGCCAAAATTTTCAAGATTGATTTTGTAATTTTATGAATTATTTTGGTATTTTTAATTAATTTTCTAAAATAAAATGATAAAAAATCAAATGTCAATATTGTGCAAGAATAAAGGAGAAGATAGTGTGTTCAAAAATAAAATTGTTTCCAGTTATTTTTAAAAAATGTTCCAAATGTGTTTTAAAAAGTATTTCAAAAACACGTAAGAAGTTTTTTTTTTATTTCTTGTTTATGCTTTAAAAATATTTCTTTTCTCAAAAATATTTCGGAACACTTTGGGAATACTTTTTTACCATACACGTTTCTTTTCCCAAAATATTTCAAAATATTTTAACATAAATACTTTCTTCCGAAGCGTTACTATATTCACTCTTAATTGTGTGCGATTTGAATTGGCATGGATGCATAACTTCGAGAAGATAGGGTTCATGCCTTACAAAGGGTGTTTGACACCAAAAATCGGCCTGCGTTTCAGTAAACAAAAACGCTTACGAGAGTGGCACGTTACTCGAAGGTCCAGAAAGTAACATGAATTACCTTGGACGTTTCTAATTTAAAGACCAACGAATTTTCTTTTAATGCATGCCCAACAAGAGAATCCAAGAAATTTTGGGAGCTGAGGCTCTTCCTATGAGGATAATGATACAAATAATTTCTCAATTTTAGTACAATATGTAATTTGGTTTCTCAACTTTTAATTTGCTTCAATGCGATTCCCGAATTTAAATCCAATGTGATAATGTTGTCATTCCGAACTTTTAATTTGTTCATTATGGTCTTTGAATCTTTATTAGTATATGTCCAAATTATTCATTGGATTTTAGCTCGAAATGAAGGATTATTTATGTCATTTTCTCTTTTTTCTAAATGCACCGGTAATTATGTCAAGGGATAATTTCAAATAAGAGACTAAAATGCCCTTATTACTTATTTTCTTAAATAAAGATTCAAGTGGACGTTGTTTTGAATAGCGTTTGTTCATTATTTTCTAAAATAAAAGTTTGAAGTTGATATTATTTTAAATAAATGCATTAAGTAGCTATATTAGGTTAAAAAAGAGCTTCTTCACTGGTAGAAATGTCAATATAGGTCATTGACCCATTTTTTAACTCATTTTTATTTATTTGTGTTATATATGGATTCAGCATATTTAAAAAAATGAGTCAAATATAGGTTTAGGCTTATAAAGTCTATCCAAATATAAATTTTATTTCAATCCATTTTTGACCCATTTTTTACTTGTGGCATGCTACTTCCCATTTTTTGACTTATTTTTTGCCTGCCCGATGCTGCCACCACCTCCGCCCACCGCCGCCACCACCTCCGCCCGCCGTCCCTGCCTTCGCCCGCCTTTGCCACCCGCCACCTCCACGGCTGACTTGGTTACAAGAGGCTGTAGCGGCAGCAGGTGCGAAAACAAAACAAAAATCCCGTCTCTGAATCTTCCCCGTCCACCACCACCATCTCTCTATTGCAAGACTGGTCACGCACACTCCCCCTCCGCCGCTGTACTTTCTCTCTCTCTCCCTAAAAGAATCTTCCCCGTCCTCGCCTGCCTTCCTCTCTCCTCTTCTTCTTCTTCTTCCTCGGACCACAAGACCTTCATTGTCCAAGTCCAGCACGACGCCAAGCCTTCCATCTTCCCCACCCACGCCCACTGGTACGACTCCACTCTCAGAAAAACAGAGCAGGTTTTTGGTCTTTTAGTTTTGGAACTGAACGTGGTAAACGACGATTGGGGCGAACGATGAGAGCGTTGGATAATGAAGGAGCTGTGAGATCTTTTTTCTCCTTGCGTCTCTCGTTTTTCTGTCACGTTTTGGTTCTCCCTTTTTGCCTTTCCTTTTGGGCGTTACCAGTAAAGAAATCCTGATTGAATGCTGCTTGAGACCTCAAATGGAGATGGTGGATCCTCAATAGTAAAGGTGTGCCCCCATCTGAGAGAGAGTGCCTCGATGATATGGGTTAATGCCTCACCGCCTTCCCGTATCTTCAGAAAACCAAATCCTTCTTTCTAGTTGTCTTGAACAAGAATAGAATAGGATTATCAAAAAAAAAAAGAATAGAATAGGAGCAAAAATGGGAGAGCGACTAAGCGAAAGGCCATCAGCAGTCACTGGGCGAAGCTGGGACAAACGGCGACACAGCGGGCTGAGACGACGATCTCGTGGCTGGTGGTCATGCGGCTGGAGGGCGGCGGCGGAGCCGCAGACGATGGGTAATAATAAAAAAAGTATTTTTATAAAAAAATAATCAATCTCATGGGAAGCATGCAATGATGTAAGGCGATCCGATGAGGTGAGTTCTCTGCATTCCGCCGCCGGTGTTCCACGACCGACTGCCGCTAGAGAAAATTGAAATAAAAAAAAAAGCAAAATAAAATAAAAAAATACCTTTTAGAAAAATTAAAAAGTATTTTTATTGCATGAAAGTATTTTTGTAATATCATTTTTTATTTTATTTACTAAGATTTTTATTGTTTAACTTGCTTTTCTTATTTTTCATTAATATATACATTTGAAGGGCCTAAAATAGGTTAAATGAGTTGTACAGGTTTTTCTTAGAATATTAATGTGTTTTGGTGATATGGATCAAAATGGGTCGGGTCGGGTATGGGTCGGTTGCGGGTTGGGTCGGGTATGAGTCACAAAATATGGGTCAAAACGAGTTAGATGGGTCAATATTGGTCGGATCGGATTTAACTCAATCAAACTCATCTATTTGACACATCTATTCACCGTTGATTTGGGCATTTTCGTCATTTATTTTTTGACTTTTTTAAATTTTTAACTTAATTTAAATAAAAATTAGATTAAAATTATGTTTTGGCAAAAACGTCTTTGACCGGCCGATGAGATCATACTCTTATTTGAAATAATCATGATCATTTCAAGCTCTCGTTTAAGATGATTTCATCACTTTGGCCTCTTATACGAAAAATGTCCATTTCAAACTCTTACATAAAATTGATCAAAAAAAAAAAAAAAAACTCCTATATTAAAATAAAAAAAAAGGACATTTCGAGCGGTTATTTGAAATTTTCCATTACGTCAATTACCAAAATGGAAAAGAGCGAGTGGCTTTTGCCTGCTCGGCCCGGTGTAGATAGGAGGCCAGCCAGCACGTGCACCACAACCGAGACGTGGCCTTCAACCCACTGTCAACCGCTGGTTGTCGTCGAACAATTTTTTTGTATGGTCCGAAACAAATGGCTGCGAGCTCATGCGCGAGGATAGGAGCCACCGTCGGGATCGCGACCGCGCCGACTCACCGAGTCACCCCCCTACCTCCACCGCGACCACCACCGCCATGACTCCTCCCATAGCCGCCTCTCTCCCTCACCGTCACTCCTTCCTCTACTTCAGTAGCTGGTCCGCTCGCCGCCCTTCCCTCCGCCTCGACTCCCCACGCTCGCGCTCTCTCCTCCCTCTCCGGGTCAGAGCTTCTTCCGACGACTCGCCTCCGTCCAGTTCCTCAGGTCGATGCTCCCGATTTTCGTATCCGATTGCGCGCTTCGTGATTGTAGGTAGTTTGTTTCATGAGAGTGTTGCGTCAGCGATGAGTACAATGTGGTTGTGGTCGCCGGATTGCCCCCTGCTGAAGCATTGGGACAATTTGTGTTGACTTTGGATAGCTCCGACAGCGTGAAAACGTGCCTTCGATCGCCTTTTAAGTTCTCGTGTCCATTTCACGTGTCGAGTTAGGCTCAATCAAATGGGGGCATACGTCTTGTATCGATGTCTTATCTAGTATGTGTTGCGGATGTTATGTGCTGGCTGAATGCATTGTGAGTCTGTGACTGCTAATAGCTCTTCGCTTTGTGGATGAAGAACGTGTGTTGCATTTAGTTGCTTCTGCTGTCTAAGGATTTGGAAAGTAGGATTTGTTCTCTCCTGCCTGAGTTCGGTATTGATTTTACAGGTTGATTTAGACTGCCTGAATGGGTAAGCATTTGATACGGGAATTTCATCTTAACCATTTTCTTAGCTCTTTATAATCCTAAAAATCATCTGTGCAGCGTTTCACCGGTTTATCTTCTGTTTTTTTTTCTGGATATCAATGCAAAAGAAACGAGATAGATGACAGTCTTAATTGATATTTTCCCCCTTTCTTGGTTTTGCAGCCGGAGGAGTGGAGAATGTGGTGATCATTGGTTCAGGTCCTGCTGGATACACAGCAGCGATATATGCTGCTCGTGCCAATTTGAAACCGGTAGTTTTTGAGGGGTTTCAAGTTGGTGGTGTACCAGGAGGACAGTTGATGACCACCACTGAAGTGGAGAATTTTCCCGGTTTCCCTGATGGAATCACTGGTCCAGATTTGATGGACAGGTAAAGATATATGTGGGACACATCTTGCCTCTCTTGCGTGTCATCATGTATTTGGCAACGCGTTTACTCTTCTCTCAACTTATGTGATGGTGCTGATGAGAATCTGGCGTGGCATGGTCCTGTTATTAGGATGAGGCGGCAGGCTGAGCGTTGGGGAGCAGAGTTACATCAAGAAGATGTAGAATTTCTTGATGTGAAGAATAGCCCTTTTACTGTCCGAAGTGGTGAACGTGAGGTGATTTATTGACAATTGTTTATTGGAAATACTAACTTGAAAGGAATGTTTTTGAAATGCAACTGATTGATCATGCTAGTTTAATGCCTTAGAAATAGGTTCTTTGCTAATATATGAGCGAACTCTCTCTCTGAAATAATGTATCCTTCATGGCTAACTTTTCCGTATAACACAAGCATAAGATTTGAGCAGAACTAGTGTACCAAATCTCAACCATTAGCATATACTACAGAAGAATTTTCAGCATTGGAATCACATGCATATTATTGCCACTGTAAAGCAAGAAGTTGCAGGATATTCCTTGATAATCAAATAATCTGGTGATTGATATTCTCAGTCTTCTATTGTAATGTCATATGTGTCATCTTTTACTGGAAAGGGAAAAGAAGTGACATAGCCAGCTAGCGTTGTTAATGTCCCATGATTTTGTTCTTGCTTATTCATAGTTGGCTTGACAGATGCTAAAAATTGCACATATGAATGGCTAAAAAGATTTTGCATTGTGGTTGTATTCCAGGTTAAGTGCTATAGTCTCATATATGCTACAGGAGCTACAGCGAAAAGACTTAGGATACCCCGTGAAGACGAATTCTGGAGTAGGGGAATAAGTGCTTGTGCTATCTGTGACGGTGCATCACCACTCTTTAAGGGGCAAGTGCTCGCTGTGGTTGGAGGGGGAGATACAGCTACAGAGGAAGCACTGTACCTCACTAAATATGCTCGTCATGTTCACTTGCTTGTCCGTAGGGACCACCTTAGAGCATCCAAAGCAATGCAAGATCGGTGAGACTGTCTATTATTTCATGTTCATATCACAGAACTATTTATTTTAGTGAGCTTCAATTGCCCAAGTAGGTTGGAATATGTTGCTGACATAGTTGAACATATTTAATATGTCATCTCTCTTGTAGTCAGTGATTTGTCATAACTTATATTCTTCAGCATTGTGGTCCCTTCTGGATCATTCTTGACAAGGCATTGCTGCTTTCTTCTTTGCTTGAAAAAAGTTGTCTTGCATCTCCTTTTAACGTAGTTTTACCTAATTCATGAACGTTTATGCTCTGAACTTCTAATAGCTGGGTCACTAGATTTTCCAGTCGTAAGCTTTCCATAGTTGGTCCTTTCAGATTAGATTGTGGAGATTGAAATGAATGAGACCTCCTCCTGACAGATCCTTAAAATGACAAATTCAACATCTTTTCATCGTTGGTCAATTCAGATTAAATTGTGAGGATTGAAAAGAGACCTCCTCCTGACAGACCCTTAAAATCTCAAATTCAACATGCAAATGCTTTTGTATGGTGCCCCTCCTGAAAAGTTCTTGGTGAACTTACTAGATGTATGGTCAAGAGTTGTCCTGCATTCAAGAGGCTTTCTGTTCTGGGTGGGTTAGTGTGTTTCCTTTTATAAATTCCTCTTTTTATTAGAAAATGGAGCTGGTGCTGGCAGTGAAGCGAAAATCCCTCCTTTCTTAGTTATGTGCATGTCGGATTGCTGAATCAAACTGACGACTGGCTCCTCTGTTCTCGTATGCATCCTCCACTTTCACAGTAACTAATTAGCTCCCTGCTTGATGCCGCAAACAAAAAGAAATAAAGCTTTATCAATTGATGGGGAAATAGAAATTTCTCAAAATTTTATTTTGGTCCTCAAGTTGCGAGGTGACAGCTTGTGAATAAACTGATGAAGTTAGCTAGAACATAAATGTTGACTATTTAAGTTTTTGAAAGCATGATTAAAGTAATTTCAGTACAATCATTATCTTAAGAGATCTAATTTTAGGAGATAATGGTTTGTATGTTATATTCTTGTTTGGTTGTTGTAGAGCAATTGATATGATATGATAGAGTGTTCAAGGCGATGTAATGTCATATGAAAGTCTCCTTGAGAATTGATATCTCAAATTAAAATTGAATCATATCAGTGTCAGAACTCCAAAACAGCATTCTATTGAAGAAGAACCAAGAACCCAATCGAAGGCCAAATAGCAAATCCATCCACTTATTGCTTTCATATATCAATTTTTATTTTTACAGAGAATCAACTAGCAAAAAACACAAGAACCTAAGCATAAGTTCAAGCTCTCCTTAGTCATAATTGTAAAAAAATAGTAATTATTCTTTGTAACAATATTTGGCATATGGTCGAAGCACAATACTAGAATACCAATTTATTATTGTTAAGATTGGTTTGTTGAGGAGTACAAATTCAAAGAAAAGGAAACATAGTGGAGAAATAAAAAATAAAATGTGGCAAAACACTAAGTCGAGTGGAAATGTAGTCCTAGGTATTAAGAGAAACTCACCAAATCACCTAGGTTGAAATGAAGTTATTCGTATATATGCTTGAAAAAATAATTAGACTTGGATGACAAGTTACATGTGATGAAGAGTTAGCGTTCTCATGACACCTTTGCAATATAACAATTTGTTTGTCCTTTAAGTTCTAAATTAATTCGTCATTCAATTTCGTAAGTGCGAATTATTCAGATGCATGGTATTGAATTTTTATTTTGTATCAAAACCTCAAAATTTTAAAAGGTTAACAATTATCAATATCTAAAGTCACTTCAAAGACTTTTTACAATATTTCAATATTTTCATGTACTTTTCCATGTAAGTAAGTATTTTCTGGTTTTTTACTAAGCGAAGCCAAGCATACAAATTATTTTATGCAATAAACTTAAAAAAGCATACTTAAAGAGAATGAATGGAACAAATTGAAATAACTTTAAAGAACTTCTTCTAGAAAAAAATTATTATTGAGAAAAAGATAAGCGAACAGTTTAAAATGAAGATGAAAATCAATATATAGATATGAACAGAAGAAGTAACTTGCAATTTTGTTGATAAAAGTAATTAAATTATTATTCCAAATAAAAAATAAACAAAAAGGAAGGACTGGGTGAATTGTGAATATATAAAGAAGAAAATAATGAAAGCAGGGCTTGAGTGATTGACACATTTCCACCTCAAAACTGTCCTTTCATCTATTTTAATAGAGTATAGATATCAGCTGCTGGTGTTCAACTGAACTGTGGGTACGGATCACAGATCTGTATACTGAAAAAAATTAACTAACATCGTACTTCTTGGCCTGCTAAAGTATGAGAGAATTGACCACTTTCCTTGCTATATAAAACGTACATTTTGATACTCAATTACTTGTAAGGATCTCAATCACTTGTTAAGTGTATATTATGTTTCTAGGAATAGTTGTCTGCTTACGCAAAGTTATTATAAATTTGCAGCATCAGCTTGTATGCTGCTAATGAAAATTCTGGTTACCATAACACAACTTAGCATATCGTGTTGTAGACTTAGAATATTAGGCAAATCACCTAGATACTGAATCTGGAAGGTACTACAAAGGTTTTTGGGCAAGCTTCTCCTTAGATTTGCTGTATTAGTGTTGGGAAGTTTACCGTACTAATGAACCATCTGTATGTTGAGTTTCAACTTCCTGAAATGTTTGTTTAACAGGTTGATTATCGCGAATGTTTCAGAGTGTACAATAATCCGAATATTACCTTGCACTTCAACACGGAGGTCGCCGATGTTGAGAGCAATTCAAAAGGTCAAATGTCTGGCCTTTTACTTAAAAGAGTCGACACAAGGGAAGAGTCCATGCTCGAGGTAAAGGGTTTATTCTACGGTATAGGCCATTCTCCAAACAGTCAGTTGTTGGAAGGGCAGGTTGAACTTGATCATTCAGGTTACGTGTTGGTTGAAGAGGGTTCTGCAAAGACTTCTGTAGAAGGTGTATTTGCTGCTGGAGATGTACAGGTAATAAAGTCAAGATTTATTTGTGCTTCAGTATTGTTCTACTCTAGAGTCTTTCGAGCATTGTCAAAGAATATATCAAGCTTTCTCATACTTGCCCTGCTCCTATTCTGCCGCTTTCTTAAGCATAGGAGCATTCTTACTGAGGATCCTATGTGTCCACCTGTTTTTTGGGGAATCCAGTGACTCAGTTCAGCTTGCACATAAACTGATATAAAACACAAGAGCTCATGACTGATTTAACATGTCTTTTTCTTTGCTTATTGATGAGTTTATTAGGGACTCTCTTTAAAGTTTTAAGTAGTTTTTTTCCCAAGAATGTAGAATGGTTGATGTGCTGCTTTTAATGATAACCGATCTTCTTCACTAGCCGATCTCTTCTTTGCAAATGTTGAAATATTTGGATGATGATCCTATCATATCTAGTATCTATATCTACTAAAGTAATATTGTAATTTTCAATGCTCATGACTAAAAATTAATATTCTGACAGATTATTTATTCACATAACTGAACCTTGGCTGATAGAACACGACATGATTCAGCATGCCAGGCGCAGCTATTATGTTTATCAAGATCCAATAGTGAGACTATTCTAGCATACTATATATTGGAACATGGTTTTTCATTAGGCAGTCCCTAGGTTTTTGTGATTCGGCTCTATACGCTATGGTGATTCAATTGGCCTACTCAATCAAGTTTTTGGGGTTTGGTGCATTGCTGGCATCATCACAAATTCCTAAGCTTTGCCAGTAACTACGTCCCAGAGGTTGCGATATGTGAATTAATTGCATTCTCTTGTTGCACTCATAATGCTATAGTATCTTTACAAATAATCATATGACCTTGTAGATTCCTAATAATTGTTATTTTGTGCCTATTTAACAGGACCATGAATGGAGGCAAGCTGTAACTGCTGCTAGCTCAGGATGTATTGCTGCTTTGTCGGTGGAAAGATATCTTGCAAGCAATAATCTGCTTGTTGAGTTTCATCAGGTATTTGAACTTTTGAAGAAATTTCGTTGCAGCTCCTCTATTGTCTTTTAGAGAAATTTATCAAACTAATCTGCCATGATTGATATGGCTCTATTGAGAAAGCTACAAAATACAGTAGAAGTTATTTTCTTTTTTCTTCAGAAAGCATAACAAGAGAAGGAAAGTCTATAGCTATTTGCACTTGCGTTGTATTTTAAATGTGCATTTAAGATGTTGTGCGGTGTTTGACACATTTCCTGTAACTTAGATTTGCTATTAGTTGCTCTATATGTGTCTTTTACATCTTCAGTGGCCTAGATGTGCTTTCAGTAACTTGGCCGGGTAAATGATCTTCTGATAAAATTGCTCTTTTAGATTTTCAGAAGCCCCACCGTTAGCTGGTCTGAAACACTTTGTTGTTGTATGTAGTTTACTTTTTTGAGCTGTGTTGGAATTCTTTGCTGTTCTGGACCCATGAATGAAGGGAGAACTCTTAATTGTCCAAAATTAATGACGTCCTCTTGATGCAAACTTTTTGGCAGCCTCATACTGAAGAAGTTAAAAAAGAAATCACAGATAGAGATGTGCATGAGGGATTTGACATCACACGGACCAAGCACCGGGGGCAGGTGTGCTTTTGTGCGGATGCAAAAATTAGCACGTGATGATTAATAATTCCTTGTTGGAAATTCTAAAGTTCTGGCCTTCAGTTTTTTCTTAACTTGTATTTTCATTTTCCCTAATTCAGTATGCTCTGCGGAAGTTGTACCATGAAAGCCCTCGGCTTGTGTGTGTACTATATACAGCACCGACATGTGGTCCCTGTCGGACTTTGAAGCCTATTCTTGGCAAGGTACTTTATGGTGCTCCCTTCAATTCAAATTCCATGGCATTTCATAAATGTACTATGCCTGCACTGTTTGCTTTCCTCTTCCTCTGGCTTCTGCATCTCAAATTTGGAATTATACTTTGGATATGACAACTCTGCATGAGACTTATAATTTCTTTCTGAGAACTTCCATTAAAATAAAAGAAGTTGATGAATTGTGGACTACAAAGATCTAGTAGCTCAGAGAAATCAGAATGGGTCTTCAGGCGATGGCTGCTTTATCGATGACCACCTAAGGTTTGAGTGTGATATGAAAAGCTTCGTTTGAGTCATTCTCAACATTTGCATTAATCTCACTCTCGGGTGCCGAGTAGTAAAATTGTGTGCTGGTGCTAATGCGACATAATTCCTGTGGGATGCACATGAGATTTCGAGCTATATTGATTTTTTTGTCTCTGCATTTAATGGGCCTCATATATTTTGCAAATATCTGATTGTGATCACCTGTTTGGCTAACTATGTCGCTTTACTTGTTTCCTTCTAACAGGTGATAGATGAATTTGATGAAAATGTACATTTTGTTGAAATTGATATCGAAGAAGATCCGGAAATAGCAGAAGCAGCCGGAATTATGGGCACACCGTGCGTGCAGTTTTTCAAGAACAAGGAGATGATCAGGTTAGATTATCTAGTGCTCTCACTCCATACTTCTTTGTTTGCCTCTGCATCCAGGATTCATATCTTTATTATAACTGAGCTAGTTTTTTTACTTGTTCTGCATGTTTGGGAGATATTTTTTAGATGTTGGTTTGAGATCAGACAAAGTACTCCTGTCTTGTGTGCTGTACTTAGACAATTCTCCCTATCCGGAGAGTTCTTTCTGTTCAGGAATAGCCATTTGGCAAATTTACCGTCTCTGTTATTGACATAGCGAGTGAGCTCTAATTGCTGGCGCAAATTATTCTATGCTGGTGATACAGGATTGTCCCAGGAGTCAAAACGAAGAAAGAGTACAGAGAATTTATTGAGGCAAATAAATGAGAACGTTTCCCGTACCTGTCTAGTTGTTGCCAATGTCTGTCAATTCAGTTTTGTTCTATCCTAGCTAGCCGGTCGAATAATGCCCATTCTGTTTCTCAATGAGATCTTTCTATTCATCAATCCCAATGGATTATACTTGTACCAAGTTCCAAAAGAAATTTAGAGAATTTTAACATTTGATTGAATCATTGAAAATCCCATGTAAGTTTTGACAGATGTATAGAGGGAAAAGTGGATATCTCTCTCTAATCATTCTTGTTGCACCCTCCGTACATGCGTGGTTGGTTAACTCAAATTTTTGTGCAAATGTTGCATTGAGATAACATGGAGAAGCAAGCCCATAGCTATTCAGAAAAGTTAGTTCACGCGTAGAGATAATAAACCTTTCTTTCAATTGCATATGTTGAGATTTGGACTGGTTACATTTCATGTATCTATTGTACAAGATACTTTATTCTAAGGCAGAGTCCTTCTGTGATTCATCCTTACTTAGTAGACTAATGAAGTTAGCGAGCCCTTTGGGTCGGTCCTTCGGTCTGTGCAAATCCTTTGACAGGGACTGAGCTCATGAGTCGCAAACTCCGCTTCTTGAGAGGCAAAGTGATAACACCCTTTTAGCAGAATGGCAGCTCACTCAGGTTTTACTGAAGTCAATTTGAAGTTGATATGAACTTTTTGACAGTTCATTATCTGTTTTACCTTTATTTTGTTTGCTATTAGGAATAATCGAGCCGAGTCTAGTCAATAAGTTCAATGCTCGAGCATGACTCGGTGCAGAAAAGGTCAAAATTTTTGTACTGAACTTGATTCGATACGAGGTATTAGGCTTGAAGGACAGTTCCCCAAAGTCCATGATAATTGTTATTTGTGTTGGCACACTAGTTATTTATATACCGCAGAAAACAACCGGGAAGAAGCGTGTCCCGGATTGAGAAATAAATTTCTATATCTGTGCTCTAAATGGGATGCAAAAATGAGGATCGGCGATATGCATGCAACACTCGACGTGGTTTCGCATGCGAATCGCTCAAATCTAGTATTGAGAAGCTCAAACTCGACTCCTTTTTGGAGGTCGAGCTACCGGAACTTGATTAAGAACCCCCTCAAGTTCGATGTTCCGATAAATGGAGCTCAATAGTTTCAATTTAGTACGTTTGACTAACTTAATTTCCATTAGCGGCCACATCTATCCTCCCAGTTGTTGACACATGCCGCACATTTTCTGTCCAATTGTCAACACTGAAAGAAGAGTATCTCAGCAAAACTTTTATCTCCTCCAAGATCATTGCATCGCCAACGTGCCTCTCTCTTCCTGTAATGCACCTTTCCTTAGTCGTCAACCATATTCTCAAAATGGTGATTTTAAAAATGCATGCCATCTTGGTTAGAGGAAGTCCTCTTCATCGGCAATCGGCATATCCAGGGGCTAGCAGGCGCCATCGCCTGCTTAATCGCTTAATGCCGAGGGTAACTTTCAGGAAATATGAACCGTAATCCTTTAGATTCGACATAAAATTTCAGATGTCGGGTCGGCCTAGTTTGAGCATCGCAAAACCTTTTCTATTTCGTTTCCCTTTTCTAAATTATTGAATTCAGCACTACTTCACAACTTACCTTTTTTCTCCAATCTTTCTCTCTGATCTTTATATGTCAAATGAGATGACAATGGCATCCTTGGATCTTGTCGCTAATTCTTCGCTAGCTGTTTCGGTGTTCAATGTGCACGTCCCACATGGGTGACGCACCCATGTCTTTGCATACGAGATCTGTTGCAGATATACATGCCCCTTGATCTTGTCGTCGACTGCTGTTCCTTGGTGCAAACTGAGCCACATCAACTTGTTTTCTCTTGTTTTGCACTCAGATTCATTCACATAGAGAGAGAGAGAGAGAGAGAGAGAGAGAGAGAATTCTGTACGAGTATTTTGACAGATCATTGTACGACGATCTCTAGGTGACGTGCCATGATCTTCGTTCGATAAATATATTCCAAGAAAGAATTTATGTCTCGATACAACCTTCAACATGTGATTAATCTCCGTATGCATGTGTTTCAAGAGTCAAAAGAAAGGGGGTTGCTCCGGATTGCCCGGCGTATGATTTGCTTGATCTAGTAGAATAAGTTTGGGCGAGATTTGCTCGGTATGATATCGTGGTTTATGGATCTAATCAAGGTGGAGGATTGCTGCCAATTCTATCCATGCTCTTTTTATTTCCTTTTCCTTTTTGCTTATGCTAGATCCCGGTCATGAACGAATTCAGAACAAGTAAGTTGGGGAGCCAAATGGGTAGTTGATGAGTAGACAAATTATTCAGTGAATATACCGTATTGATTAGTAGGTAATTTTGGTTAGTGAATGTACGCTAGAGATTTCTCTTTTCTATGATTAAAATCTATGCTTGACAGTCTTTCAACTCTTGATTTTTCACGACTATAAGCACAAGATTCACAATGAGATTCTTTTCTTGAATAGAATTCTTTCCTGAAGTCTCTCTCACAAGAGTCAATAGGTGCAAAATTTTAATGGATACTTAACATTAGCAAAGTTACATCTAATAGTAAATAGAATAAACCCATAGGCATATATATATATATGTCATCTCTCATTTTGAAAATATTCAATTGGTTTGCATTGCGAACCAATGGCGTGCCACACCATAGATGGTGTTCAATATGTCCTTAGGCACTGCCATATAGTCTTTCACCACAAAGTTATAGGTGGAACTCGACCTTGGTTCTGTAAAAGCAACTCACATGCAAAATGAGCCACTTCAAATATGTTCATTGCTCAGGCACAATTCTAATGTTTGTACAACAGTATCCAAAACATATAAAGGGCTTCCTTGGTGCCTAGATCCCACCTTAGGGTTTTCACAAGATAGCTTCATCTTTAATTTCAATGTTTCTTTGAGATTTTTTTATTTTTTACCCTACCACAAATGATTCCGCTATTTCCAGAGCGCAGATTTAGCTTTCGACCCATGGCACTAATCGAGAGCATCCGTAGTGCTTAAGGGTGTCGTTATTGACTCAAATGACAGACCTTGCTGTATGTTATTTTTCAAGTCCGAAAAAATCTATTGCTTAAACTCAATTTGTTTACTCGAAAATAGATGCTCTGCAAAATATTTGTTTGGAAATTATCTCTTATATCGTTTAAAGTGACGAACGAATGAACGAAAATATTTTCATGGTTCATGAAAATAGACATGAACTGTCGTCGATCCAATTACTTTAAGCGACACAACAGTCATTTTTTTTAAAAAATATTTATAAAAATTATTCGTTTTTGAGAAACAAGACGGACCTCGGGTATCTCGATGCTTTCTCCACAAATAGCGGGAGTGAACAACGACGTGTCCGAAAAGGATTTTCACCCTATAGTCATAGGGGAAAGATGCTCCTCTTCATTTAGGACATAAAGTTGAGGAGCTAGACGGGCCCCACCATCTTTTTTTTTTCAACGAGCGTCATTTCATCCGGACGGTGGGGACGCGCCCACCCGAATGGCGCCTCCCCCACTTCCTCAAGAACACTCTCCATTTTCTTCTCCCTCGATCGAGTGGTTTTCCTTTTTCCTTCGTACTTTTTTTAGAATTCCTTCTCAAATCATTATCCCACGAGGAGGGGAAACTTGTCCCTCGATCGATCGATTGTGTTATTTGATTTAAGAGGTGTAATTCTTGCCCATGCAAACTTATTTTGCGAATCGGAACGTTCAAACTTGTCATCAAAGAACTTCTCTTTCCAAAGAAAAATTGATGGGATATCCAACCATTTTTTATTTAAAAATAATTAATTGTTAAATTTTTAAAGGACTTATTTGGGCTAAGTCTTATTTATTTAATAATTATCTTTCTCCTTTGTGTTTTGAGCGACTAATTAAAATCGTGGATTTCTAGCTATCGCATTCTTTCGAAGAACCCATGCGATAAAAGCGCACATTATTATCTAAAGGGAGTTCTTTGCACGACAAGATTGTCGGTTATTTTCGACCGCACGATCTTCCAATTAGTGAATCTTTGGTATGTGAATCTACGATTGAGATTGTCTTATCACTTATCATGAAAATATTTTCCTTATATAAGTATTGCAAAATTTTCCAAAAGAGACTAATTTTGAGGGTGGAATTGTGGCGTTGAGTTTCTCGACCTTTTGTCTTATCGACATATTAAAAATTCAATAGGAAACTCGCATCTTGACTATGTTTCACTTGCAAGAGTCTATTTCTCGCTTCCGTTCTTTTCTGGTTTTAATAGAAATAGGAAAGAAAGACATGTAGACAAATTTGAGTTTATGACTATACATTTTAGGAAATGCCTCATACATACCGATGTTGTCTTCGTGTACGTATGTGTACGCGAAACATGTATTTCTACGAGTAGTGAGCAGTGACCTTGTTAATCATAAGGTTGTCCTTTTGACCTCGCATGTGGCCGACTGGTCAATTCTAAACTTTAAAATAGCTTGAAAACTCATTGTCTTTTTCCTGCCTTAGTCAGAGTTATATGTTGATTAGCCACGAAAAAAAAAAAAAAAGGCAGCAGAAGTCAAATTTTGCAAATTATATATGCTTCAGCTTGACTTAGAGCATGCTTAATCCTCTATTTCTTCATTTTTTTTTTATGTTTCTCCTCTCTTTTTTATTATTATATAAAAAGTTTATGTTCCTTCTATGACGAGAGCGATAGCATGCGCGCAAAGAATTAAATTTAGAGAGCGATGATGATAGGGAGGCGACGATGATCCCACGCTGATAAAGATGTCTCTTTCAACAACATTAACATTAACACTCACCTCCATCAATCGACTAACTAATTAATTAATCGAAAACAACAGCTCACCGAGAAATATGAAATTATCTTTTTCTTATCTTTGCCTGCATGCATGTGTAAAGAAAGGTGAAAAAAAAAAAACAAACAAGAACAACAAAGTATACAACACAAATACGTCTAAAAACATCATTAACAACAGCATCGAAAGCAACTAGGAAAACCCAAAAAAAAAAAAAACACATGGGGTTTGGGTCATGCACGCTAAAAAACTACTACAGATTCTGTTGGATTACATCGTGATATGTATAATGTATTACTGACCGTCTTTCTTCTTCTTCTTCTTCTTCTCTTCTTCGTCCCACACCAACATTTTTGAAAAATGACTGATTGACGACGAGAACTTCAACTCCGCTACAGCTGACGGCTCGGATCATTACATGGCCGCTCTCGACCGGAGGGATTTGAGAGACTGAGCTCGCTTCACGTCGCTTTCTCTCCCTATCTCCTCTGTTCTGTTTCATATTCTCAACAGGAAGATGCTGAGCTCGGGGCCCCCGTTGCCGTCCGGGTTCAGCATGTAGAACGCCTCGGAGTCGCGGCTCCCGACGACGCGCTCGAACCTCGCCCTCATGTACAGCAGCTCCCCGTCCCCGCCGCCGGGCTTCCGGCCGTCGTCCGCCAGCACCGGGATCACCCCGGCCCCGACCGACATGGTCCGCACCGTCCTCAGGACGTGCAGGTCGGACTCCGTGCACGCGCGGGACGCGGCGTACCCGCACTTGCGCCCGTTGCAGTACATGGTCCAGGCAGGCTCCTGGAATAGCCTCGGCGGGCGGTCGGTGGAGGCGATCTTTTCGCACTCGAGGGCGATGCGGACGAGGCCGGAGGACATCTCCTTGACGAGGGCGGAGGTGGAGATGGCGAGCTCGAGGAGGAGGACGGGGTCGGACTGGGGGCCGTCCTGGACCGCAAAGGACACGTGACCGCGGCGGTTGCCGAAGAGGGTGCCGGTGACTTTGCGGCCGAGGGAGGAGGAGGAGGAGGAGGAGAGGGAGAGATGGCGGGGGAAGGAGAGGAAGCGGCAGGCGGTGGCTGGGGCGGGGATGATGTTTTGGAGCTGGAAGGAGGAGATAAGGCTGAGGAAGGAGCGGAGGAGGGAGGAGATTCTGACGAAGCGATGATGGGTTGCTGCCGATGATCTGGAGGAGGATTTGCGGAGGAGGAGCTTGTTGTCGGAGGCGGCGGAGGGGGCCATGTCTTCATGGTGGGAGAGAGAAGGCGGCGGCGGCGGCGGTGATGGTGAGGTACGCGGTCGAGGGAAGGTGGAGGAAGGAGTGATTCTTCTGGCGCTTCTGTAGCTGCCGGTGGTGGTGGTGGTGGTGGTGGTTCTCTGGAGAGCGAGCTCCTGTGATCTCATACTGCGAGCGAGTAGAGAGAGAGAGAGAGAGAAGATGAAAGGACAATTCGACGAAATGGAGAGAAAGTGGAGAAAGCTTTTCGTTCAGCTTTGAAGCTTCCAACGGAGGGATGAGAGGGAAGGCCGACAATTATGATGATGGTGTTGGGGGAGAGGTGGGGGAATTTATATATAAAGGGGAGACTCTGGATGCTTTGTGGGTTCGTGTGTTCATTATGATAATCATCATTTGCTTGTGCATGCTCACCCATTTCATCGATTCATTTCTATTTTGTTTTTGTTTTATTACCCGATGTTATTACATCTACCTTAAAAAAAAAATGTTTACCATTGTTAATGATAAGCCAACAGTGTTCTGTGCTTTCCCCCTTCAAGAGCAGATTGGCCAATGTAAATATTATGTTGAATAGAGAACCTCTAAATCTAGAGGAAAATGTTAGGCGAGACACCCTTGCCAAATTTGCAATAAGATGGTCCATTGGAAGCGCCATGCATGTCGAGAGAGCCCCGCCCGTTAGAAATTTCGAAAGCCCCTCTCTTGTCTCTCTCCCCGTTTACTATCTTTGTTACTGAGAAAAGCTATCTCCTAAACCTAATCTTTCAATAGTGAGCATGTCACATCACATTTTTCGAACGATCTGAATTGGTTTTTCCTTTGCCTTCGTTCTCCACTCTGCCCCTCCTCCTATGCTTATGGGCGTGTTATGTGTTCGCGTGCGGGTCATTGATCAAGCAACCGAATCGAAGGTCCTTAATCGACTTGATCATGAGTTTGGCGGTTCGATGGCCCTCTTGAAGAGCATCTTGGACGTGAAGCGACTAAGATGAATTGACTATGTAATTCACCAATCATTTGATAGAAAAATATTTAACAATAATGAGAAATTCACTATGATGAAATATGTCAGTCAAAACCGAGATGGAAATATCGAAAAGAAAAGAGGGACTCCAAGACACTCGAGCGAAATGGGTAATTGCTCGATTCGGATGCGACATACCCCGAATTCAAACAGAATATCTTCCACGCAAAGTGATTTGGGGAATCTCTCTCGACACCCCCGAAGATTGAGCCGTATTGAATACACATGGACGAGACAGTGTGTACACTTATGGAGATTGATCGAGCTTGAAATTTTGAATACGACATTATGTCCTCATGTGCCCACTACGATACATCGAAATCGCAATCTTTGCGATCAATTTCATCATGCAATAAAAACCGGGCCGGTTCGGATTCAAGCCAATACAACGGCTACGATTTTGATAGCCGATCTTTGTCCATGTTGATCACGTTATTTTTCTTCTCTTGGAGGGCAAATAACATTGTTTTTGGGGAACGCGTCATGTTGACCGTCGGGATTAGAATCGCCACACAAAGACACCCAACGGCCCTCGGAAGTGGTAGGAACATGATGAAGACGTAAAGCATAAACTATACATATCATTGTTCCCACGCTCGTAAATATAAAAAGAAACCCTAATGAAGCCGTCTTCAACCTCACCTCTCTCTCTCTCTCTCTCTCGGTGCAAGAACAGTTGTAAATAAGCTTTGCCTTCATTACCAGGACATCTATGGGCAATTTTAGGGTTTTATATGGGTTGGGGAATTGGCCCCTTTTACCAACTGGAATGGCCTTTTCTCTCCCATCATATGGAATGGCTCATCATGTCACCTTTATGTCATATACATTTATGAAAGGGAGCTGCTGACGACGATTTGACAAGATTGTCGGTTATTTTTTATCACACGATCTTTCAATTGATAAATACTTTATGCAAAACACGTGGTGATGGTGTGTGGATTTACGGTTGAGATTGTGCCGTTTTCGACAATACTTGTCGTGAAAGCATTTCCCTATATGAAATTAACATGATAGTTGTCCAATTAATTGAACATCCCAAATTTGATAATTCTTATGCGCGTTTTGCTTGCTTGGTCCTCGTTAAAACTCCAATTAAGAAAACCAAAAAGGAAAAGAAAAAAGACCACCAAAATTTCCCACTATGTCAATTGTGACATGTTTACCATGAACTTTTTCTTGTGATACAAAAAACCCAAAATTTGTGGATGACTAATTCAACCAAAACAATGTCGTTTTTACTTTACTTAAACCGTGCGGGCTCCATGTCAACACTTGTTTGCTTTCTAGCGTCCATATAGCATGATTTTCAAATAGTGCTCATTGACGGAGGATAAACGTGTCACATAGACAAGTTTGAAATTTTTATGGTGTCACAGAAAAAAAAAAAAAAGACTAAGGTCAATGGGTCGCGATAAACATAGTCTAGAGTTTTCGGTGCCTTTTGCTATAAAAAAAAACAAAAAAGAAAGAAGAATAAATTTGTCCAACCATAGTCTTATTTTAAGGTTGGAGAGTTTTCTTAAAATCTTCTTATTTTAGGCATGCTTAATCTCATGATACGGTTTAAGGAAGAGTGCCGATAACCCTATGCTTACGGTTCGATGCGAAAATGGATAATATGTGTGGTGTTTGTACTTCGTACGCGGCCCGTTTCAAAAGAAACAAGCTCGAGCTAATTAAATAATAAACCCTAACCAATTATCATAATCGGTCGATATCATTAACGTAGGTCCAATGGAGTGATGAGATAAAGTTAAATTAATCTGATTTATAAAAAATAAAATAAAAATTGGACGGTTCCAACAGAGGAATACCAAATGCCTCATGACCCAATGGGATTGGTGGCCTAACAAAATTTTGGAGGGCTCGAATTAAAATCTCAGGGTCGTGCCACGTGGGCAAGGGCATTACCAGTGGAGGACGTGGTTGTCCTTTTCATGCATGTGGTCGTCTTCATATGTACGTGATTCAGCATCGAAGCTGTGTCATGAATAGTTGGGGGATACGATTATTTACGTTTGGATTGTTTCGGAGCTTGATTAGTTTTAAATGGGGGATGGCCTGTGGTCCTTAATGTCTTGGGAGGCATAAAATAAGATTCGGTCCATGGGAATACGAAATCTGTCTATGTTATCTAGATGTCTAGATCGAATCAATGATTGATAGTTAGGAGGGAAAATTACCAAAACCAAAGTCATAATCCTTTTGCAATTTGTCAATTCAATCATAGCTTTTTTGCATTTGCCAATTCAATCCTTCCAACCAATTTTAGCAGAAATTCAATAGTGTGGCCAATTTAATATTATTTTAATATATTTTAAATTTATTTCTTATTTTCTTTGCCTTTTTTTTTTCTTCTTCTTCTTCCTCCTGTAGTTGATCGCCGCCACATCAATGCGCCGGCTAAGCCAAGTCGGCGGTTTCGGCCAAAATTGATTGGAAGGACTGAACGCGCACGAATACAAAAGTTTTAGAACTAAATTGGCATAATTATAATATGTTTAAGATTTTTTTGGGTAATTTTTTCATAATTAGGGAAACAATAATACTACCCTTATGATGTATGTACCGCATTCGGGAGATCGTGTCGTCAAAGATGATTTGAAGTTGTGTTTAGCCATTCGGTCAATATCGTTATCATTCATCCCGTAACTAGTGCGAGCTTTCTTGGGGTTATCGAGAAATAATTCGAGCTTGGAAATTGATTTTGAGTTTTGCTTACGGAGGTATAACTACGTGAAGCCACCTTTCATGAAGTATGTTAAGCATAGTTACTATAGAGAATCCCCAGGGTTAATTTAGTGCTTGGCGAAAGCCCTAGCTATTTTTGTGACTTTCGAGTACCTATTCGCTCGAAGGCTTCGTCTCCGTCCCACCCCCTTTAATAAATCTCTAAGGATAGATGCAATCGCTCACCCACGCTAAGGCTGCGACCTAAAGTTAATACAAGTGAGTACCGTTTGAAACTTAAACACGAGAGCCGTCGATTCAAATTAAGCGCTCAACCGCTCGCCCAATCTCTCGAAACAATTTTCCACAAGGCGATTAATCAATTAACCTTCATAACGAAGATGAAGTAGTAGAGGGGTGTCTCCATGTTTTCCCAAAGGTTAGGTAATTAGAACACTTCAGCTTATTGAGCGTCTACTTCTACATCTATATCTGGATATTGTTCATCTCGTAACGAGTACGAGCTTTTTGGAATTATCAAGAAAATATTTAAGGTTGGGAATTGATTTTGAGTTTGCTTTTACTGCACGGAAAAAAATGGATGTATAAATATGACAGGCTACTTTTTGGTCGTCTCACGAATCAATCAACTCGACACCATTCTTTCCGTGTTTTGAGTGGTTCGAGCATTCAATTGACTTGAGATTTGAAACATTTAATTTGTTTCTCGACGCCATTCCATACACACATTTAGCGCATGGAACCATCTATTTGGCATGGATTCTGCTCTTCTGAAAACCGCTCATGGCTTTCCTTATTAATGGTCGATCCATTGATAATTGAAACGATCGCTCCGGATCTCAATTTCTACTTGAGATAACTACTTAGGGCCCTACAAGCAAATAATTCCTCGGGAATCCCCTTGTCCCGACGTAGGTGGCCTGCCTTTGACGGATCATAGAGGAGAATTTAAGTCCGATTTGCAAATTTTAATCTAAACAAAATTTTCTAAAATTTAAAAAAAAAAATACTAGGAGAATTTAAGTTCGATATTAAAATTAAAGCCGTACATAAAACTAAAAGCAAAGGCCCATTGCTCGTTCCCGCATCTCTCGAACCCAAAGCCCAGATTCCGCATCCCAAGCCCTAGGTCTACTCAAGACATTCCTCCGAAGAAATCACAGCCGTCGCCTACACCGCACTCGACGGCCACGATTGCGGCTCTAAGTGACCGTGCACCTAAAGATGCGATGCCCCCACAGATTTGAATTCAAAATGTCAAACACAACGTTACGATTCTGCAGCCTTAGGCACGGGGACTCGAACCGGGCTCCAAACCTGAGTTAGTGCCATTTCGATTCTGGAAAGGAAATTCAGAAATAGGAAGTACTGAAGCACTCTCAGCGATCTCACCAAGCGTGTCCGCTCTTTTCTCTGATTGAAAGTCCCTCTCCAAGATCAAGAACAAGAGGTATATTCGTGGACCCATTTTCCTTTTCGATCAGGAAGTATGAATATCTCCGGATATGTTGAGGACCCATTTCCTATCTGCTTGTTCAGTTCTCGCTTTGCCCTTTGAAAAGCAATGAGGCGACCAGTTCTTGATCACTGAATAATTGCGAGAATTCATTTTCTTCTTTTCGTTTTGGATTATGGACGCGGGTTTGGCATTTGATTCGGATTCTACTTCTGCATGTCCAATGTTGGTACATAGAGGAAATGGCTCTCATGGAGGACTCAAAGAGAGCAAGGATGCATGACATCAATTTGGCTTCGAGAAAAGCTGAAGAAGCAGGTCGGCCTCTTTATACGACTCTAAAGATCCTTTCTTTTGAAGATTTTTGGACTGGGGGTTGTCAGTATCGGCTTTATTGATGTGCTTTTTCCTCAGCTTGGAGACGGTATCAGGCCGCCGAGTGGCTTGAAGGTTTTGCGGGTCCACTCGGATTGCCTCGACAGCCATCCGAGAGAGAGTTCATATCTTGCCTGAGAAATGGACAATTTCTGTGCAATGCCATCAATAGAATTCAACCTGGAGCTGTGCCCAAGGTATTAAGTCCATCTCATTGATAGTTCTCTTGCCCTTGAATTTATATTTCAGTCGGCAGAGGAAAAGGAGCCACTTGTTTAATTAGAGTAGATGGAATGTGCGTGTGATCATGTTAGCAATCTGGACCACCTCGCATCTCTATTGGGATCAAGTGGAGTAACCTAAATGTTTGGCCTGTATGGCTTCTCAAAACACAGTTCTTTTTTTTTTGGTCGAACTCAGAACACAGTTACCAAGAAGGAAACTTGAGATTTGTTTGATTGATTTGATTTACCATGTATTTGCAATGATTGTTAGGTGGTGGAGATTAACTCTCCTCAGCTATCGCACACAGGCGAAACCCAACCATTGACTGCTTATCAGTATTTTGAGAATGTCCGGAACTTCCTCATGGCTGTTGAATATCTAAAGCTCCCAGCATTTGAAGCTTCGGATCTGGAAAGGGTAAGTTAATACTAACTACGGTTTTATGCTTTTTAATGTGTTTATATTGGAAAGGGTTGAATGATTTTAAATTGGTTCTCGCAGGACACTTTGGAAGCAGGCTCAGTGGGTAAGGTTGTTGATTGCATATTGGGCCTCAAAACTTACCACGAGTGGAAGCAAATGAATAGCAGCAATGGGCTTCATAAACATATGAGATCTCCTCTAGTCATGCATTCTGCTAATAGGATGAATGCTAGATCCTCAGCTGCGACTCCATCGGACTCTCGCAGACAATTGTTTGACACTTCCTACGCAAATGATAGACAACCCCCTGTTGGTGAAAGTGGAAGATTTGAAGGTTAATTTACTCCAGAATCTTTGAGGACAACCTACGGTTCTTCCATGTAGGCTAAGCACTGTAATGCTGGGCTCCCTTTGAAGGAATAATATGGTGTTTCATTTATGCCAAAAAGAAGAAAAAATTAGTGGGAATTTGGGCCATTTAAATTTAATTTTAGATGAATAAATGATTTTAATGCTCATGGAAACACCTCAATGGAAATATTCTGCAACTACAATAAGGGGTATTCATACATGACTTCAAGATAAAAACTGCAGAGCCTAAAATAAGCACATGTCGTTTTGTTGTCCTTAGAAGTCGGTACCAGTTTTGACTCGTTACGTAGACTTTTGCTGGTTGAATATGGAATCCGCATGTCAGTTTAGTCCTCAATTGCATTCCTCGATATTCAGTTTAGTCCTCAATTGCCTTCACTTTTCCCCACTGACAATCTTTCGGTGCTTCACTCGATATTGTAGAATCAATAGTCAAGTTTCTCACTGACTCTATGGTTGAGGGAAAGGAAAACATTGACAGGAACCTTTTGCCACCATTGCTAATGGTAAACTGGTAAGAAGTCAGATTTTGACAAAATCACTATGAAATTGCAGGCCCGGTTCCTGATATTTCTTCTATGTTGTTATTCTTCTGTCATAGGATTCAATCAAGCTCTTCACAAAAATAATTTCACGTTGTTTGGACGAGCAACTTCAAGGCAAGCACCCTGAGGTAAGAAGTTCGAATTTCTTCCATAGCAGCATTGGTTGCTCATTGCCTATATGCCTTGCATCTAACACGTTTTTTCTCTTTACAAATGCACTAGAAGGTAGGAAGGGTACGGAAACATACAGCTCGTAGATTGAGAAGGCATCACTTTCTTCTATCGAGTAGTTATAGCAAATATTTCCTGTAGAAATTTTCCACGCTTTTCATGGCTAGTTGATGCTTACAAGGTTAAAATTATAGTTTTTAGACTAACAAGAGTGGTAAATATGTTCTTTCTTTTCAGTGCTTCCTTTGCATCTGTGCACGAAATAAAGGGCACTAAACGTCACATGAGTGGAATTTCCATTTTTCTTTCTACAAACAAAATAAGCACTAAATCTTCTTTGCTGAACTATATGTCCTATTCAATGATCAGGGACACATTTTGTACTCAAATCTACGACCCAATATAATTGATACGGATGAGAAACTTTGTGTTTATTAAGTTTTTCTTTTTTGATACTGATATGTTTTTTTTTCCTATCATAATCGCAAATGACATAATTGTTTCAACATTCAATTTCAGCTGGATTTAGGTTTTGGAGATTTACTAAAAGCAAAAGGCAGGTCGCTGTCAGCATCCTCACCCCTGGAGGATTTGTACACTCGAGGATCCAAGGTATGTTATCTTTGTGAACTTATCCCTTTGCAGTTAAGTTGCAGTTACTGATATTGTTTTTCCCACCTTTGTCATATAGTGTTGTCCATTGGCATTAGATAATTTGTGAAAGAAATTTGTATCTACTATGTTCCCTTTCTTTGCTGTTGTCATCGCATTAGTTGATGTTTTATATTGACGTTTTGGTCGATTAGCATGATAAGGTTTCGGTTATTGTCCTCATTGGAATGGGTATTGCATTCTCTTCTATAACCATACTGAAAAGAGAAAAAAAAGTGCCTCATTGATCAACCATCACTTGATTATAAAAGCTAGAAATTAGTTCTTAGTACATATCTTTACCTGAATATCTTGCTGCTAGCAAGTATTTGCATATTAATTAGCTATTATCGCCATGGAGAATTTGTAATCTGATGCCTCCACACTCTTCTTGTTCATAGTGCTGCAGAACCTGCTCGAAAGAGGGTAACTGCGATCATCGAAATGTATTTGAGATGCAAGAGAGAGAACTTTTGGTGAGTGCCTCTATTTATAATGCGGCAAATCTTTAGGGAAAGAAAAGATTGCGAACTTCTTTTGGTGAAATTTGGAAAGATTTTATTTGATAAAAAAATTTCAGTGGGGGACGTTGGGTCCATAATAGAAAATTTTTCATTTAAACTGGCCTGCAGTATAGAATAATAAAGCAAGGTCTTTAAACTATCGTGATTTCATGTTCCCGACAACAATTGAAAAGGATGAAAAAGTCTAACATTTGCATCTTGCAGGATCTTAAAACTTTGTTGGTGAAGACAAAAAGGGAGTTTGAAGATCTGCAATCCCAGTTTCAGAGAGATCTAAAACATCTAGGTGGGAAAAGTAGACAAAAAGGAGTGGTCTAATTAGTTATTTTTCTTTTCCAAGCACAGATGAGGCTTAGAACATTAAGCTCCCTAATTGCCTCATTTTAGAATCTCCTCTACTTAGAGAACTGCATGTTCACTTGTGACATGGTCGATCCCCTTTTCCTTTTGCTTTGACTGTCAACCATTTTAGATGAGGGTCCTCTATTTGCTTATTTATGTATTATGGCTCCTCCACTGAATGACATTATCTCAGAATGAGGCCATTGTCATTAATATGCTTCCTATGATTTGGCAATAATCCTCAATTTCAACTCCAAGAAGGAATTTATGGGATCTTGTTACGATCTTTTTCTAGCTTTTGTATTTTATTAAACAGAGACCAGGCTAGATGTGACATGCTTCCTGAGCATTAATGTGTTTTTGCTTTTCCCATGGATCAGGTAACCAAGTCCAGGAGATGTCTACGGCTGCTCTTGGATATCATAAGGTGGTGAAGGAAAATCGAAACCTATACAACATGGTCCAGGATTTAAAAGGTTAGCTCTCTTTTCAAGGAGAGATATTTGTTATGTGAATTGGATCGCATAACTCATTTTTTCAAACAGTCAGCATTTATTTGCAGAAGTATATGCTTATCCATGGGGGGTTAGTCGCTTTTCAGTAAAGGAGCTTTTGCGGTTTTAACTCCACTATTATGAGTTTAATTTGACAAACATCTTTACAGGAAATATACGAGTATACTGCAGAATTAAGCCTATTTTTAATGCGGAAGCTACAACTGTGGTAGATCTCATTGGAGAAGATGGTTCACTTGTGATTGTTGACCCTTCAAAACCCCAAAGAGATGGAAGGAAAGTGTTTCAGTTTAATCGGGTTTTCGGTCCACTTGCTACTCAAGGTATTGTTAGACTTCATCTTACTATCTCTGGGTACAACATTGGCCAAGTGATTGTTCTGCAAGTTGCTGTTCAGCTTGTAAACAACAATGTAATCATGCGACCCTCTTTGCAGATGATGTGTACATGGATACTCAACCTTTGATTAGATCAGTTATGGATGGTTACAATGTCTGCATTTTTGCTTATGGTCAAACTGGATCGGGTAAAACACATACAATGGTAAGAACTTGCAAGTGCAGCTTCGGTAGATCCAACTTTTGTGCCAGATCATCTCCTAGGCTCCTAGATGATTTGTTTATATGGTTGAAAAGTGTGCATTTTCCTCACTGGAGGATGGATGTACTGTTAATTTCATTTATCTATTGGCAAAGCATATACATAATTAAATCTAAGCAGATGCTGATTGTTAACGTGGATTGGAGGATAACTACTTATTGCCTTTTGGAATTATAGAGTGGTCCATCGGGAGAACTGACGAAGGACATGGGGATTAATTACTTGGCTCTCAACGATCTCTTTGAGTTGTCTAACAGAAGGAAGGACATCATAAACTACGAGATTCACGTTCAGATGGTTGAAATATATAATGAGCAAGTGCGTGATCTCCTCGCTGAGGATTCAGCATCCTCAAGATATCCTTTGAAATGGATGCTTCTGTCTCATATAGTTACATTGGTGTCAAATGAGTTGACAAATAGAATGAAGGAAGCTTAGCTAAGTTCCTGAAATGTAACTTTGGGCTCCTTGACGATGTACAAATTAGATATTCGCAGCTGTACCAGTGACGGTGGCTTGAGCCTTCCAGATGCTACCATGCATTCCGTCCAGTCCACAGCTGATGTGGTCAACCTGATGAAACTTGGTGATATGAATCGTGTCGTCAGTTCTACAGCACTGAACAATAGAAGTAGCCGGTCTCACAGGTCAGTTTTTGGACAGGCGAGCCTCCATTCTTTTTCGGTATATATTCCAATGGATAGATTTTTCGATGGAGTGATGTTGATGTTCATTGGATGCATCTGTGCAGTGTGGTGACAGTACATGTTCAAGGGAAAGATGTATCTGGATCCATCCTCCGCAGTTGCCTGCATTTGGTTGATCTTGCAGGAAGTGAACGGGTAGATAAATCTGAAGTCACAGGAGAGAGACTGAAGGAGGCACAGTACATTAACCGGTCTTTGTCTTGTCTGGGAGATGTTATCACAGCTTTGGCCCAGAAAAACTCCCACATACCTTACCGCAATAGCAAACTTACGCTTCTGCTGCAAGATTCTCTAGGTACCTATTTCGATGTTTCAAGTTTGTCAGGTGTTATTGAAGCATCATTGCAGGATAAAATTACTAATACCCAGACTCAGCATGGAAGAGAGATGCTCTGATTATGGTCTTTGGGAAATGGTGACATTGCTTTTACGCTTTTCATTTCAGGAGGGCATGCGAAAACATTGATGCTGGCTCATGTGAACCCTGAGGTGGATTCATTTGGGGAATCAATGAGTACCTTGAAGTTTGCTCAGAGAGTTTCAACGGTTGAACTTGGTGTCGCACGCATGAACAAAGAGACCCGGGAGGTCATGCAACTCAAAGAACAGGTTTGTACTTGGGTAATTTCTATGTTTCAGATGCCTTTTTGACAATAATCAACATTACAATTATAGGGGGCTGGATCTGGGGATCTTGGCTTCCTAATTCTTCTTAAAGCGACAAAAGGCATCCTTCAATTGGTGGTGTTATTGCAGGACTGGTTTGTGCATGTTTTAACAGTCTTCTCCCAATTAAAACTTGGATACATCAATCTGTTTTGTACAGACATGATCTTTCTGTACAGTCTTCTCCTAATTTTCTCGTTATTGCTGGTGATTATGAAATCCATTGTCCAAAGAACTAACAAATAAATTGCCATCTCTCTCTCTCTCTCTCTCTCTCTCTCTCTCTTCTTCTCTCTTCTCTCTAAGCTTTCTGTAACATTATTTATTCAGTGTTTCTCTATTCACTCATGGGATCCGGGCGGTCTGGGGGAGACCCCCTATTAATGCCATAAGAGTATAAGTAGGTTTTCAAGCATCTCAATGAATAGACCATGTCATCATACTCTCAGTTTCATGATTTCTCAGATTGAAATAATGTGCAGGTGCTTTTATGTCTACATGCAACACACTTTTTAGCTGCATTCTGACTTGGAGATTATCACTTTATTTGTTGAAAACTTACAGATTGAAAGTCTTAAAAAGGCACTGGCAAGCAAGGACATTCAAAGCATGCAGTTCAGTAGAACAAAGGAACCCAAGTCTCCGAATGGACCAAAAGCAGTAAACGTACACACATCTCCGCGTTCGAGAAGATTAAGCATTGAAAACCGTACACCGACAATCAAAACTGGGGGAATCATGAATTTCGCTGAGACGAAGGCAAGAAAAACTCCTACATCTACTCGCACACGAAGATTGAGCTTGGAAGGCCCGAGAACCGCCAAAAATAATAATCTGCAGATCGAAGTACAAGATGAATTGAAGCCCCCACCAGTTGATCCAGCATCAAATCTGAAATATGGGCTGTTTCAAGATACAGAAGTCTTCCAGTCCTGTGAAAGTCTAAACCATCAGAGTTCCTCTATGGAGAAGCACCTTCGAAAGGCCGCTAGGAGCCCAACTAATTACTTTAGTGTGCAAATTCCACCTCTTGAGCTACCAAAGACACCTAGTCCTGAACCACTCTTAGCTAACAAAAAAGAGATCCAGATTGTGATGCAAAGAGAGCTCACTCTTTGTACTGATCCTCGAACACCCAACCTGCCAATTCAAAGCGTGAATGGCAAAGAATCTCACATAAGGAAATCCCTGCGCACCATAGGGAAGCTCATAAATGGATCCGAAAAGAGGTCAGTGAATTTTTTTTTTTTTTTACTAAGTAGTCTCAACACTGCTTTAGACAAATATTGGATAGTATGAAATACACATTATGCAACTGAGAATTCCTAAAAATGTCGGGTAATGTGAGAATTTGCTCACATCAGTATTTTGCCATTAAGACTTGGTTTTTATGCAACTGCAGGAACCCAAGAAATGTGACGGAAGCTCGTTCACCTGTTGGCTCGACCACGTTTGGTAACAATGGAGGATCGGCAATTGCAGCCAACACAAGGACACTTAGGAGACAATCACTAACAGGTGTTGAAACATCCGGCTCAGACCGGTCTCGCCGGTCTTCTCTGGGTGGCAAGTCCACTAATTCCGGTAAGTAGAGTCAACATAATTAAATTTAACTTAGTTTACGGTGTATATGTCATCTTATCTGTCCATCAACTGAGTATTTACTTTTGTTTCTACAATAAGATGTAAAAGTCGCAAGGAATGCCAAGACGCCTCCTCCGGTCCACCCATCATCGAAGATAGCAAAGCGTTGGCTGTAGCTATAGATGGAGAAATTTGGTGTTCAATGACCAGCGCAGGGATGCTTCGACTCGAAGCTGACTGAAGTTCTGCCATGATAGATGAGACACCAAGAATTGACGAGAGAAAGACTGAGAAGTCAGCTGACGAACACAATAGCAATTTTTTGATCTAACACACTGCTTATGTACATGTTGAAACAAGTTGCTTCAAATAATACCCGAAAAATTCGACCAAAAAAAAAAAAAATACCCGAAATTTTCTTGCCAATTTTTTCAAGCAGAACTGCTCTTGCCCTTCGTTCTCTGAATTTCTGACTAAATTTATTGAAGCTATTGGCATCATTTGACAGTGGGGGAGGAAATGACGGGTGCCTTTGCTAAAAAACCAGCTGCTCTTCTATTGTATAGCTTAGATTCAGAGGCTATAGCGTGACGCCAACATGGTATTAACGTATCAAGTGTTCTTGTTTCTAGCATAGTTGATTATAATAGCTTCACATGTCCTGAAACCGAGATTGCTTTGTTTGTTTGGGTGGCACCACGCGAGATATAGATTCTCCATAGTTGACTTATTCAGTATATAAACCTAGAACCGAGCAGATGACCATTGCGTTAGATTTACCCTAAACTCCTATTGTCACGCCCCAATCCTCGACCACGCATCATCTTTGCAACTCGTTCCTCAGGTCAAAGGATAGTGTCCCAGTATGCTACCGACCCACGAGACTTTGTTAAACATGCGGAAACGTATAATACTCCCCGGATAACAACATAAGACAAGGATAGTAAAGCAGGAAAATACATCACTCAAAAACATCGTTTCAATTATCGATGCGGCTCATCCCAATAGAGGTATTATGCTAATCAGCCCCATACTTCGGAGCAGAACCGGCAAAAAATAGAGCATCCGAGAGACAGAAAGAGAACTGGTAGCTTTTGAGGCTATTCCGGTGCTTGGCGATGGTTGGTGACGACGAAGGGAGGTCGGAGAAGATGGCTGGAGGTCGAGGTGGTGGTGGTATAGCGGCAGCAGCTCAAAAACAACCGTAGCAGCAGTCTCGGCCTGAAACAAGGCAGGGTTGCTCAAGCTTCTTCAGGCCGACTTTCCGGAGGCTTCGGAGGTGACGGTGGAGTTCTATGGTAATTGTAGTATGGTGTGGTGGCTCGGTGAGGGGGTGCTGTTGCTAGAAAAATGAAGAAGAAGGAAGAAGAGGAGAAAGAAAGTCGGCAAAGAGGGGGGATTCATGCGTGGAAGAGGGAGAGAGAGAGAGTTTGAAATTTTGATTTTGGGGGGTTCAAGAGATAAGGTGGGTCCCACTCTAATAATTTTCCTTGTCTTGTGCTCATTAAAACCCTAGGGGCAAAATCATAATTTCACAATTAAGCTAGGGGCATTTTGGTAATTTTGTATTCAACAGCAATTTGGACATTTGGCAATCCGACGGAGGATATTCTAATCCAATCTTAGTTCGATTTGGTCGGAATAAGGCTTGAGCTTGAGAATTTTCAATTTTAAGGCGCGACGGTTAATCGATCAAAACCTAATCCAATTCAATCGACAATTGGGAAAATTCTAATCTTCGATACCTAATTTCTTAAAATTCAATATCTCGAATCGAATTGGAGTTCAATCTTAAACCCTATTACTGAATTCGGACGCCGCACGGATGTCGAAAATCTAGGACGTCACACCTATTGTCCGGAAAACACAAATGAAGGGACATAGCGGCATCTTTAACAAGTCATCCAATTCACCAAACTGTTAAAAATGCCTCTTTTAGAAGCTTATTATGAACCTGAAAAGCTGATTTACAGATGAGAGTACTTATTCAAGTTCCAACCATTAAGTCAATTGGAAAAAAAAACCAACAATTATTTAAGGAAGGCAATGAGAACGAAGTAGTTAGCAAAGGTTGAACAACTTGGTGGTTTGATTGTAGCTAATTTGACCGTTTATTTTCTTGAAGGAATAGTCATAAGCTTGAAGCAGCCGCTTGTGGAATCTCCTCATGTCCAGGCTGACATTCTGTCTCTCGAGATAGATCTCCTTAGTGTATTGCCATCCCTTCTTATTTACGCTCTTTGGATTCGTAAGGACGGGGTGGCCTTTGTCGTATTCGTTATACAGCGAGCTCTCTCTCGGCAAAATCTTATAGCCAATGTAGTTGAAACCGAGCTCTCTTGCAGGTTTGCCAAAGCATGCCTCAGCTGGCGAATCTGTCCCTAAAGGAATGACTTGGATGAGCACGGAACCAGGCTTCAGGAAGAGGAAGTGGGTCAAAGCGGCCCCGTGTACACCAACCATAACTTCGCTCTCGTTAAGCAAGCGGTACATGTTTGCCAGGTCAGTCGTTCGACCAGGCCTCGAAACTTCTACTCTGAACCCCATCTCTTCGGCCAATTCAACCAAGCAATCCTCATTAACTAAAGCCCTCGACCCGCTGCGCGATATTATTACTAGCTTCGGTTTCTTCAACAGGTGTTTCTGGTTGTTTTTATTAATGTTCGTCGATTGCCCCGAAGCTGGCACTGAAGCCGATTGATTCAGCTTCAGCTGTATCCCTCGCTCCTTGTCTAGCATTGAGCCTTTTATCCGGGGCTGGTAAGCACTGTCAAGGAAGTGTCTGAAGTCGAGGATGCTCTTATTTCCCTTCATCAGTGATGGATCCACAGTGAACTCATCATGGATTTTCAGACCAACAATGGCCTCCGGGAAGCAATGGGTTCTGTTATCTCCACTAAAGTCGATGGGCGGATAGTTCGAGAGGCGAGAAAGGATGTTCTCATACTTCGTAAACCACCAATGGTGATATTCAAGGATGACAAACACGACCTCCTTCTTGAAATGCTGTGACGTAATGTACAGCGGCAATATCCCATCATTGAATTCATGGTAGAGGTTACCCGTGTAGCCTCCGGTTGAAAAGAGTAGTGCGGGAACATCGTGCCAGACGTCACACCGATGGTGAGCGCCCATGGTACCTTTCTTCACAGTAAGGTCAAGCTGATCAATTTTATCCATGACAATGTTCTCCCATTTTCGCGTGTAGGGCCTTATCTTTTCATGCTGGAGTTCCTCATCGCCGTGGCCTCCGGCCACTCGGCGAACGCTTGAGATGAAGTCATCGAACCCGCTTGGCTGTTTCGAAAGATAAAGGAAGACTGAAAGAGAGGGGGAGTGTGTCCTTACGTCCCCTTTCATGATGCATACATCAGAGCGAAAGCCGCTCCTATCGCAGCATATGGTCCCTGCAATTGTTTGCAACAAAACGCTTTAATTCAGAAATTGGGAAAGGCCAAGAGAGATTCAAGTAGTCCAGCTCCAGCCTAGAATTTCTGCATGCAACAAGGGCACAATGTATTATGGGGCTCATGATTATGGGGCCATGGCTAAGCTATGCTCCAACAAAACAGAGAAACGGTCACGAAGAAACTGGGGGCACAAAACAGAGCAGCTGTATACGAAGTGCTGAAGTTCTGATCATTTTGACTTGTTTTCCGCCATTTTTCATTCTTACTCTGCCAGACGCCCCATAAAGAAAGATTCCAAAGAAAAACTACAAAAGCAGCTTCCATGAAACTCATTTTGTTCAAGATTTTGTCTGTG
Organism: Rhodamnia rubescens; assembly: GCA_021437795.1. Classification (NCBI taxonomy): domain Eukaryota; kingdom Viridiplantae; phylum Streptophyta; class Magnoliopsida; order Myrtales; family Myrtaceae; genus Rhodamnia; species Rhodamnia rubescens. The sequence goes on from JAILYA010000017.1 coordinate 677,630, forward strand.
ATTTTTTCCCTCCTTTCTCCATTTTTTCAGTTTGCCTTTTTCCACTAAGGAGTGAGTACGCACCATTAGACATTGAAGAACAGGGAGGGGCGTTCGCATTGTAGTCCTCGCGACCGCCTACCCTGTCCCCGCCGAAAGAATCTGCCAAATCCCACAAAAGAAAACCATCAAGAGAAGGCCGGAAAATATAACGAAACAGAGCAAAATAAAGAGGAACAAAGAGAGACGAGCAAAACCCAACAGAGAGAGAGGCTACTAGAATCGAACAGCTGATGGACCACCACAAAGCAGCAAGAGAGAAGAGAGAGGAGGAGGAGCAGGAGGTAGAAGAGCTTGGGCTTCTTCCTGCCTTGCGCCTCTTCGTCGTTGAAGCTATGCTCTTCGCTTCTTCTGCGTTGATGAAACCTCTGGCGCTGCACCATCTCTCTCCCGCACCGATGCCCACAGACTCTCTTTTGGAAAAATCTGAACTCTTTTCCCTCTGTTTCAGGCCTTTTGCTAAATGAAACCAGCTGGGAATCTGTAGAAATATGTAAATCCAGGAAGATTGGAAGCGAGTGCGCAGGGATTTTCTCAGAGAGAGAGAGAGTTGCATGAGTAGCAGCGACACAGAATGTTTTCTAAGCATGCTCTTTTTGTTTCTTGACTGAAACAGAAATTTCATTCAAACTAAGCAACAAGATTTGGAAATGGTAAGTGCCTAAATGGGGAAGTGCTCCTCTGTTCAAGGATGGCGAGTCTTTCTGTGCTGTCAAATATGGAGAGCGAGAGAAAGAATATAAAGTGGGGATAAGGTCTACGTGAAAGCTACCATATAAGATGATGAACATCTCATTTTTTGGTCAATAGTATATCAGAATAATTATCCTTTCCATAAAAACTCGAAGCTTTTGAAATCCCTGTTTCGGACAACTTTCCAACGTTCGAGAATTACGACATCCCACATTTGATCACAATGAATGCGTATTGCTACAGCGTTCGGAGAATGGTTTTTCCAGAATCATGCAAGCGGTGCCACCTTCTTCCCTTGAGCACGGATTCAAGTTTTCATGGAAGGGAGGAAGAGAGAGTGTCTCGTTGACGAGTTAGGGAATGTCTCCATCTTCGCGGAACCTCTCTGGGTGCCTAGGCATCCACCGTAAGTGCTCTCCTCCAACGTCTCCGTTTTCAGCCTGTTCAGTGCTTATGCTGCCGTCCACATGGTGGTGACATTCACCTCCAGTGGCTGAAGGAGGCACAGTCCATTAACAGGTCCTCTGTCCTGTTTAGGAGATCCCACGTCCCTCACTCACTGGAATAGCAAGCTTCCTTGCCCTTCTCCTGCGAGATTTTTCTCTAGGTACCAATTTCAAAATGTCGATTTGTATCGATCACGAGATGGTGAAGCTTCATCCTACGATTGAAAGTGCTCAATACTCAGCATCCTATAGAACGAGAGATGCCGTGGCTCGCTTATGTTAACCCTGAGGCAGATTCGTTAAACGCATCAAAGATCAGGATGACCCGATGAAGCCACTTGAGGCGGTATTGAATCAGAAATGTGAGCAGTTCCGAGACACGGAAGTTCTCAGCTCCTGCAATCGTCTGAACCAGGCGCATTTCGCGACAGAGAATCACCCTTGAAAGGCCGCTAGAGCCCGACTGATTCCTTCAACGTGCGAATTCCCCCTCTCGAGCTAACTCCTAGTCCTGAATGGCGCATAGCTAGCAGAAATGACACCCCGATTGTCTTGCAAGGAGAGGTCACTCTTTGCACCGATCCTTGAACACTCAAACTGTCAATGGCAGCATATCTCGTGTTAAGGAAATCACGGCACACCTTATTTCTTTACTTAATCGTCGAGACACTTCATTCGACAAATTCTGTAGAGTATAAAAAATGCACATCATGTGACTCGAAAATCTGACTGAAGGATGAAGTCCAAATCCATTCACATCGGTGTCCCGCCACAAAAACCTGTGGTCGATGCAGCAAAAGCAACCAAAGAAATTTGGCAGGAGCTTGTTCGCCTGTCAGGGATTCAACCACATTCCTTTACAATGGAAGATCAGCCATTGCAGCTAACGCAATGACACTTTGGAGACAAATCACTAACAGCGGTTCGAATATCCAGTTCGGACCGGTCTCTTGCAAGCATTCTCTTTGATCTCATTTTTGTCCCTCATCTGAGAATCCACTCCTGTTCTTTGGAGAAGATAAAGAAAACCCAAGAAGTGCTGAGACGCCTCCTCCAGCCTCACCCCATCATTGCACACGGCAAACTGTTGGGCCACATCTATCTATGGTGAGATTCAAGTGTTCGATCGCCTATTGCGGTGGTGTTTCCACTCAGAGCTGACTGTAAATTCCGACATGAGAGTGATTAGAAAATTGACTCTACGAATGCCATAGAAAATTCTATGGGCTTCACACATTGCTTATGTATGTATAAATCGACCCAAGTTTCCTGAAACGAAAATCAGGATTTCCACGCCAGTATTTCCAAACACAACTGATCCTATCTGTTGTTCTCAGAATCTCCGACTGCCATTGAAGTTATTGGCTTCATTTAACAGAGTTTGTGGAACATAATAGGGGCCTTTGCTCTTCGTCGTATAAGCTTAGAATTTGGGATAAATTCATTCATATTGTGCAATTTTATGCAACCCCTGCCGATGATATCAGAAGCTTGAACTCTTAGATTTTAATATTTGAGTAATCACACATCAAATGACGCCAACTTGGCATCATCCAACAAAGGTTACTTGCTTTTGACATTACTGATGATACCGCGTGCACGTTTGAACTTGCATAATTGACTAAGTTCAATAAAAGAAATGCAATGCAACGCAAAATTTATGGGATCATCAGTTGCCCTTTGAAAAAACTCTAGAGCAGCAACTTATATTTTCCATAATTTGAAAGAGGATCTGTTGCCCATTTTTTTAACAATTTCAGCTTAATTTGGTTAAGGATACAACCAAGCAGCTAGCCGTTGCCTTAGATTTACAACATCATCCCCTCGAACTTTACAAAGAGAAACAATATTCCTGGAAGTTCTGGCAGCAGTCCGCTCCAGAAACTGCTATTTTTACCCAAAAGTTATAAGAGAATAACTACAAGAGACACATAAGGTCCTCTTGTCAGCAAAAAAACACACGAAAGGGGGGACCTGAAAATATGTCATCCCAAAGTTTCAAATTGTTTTTCAAAAACAAATTTTGGGACCTGGCATGGCAATTATTGAAAATGCCCTCTGTACAAGTTCATGATGAACCTGAAAGGGGAAAACAAGAGCCTTGGAGTTGCGTCAAAAATTAGGAAATTGACCCTTTATCTTTGCCACTGAATTAAGAGATTTGACCTTGAAAACCGAGTTGCGGATGAGATTGTGTATTCAACTTCAGCCAGAAAGTCGATGGAAAAAGTTCCAACGCTAGTTTTAAGGAAGCAGAAGAGAACAGAGTAGTTAGCAAGTCTTGGCCAACTTGGTAGTTTGATTGTAATTGATTTGACAGTTAAGGACCTCATGTCTGTTTACTTTGCGCACAACAACCAAAGATTCTTGTCGAAACCCTGCTCGCCATGTCAATCTACTACATTGCGATTGCGCAGAGACTAAGAAAAAAGAACTTACTTTGGTGCATGCCCTGTACATGATAAAGAACTGTGAATAAAATCTCTAACCTCTACAAAAGGACTGTCCTGGTTGCAATGTACAGCAACGAAATGTATGGACAAAAAATGGCGAACAATGTATGAACATCGAAGCTAGTCAAGCGAAACCGCTCACTGGAACTTCAGCGGAAGATTGGCATGCCAGTTTATTTTCGTGAAGGAGTAGTCGTAAGCTTCAAGCAGCCGCTTACCGAATCTCCTCGTGTCCAAGCTCACATTCTGGCTATCAAGATAGATCTTCTTCGTGTATTCCCATCCCTTTTCTGTCACGCTCTTTGGATCCGTAAGGACTGGGTCAGCTTTATCATACTCAGAATACAATGAGCTCTCTCTAGGCAAAATCTCATACCCGATGTACTCCAAACCGAGCTTTCTTGCAGGCTCACCGTAGTATGTCTCGGCCGCCCAATCTGTCCCTAAAGGAACAACTTGGATGAACACAGAACCGGGCTTCAGGAAGAGAAAATGGGTCATCGCAGCCCCATGTACGCCAATCATAACTTCGCTCGAATTAAGCACGCGATAAATTTTCGCCAATTCAGTCGTTCTATCAGGCCTCAATACTTCCACTTTGAACCCTATCTCCTCTGCCATTTTTATCAAGCGATCCTCGTTCAGTAATGCCCTTGACCCACTTCGAGATAATATTACTAGCTTCGGTTTCTTCAGTCGGGGTTTCTGATCCTGTTTAGTGGTTTTCATCGATTGCTCCCGAACTGGCCCTGATGAAGACGGGTGGTTCAGTGTCAATTGCTTCTCTCGTTCCTCGTCTTGCATCAAGCCGTTAATCCGCGGCCAGTAAGCGCGGTCAAGTAAATGTCTGAAGTCGAGGATGCTCTTTTTCCCCTTCATCAGGGACGGATCCACCGTGAGTTCATTGTGGATTTTCAGACCGACAATGGCTTCGGGAAAGCAATGGCTTCTTTTATCTCCACTAAAGTCGATTGGCGGATAATTCGTGAGGTGAGAAAGGATGTCCCCGTACTTTGTAATCCACCAACTGTGATATTCAAGGATGACAAACACCACCTCCTTCTTGAAATGCTGTGAAGTAATGTATAGCGGTAGAATCCCATCATTGAATTCATGGTAGATGTTACCCGTGTAGCCTCCGGTCGAGAAGAACACTGCGGGTACATTGTGCCGGACATCGCACTGATGGCGAGCCCCCACAATGTCTTTCTTCACAACAAGGTCAAGCTCACCGATAGTTCCCATGGTAGTGCTCTCCCATTTTCGCGTGTATGGCCGTATCTTTTCGTGCTGGAGTTCCTCATCATCGAGGTCTTCGGCTACTCCGAGAAAGCTCGAGAACAAGTCAACAAATCCGCTCGTCTGTTTGGAACTATAAAGGAAGACTGAAGAAGAGGGAGAGAGTGTCCTCACATCCCCTTTCATGATGCACACATCAGTGCGAAAGCCGCTTCTGTCACAGCATATGGTTCCTGCGATTTTTCGTGACAAAATGCTTAAATTCACAATTGGAAAAAGGCTAGAAGAGATTCAAGTTGTCCAGCCTAGAATTTATTTACGCAACGAGGGCACAAGATACCATAACGAGCAAAAGAATAAGTCATGACTAATGAAATCACTGGGAAGATTATGTCCTCTGATTAAGATATGTTTCAACCCGACAGAGGAACTGAGGGCCACAAACAGAGAGCAGCAGTTTATGAAGTACAGAAGTTCCAAGAACACAACTTGTTGTCCACCATTTTTTAGCTGCTAAACAAGCATAAAGAAAAAACTGCGATGAACAAATACAAATCTACTTCTGTTTTTATTTGCCTTTTTTAGATGCAGAACAGGAGTGAGTACCCACCATTAGACATTGAAGAACAAGGAGGAGCATTTGCATCGTAGTTCTCACGAGCGCCTTCACTGTCCATGCCGAAAGAATCTGCCAAAACCCACCAAAGAGACCATCAAGAAAAGGTGAAAAAAATGAATACTAAAACAGAGCAAAATAAAGAGTAACAAATAGAAGAAGCAAAACCCAGAGGGAGAGAGAGAGCTTACAAAAGAGAGAGAGTCTACCGGAACCGAACAGCTCAGGGACCAACACAAAGGTACAAGACAGAAGAGAGATGAGGAGGAGGTAGAAGAGCTTGGGCTTCTTCCTCTTGTAGCCAGAGCTTGCACAGTCAAGCACGACGAAGCCATGCTCTTCGTCGTCGAAGATATGGGCTTCGCCTTTCCTCCACTGATGGAACCTCTGGTAGTGCACCATCTCTCTCGAATCCCCACAGAAAGCTCGTTCCCAAACAAAAACGAAAAAGACAAAAAAAAAAATAAAATCAGATCTTTCCTCTTCGCCTGGCACTTTTTCACCGGCCTCTCGCTTTGAAACGAAATGAACCCAACTGGGATTTGTGAGAAACACGTAAGGAAGGAAGATCGAGAGCGACTGCAAAAGGATTTCCTCAGAAGGGCTTTTCAACACCCAGAGAGGGGAGAGAGAGAGAGTTGTGTGAGTAGCAGAGACACAAAGTCCTGCTTTTTTAAGGTTTAAGGGAGCTCTTCTTCTCTCTCTCTTTTTTTTCTTTCTTTCCCGACGAAAGAAGGAAGGAAGGAAGGAGGGAGGAAGGGAAATTGCAAATGGCGAAGGTGCTTTTCCCGTTGAAAGGTGGCAGAGCTTTTGTGGGCTGTCAAAGACGAAGAGAGAGACGTGGCAATATTGAGAAAGTTTCCGAACAGGGACTCGTCCGCATCGCTTCCTTTTTTTTTTTTTTTCTTTTTGGTCGGACATCGCTCTTTTAATTTTTTTTTAATTTATAATAAATAAATAAATAAAATAAAAAATCTTCTATAACACGAGCTATAAAAATAAAAAACTAGCTTCATCCATCATTGATAATCACATTGAGTATCCTCAGTGGAGAATTGCATGTGAGGGTTTCTGCTGATTCCCATGGAGCTGATTTGTGATTTCCATTTGCGAATGGTGGTGCCCTAAGTTCATGTCCCGTATAATTGTATTCGCGAGGTATACGATTCGTTATGGACGAACTACGGAATTCGTAGAAGGTGGAAAAAGGATAATGCACACCGGGCATTTTTCATTTATTTTCTCTAAAAATTAATGTGGATCGATATCATTTTATATGTAGGCGACGGAATTAAATTCTCTCTCTCTCTTAAGGCATGGATTCGAAGTCCATTCAACGAAAGGAGGGCGAGAGAGGGAGGGGAAGAATGTCTCGATCCGGTCAATGGCGTGTGGGAGAGAAGCACGAGACTGGGTTGGCTCCCCCTTTTGACAACCTCCGACGCGCTCCTTTGTAAGCTTTTGGACTCGGTTCGTTTGTTCGCCACGAGGCCTAGACATGGTTATATTTCCCATTTTATTCTTTACTATTTTCCTCGTTCGTAGTGAATTTTTTGAGCTTTTGCTCTCGATTTCGGTGAGCCGGTCCAGTATTTTTTTTTTTCTGTCTGCCCATTAACTGTAATCTCGCGTCGCTTGAAATACGCGGCCGTAACATGCATGCAATCTAAATTTACCTATTAAAGGATCTAAATTTTTAATTTAGACATTCTACGTATGCGGTATTAGAGCATAATTCAATAGTTCGAATCTCGATTTCGGCATCCCTTTTTTTTTTTTTATATGCATGTTAACTATAATCTCGCGTCGCTTGAAATACGCGGCCGTAACGTGACATGCGTGCGTGCAATCTAAATTTATCTGTTAAAGGATCTAAATTTTTAATTTAGACATTCTACGGATGCGGTATCGGAGCATAATTCAATAGTTCGAATCTCGATTGCGGTATTTCGATAAAAAAAAATCTTTTGTGTTTTTTTTTTTGGCTCTCTTGAGCTAACTTTTAGGCAGCTAGCTTCATGTGTTAGGAAACCAAGTGCCAAAACACGTCCTCGACAGCTGGTATTCATCCAGCAATTTTTTTGTCATGTCGGCTTCTGTGCACGGTTAATACTTAATACGGCATCGGATAAGATGTCCCCCTGACGAAAGGTAAAAGGCTAAAGCCAGTTGATTCCTTTCGTCGCAAGTTGAAGAGTGCAAAGTATCCGAAACTCGCGAAGGTTTCCCGCTTATTTACGATTAAACCACCATGTTTATCGGGAGAAAAAAATTTAAAAATTAATTTCTTTGGTAGAAACAAACATATGGAATTTACAATGCTCAATAATTAATTTACTGAAAACTATCAATCGACGGTACGATGGTACTATCGATTATTTTTTATCATATGATCTTCCAATTAATGAAGTTTTTTACACAAAACATATGATGATAATATGTGAATCTACAATTAAAATTATGTTGTTTAGGCAATATTTTTAGGAAAGCATTTTTTCTGAATTTACAACAAACACGCAAAAATTTCTTTTTGGTATGTGTTGCATTAGCTTAGTATCGTTGGTACAAATTGGGGTCTATTTTTTAAGGAAATAAATAATTATCCTCATTATTCAATGGAAGATACTTTCATTATTGTCAATAATTCATTTTCAAATATTATCATAAATGATGAAAGTAATTTTCGTTTATTTATTTTTGTAAGAAATATAAACGGTCGTTTTATAACAAAGTTTTTTTCAAATCATTTTTTTTTTTTGTGAAACATATGGAGTCTAAGTCTCTCTAAGAATATATTTTGACGATTGCAAATAAGAGATTTTAACCGGAGTCTAAGAATCCAGTCGGCACAGTTGAAATTTCCAGTCACAGGGTGCCGCATAGCCGGAGGTGCTCCTTCGGTCCCATCCACGTGACACGAGTTCGAACCCTCCAACTCGCGTTGCATTCCCGAGCTCAAGTCTCTCTCGACACCTCCTCGTGAGGGGTTCGACCGCAAAAACCGATCGTCGCGACTCCGGACAGGGCGAGTTCCCTCGCGACCGGAAGCGCGAGATTCCCATCTTTTTGAAAGCTTGAGCAAGAGCATGGTTGTTGAGATTTGATTAAATTAGCTACTTCCTTACGGTCTCCGAAGCTACTTACCAATTCGATCCCGCAACTGGGCAGCGGGGCTACGCTCCAGCATGACGCCTCTCGGAAATCGACTGGCGCAATGATCGAGATTGTGATAGATGCTTGCGATTGTGATAAGTTTGATGCATGTTGACTTTAGGTACAACTGAAAAGGATTGGTGTTTTTAAATTGCAATTAGTGCAATGAATATCGAGATGTCCATTCTGGATTAGGCGTATTGAAAACACCTACCTTAATTAATCACCATTACGTCAGACGCGAGAAGTTATTTTCTTGCCCAGATTCTCGAGAAGCACCACTAGCAGATCCCCTCTAAAAAAAAACGGCTATGAGCCTATGAATAATTTAATTAGGATAATCTCTATTTTGAGTCTAATACGCTCAATAACAGGGATTAAAAGCAAGTGTGTCCTCCTCTTTTTTTTTTTTTTTTTAAAGAGGTACCTTTGAATTTTGACTATTCTCTATGAAACGAACTTTTTTATCGCATCATCCGAAATTAGATCGTTAGAATATGTAAATATTAAACCATACAATCAATATTAGTATCACGGGATTTTACACGAGATCAAAGCGGGTGATCTCGTGTAAAATCCCGGGATTTTACACAAAATCAAAGCGGGTGGTCCTGAATTTGAATTTTTTGCACGCCCTTTATCTGTCTCCCTTGTTGTGTACTTTCATCCTTAGTATTAGGCTAAAGTCTCGCCTCCGTGCGAGATTAACCAACAATTAAGTCACGCTTTCGACAATAAAGCAAATTAGTGGAAACCCTAGCAGTTCATCAGTCAGCCTCGTCCTCAAGACTGATGCTCATTCTAGATGGCAGCCGAAATTAATAATTTTTAGGACCTTGAACATCTTTTGTTTATTTATTTTGGAAGAAAATACGTATGGAAAGATCGTTTTTATGGAGATTACTCGTTCCGCCTGTGACTTTTCATTTTCGTTGTGCTGTGACTTTTTGGCTGAAGAACTATACTGCAAACCTTTCTACTTTTTAGGCTTTTATGCCATAAAAAAAAAAATCACATAGCATAGAAGGAAATAAATATTACACGACGTGGTCTTTCCATCTTTGAATGTTCAAAAGGGTACTTACATCGTCAACAAAGGAAGAGGTGTCGAGCACATGATTCCCAGCCTCCTGTATTGACTTATTTAACAACGCTGATGGCCAGCAGTACATTATAGCCTGAATTATTTAATCAAGACTTTTACACACCCATTGTAATCTGAAACTCGCCCGGAAAACGGAAATAGCTCCCGGTAACAGAATGGTTATCATTTGTGCCCCGAGTACTCGGAACATGTTACGCGACTTGCACTGCCTTAGTGAGAGGACGAGGTTCTCAAGGCTCGTAGAGGCAAGCAGAAAATTAATTCGTCCTTAATAAAAAAAATTATAATGTGGATGCAAAAATGATGTCGCATTAGTGCGCGTGTGGTAATTGTCGCGACCTAAAAAAAAAATAAGCAAAGTCATCTTTTTCGGGCTAATGGATTATCGGGTTAATTAATTAACTAACCTAACTCGGACTCTCCCAAGTCCATACCAAATCGCAACTTAAGGTTCGAATGATTAACATGCAATGTGATTTGAATTTGGAGTCGCCACTAATCATTTTCGGTAGGTCGATTAGAAACCTAAATAAAATAGCGGGAGAAGACTATCTTATTTGCGAACCGGAGATTAAGAGTCAGGGACTTGGTTACATTAATTACAACTAATGCCCTTTCGGTACCTTAAAATTCATGAAAAAAATAATGGATTTGACAAATTTGATGAATTCTACTTGAAGATCAATGAATCAATTTTTTGGGTTTTTCTTCCCTTGACATTTGTTTGAAATAAAGAAATTACATGGAATTAGGATGAAATAGGTTCAAGATTACTCCCCAATTTGAACTCGTGCACCAAACTTGTGCTCGGGCTTATCTTGACCATTGGACCGATTTGGTGACTCGTTAGGCGAGAAATCTCTTGGTCTTATCTCTCATTCACGCTTCTTTCTCATCTCATTTGGAATTTCATGGAAACGGGCGTTGATATTTTCCCATTTTTGCTCTCCTTCTATTCTTGTACCATTGATGTCTCATTATTGATATGCAATTTGTTATTTAACATAAAAACATAGAGAAAAAAATCAGTGTAGAAAATCTGAGCTAATTTGTATTCGAAATTAAAGAAAGTTAGGGAATCACTTAACTTTCTTTTTCTTTGGCGAGCTTGACGATGGTGATGAACTTGTGGCTTGTATTGATGGGTGCGAGAAATTAAATGGAAAGAGCTTCAAAACACTCAAGCCCTCTCAAAACTCTTTCCAAATTTTTTCTCAAGAATTCTCCTTTTCCTTTCTAAAGAATTCCTCTCAAAAACTCTCTCAATTCTCTTCCACTCCAAAAAAAAAACCCCAAAAAAAACTCTCTCAATTCTCTTTTCTTCTCAAAAACTCTCCCAATTCTCTTTCACCCAAAAAAAAAAACTCTCTCAATTCTCTTTTCTTCTCAAAAACCCTCTCAATTCTCTCCTACTCCCCAAAAAAACTCCTCTTCTTTCAAGAACTTTCTTCTTTTATATAGGCAAAGTTCTTTTATCCTTCATTCTTCATCTTCATCTTCTCTTCTTCACCTTCATTTCTCCATCTTCCATCTTCATCTTCTTTTCTTCATCTTCATCTTCCCTTCTTCATCTTCATCTTTTCTTCTTCACCTTCATTTCTCCATCTTCCATTTTCATCTTCTCTTCTTCATCTTCATCTTCTCTTCTTCACCTTCATTTCTCCATCTTCCATTTTCATCTTCTTTTCTTCACATTCTCTTCATTATCTTCTCTTCAAGAACTCTTCTTCTTTTTATAGGCAAAGTTCTTTTATCCTTCATTCTTCATCTTCATCTTCTCTTCTTCACCTTCATTTCTCCATCTTCCATCTTCATCTTCTTTTCTTCATCTTCATCTTCCCTTCTTCATCTTCATCTTCTCTTCTTCACCTTCATTTCTCCATCTTCCATTTTCATCTTCTCTTCTTCATCTTCATCTTCTCTTCTTCACCTTCATTTCTCCATCTTCCATTTTCATCTTCTTTTCTTCACATTCTCTTCATTATCTTCTCTTCATCATCTTCCTTTCTCCATCTTCTCTTGGTATCGCAATGCGATCCCCGAGGTTCTAGTATTTGCAATACGGTCCTTGAAGTTCTAGTATTTGCAATACGGTCCCTGAAAAAAATATTTCTTTCAAGCCCAAATATTCTTGGTACGTTTTCACCCCATGCCTAGTCCAGACGCTTGTTGAATTAAGTTTGAATTATATGCCAATGCTATGTGGGATGATTTTTGTTTAGAACTAAAATTAGTTCTAATTTTTATGCAAGAAATAGATTAGTCAAAATTTTAGGTGTCAACATTGCCCCTCTTTGAGTGGAGGCTCGTAGAGGTTCCGCTCAAAGATAAAATTGAACCCTAAATTTTGATAGTGCAAATGATGGATGAAATTTTTTTTTTTTTTTTTTTGCGGGAGTTTTAATCCCATTTTTTGTAATGAAGTGATGCATGATATGCGAGATCTGTAAATAACATGTGTCATAATTTCTCTTTTCCATGTTAGAGAAACTGCATATGGATCGCATACGAGAATACCTGTTTTACCAAATACCTCATAAGCTAGTGATTCCCTTAATTTCCAAGTTTCTTGCAAACACGAGGACCTTAAGGTATTCGGCCTATCTGTTATCGGAGACTTCTCCCTAATGCGAGACGGCGCAAGATATGTGTATCCTTCCGGATCACAAGAGCTACGTCGTTGTGAGTCGAAAGAAGTAGAATCAAGTTCACAAGAGCTACGTCGTTGTGAGTCAAAAGAAGTAGAATCAAGTTCACAAGAGCTACGTCGTTGTGGTTGATTAAATGTCGAAATCGCCGGTGCATATGTCTTCACGATTCGACAAAGGGAACCAAAATCTTAAGAGCTACGTCGTTATGATTTGGTTTGGATCAAAATCACGGGTGCTTATGTCTTCGTGATTTGATAAAGGAGCGAGAATCATAAGAGCTATGTCATTATGAGCCGACTAAAGGTCAAGATCACCAGGTGCATATGTCTTCGTGATTTGGAGGCGAAATCATAAGAGCTATGTCGTCATGATAAGATGTCAAGATCGCCGGTGCATATGTCTACACGACCGACAGGAGAGGCATATTGCACTGGTTGAATCGTAATAACTATCATCGGAGGAGTTGTTGATTTGAAAATGGGTTCGAAAACTTACCAGGGTTCTCGAACGATTAATCAAAGAACGAAGCGGATCGCTCGTATCATACATGGTAGGCATTTGCCAGGAGAACTTGCTCATTCAATAATCCTTGGATGAATTTCGAGACCTTGGAAGGGACATCGAACATCGGGAATGTATTACCCATCATAGAATGTACGAGGTAACATGCGCAAACATATTCAATAATGAGTTCATGCAAAACTTTCCTACCGAGCTTGCAATGATTAGAAATAACATGTGTATAATGCAATCACTCATACTATGGTTTATGCATAACCATTCTATCAAGTTTGCATTACCAATCCTGTCCAGGGATATTCTCACATTATGAATACCTCGAATGTGAGATGAATGGGGACTTCGGTCAGAAAGGGTTTTCTCTCACTCTCAAGAAAAGTTATTTATCCTGTCTGCGGGATTCAAAAGAAATCACTCAATCTTTCCATCATCGCATTCGATAAGGATCCGAGTAATCTCGCAATTGATACGACGGAGCCGATCGGGAGGTCTTGATTAGGACCGTAATGAGGGCTAGGTCAAAGGTTTACAAATGGGACTCTAGTTGAGTCAAGGTTGCTTTGAAATGAATTCCTTCGTCATCTCTGCGGGTTTACAAGTCAAGAACTCTGCAAAAATGAGAGAGAAGTAATCTTGCTCGAACTTCTTCGAGTGATGCTTAAAATCATGGAACTCCACATTAATTCAAGTGCCCTAGTCGGAAAAGGCTTTTAAAGGGTTGTAATGGAGGTAATGATTTGGGGGCGAAACGAAAGGGTTCGTTTTGGCTCGGAAGATATTTGAGAAGGGGCTTGATGTTGGTGATCATTACAATCTTGTCACCGATCGTGGCCTTCTATGATACCATCATTGCTCGAGGATGGTATGACCCGAAGATTGCATTTGCAATTCGACACTTCATGGAGATTTTTCTCTCAACCCTTTTAGGATATACGGGAAAATTGTGCATTCAAGTTCGAAATATTCTACAAATGAACAATGAATTGAAAGGGCATTGGCCTTGCTTTTGGTAGGCACTTTGCTTTTTTAAATGCCCGGGGAATTTTTGTGGGATCAGCTTTTCCTCTTTCTTCTTTTTTTTTTTTTACTCCCAACTCTCTTTTACTATTGCATCTTGATGAGTTCATTGGGAGATTTTCTATTGATCCAGCTTTTCGGGTCCTTCTACTCAAAGATGGGCCATATTCGCTTTGAGACGACAATGATCACCAATAAGGGCTTTTAGAAATGAATTTGCGGGCTCAAATGGGTTGTGCAAATGGATACGGATGTGTGGGATAGAAAAAGAAATGCTCTTCGTCACCCTAAGGCACTTGAATTAAAGCGCAAGTACAACGCAAAGAACCACCCGAAGATTGATGTTAGTCCAAGCAAGAAGATTTCTAACCATTTGTCTCGTGATCTTGATGGAATTACCTCTGTTTTGCCCCGATGTGGGGTGGTTCTTGACGGGGGTTGTGGAAGTGAAATCTCCGCTCAAATGGGTTGATCAACGGATAACTTGCAGTGTTTAGGGTAGAGAAATGAATGCCTCCATCACTTCGGTTATCGTACCTTTCGCGAGAAAACTCTTTACCTCGAGGAATGCGGAATTTTGCCACCGTTCATCTCTTTGAAAAAATTGGACGTGTTTGGGAAAGGATTGCCTTTCATCATCCTGTCATGCCCCCCTTACGTACATTCGATGTATCTTATGTAGTTCATGTTCCTTATTCGAGTTGGTAAATTAAACATGAGGAACAATCATGCGCAAACTATGCGGTGTATGAGTGTTTTCGAGCATATAAAATGCAGCAACTTTTTATCTTGGCGGACAAAGTTCGCAAGTACATAAAAAATTTCTTAGGGGCATGGATCGTGAGTTGCCCCTGTTCATGCAAATGCGTTGCAAAACTTCATTGTCGCCCCGAGACATGAGATTGTCAAAGGCTCCAAGAATTTCTCATTTCATTAATTTTTCATGGAGAAGGGATACTTCTCTGTTTGGACGAGTAGTGAACCCTGTAAAAATCAAAAGGGAAAGCATCAATGTATGTCCTCATGTTCTAAAAGAATTGAAACGATACCACTTTACCCATGTACGTATTTCTCGCGAACTTTGAATTGAAAAGATCGATTCATCTGGATCGGATTGTATGTCCGGAATGTCATCTCTCTAGGTTCTATAACCGTCTGGTTGAGCTTCGATCTGCGAAGCAAAAGTTTTTATTAATCTTTGTACATTGATGCCAAATCCCGGGATCGACCCGGGACGCCTCGGACCATTGTCATTCCCCCAACCACTATCTTTGCGGTGTTGTTGGCGCCACGGGTGGTTCGCTTTTGTTATATTGTTCTCAAAGCGGTTGGCAATCCCACGTCGAGAATAAAATAAGCTTAACTTAGAGTTTGAAACGGTGAGAATCAATTGGAACGATACGGAGTTACCCATCTTTGAGCCCAGCTTGGTCTTTTCCTTGCATTCTCCCAAGTAAGGCTATTCGGAATCTCTCTTTATGGGCGTTCGGGGCGTCGTCCACAAATTGATTTGCTACAAGCCTAGCTTAATAAGGAACTTACGCATTTGATAAGAGAGGAGAAAATTCGCCCTTTAATTCTAGACAACTAGAAAGTAAAAGTATCCCACGCAGGGAACTATACATGGAATTAAAGGAGTATTCATGTGAGATTGGTTCCACCTCTTTTCTTTGGCCATTCTAATGATCGGCTGATTTTGTCTTGGATCATACACCAACGATCGTTGTTTGAGGATCCATAGTCACTTGCTTCGGATCACAACTCGGAGGTCCTTTAGCTCCGGCCCGGGCGACCAAGGCGGTGAGCTCATCATCAAAGTAACCTTTTGATTTTTCGGGCAATTGATACTCGGATTGGGCATTGCTACTTGCTAACACCGGCGACAGATTTTTCACTTTGTTTTTGCCGTGAGCGGTCGACTCCTTGAGCTTGAGCCTCCGCCGTCGCTCGGGAACTCGTAGGGATGATCAACCGGTCCGTTGCTAGAACCACCAGCGGAAGGTCGGTATGGCCGGTATTCTTGATTGGGAAGTGGTCGGGTACTTTTTGCTCCGTAGGTTTTCACTGGGATTAATCTTCCAGTCAACTTTGCTCCGGTCGCCTTGGTTCCAAGCTACATCGTGCTTCTTGACTTATCTCTAAATCTGTGAAGGTGATTTGTGACACTTCGTAGAGTGAGCCCGTTTATATTCATCATTTTGAGTACGGCCATTGGTCGTCTTGAATTGATTCCTAGCATTTGTCGAAGCTGCCTCGATGAATATAGAGTGAAGCTCGGCGGACCAAAGGGGCCTTTTCTTTCCGACAAAATCGTCGTAGTAAGTTTGGCCATAGTTCTTTTGTTCGAGTAATTGCTTCCTTACAACATCTTGCCAAATATTTTGGAGCACTCGAACGTAGACCGGCTTCTTTAGGATGTCCCGAGCACCATGCAATATGGCCCTCGTTATGAGCTAGCGATCATCACTTGCGATGTTATGATCACCGGTATATCCAACTCCGAATCGATGATCTTTTAAGAGCGAGACCATCCATATCGATCCCTACCATGGGCTGTGACGATGTCGAAATCATATTTATGTACCTTTCGGCTCCTCTAAGGCTTCCGTTGCTTTCACATAAGTTTGAAATCTTGTACATGCACTTTCTCGGCATGGCAACGAGGATAGAGAGGGGAAACGGGGTTGCCATCAATGGCCATGACTCGTAGATCCTCGGGATAGGAAGCTTCCCATACTTCTGCCTGGAATGGACGCATACTTATTTTCCTTTCAAAACCTTCCATATGTAGACCGAAAAATGGGTGTTTCGACTAAAGACCGGGCTTTAGATGTTCTTTGGACTTGCAAAGATATATTGCCGGGAAAATCACAAAAGCGATGATGGCCTTTCGTGACGAGTTACGGAGGTGCATGGAGACTTCAAGTTCTTTATAAACTTTTTCGATACGTTAGTCTCATGACAGCTTTTCTCTCCTTTTCGGTCTTAGTGCCTTGAATCCATTTCGTAATAACTCTTACCTCCCGCTCAATCCGTCGTTCTTTTTTTACTTTTCGATATGGAGGAGCCCTCAAATCTTTTCACTTTCTCTACGAACAGGCGGTTATTTCCCTCTTCAAATCTTTTCGCTTCCTCCTACGAACGAGGCGCGTTATTTCCTTCCTCAAATCTTTTCGCTTTCTCCACTAACGAGGCGGTTATTTCCCTCCTCAAATCTTTTCGCATTTACTTACGTGAAGGTTTTCAATGCTTAGTCAAATACGGCGAGGAATTCACGCATTTAAACATGATGATGTTCGTGGATAATCTTGTTCTTTGCCCCTGGATTAAAAGAAGAATGTCTCACATGGGGATTTTGTAACAAACAGTACATTCATTCGTACATGTCACTACTTCTCTTGAGGATTCGTAAGGGCTGGCTAGTAATGCTCAAAGAAGAGATATTTTGAGAGCCCATAATAAAAAAAACTAAAGCTTCATGTAGGCTACACATTCGGAGTTCCATCGGCGTTGAATTGGTCATTTGTGACATCAAGGAAACTCCAATTGTAGTGATGCATGTCTCTTCCCTCGAAGGGCGTCGGTTACGCCTCTGCAAGACCGACTTTGCGGGATGTATCTCCAACGAAATCGGATTGTACGAGAACTTGCTCGGGGGATGGCTGGTGAATGAGCATTTTCAATGCTCGGATGTGGCTCATCGAGGGACATGTCACCAAAGGAGATGGGGCCGCTACGGACATGGCAAACGGCGGTGTTGATAGCATCCCTATACCTCTTGTTCTCTTTCGAAGCTTTTCACTTTCTTCCCTCGAAACGTAAGTTCATGACTTTCATTTTTAACCTTCAATCGGGTCCGCTTGTTTTGAAACCAAAACTTGACCTTCAAGGGCTCCATTCCTATCATCCGGCTCAATTCATTTTTGCGTCTCCTATTCACGTAAGAGCACTCCTTGAAGGCGGCTTGAGCACTTTGATTTGATATTTTCTTTTACGGGGTTGGTTTATGCGGCTGCCTTGCCATTGTTATTCTTTGTCGAAATCTTGAATTTCACTTGCCAAGAGAGTTGGGTTTTACGGCTTCGGCGTTGGATCCGGTCTCGAAATCCAGCGGTTCGCTTTCGGGGATGTCTAGGTTGGTTGCCTCCGAGTAAGTGCTTGATGGCCTCTAAACATGTTGGATTGAAATACCTCTTACCGCCTTTTGTTCACTCTATTCTCCGATGTATGCTTACTCTCTCCAAATTCTTTCGAGTAATCGGGTATGTTCCAAAGCCTCCCTTTAAACGCGGATGAAAATCACTAAGCCGACGTTTTTCCCAAGATTTCGTGTTTCCGCTTTGCCTTATTTTTTTCAACGTGATGGGACCCGAATCCACTTGCACCGATTTTCTTTTCTTGATAACCATGCTTGTCTCCCACTCGGTTTTCAATCATGGTGGGACTTCAACTCTTTTTGTAACTTTTCGGATTTGTGAGGCTCGAGATCACGGATTGACGATAGATCCAGGATCCAATGAACGAAACGCCCGTAGTTTTACCCGAGTAACTAACGTGGCTCCGCAAGAATTCTTTGTTTCTTCTCTCGGAAAGTATGCTTGTCTCCCACTCGAGTTTTCAATCATGGTGGGACTTCAACTCTTTTTGTAACTTTTCGGATTTGTGATGCTCGAGATCACGGATTGACGATAGATCCGAGGATCCAATGAGCAAACGCCTGTAGTTTTACCCGAGTAACTAACGTGGCTCCAAGAATTGCTTGTTTCTTTTCCCGAAAAGTATGCTTGTCTCCCACTCGGTTTTCAACATGGTGGGGTCCTCAACTCTTTTTGTAACTTTTCGGATTTGTGAGGCTCGAGATCACGGATTGACGATAGATCCAGGATCCAATGAACGAAACACTTGTAGTTTTACCCGAGTAACTAACGTGGCTCCGCAAGAATTGCTGTTTCTTTTCCCGAAAAGTATGCTTGTCTCCCACTCGGTTTTCAACATGGTGGCGTCCTCAAATCTTTTCGTAACTTTTTCGGATTTATGAGGCTCGAGATGGTAGATCCAAGTGATTCACGGATGAAACGTCCGTAGTTTTACCCGGATAATTGACTCGACATCCACAATAATTATTGCTATAGCTTTTCTTGCCCTTTAAATTAGGATTTAACGCCGAGACAATTATCGCTTTCATATCTTCATCTCCAACCTTCTAAGCACTCTTTTGCATCCACTCTCTTTTTAGCCGCTTCAACAACAATGGCTTCCCCTCCTGCGCACGCCTTCTCGTTTGAAGTTTTGGCCAAATGGGAGAAACTTTATAATCTCCTAGGCCAGGGCTACTCTTATATAGCCAACCATCCGGAGGCGAAGCGAGATTCGTCTTATGTTTAGGGATATGGGCACCGCTTCCATTGAAGGTACCAAGTTAGAGGAGGAATACGGGATCTTCCCCACCCTCTTTACTAACTTCCCGGAGGCTTACCATGTTGCTTATCAAGATGTTACTTTGGCCCACCTTGTGAAGGCTCTATCGGGATCGGTCGGACAGCTTGGTGTTGGCCGATCTTGTAGCCGACAATTATAAGAAGGCCCTCGACTACGGTAATGAACAAGTCTCCCTGGCGATTCGTGAGAGGGGAAACTTGGTGGGGTGTTTGGCCATGTCCCGGACCATCTTCGAGCGCGATCCGCTCAATATTGTTTTAAAATTTCAATGCACATGCTTTGGAAGAAAGGTTGGACGATCGACCCTGGATATAGCCCGCGGGAGAATGCTTGATCCATGACCTGGAATTTACTACCGAGCATCACGAGGACAAGGTAGCCAAGCTCAAAGAGAAATGTGAGCTCCTCCTCTTTAAGTTGGCGGATCTCGATTCTCGGAGCGATCGGTGTAGGCGGAGCATCAATTGTATGGAGAGTCGGTTAAACTCCTTTGTGATGCTCATTAGGGCTCGGTTTGGCTTTACGTTCCCACCCCGTTGATCTATTTGTAAAGGCTTTTCGATGATGAAATGAATGCAAGTTTTTACTCATTTCATCTTGATCGTCATATTTTTTTTGCAAGATAACCCCTTTTACTCTGCGAATATGTAAATCTCACGCTCCCGATGGTCAATCCAATTGGGCCAGGAGAGGCTCCCCCATTCGAAACAATCTCTCAACAAAGATTAGTAGCGAGGAAACAAACAAATGCTCAAATGTGAACAACTCGTGAATACGTATTAATATTATAACTCGATTATGAAAACATCGAGTGAATCGAGCATAATATTTTTTTCACGTCGAATTGATTTGGATTGGTAAAGACACGACCATCCATCTCGGCCCGGAATCAAAGCACCACCAGGGAGCACCTTCTTTACTATATATGGACCACCATAGTTTGGAGCGAATTTTCCTTTGCGGGAGTGGGACTATTGGTAATAATTTTCTCAAGACCAGGTCATTGATATGAAAATATCGAGGCCGAACTTTTTTGTTGAATGATTTAGCAACTCTCTGCGATAACACTGGTCATGACATACGACCTTAAGTCTTTTTTCGTCGATCGGATTCAATTGGCTTGCTCTCTGTTTGGATCCATTCGGCTTCCGTCGCTTAGCTTGAGACGGTATACGTAAGGAAGAAATTTCCACTTCAGCGGTAGAACGGCCTCCATTCAATATACAAGAGAATACGGGATTGCCCCGGTAGATGTCCGGATTGAGGTCCGATATGCCATAAGTGCAAATGGCAACTCTCATGCCAATCGCGATAATTTTTAGCCGTCTTCGCTAAAATTTTCTTAATGTTCTTATTGGCGGCTCCTCTTGCTCCATTCATCTAAGGACGATATGGGGAAGAGTTCGGATGCTTGATCTTGAATTCCTTAAACAATTCGTCCATTAGTTTGTTGTTTAAGTTCGAGCCATTGTCGGTGATTATGGCTTCGGGTGAACCGTATCGAGCAATGATATCTCGACGGATGAACTTCACAACATTACGTGCGGTGATTGCTAGGTATGATGCATCTTCAATCCACTTAGAAAAATAATCAATGGCCACCGAATAAATCGATGTCCATTAGAAGCTTTTGGGTTGATCGGACCAATCACATCAATGCCCCACATAGAAAATGGCCATGGTTCCGACAGTGATGCAATTCATTTGGAGGAACATTGATCTTGTCTCCATGAATCGGCATTTGTGATAGCTTCGAACATCTTGAATCCAATCGCTTTCCAACGAGAGCCGTAATAACCTAACCTCATGATCTTCTTAGCTAACATGTGACCGTTCATGTGTGGACCACGAGATCCATTCATGTACTTCCATCATCGGACGAACTACTTTGGTTGAGTCAACGCATCTTAGTAGGACGAGAATCGAATGACCGCTTGTACAAATTCTCTCCATTCAAGAAGAACTTGAGGCCATCTTCCTTATGTACTTTTGGTCGGATACGGTACTTTTTTTCGGGAACTCCCGCTTCGAATATAAGTCTTGATGTCATGATACCATGGCTTACCATCGGGTTCATTGATCACGGTCATACAATATGCCGGCCTTTTTTAGTACCTCGATCTTCGGTGGGTCAACTTCAAGTTCATTGGCGACTTGTAACATTGAAGACAAGGTAGCCAATGCATCGGCCGAATCGATTATGAGTCCTGGACGAGATATTCAAATGAGATATTTTCAAATTCCTCCACCAATTCATCCGGATACTCATGGTAGGGTAGCAATTTAGCATCTCTCGTCTTCCACTTTCCAACGATCGAAGGATAATCAAAGCGGAATCTCCGAACACCTTGAGTCGGGCTATCCCCATTTCAATCGTAGCCTGCGGACCGAGGATGCATGCCTCATATTCTCGCTACGTTATTTGTGCAAGGGAATACCAATTTTTTTGCCACGGGATAATGCCGACCACTTGGAGATATCGGAACCGCGCCGTGCCGACCCCGATAAATTGACACTCCGTCAAAATACATAGTCCGGGATGTAATCCTTCACCGACATGATTCGATCCTCGGAATGATAGACATCATCATCTTGCCCCGGATTGTCAGCTAGGACATCTGCTATGGCTCGTCCCTTGATTGACTTATGGGATAAATATTGAACGGCAAACTCGGAGATGAGGA
This sequence comes from Rhodamnia rubescens, assembly GCA_021437795.1. Taxonomy (NCBI): domain Eukaryota; kingdom Viridiplantae; phylum Streptophyta; class Magnoliopsida; order Myrtales; family Myrtaceae; genus Rhodamnia; species Rhodamnia rubescens. The sequence continues at coordinate 699,684 of JAILYA010000017.1, forward strand.
TTTGCCATTTGGCAAGTCTACCAATCAAGGCGGGTTGATTAAGCAAGTATTTGATAGGATCGCATTCCGTCACCGAAGCACTTGGTGATGCAAGGTATATTGTCGAAGCCATGCGTACCCGGACTAATGCCACACATGTTTTCTCTACTTCGGAGTACTTCATTTTCGAAGTTGTAAATTTCTTGCTCCGGATAATAAATGGCTCGTTCTCTTCCATCCTCCTGCTTCTCTTGGGCTAGCATAGCACCCAAGGATTCACTAAGGATTGTGAGGTAGAGGATTAAAGGTTGCTCCGGTGTTAGAGGAACAAGCACGGGTGGATTCATAAGATCTTTGCTTCAGTTTTCCAAAAGCTTCTTCACATTCGCTATCCCATTTGGACTAGCGCATTCTTCTTTAATAGCTTGAGGAATGGCTTAGCGGTTTCGATAAGCGAGAGATGAATCGAGCAATATAGTTTAGCAGCCTACCCATCAAGCTTCGAACTTCTTTAACCGTCGTCGGTGGCTTAAGCTCACGAATAGCCTTGACTTTCGAAGGGTCGACTTCAATGCCCTTCTCGCTACCACGAATCCGAGTAGCTCGCTTGAGCTGGTCCCAAAAACACACTTGGCGGGGTTGAGGCGTAACTTGTACTTTCGGAGTCTGTCGAACAATTTTTTTAGCGTTTCGACGTGATCTTCTCCATGCCTTGTTTTTGCTATCATGTCATCGACGTAAACCTCAATCTCATTGTGCATCATGTCATGGAAAAGGGCAACCATGGCTCGTTGGTAAGTGGCTCCCGGCGTTTCGAGACCGAACGGCATTACCCGGTAATGGAACATTCCCCATGGTGTGGTGAAAGTGGTTTTCAACTTGTCATTGACATTCATCGGGATCCGATTGTACCGGAGAAACCATCCATGAATGAAAATAATTCAAACCCTGCGATCGTCCAACAAGTACGTCGATATGCGGGAGGGGAAAATCATCTTTAGGATGGCCTTGTTCAAGTCTCGATAATCGACACAAACCCAAATGCGGCCGTCTTTCTTCATGACGGGGACTATGTTAGCGACCCAATCGGAATATTCTGTAGTCTCAATGAATCCTACATCGAGAAGCTTCATGACCTCCTCTTTGATCTTCTGCACTAATTCCGATCCGGCCCTCCTTGACTTTTGCACCACCGGCTTAGCCGAAGGATTGATCGGCAAACAATGCTCGACAATGGAACCGTCAAGACCGGGCATATCTGCGTAAGACCGGGCGAAAAAGTCCTGGTAATCCTTCAAGAGTCGATCGGGCGCTCGGACATTTCGAGGAAAGGTTTGCCCCAATCTTAACTTCTTTAGGGTTTTCCGCATCGCCTAGGCCGATCGAGATAATTTGTTCACCGGTCAATGGCTTGATCTCCTCATGTCGTTCGAAATCTTGACGAACTTCCTCATAATTACGGGTGAACTCATCCAGGTCGTATACTTCTGAATCCACTAGGTTTCCCTCCTCATGTATCCCCCGGAGTTGTATCGTAGGAGGAATTAGAGCGAGGAATGGTTAGCGGCGAAGTTTGGCGGATGATTGAAGTTTTGCGGAGAAGGCGGCCATCCTCTTCGCCACCAATCGAGTAATATGCGGAGGATCCGTAATAAATTTCCTGAAAAGCGACAAGTCAAGAGTAAGTACAACGAGCAAGGATAGAGAACCGGTCGATGACTTCCTTCTAGACTCAATGAACGAACTAGACATGACCAAAAGATCGCATCGGGCAATTTTCAGTTTCGTCGATTTTTACGAAAAAATCCGTATTAATTCGCACGTTGGTCAAAATACGTTCAAATTTTACGAGCCTATAGTTGAGAAGATGATGAACAACTTTTATATTGATCAATCGGACTAGAAATGAGCGGATCAAATCAGTTTAATGTGTCTTTCCAAAAAATCGCATTCAGAAAACTGTTATAACCACAGGTAGTTAAAAAAACGAAAGGCCATCTTAAATTATGAATTTAATTCTGAAATTTTGTAGGATATTAGTTGAAACATAGGTCTACAACTTTCATGTTTGGCACTTACTCAAAACTCTATCATAGAATTTAGTAAAAATCGTACAATAGGAACAAGCCAAATCGGAATTGAGGACAAGCGATGAAATTGTAAAAACTACGGAAGCAAAGTGTGAAATTGGAAACAAGACAATGAGATTCATAAACAATCAACCTAAACCATGGACCAGCCCAAAATAAAAATGAGATAACATGGTGTGAGAGACAGGAAATTACCGCTCATAGGAAGAAAATGTCAATCACAAAGACATGCGCATGAATCGTGGATTCAAATTTTAGTTCTTTTAGCAAAATGAAATGAAGGACAGAACGACATGTCGCGGCCTCACGCACGTTCATCATGACTAGTTGCCACCTCGCATACATAGTCATGACTAGTCGGGTCCAATCATCTCGGCTTGGTTCGGTCGACAAGGGCAACTCTCATGCATCATAGCCTCACGTGCATGAGAACAACCCTTGAGCCATTTTTTGAAAAATTCGGGATCCAAGTGGGATAACCTTTAGCGAAGTCTTACCACCAAGGTTAAAGAACCACATAAATACCATCCCGAAACTATCGGGTGACCCGGGTTCGGTCACAAGTCAAGGTGGTGTAGTGCAATTATATTAGGGGCATGCACGACATTTTAAAGGCAATCGGCACTCCGATAGTTCAAAAAATAAAATTCTCATCACCAAGCTCGCAAAATAGAGGTTAGCCACGTACTCCTCCCCTTATAACTCCCTTTCCCTGCACCTAGGGATTAAAATTCAACCAAGATTACCAAATCAAGTAATTTTCCTTTTCATGAACTTATACGGCTTAAGTCCTCTTTGGTTCCTCACGGAGTCGCCAAGTGTCGCGACCTAAAAAAAAAAAATAAGCAAAGTCATCTTTTTCGGGCTAATGGATTATCGGGTTAATTAATTAACTAACCTAACTCGGACTCTCCCAAGTCCATACCAAATCGCAACTTAAGGTTCGAATGATTAACATGCAATGTGATTTGAATTTGGAGTCGCCACTAATCATTTTCGGTAGGTCGATTAGAAACCTAAATAAAATAGCGGGAGAAGACTATCTTATTTGCGAACCGGAGATTAAGAGTCCGGGGACTTGGTTACATTAATTACAACTAATGCCCTTTCGGTACCTTAAAATTCATGAAAAAAATAATGGATTTGACAAATTTGATGAATTCTACTTGAAGATCAATGAATCAATTTTTTTGGGTTTTTCTTCCTTGACATTTGTTTGAAATAAAGAAATTACATGGAATTAGGATGAAATAGGTTCAAGATTACTCCCCAATTTGAACTCGTGCACCAAACTTGTGCTCCGGGCTTGTCTTGACCATTGGACCGATTTGGTGACTCGTTAGGCCGAGAAATCTCTTGGTCCTATCTCTCATTCACGCTTCTTTCTCATCTCGTTGGAATTTCATGAGCGCAATACGGGCGTTGATATTTTCCCCTTTTGCTCTCCTCTTCTATTCTTGTACCATTGATGTCTCATTATTGATATGCATTTGTTATTTAACATAAAAACATAGAGAAAAAAATCAGTGTAGAAAATCGAGCTAATTTGTATTCGAAATTAAAGAAAGTTAGGGAATCACTTAACTTTCTTTTCTTCTTGCGAGCTTGAACGATGGTGATGAACTTGTGGCTTGTGTTGATGGGTGCGAGAAATTGGCAATGGTAGCACCGAGCTTCAAAACACTCAAGCCCTCTCAAAACTCTTTCCAAATTTTTTCTCAAGAATTCTCCTTTTCCTTTCTAAAGAATTCCTCTCAAAAACTCTCTCAATTCTCTTCCACTCCAAAAAAAAAAAAACCCCAAAAAAAACTCTCTCAATTCTCTTTTCTTCTCAAAAACTCTCCCAATTCTCTTTCACCCAAAAAAAAAAACTCTCTCAATTCTCTTTTCTTCTCAAAAACCCTCTCAATTCTCTCCTACTCCCCAAAAAAACTCCTCTTCTCTTCAAGAACTCTTCTTCTTTTATAAGGCAAAGTTCTTTATCCTTCATTCTTCATCTTCATCTTCTCTTCTTCACCTTCATTTCTCCATCTTCCATCTTCATCTTCTTTTCTTCATCTTCATCTTCCCTTCTTCATCTTCATCTTCTTTCTTCACCTTCATTTCTCCATCTTCCATTTTCATCTTCTCTTCTTCATCTTCATCTTCTCTTCTTCACCTTCATTTCTCCATCTTCCATTTTCATCTTCTTTTCTTCACATTCTCTTCATTATCTTCTCTTCATCATCTTCCTTTCTCCATCTTCTCTTCATCCTCTTCTCTTGGTATTCCGCAATGCAGTCCCCCGAGGTTCTAGTATTTGCAATCAGTCCTTGAAGTTCTAGTATTTGCAATACTGGTCCCGAAAAAAATATTTCTTTCAAGCCCAAATATTCTTGGTGCGTTTTCACCCCATGCCTAGTCCAGGCCCTGTTGAATTAAGTTTGAATTATATGCCAATGCTATGTGGGATGATTTTTGTTTAGAACTAAAATTAGTTCTAATTTTTATGCAAGAAATAGATTAGTCAAAATTTTAGGTGTCAACATGTAATCCAAGTTAATTTGATGTAGTTTGTGATGTACACTTCGAAGGAACAAGGTATGGTTTTGAGATGTAAATCAATAGAAATATAAGCTGGCTAGTGTATATCGAGAAAAGGAGTAGCTCCACCAAGTCCAAAGACCACAAGTCAAAAAATGTATCGAGACTCATTCAAAGTAGCAGCGTTGGAATAAATAAATATTAAATCACGCTTTTTCTAACAGCTTAAGATTTTAGAATAGCTAGCTATGGTCCCATTAAATTTTTCATGGTATCAAAACAGGAGATCCTGAGTTCAAACCCGCTTAGTATTAGGCAAAAGACCAAACAAAGCGTGAAGGGGAGTGTTGAAATAAATAAATATTAAATCACGTATTTTTCTAGCAGCTTAAGCTTTTAGAATAATTAGCTGTTGTCCCATCAAATCTTTCAAGCAAGATCGATATAGCTTGTTCGAAATAGTCTAAGTTCAAATATCATTTCACGTGTCTCAATGGAAGTCGATATCACCAACAAAACGACGCAAATTCCCGACTAGCTTGGTAACTCCAAGGTCGTGACTCTATACACGACTAGTTAAGTAAAATCGATTTGATTTTATTGTCGTGAAGAAAGATATTCTTGGAATTCTCGAAAAAAAATTTTGGCATTTTGCGTGCAAACTCCAACATTTTGTATCGGAATTCTCAAAGCATTTCGCTCGGGGCAAGCTTACGACATTTGATAATTTGACTTAGGTACTACCACATTCATTGAACGGTGGAATCTCGTAACTCGCATGCTTCACGCGAATTGATGATGCCATTCAATTCATCAACGCTTTAGCAATGGAAGTTATCTTTTCGACTAAAAAAAAAAAATTCTTTCCCACCTTAAAGAATCGCCCTAATTTTAAATTCAATTAGCCAATTCGTCAAATCCACATTCTTCTTTTTTATTTATTTACTGAGCTTTTCTCTTTCAAACGCGAAAGGTCGTGGCATCGGAAGAATTTTCTTCATGACCATGTATGTCTTACCGTGTGATATGTACCGTCTTAGTTATTGCACACAAATTCAACGGATGACCTAAGCTTCTAATATATTGTTTTTCTATTATTCTGGAGCAAATACAATCTTAGTTATTGCACACAAATTCAACGGATGACCTAAGCTTCTAATTTATAGTTCTTCTATGCTTTTTATAACAATTTCAAAAAATAGATTCCAACCTCGGTTCAATGAAAAACTCCCGAAAAAATTACCAAAAAGTCTTAAACCTATTGCAATTATGTCAGTTCAATTTCTTCTTCTTGTTTTTTTTTGTGCCAATTTAGTCCTAAAATCTTTTTCAATTGTATCGGTTCGAGTCTATTCGGCTAATTTAGGCCGAGCGGTGCGACGTCGGCTGCTGCCGCTGCGCCGGCTATCCGACTACATAATATTGTAATTTTTTTTAAACTTATTATTTTTTTTTATTTTACTTTTATTTTTCTACTTTTTCCTTCTTCTTCCTCCAGCCGATCGTTGGACCTCGGCAAAAAATTCAAAAAAAATATTAATATATTATGTTGTAGGATGGCGATATCCACGTCGGCGCTAGCAAACCAAAATTAGCCGGATGGACTGAATTGATACAATTGCAAAAAATTTACTACTAAATTGATAAAAAAAAAAAAAAGTTTAAAATTGAATTGGCACACTTATAATATGTTTAGGACTATTTTGATAGTTTTTCCAAAAGCTCCCATCATGCAATAAGAGGGAATCCTATATCTTCAATTGATGGACATACCACTAACTTAAAGGTAGCGAAATTATTAAGTACCAATCGATATTCACCATATTGTAATCCAAGTACACAATTTAAGAGGATTGATCAGTCTAAAGTGGCAGTTCCATACTTTCAAAATACATCAACGAAGCTTAACAAATGTCCCAGGGACACTCTTTAAATTGAATGTGTGTCACACAATGTTCCTCAATTTGAAGATAAACAGTGCATGATGAATGAGGACATCCAAACCTAGTGTGGCCCTATTTGCTATGTATTCATGGTACATCAATTCTTTTTTAGTAAGAATGAAGAATTCCATTGTGAGTTTGATATGATTTCACTTAATGCATAAAATGAATCTAGACGATCACAAAGGCCTATCAAAGAAAATGGAGTGAAGCAACATCAACACCCCACATGCCGCATGCTTTTCTCCTTTCCTTTTTCTTTAATTTCATGGTTTATCTTTATACTTTCTTATGCACTTCTATATATATATATATATATATTTTAAATCTTATTCGACTTTGGCATGCCACATGCAATTCGTCAGATTAAAGCTATCTCTCTTCATGGCTATTGCCACCATGAGAATGTCTCCCTTCGAAGCTAGCCTTAATAGTATTTTACATTGTACATGTCTATATAACACACACACATACATATATATGTGTGTGTGAAGTTCTGCACGATTTAGTTAGTTTAAAAGTCAGTCTGAACTTACTTTAAAGTAAAGTCTTTGCTCAACCCGAACATTCCTACCTTGCCTCGAGCGCTAGGGAATTTTCCAAAGGATATGTGGGATGAGGCCTCTCTGAAGGAATGTAGAATTGCTTGTGGTTGAAGTGTCCACAACCACACCCGAAGGCCACCGGATTTGATTTTTTTTTTTTGTGGTCGAAACTGGGTTTGATTAGGCGATGTGCTTATGTGGGCTGGTGATGGTCCGACCTATAAAAAGCCGTGGACCAGAACACAGAATATTTTTGGAAATATTAATGTTAGGTTAGTTGGGATTAGTAAAAACCGACCATTTTGAACATGTAAGAAAATGGGAAAAAGAAAGAAACAGAAAAGAAAAGAGGGTGACGGTGAAAAATCAACATCATATTCCAACCCATTGGAATTTCCGACCATGTACGTTAGGGAAAATAAAAGGAAAAAATTAAGATTAAGTTGGGGAAGGAACCTTGGAGGGTGGGCTCAGCTAACCTGTTTAAGCTTTTGATTAATGTGAATGGACAGCTTGGCCTTGCATTGACCATGGTTGGAACAGGCTGATCCCCATCTGCTTCCTGCAAAATCTTTGTTTAATTGAAGGTAATGTTAACTAAATATGTACAAAATTCAAACGAATCCCACAATGGGAAAAACAAGCTGGAGTTCTTGTCGACTAGTTCTGAAGGCAGCCGCAAGTGAATTATGCGCGCGTGGTAAAATTTACATTATTCTAATCAGTATCGAAAGATTCATGATTATTGAAATAAGTCATACATAACTTAACTGCACCGGTCCAAAACAAGCCTAAGAAGCTTTTAGAATTGTAAAATCGAGATTATGCACCTCATTAGCCTCGGATACATTCTCGAAGCGAGTTTTGGTGGACTAAAAAATATTGCCCGTTCCAAAATCAAGCATGCTTTCATCTTTCGCTTTTCGCTTCGCGAGACTCCGATCCATGACACATTTTTTTTTCAATTGGAGTAGCGCAAAATTATAACAAGCTCGGACAAGCGCGTCCAACATAAGCAGAAGAGAACCTTGTTAACAAGTATCGAGTATATTTCACAAAGGATATTTTGAATTTGAAAACATTGAATATTCAAAGTCACAATAAAGATGATGTATGAAGAATGGTAGACACGATTTAAGTAACTTCTTAACAGGTGCCCGAAAGGGTATTGTTTAACACAAATCCATAACAAAATAATAATAGTAATAATAATAGGGCTAGTGTTCATCTTTGAACTCCTCCCTATAGAGATATCTTGAAATTTCTCGAAGATGACGAGTCGTCTATGGTGGTTATGGTACATCTCATTCGTCGAGCTTGCGGGATTTGACCGTTGGACCAAGAACCCGACTTCTCTGAACTGGACCCACCCACAAAGAGGCCAGATTCAGTCACGTGGGGACGCACGTGCATGCGGCCAAACTAGGCTACCCAGGATCCCAAAGGACATGCATATGTGAAGGCCACCGATGAGAGAGAGAGATAAGCTTGTGTTCAATTTCTCAATCTTTACTTCTTTTTTTTTGTCCATCCTACTCTAACCTCTCGCCTTTCTTTGTGTCGGACTTTTACTATGCCTTTTTGCAAAGCTTGAGAGTAGACCTCCATATCCAAAACTAAACATCTTCACTACATCCAATTCCTTTACCATTGAGTTGCGTGCTTCGGTGACCTTTTTTCGATTAAATATCTAGATCAATACAAAATTTACCGGCTCATAGAACCCTACATCAATCCCTCCTCGAATAGAGCGCTTAAAATCCGTATCCCGTAAGTTTCAATAAGAGGTGGTGATCGCGCATGGGCGGGAGACGAACAGGTCCCCGCCTCCTTGCTGCAACCCACTGTTTAACAAGGCCTATTCTCCAAGGAAGATGTTAGAACACCCCTGATCTATTCTTTCATCCCAAATCTTGTCACTAAACTAACTTCAACATGTTCCTCAAATTAGAGCCATGTGGTGGTTGAGATCAACGCCACGCAAGGGAAATCACATGATGGGCCGATCCTCGTCGCTCTGCAGTTTCCATTAGATGGCAGCTCCTTGTTCAAAATGATGTCGTAGCATAGACCTTTGCCCGGAATTCCAATATAATCCATTCGGTTGACTTTTCTCGAAAATCGCTAATGCGGTGGTCCAGTCACAACCAAACAGTCCTATGTGGTGACAACGTCGGCTTCAGTCATTTTTAGCGAAAATTAATGGGAATGACCGCATTGAAATCTCGCTCAAGAATTTAGGACTAAATTGAAAAACTTGAGAAAATTGTAACCAAATTTGTATCCATCTAATAAATTTAAGATTAATTCGACAATTTTTTCCGGTCCAGCATTAGGAGGGCCTTGGATTCTGGAGAGAAGGAAAAAAAAAAACAAAAAACAAAAAGTGGATAAAAGACTTGACAAAGATGGCATTTTATCACGGGTGACTTTAGACCCCAAACCCCCCCCAACTTTAAGGGACATGTGATCCGCAGGCCTGATCATTTGGAAGCTGTCCCTTGATTTTTGGACTTGCGCCTTGATTCGTGGCTCTGGGCTTACTGCTCTCTCGCACTTTGATTAGAACTCGAATCGAGAAAGTCGCGAGATCTCGCACGGGGTGATCTCGTGTTACATCGCGTCAACTTATTTTCAGCAACGATGTGCTGCAATTGAAAAAGAAAAAAGAATATAAGCAAATGACGTCAAAATCTCGTCCAATTAGAACATGACACTAACTAAATAGCCCCGTGATCGGCAGCAATTTTTCGCGATCGAAACTCGTGCTTAACAAAGTGGGGGGATTTTAATCCGTGGACCGCACTCGTTCTACGGATCGAGCGAAGCACGTTCGTTCATTCGCAACTCCCAAGCCCAGCGTGCTTGTCGTGCGGGCAAAGTCATCCTCTTTCGATCCCGCGGGATAGGGCTTTGGCTTCGGCATCCCTGTACGGCTCTCCGCAACAATCACGGGCTCCCGGGGATCTCAAGATTTTCTCTAAAAGAGATCTCTACGTACGGCGCGTGGAGTCCCGAAGCAAGCAAATTCCGCACGTTTCAGTACGGCTAGCCCGAAGTTAAAGCCCGAAGTCTGGGTGCCGTGGGCTTCAAAGAACCCATCACGAGCCCAGCAAAACGTAGCACGACTGAAAAGACTTCCCTCCATCTTGTGTTGCTCTTCTGTAAAACAGCACCGGTCCGGCCTACTTCGAGAACCGGATCGGACCGGTTCCTGATGCTTGAGGAGGAGTAACCTCACCGAACCGCCCCACAATACATTATTTATTAACATAAGTTATTTGTGGGAGTAATCACTCGTGTTACTAGTAACTTCCCTGCGAAAGTTATGATTTGTGATTTCACCCTATACTAAAGTAACTTTCAAATTATTTAAGAACTTTTAAGAAATGAAGTAAAACGTTTAGAACTCATAACTCCTGCCATCTAATAGTCTAGCGGGTTTTTCTTAATTTTTTTTTTTTTTTGAAAGTCTAGTCCACTCGATCTATTTGGTATGCAAGACATCTACCGGGGATATGATGTGAGTTATCTTTATCCTATTTGATGTTTGAATTAATTCCCCTAATGGTTTGATTATTATCATTGTCGATCTCTTTCTATGCGTAAATATAGGGTCGTTGCGAGGTGATCATTGGATGCGGGCTACACGAAAAACTCTGTCATGGTGCTCACCTTTGGTAGGCAACAGCCGTGAGACCACTATGATTTTTTTTTCAATTCCAATTCATTTTAATATTTTGAACTCAATATAGTCGCAACCGTACGGTAGAATTTGTACTTTTTCATCAGACATTCGTGTCTACAAATCATCATGGGCTCTGTATTGGAGATGGGCATACGGAAACGCTTCTCCTTATCCAGGAACTCGATCACGACCCGAACGAGGTCCACTACTATCCTCATCGCCAAACACCATCATTGTCCAACTCACCCAACGCCGAAACCCACATGACCGTCCTAACCCGAGTCAACAAGTCTATAAATACCCACCCACCCGCGCCGTATCGTTCCACCTTCCTTCCTCTTCCGTTTCTTCGCTCTGCAAATCTCTCTCTCTCTCTCTCTCTCTCGCGCGTGCGCGCGCTTCGACACTAGATCAAAGCTAAGACGATCATCAGGAACGTAAACTCCACGAAAACCTTCGGACAATTCACGACGAGCCTGATTTGATATCTCTTTTCAGAGCTCCGAACGATGTCCGATGCGTTCTGCAGCGACTGCAAGAGGCAGACGGAGGTGGTCTTCGACCACTCGGCTGGCGACACGGTGTGCTCGGAGTGCGGCCTCGTGCTCGAGTCGCATTCCATCGACGAGACCTCCGAATGGAGGACCTTCGCCAACGAATCGGGCGACAACGACCCCGTCCGTGTCGGCGGCCCCACGAACCCTCTCCTCACCGACGGCGGCCTGTCCACCGTGATTGCGAAGCCGAACGGGACCTCCGGGGAGTTCCTCTCGTCGTCGCTGGGCAGGTGGCAGAACCGCGGCTCGAATCCAGATCGCGGCCTCATCCTCGCTTTCAAAACCATCGCGACTATGTCCGACAGGTGAAAACTCTATCTTCTCGCGCGCGGGAGCACCAGTGCTGTTTCTCGTGTGAGCGAACGGCTCTGGTTTTGGAGATGATTGCGAAGTGCGAGAAAATGAGTTGTCGATATTCCCGGTAGATTTATCTGCTTGAAGCGTGGACGATCGACCGCACTTTCTTGGTTACTCGATCGCTGTGGCTTTTTCACGTGGTCTCGTCGATTCGAGTATAAATATCTCAATTCATTCATGTATTTTGGAAACGAAAGCTGGAAATGCTTTCGAAATCACAAAATGTAGGAATTTGCTGTGTGATCAATATGGATTGATTTTAACTAGAATTAAGATACTTTGGGATTGCTGTTGCGGCTTACTTTGTGGCGAGTGATCTAGTTTAAGGTATTTTGATCGGCGAAAAACGATTATGTAAGTGAGAGTTAAGAATATGGTCTTGGATATGTATCAATTGAGTGATTGCATATACATATTCTCTGATGAGTTTCATCCTATTTGGGAAATAATCCAGATTTATTTTTCTATTTTGCCCGTTGTGATAAAATGATTGGGAAGCAATGTAGATAGTGAATTCTACGTATTTTGATGTCATTGCACCTCTTGATAAGTATCATGCTGTATCTGGGGATTCAACTGTTCATATATTGTTCTCATTACTGTACCCTATTATTAGGGCTGGAGAGGCGGGTTGAACCTTGATTTGATTTGGTTAGTTATATCCAAGTGATTTCTCTTTCATTGTGATCATGACATAGAATTGTAACCGGGCGGTATCGGATTAGAATCTTCATCATTTTATATATGGTGAATACACGTTCTGGACCTCTACTTGATAGTTGATAGATATTATGCTGTGAAGTGAATTGCTTTTGAGTTTGACAAATATTTACCAAGAATGATTATGTTCTTTTCTTGCTATTGCCACTTTGGTAAATTGTAGTTGTAGTCGCCAAAAAAAAAAATGTGAACTGCACATAGTTTAAACTCGTGATATATTCTTCCATTAATGTCCCTTACTTTACTTATATGCTTTCAGGTTGGGCCTTGTTGCAACCATCAAGGTATGCCATCATTCCTTATCATTTTTTTGGGGCGCTTACCTGTACCTATACGACTGCTACTCTTACATATTGACAACTGCGGGGCTTTTCACAATCTCCATGCTTTTCCAAGTCCGCAGTTATCTTCTAGGCTATCTTCTTTTGAGTAAACCAGTGCTAAAGAAGAGGGCTACAGAACAAGCTAAAAATTCAGGGATAGATGCAGTTTCATTAGAGTAGCTTACGCCTTGCTAATGACATATTAAGACACCCACTTCAAAGCCATACCACTAATTCCGGAAAATATGATTGGCATAAGCATTCATTGTGTATCATGTCTACAGTTTTATTATCCTGATTTGTTACTATGTCGAAAGTATAAGTCATGGCTTTCATTTACTTACTAATGCTAATGGAATCTTCCCTCGAGATAGAGTCTTGATTGCATCTTTCTACAACCTATCAGCAATAATTGCATATGCACACATCCGGCTAAGATAATTAAAGAGCTGGATATTTTGTGCCAACCTACGTGAAAGAGTCCTTGTGGCTACATGTGCTCATATGCTTCTTGCAGACGCTTTTGCCTTTAATTTGTGTAGTTTCATGTGGTTTACATTTATGAAAGAATGGTACTTGGGCTTTTTATAAATCAAAGAGATGTTTACTTGATCACAAACATGCTCTATTTTGTAGAGGAAACAGCAAATTTGGAACTTAAATGAATAATTGCATGGTATGCTACTGTTAGTTATGGTGGGAAATATTGAAGTAGTGTCCTGTAAGATGTGATAAGCACAAGTGGATTTTGCAACTTTTTAAAAACTACATGTGGATAGCTTGACATGTACCAGAAGCACTTTTCTTCGTAGAAGGTGTTTCTGCCTCTCATTCTTGGTTCCTTAAGCACAAAGGCACCTTGCAATTTTTTAATATCGACTTGCGGATGGCCTGACAAATATTCCAGAAGCACTTCTTTTTTAGAAGGCGTTCTTGGTTCCTAAGTATTGGATTGATGAGCAATCTGTCTGATGCATAAAGAAAAGTTGATCGAGTTATATCGCATTTTCCTCTTTCATAATGGATAGCAGCTGCATGGTTAATCCTACATGTAGGAGACGAGACTGTTGACTTTTCTTTCTTGACCTTTTTGCTAGCCCTCTGATTTTCCATTGCAAAGGTTTTACTGCATATGGATACTTCATGACTTGCCCCCTACCTGGCCATTTTTATTTATCCAATAATAGTGTGCTTTGAATGAGATTGTAAGCTTTTACTTCTTTGGACTCTTCTTCTTCGATGTTGGGAGTGGCACTCTTACTTTCAGTCGTTATTGTTCGAGTACCCCGCTGTGTATTTACTGAAGATATCTTTGCAATCTGTTGTACCTATTTGCAGGAATTGACTTGTTCCGCATCTATTGCTTATGCACTTACCATTCTTTATCAATAACTAAGTAATCCATTGTTAATGGTGTATGTTGTAAGTTCTGATTAAAGTAAGGACATTTCTAAACTTAGGAACATTATCTTATTGTTCATGTGTATATCTCTTTTGTATGGAAGTATATTTTCCACTGAACTATATTTGATAAGCCAATCTTTCTCAAATGAAGGATCGGGCAAATGAGATATACAAAAAGGTAGAAGATCAAAAGTCTAGTAGAGGAAGAAATCAAGATGCTCTGTTGGCTGCTTGCCTTTACATTGCTTGTCGACAAGAAGACAAGCCACGCACTGTAAAGGGTATGGCTTAATTCTTTTAATTCCGGAAGCTTCCTGTCGATATAGCCCTCCCATGTGTCAGTTTCCCTGAATCTGGTTTTCCACTAGAAATTTGCTCTGTTGCCAATGGAGCCACCAAAAAGGAAATAGGCCGGGCAAAAGAGTACATTGTGAAGCAACTGGGTTTAGAGAAGGGACAGTCAGTAGAAATGGGAGCAATACATGCTGCAGATTTCATGGTAAAGGATCCTTCCTTATCCTTCTTTCCGTTTTTCCATTTTAATCTGATCTCTCTCTGTCTTCTGTCTCTCTCTCTCTCTGACACTGAGATTGATCTGATTTTTAAGAGGCGTTTTTGTTCCAACGTTGGGATGAACAACCAAGCTGTTAAAGCTGCTCAAGAATCTGTGCAGAAGTCAGAAGAGTTTGACATAAGGTACTTGTGATTTTCCGGCTCATTGCACAAGTCCCCCTTTTTCAAAAGTACTCATGCATCCACTGCCTAATTTGTGGATTTATATGTAGAATTCATAGTGATGATCATATAATCATTATACTTCAGAAAAATGATACTATGCAGACTTTTTTTCATGGGAAGTATAGAAGAAAACAAATCTATATCATAGGGAATCCAAAAGAACAATGGAAAAGGAAGAGCACACTCTTTAAACATTGTGCTGCTGCCACAAAATGAGCTGGTCACAGAATTGTTCCCTTGGATTGGATCCTTAATGGTAGAAATTTGGGCGTTTTCATGGTGGAACACGAGCACAATATCATGGCTCCTAAGGGTTATAGGAGTCTACACAGGGTAATGGTGCTTTGCTCTGTTTTGACTTGCCACTTTAACTCATGGGGACTGGAGAAACATTGTCAGCTGTTATTGGAATTACCATTTTTGGCTAGTGGCTACCTGAATATATTGGTGGTTATTTTCTTCTCGACTGGAATTTTAATGGTAAAGCTGGAGGTATAGTTGAAAACCGTAATACTTCGTTGGCAACATTTCATCTTTCTTCTGTGGAAGGTTGAAAGACGACTTTGATTTTAGGAGGTTCCTCAATGTGTGCCTGCTGTGTATAAGGATTACTACCAAGTTTAGTTCAAACTGATGCTTTACTGTTTTTCCCTTTTCAAGTGCTGAATCTACTCTGTTTTCTGTTTTTGTTCCCTGATTTGCAGGAGGAGCCCCATATCCATAGCAGCAGCTGTTATATACATTATTACTCAGCTCTCCGATGAGAAAAAGCTTCTCCGAGGTTTTAATTTCTCCAATCTTATTCGGTTCAAACAAACTAAAGACATGTTTTCACAAAATCTTAATTGTCACAAAATCTTGAAGTGTTAGATCTTGAAAAGTGGTTATTTACTTTATAAATCCTGTCACATAAATCAACGGGATAATACAAACTTATTATGCTGAAGAAATTGGACTCATGGTTTCCATATTCAATCATCAAGGTGCCTATGTAAATGGCATCTGAAACAGTATGCGTATATAGATAACCGAATGTGTATGCAGATATATCACTAGCCACTGGAGTTGCTGAAGGGACGATTAGGAACTCCTACAAGGATCTGTATCCTCACATTTCCAAGATAATACCGAGCTGGTATGCCAAGGAAGAGGATCTAAAGAATCTCTGCAGTCCTTGAGTGTGCATGGATAATACAAGCGGAGTGGACATTAGATGACTTTCAGTCAGTTTTGGAAATCGGAACAGTCTCGAATTTTTAATTGTTGTCATAAAGAATATGGTGCTTCTTAATTCTTTTGCTCTTATATTATTGCAAGATGTATCGAGAACTTTGTAATTCAAATGTCGAAAAGGCCGCGTTCAAGAAGTATTTTTGGCCCTCGACTGCAGAATACCTATGAGATGCAAGCCTCTCTCTCTCTCTCTCTCTCTCTCTGTAAACGTTCAGGTCAGCTGGGTGACAATTCCATGGATGATATTCCTGGGAAGATGAAATGGAGTTTCAAAACGGGGTTTACACCAGTCTTATGTTGAGGCCACAGTCCTTGAATTTGTTCTGTATTTGGTTCGAATCCACGTACGATGTGGCCGTCCCAATGGATCGCTTTTCCTTATTAGGCTCCCTTTCATCTCCGTTCTATTTTCTTCTCCTCAGTTGTCTCCGTCCTAGAATTCGGCTGCCTTTTCTCCCCACTAGTGAGATGTCATTTTTGGGCAGCCTTAGATAGGTTCGGCTTCTGACAAAAAAAGTACAAAAAGAAAAGATAGGTTCGGCTTGTATGGGTCCACGCACGTGTACCTATGTTGTTACACTGTATTTGCAACGGCGAAGTGATCTTTAGCCACCTTGAGCGTTCTGGCTCCGCATAATCCATGAGGGAGGACTCGTCCAGATGCACGACCACGAAGTCTCAATCTTGATCCTAAAGCACAGGCAGGACAATAAAAAATAAGAAAAGTTGATCGGATAGATTTAATTGATAAAAACTAAAAACGTTTAGGATTGTTAAGAGATTTAGGATTGAATTGACAAAAATATAATATGTTTAGGACTTTTAGATCAAATTTCCCAACAATTCTATCTAAGATGCAAAGGAAAACTAGAAAAAGGATCAGGACGATCCCGTCTTGAATTCCATCTTTCTAGATAGAAAAACTCGTGCCTCAGGCCTCAAACAAACACCCAAGAACGATTCCGTCCTGGGGCTCAATTTCCTATGTATAAAAAACCCATACCATCCCCCGTGGACCAAAATTGTACATCTAACTTTTCAAACACTTCACAGGAACATGGAGCGAGAAAATATTGGGTACAGACGTGGGAAATCTCATGTGGTCCAGATCACCATTCAGTGTGCGACACGTGGCGAATAAGGGTCCCACCACTCAGAAAAATAAAAAATTTCTCTCCTCTCTCTACTGCCTCTCTCTGGCGTTGCATATCGACCGGGAAATCAAAAAGACGTCGGTCGCCACGGCCACGGAGCTCGAGCTCCACAGCCATGGCAGCTGCGATCTTCGCGGCCGAGACTTGATGATCTCATGCCACCACAAACGCAGAGCTCGAGCCCACTGCTCGTGGTCGCCATGGCCACGTAGCTCGAGTTCTCGAGTTGCACAGCCATGGCGGCCGTGAGCCGTGGGCTCGAGCTTCGCGGCCAGAGACCCAGAAGATGTCGGCCACCGCCGCGGAGCTCGAGCTCACAGCTCGCGGCCGCCATGGCCACGGACCTCGAGCTTCGCGACTAGGTACAGAGAAGACGTCGGCCACGGTAGCAGAACTCGAGCCTTAGGCTCAAGCTCTGGGGTAAGACGTCGGCGAATGAAGGGACAGAATCCATCAGCGGCGAGCCAGTTGCCGAAGACTCCCAGGGTGCTCTTCGACGTGGTCTGTAACGGCGGTGGCTGGGCTTGAGGTCGGAGAAGGGAAAAGAGATTGGCCGGAGGAGAGAGTGGGTAAGAGGTCAGGCGAAAGAGAGCGAGGCAAGACAGAGAAAGGAAAGAGAAATTTTTCTTTTTTTCTGAGCGGTGGACCCTATGCAGCACGTGTCGCACACTGAATGGTAGCCTGGACCACATTAGATTTCCCAGGTCTATACGCAATATTTTCTTAGAACATGGGGTTCCCATCCCCTTTTTACGTAAACATATACCTAACCCCTTAAATACTCCCAAACCAAACTTTCCTTGATTCATTTCTCATCTCTCTCTCTCTTTTTTTCTCTCTCTCTCTCTCTCTCTCTCTCTCTAAGCCAAATTTCGAAATAAAAGAAGAAGCGCACAACACACCGTAAAACTAAAATTTCCTCCCACCAACACCAACAAGACCATAATCATGTCCAAAAACTACCAAACGGCCTAAAAATGAAAGACCTCTCAGGATCAGTGGTTGTGATCATGGTGCCTCTCCCGGCGCAAGGCCACCTCAACCAGCTCCTCGAGCTTGCCTACCTTGTCGCCTCCTATGGCATCCCCGTCCACTACGTCGGCTCCGTGTCCCACAACCGCCAGGCCAAGCTCCGCTCCCACATCCCGCCGTCGTCCTCGCCCTGCGACGTCTGCTTCCACAACTTCCCGACCCCGCCCTTCCTCTCCCTCGCCCCAAACCCTAATTCAACCTATAGGTTCCCGTCCCACCTCCAGCCGGCGTTCGACGCCGCTTCATTGCTCCGGGGCCCCGTCGCCTCCCTCATCCGCTCTCTCTCCTCGGAGTCGAGGCGGGTCGTCGTGGTCCATGACTCCCTGATGGGGTCCGTCGTCCAGGACGCCGCCTCAGTCCCCAATGCCGAGAACTACGTCTTTCACTCGGTTTCTGCCTTTGCGCTTTACTGGTACACGTGGGAGGCCACGGGAAGGGTGCTCCCACGGGAGGAGGAGGTCGATATTGCGGAGCTCCTCTCCTCCAAGGGCTTCCCGTCCCTCCAGGTCTCCTTCTCCAACGAGTTCTTGAAGTTCATCGCTTCGCAGCACGAGTTCAAGAAGTTAAGCTCGGGGAGCATCTACAACACATGCAGGGTTGTCGAAGGCCGTTACGTGGACTTATTTACCAGCACAACATCGAACAGCATCACAACCAAGCACTGGGCATTCGGGCCGCTCAACACGGTCAAAGTACCCGAAAAGAGTTCTAGAAGATCAGCTCACGTGTGCATAGAGTGGCTTGACAAGCAAGAGCCGAGCTCGGTGATATACGTGTCCTTCGGCACCACGACGGCTCTGAGCGACGAGCAGATCCGTGAGATAGCAATCGGGTTGGAACGTAGCGGACAGAAGTTCATCTGGGTATTGAGGGAAGCTGATAAGGCGGACATTTTCAGCGGAGGAGTGGCTAGGAAAATCGAACTGCCCCAAGGGTTCGAAGAGACTGTGAAGGCTCGAGATTCCGGCATGGTGGTGAGGGACTGGGCACCGCAGCTGGAGATCTTGGGGCACCCAGCGACGGGCGGGTTCTTGAGCCACTGTGGGTGGAACTCTTGCATGGAGAGCATCAGCATGGGAGTGCCGATCCTTGCATGGCCTATGCATTCGGATCAGCCCAGGAATGCAGTCTTGATCACACGAGTCCTCAAGATTGGACTTATTGTCAAGGATTGGATGAGCCAAGACGACGTCGTGGAGTCCTCCACTATTCAAGGTGCCGTGAAGGCGCTCATGGTGTCGGAGGAAGGGGAGGAGACGAGGAAGACAGCGGCCGAGTTAGGTGCGGCCGTCCGGGGGGTCAATGGACGAGGGTGGAGTTTCTCGAGCCGAGTTGGACTCTTTCATCACTCATATCTCTAGATAAGGTGTCTCCCCTTTTTATTCTGTTTTTAGCATTAATGACTTATCTTAATTAACCAGAGAGAGAGAGAGAGAGAGAGAGAGAGAGAGCATTCTATATAAAGTGAGTGATTCAATGCAAAAAGCAATCAATATATATAAATCATAGGAAGCTGCTAGCATAGCATTCTACAAGATCTTGTTAATTATTTATTTATGACAACATGATCTTCTAATCAATTGATACTTTGTGTAAAATACACGATGATGGTGTGTGGATTTATAGTTGAGTATACAGTCCCGACAATACTATCAAGGAAGCTTTTCCCTAAATCATATGAGAAGTTGTATTTTTAGTAATATGTAACGTGGATTCATATATATTTTCAATATATGATTGATTTGATCTAGTAGAATGAGTTTGGATGATCATTACTCCAAAACTAGGTATTTGAAGGGTAGTAGAAGTTGCAAGCTCGAAAAAAGGACAGCCACCCGCTGCCTAATCTGCCATGCCAGCTGTTTGGACTTGTATTCCAACTCAAGGTGTCTAGCCAACTCGGAGGCGGATTAAGTGGCGGTTGGTGGCGGTTTATGGCGAAACTGTCTAAGGGCGGTGATGGTGGTATTGGCTTCTGGAAATGACGTGCGAAAGTTTGAAAAAAGGAGGGGAAACAACAAGTAGCTGATGTGATTGGCTTGCGAAACTGTAAAGAAACGATGCGACCTATACGGTGGCGTCGTAGTATCAAGCGGCCAATACAATTGGCACGAGAAAAATATCTACTGAGCGATGTGGCATGTTCGGCTGGCATCAAAAGAAAACCACCTCTATGAAAAAGGCTTGACTTGGCGATGTGTCGCCGACGACTTAACACAACTACCATGATGCTTAGTTAGACGGGAATGAGGCACTCGATTGAGCGTTGTGGAGCGGCGGAGCGGATTTATTTTGTTACGAGGTGCATGGGGTGCACTAGGGTTATTTCATAAAGGAGGCTTTATTTCATAATTGAGAAATTATATATGAGCCTATTTATAGGCTTTATTAGAGAACTATTTAAGGTAGTAAGATAAATATCAAAATTAATCAATTAATGATATCCACTGTCAAAAGAGATATATGCATAATCTTAAGAGATATATAAAATGAAGTAAATAACTTAGTATTGCCAATAGTAGAGAACTTAGGTCTTGATTTAAACTGGGCTCTAAGAACGTGCAGTTGTTGTCAAGGACGTAATCATGTGGGAGACTTACACAAGAACGGACACAAGCATGTTCAAAGGCCCTCCTAAATTTCTGGGCTCTAGGAATGTAAAGTTGCTTGTCAATGATGTAATTAAAAAGAACTCCGCTAGCCTGATCGACAAGATCTTGTCGGTTTATTCTCGACCACATGATCTCACAATCAATGAGAGCTTTATGGAAAACAAACGGTGATGGTGTGTGGATCTATAGTTGAGATTGTATCGTCCCGTCTCTAACAATACTTGTCGGGGAATTATTTCTCTACCTAAAATCTTGTGCGAGACTTCCCAGGAATATGTAGTTGTTGTCTAAGAGGACGTACGCAAATTTCCAAAACGATATTGAATGGGAAATTTCAACCGTGAGAATTTACGAGCGCTTCTCATTTCACCTGGCTTGTAATCTCTAGACACATCTCATTACACGAGCTCAATGCATTTTCTTTTTAATCCACGGCATCTTGCTAGGCATACTCAGCGTGTTGTGGCGATTACTAAAATGTCCAATCCGAAAAATTTAAGCCATTGAGTAGAGGTAAACTACATATCTTGAAGGTGCGTTACAACCATGTGTTTAGGATATGGGGGATCACGGTTAACACCGCCTCGCATGTAAGCCATCTCTTAATTACTCGTGTATGATTCAGCTCGGTTATTTGTGAAATGGGCGTGGTTCCTATTTTATGTGTGAATTATCGGAAAACTACCACAAATGCGAGATGGGTGCGCTATAATTTGAATATCCAACCAAAAAGCTTAAAACTACCACATTGGTCTGAATGCCCTTGATCGAAATTCAGAGTCGTCCTTCACTTTTCTTTTTGTTTTTGAAACGTTTTCCTTCAATTGTCAGTTGCATTTTCCTCTATTCCTATTGAATGAAGCTTCTTCTAACAAAACATCTGATTGGTTACAAGTACGAACGCTACCCACATTCGATCTATCGCGATAAACACCAATCAAGGGTTTTGTTTGTGTACTTCCTCTTGCTGTTGGTTGGAGTTGAAAGTGGTCCTTATGCTTGTAGGAACCAAAAGAGTTTGCAAAAGTTTGGTGGTTTCAACGTGGGAGAGTTTGCGAATACAAGTTTGCAAATATGAGTGGTATTCAAAATAGCCTTTGCTAAGACTTTTACAAAATACACAACATTTGCTGAGCTTGAGATATAAAATCACAACCCTCCCTCTGAAACATTCACTCTCTAAGTCTTTGGCATACTACACTCTCAGAAAAAGAAAACTAGCGTTACTCTATACTACACTTTGCTGACATAGTGTGAACAAAGAAAGCTGTTGCCGACTTCAAGAGCAAAAGCCAATCTGCCGCAATTCTTTATAAAACAAAGTTCATCCTCTTGCAATTTTAAAAGTCAAACCAATTCAAGCATCTGCCAATCAAAAGTGTACTTCCACCGCCAATTACCTGTGAACGTGACCCACCAAAGCAAACTTGGACTTTGCTTTGCTTTAACCGACCTCATCATTTGGCCAAAAAATATTCACGTGTTCATGTTAGGTGTTGAATTCCAACAATGATTTCTGCTGAAGAACCAGGACATGGGGTTTCTCTCTCTCTCTCTCTCATTTGTGGCAACAAAGAGCCATCAGGATCGACATCGGTATTTTGGAACCCCAGTCACAAAATAATGATTCTCATTAGTTAGTATTAGCTTGCATCCCATCTTACCGACATACTGAAAATCTTAAGGAGCACCTCGTTATGTGCACGAAACGTGTCGCCATCTTTTGTAGAGGTGAGCTCGATTTCATGATAGAATTAGAAATCGGAAAATCGGACTGGATCTAGGCTCTAAGACATGCAAGATTGATTTCGATTCTAAAAATAAGATAATCGATTTCGACGGATAAATTTTAGAGTTTAGATCAAACTTGGATCAATCTCGCTCTTTATTATATTATGGCATGTCATCTTCCTTGCACGACTGGAAGACCGGGAGATCGATGATACTAGGATGAGTGATCTTTTCCTTTTTCCGGGTTTTGGACACATGCTCGCCTTGTTCACACGATCTTGTCGGATCAACGTGGCGACGTAGGGAATAGCCGCCTTATACTTCCGATCGCTACTCACTTTGGTCAGCCGTCAATTTCCCAGGGCATGTGTGCATGAGATGATCTGGGCCCCCTGATGGGGACTTGGGGGTTGCATGCGATGTTCATTCTTATCCATTGGTACCAATTTGAACGTGATATTTGTCGTGTTGGATTCGGAAATCTTTCGTCACAAGAGTGCATGTCCAACACGATCTAACGTACTCTTTCTTGACAAATGTTTGTGTGGGAAAAGGAGAAATCCCACGTCTATCTATATGTCGATCTCATCTTTTCTTTTCAAAAATGCCCCTGGAACCATAACATGGGCTCTTAGATCTCATTGACCCTTTTCCAAATAACCCACGCATTGAAAAAGAGAAAATTGTCAAAGTAAAGAGTCCCGAATTTATCGTATTTTTTGCCAATTCAATTTTAAACCTTTCGATTTTTGCCAATTAAGTTTTAAACATTTTTCACACTTTGTCGATAAAGTCATCCGATCGATTTTGGTTGAAAATTATTAACGTTGACGCTCATAATCTTACGTGGCGTGAGCTTTAATGTGAATAATTTTTAGTTATATTTTAACATTATTTCCATTCTTTTTTTTATATCATTTTCCTGATTTTGTTTGATTTTTATTTTTCTCTTTGTTCTTCCTTTTGCCAATGGCCGCCCACTAGCTAGAGGCGATGGCCAAGTGGGCTGGCCTCACTTGGGCAAGGGTCGACCTTGCCTGCCACAACCGGGGCCTGGCCGAGCAAGGGCAAGGTTGAGGGCGAGGACAAGGGTGAGGGTTAGCCCCGCTAAGACTAGATCTATCAAAAATGAAAGATTTAAAATTGAATTTGTAAAAAGGAAAAATAGATTTAGGACTTTTTGGAGAAGTCTCTCCGCCGAAAGTAATCACTGATTCACTCCTCTCAGTAACTAACCATTCTCTTTCGATACCTGAGCACCAACTTGAGACGCTCAAGAGAATTCTGTGCACTGGTGATCGAATTCTTTAGTTTGTCCCGTCAGGAAAAAGCTCATGGGTCCGTCGCTGTTTCCAGCTCAGAAGTAAGGATAAACGACCAGCACATGCATCATTGGATTGAATCGGAATTAAGAAAATCGCCGACGGCATCGAAAGGGCACGTAGTGGGATGTCACGAGCGAAAAGGACAAAGAACCCTACGGTGTTCCATCGTGGAGATCGCCGTTTGCCTAGACCCTACATGATACATCCAAACGAAAGCTACAGACTTTAAGACTTACAATAGATTTCTGTTGGCATCTTTCACACGGCTCTCTCCAACTTTAAGAGACGCACAAAAGCTCAAGTTGAAAGCGGAAACTTTCCTAACGCAGGAGGGAATGGAGAATCCTTGGGACAAATTCAATGGAACCCTAGGACGACTGACGATGTTGGTGGCCTCAGAAAGTGACTGAGCACCAAAGAACAAGAGACTTGTCCTTTTGTTTTTGTTGTTGTTGGAGCAGCAACGGTAGTACACCGCGACAACTATTTCATCTCTACTCGTGGAAACTCGGGATAATCTCTCTATGATTGTTCATTTGCTTCATCGCGTGCGGGTTTGCCAATTCAAAATGAACGACGCGTTATGCATATCGTCAAAATTGTCCTAAACTCTATTAGGATGCGCGTGTGAGTTGTGTTAAAAAAATTTCACATTGAAGAATTAATGTGGTATGGAAGCGATTAATATATTCAAGTTGGCTCATAACTCATTGACTTAAGTTTTTGAGTAAATGTGAGTCAAACTGGATATATTAATGGGCTCGGATTTGGGCTCTCTTTGGGCAATCTTTCGATGAAGGTATCGGGCCCTATTACGCTCTCCCAACAAATGGTATCGGGCTAGATGATTGATTGATGACCCACTTCTAACATGTATCGGTGTTTGATGAATATCTTAAGGAAAAAATCTAGTGGCCAACGCGGTTTCCAGGCCGGTGGACTTTGTGTTGTAGCAACGCAAATTCGATGGGCATTGATAGAGATTCAAGTTGAGATAAGTTCATGCGGAATGATACTTGGATTAAGGGGAGCAAACTTAACATTGGATATTCAAGTTGAGATAAGTTTGTGCGGAAGAATACTTGGATTAAGGGGAAGCAAACTTAAACCTTTGGACCTCACACGTGAGAGGGAGATTATTAGGATGTACGTGTGAGTTGTGTTAGAAAAGTTTCACATTGGAGAATTAATGTGGTGTGGAGTAGTTAATATATACAAGTTGGCCGATAACTCATTGGCTTTAGTTTTTGAGTAAATGTAGGTCCAATTGGATATAGTAGAATGCTTCCGGACTTGGGCTCCCTCTTGGTGATCTCCCGGTGAAGGTATCGGGTTTCTTTTGCGCTTCCAACAAACTCATTTGTAAATCTATACATGATGGGCCGAATTGTTGTATGAGTTAGTTATATTTAATAGATGAGTCATAAAAGGGTTTACATTTAATATGGAAGTTAGATGGTTCGTAAAAAGGGTTATAAATGAGTTTACAAATTACTTAGACTCAACTCGTTTTTATGACTCTATCTTCATTCTCTCTCGCCCTCACCGATCTCGCGCTCGCTCACTTTGCACTCTCACCTTAATTTGAGTATGAGTTTTTACTGATTTGATTAAATATGGATGTGTTTTATGAATATGAATTGAGTCGGGTATGTGTTGAATATGAGTCTAGTTACGTATAGGTAACTAGATTTGCATCACAATAAATGAATCATAAATAGGTTAAATATATTTATTTGGGTCGGTTTGTTTATGACCTGACCTGTGTCGATTTTTCCAGGTCATTACCACACAAATTAGACAAACAAGCAAAAAAGTTAAACCTACATTGCATTTCATCGATAAAGACATGGATGTGATTTATTTTGTCTTAATACGATATTTTTTCCATAAATGACACGTCTCTATAAGCAATTTTACAAGAGATATCAAGGGGAAAAAGCTAATAGGAAAGGGAGAAAATATTGGGTACAGACGAGGGAAATCCGACGTGGTCCAAATCACCATTCATTGCGTGACAAGTGGCGTATAAGGGTCCCACCACAAAAAAGAAAAAGAAAAATTCTCTCATCTGTATCCACTGTCTCTCTCTCTCGCGTTGCATCTCGACCGGAAAATCAAGAAGACGTCGGCTGCCATGGCTACGGAGCTCGAGCTCCACAGCCATGGCAGCTGTGACTTTTGCGGCCGGGACGCCGACTCACGAGCTCATGCCACCACAAGCGAGGAGCTCGAGCGCACTGCTCGTGGCCGCCATGGCCACGGAGCTCGAGCTCTCGAGCTGCACAGCCATGGAGGCCGTGAGCCGTGGGCTTGAGCTTCGCGGTCAGAGACCCAGAAGACGTAGGCCAACGTCGCATAGCTCGAGCTCACGGCTCGCGGCCGCCATGGCCGCGGACCTCGAGTTCTCGAGCTCGACAGCCATGGCGGCCGCGAGCCGTGACCTCGAGTTCCATAAATGACACGTCTCTATAAGCAATTTTACAAGATATATCAAGGGGAAAAAGCTAATAGGAAAGGTCAGAACGAAGAACGATCCCGTCTTACCATTCCATTCTTTAAATTTTGCCTCTCGAGCTCAACTATTTTCAAAAAATCAGACACCATAAAGGAAATGTATGACCAAAACCATGTCCAAAAACTACCAAACGGCCAAAAAATGAAAGACGTCTCAGGATCAGTGATGGTGATCATGGTGCCTCTCCCGGCGCAAGGCCACCTCAACCAGCTCCTCGAGCTTGCCTACCTTGTCGCCCCCTATGGCATTCCCGTCCACTACGTTGGCTCCGTCTCCCACAACCGCCAGGCCAAGCTCCGGTCCCACATCCTGCCGTCGTCCTCGCCCTGCGACGTCTGCTTCCACAACTTCCCGACCCCGCCCTTCCTCTCCCTCGCCCCAAACCCTAATTCAACCTACAGGTTCCCGTCCCACCTCCAGCCGGCTTTCGACGCCGCTTCATTGCTCCGGGGCCCCGTCGCCTCGCTCATCCGCTCCCTCTCCTCGGAGTCAAGGCGGGTCGTCATGGTCCATGACTCCCTGATGGGGTCCGTCGTCCAAGACGTCGCCTCAGTTCCCAACGCCGAGAACTACGTCTTTCACTCGGTTTCTGCCTTTGCGCTTTACTGGTACACGTGGGAGGCCACGGGAAGGGTGCTCCCCACGGGAGGAGGAGGTCGATATTGCGGAGCTCCTCTCCTCCAAGGGCTTCCCGTCCCTCCAGGTCTCCTTCTCCAACGAGTTCTTGAAGTTCATCGCTTCGCAGCACGAGTTCAAGAAGTTAAGCTCGGGGAGCATCTACAATACATGCAGGGTTGTCGAAGGTCGTTACGTAGACTTATTTGCCAGCGCAACATCAAACAGCATCACAACCAAGCACTGGGCATTCGGGCCGCTCAACACGGTCAAAGTACCCGAAAAGAGTTCTAGAAGATCAGCTCACGTGTGCATAGAGTGGCTTGACAAGCAAGAGCCGAGCTCGGAGATATACGTGTCCTTCGGCACCACGACCCAGACATGGCCATTTGGGCCCGTGGCCCGGAACCAGCCCGTTGACCGGCCGGAACCGGCCCGTTGACCGGGCCCACGGTCGGGAATAATCGGAACCGGCGGTTCCGGGCCGGTTCCAACCCGGTTTTTTTATAAAAAAAAAGGTAAGAGCGAGGAAAAGGCGCAAGGAACCGGCGGTTCCACCTTTTTTCCGGAACCGTTCCGAACCGAACCGCCACCTCTACCACGACGGCTTTGAGCGACGAGCAGATCCGCGAGATCGCGATGGCGTTGGAACGTAGTGGACAGAAGTTCATCTGGGTATTGAGGGAAGCGGATAAGGCGGACATTTTCAGCGGAGTGACGAGGAAAATCGAACTGCCCCAAGGGTTCGAAGAGACTGTGGAGGCTCGAGATTCCGGCATGGTGGTGAGGGACTGGGCACCGCAGCTGGAGATCTTGGGGCACCCAACGACGGGCGGGCTCTTGAGCCACTGTGGGTGGAACTCTTGCATGGAGAGCATCAGCATGGGAGTGCCGATCCTTGCATGGCCTATGCATTCGGATCAGCCCAGGAATGCAGTCTTGATCACACGAGTCCTCAAGATTGGACTTATTGTCAAGGATTGGATGAGCCAAGACGACGTAGTGGAGTCCTCCACTATCCAAGGTGCCGTGAAGGCGCTCATGGTGTCGGAGGAAGGGGAGGAGATGAGGAAGACAGGTAGGGCGGCCGTCCGGGGGTCAATGGACGAGGGTGGAGTTTCTCGGGCGGAGTTGGACTCTTTCATCACTCATATCTCTAGATAAGTTGTCTCCCTCTTTCTTATTCTGTTTTTAGCGAGTCGGTCTGCGAATGATTCAATGCAAAAAGCAGTCATTATATAGAAATCATACGAGAGCATGAATTTACAGAAAGATTTGACGTGGAGATTTATTTTTAGTGTATGATTGGTTTGATATAGTGAAACGGAAAACTATCGCTCCAAATTAAGTATTCGAAGAGTTGCAGAGAACTTAGGTCGGGATTTGAACTGGGCTCTAGGAACGCGCAGTTGTTGCCAGGGACATAAGCATGTGCGAGACTTAATATCCAGTTGTCGTCGCGAACATACGTAAACACGTTCAAAGGCGCATCCAAAATCATTAAGCTGGCAATTAGCTGACCTTCGGACAAATGATATACAAGGGCAAACAAGAAAAAAAAAATACTTCCTTGACAATATCGTCAAGAACTCTACAATCTCAATTATAAATTCACATAATTACTAGAGATTGTGTGGTCGAAAACCGACAAGATCTTGTCGACTATTAAGTCAACAGCTCGTAAAACTAATAATGCATTTTTCATCTTTATGTGTTAATTATATGGTAAACATTCATCTTTATGCGACATATCTTTGGTTCTAACGACATTTATTACTCAATAAATTGTCCGATCATCGTATGTTTGTCATTGTAC
Source organism: Rhodamnia rubescens (assembly GCA_021437795.1). NCBI lineage: Eukaryota > Viridiplantae > Streptophyta > Magnoliopsida > Myrtales > Myrtaceae > Rhodamnia > Rhodamnia rubescens. The sequence goes on from JAILYA010000017.1 coordinate 728,587, forward strand.
TGTCAATTGATAATGACGGTAAACAACCCAGATAAGGTTCTCTTTTCTACGGGTTCAATTCAAGGACGAATGTGAGTTACGATGCGTGGTGGCATAAAAACTCGCCCTAGTGTACTATGATGAATCTTGTTTGGCCAAACGATGTTAAATGCAAAATCTCAACGAATAGGAATTAGCAATGTTTTTCATTTCGTCTGGCTTACAATCTTTAGATATATCTAATTGCATGGACTGCCCGACATTTTCTTTTTGATCGGGCGCATCTAGCTAAGCCTGGCGTGGCATGCTACGATGATTTAGTAATAATGTCCGATTGAAAAAGTTAAGCCGTTATGTAGAAGGTAGATTACATGCATGTAAGGCACATTACACCCATGTATTTAAGTGATAGCGGATTACAGTTGACATCTTCCTCTCGTGTGTAAGCCGACTCCTAAGTTAGACATGTATGACTCAGCTCGGTTATTTGCAAAATGGACATGACTCCTGTTTGGCACGAGTCGGTAGAAGTGAACCTACTGCGAGCTTGAGATGAGAATGCTAGGATTTGAACTTTCGACTTATACTTGGACACCATGTCAGAGTATCCAATCCAAAACCTTAAAAGAATATGCATCTAACGTATATTATTGACTACAATTAACAATGATGACTTCATATGCTTGATGACCACGCATAGAGTTGTCTAATTAAGTTGTAACTTTTTTTTTCCGAAAGGCTGCTCTCGAGTCGTGATGTATATGTTATGTCTTTTGTGTGTGTGCGCGCATACAGAAATGGATCATGTTCACAATAAACGAAATCAAGAAATCTAACAGCACTCTATTTTTGTGATCAAACTAAGAGGAACAAGAGAGAGCTCATAAAGGAAATGTTACCAAAATCCTATCACTGATAGCCGGGATTTGGTAACGAGGCATAATGTCGGTCGATATCGGTCCTTTCGCTTTCCCTTTTCTTCAAACGCTTCCTTCAATTTCCAATCGCATTGTCCTCTATCCCTTTCGGATGAAACTTCTTCCGACAAAATCTATGATTGGTACGTTACGATACATTTACGCATGTGGAGTATTAACTCACAAATCAAAGGTTGTGGGAGTATTCTAAGCATTGGGTTTTGGCGAGGTCAACAGTTGTTCGTTTTGCTGTTAGTTGGAGGTTGAAAGTAGCCCCTTGTAGTTCTGCAGAAGAACCAGGACATCCTCTTTGCAGATCCTCCGCCATTAGGATCGTCGCCAGTGCTTTGAAGCTCCAACGATGCAATGGGGATCCTTGTCAGGTAGCATCAGCTTGAACCGCATCTTATACAACGTTCTGGTCTGAAAACCCTAGGGGGCCATCACGTTACGTGGACCAAGTATGTCACCCAGGCACCACCTTCCTTGCACGCCTTGTTCATCCGATCCTGTCTCATCCACGTGTTGACATAGGGATTAGCCGCGCTCTAGTCCGACGGTACTTACTTGAGCTCTGTCGATTTCACGAAAAATAAACAATTTCAAAATTTTTTTCTGAAAACGATCGTTCATATTAATTGAAATAATTATTCAATGACAAGACGTTTCCATATTTGATTATAATTCATATATAAATATTTGTAGATGATGAAAATAATTTTTATTTATTTATTTTTGTAAAAAATAAAAGTAATTATTTTTAAGAAAATATTTTTCAAATCATGTACACATAAGAGATAATCTGGGCCTCGCTAGTGGGACTTCGGGTCGCTCATGATGTTCAACCTTATCTTTTGGTCTTAATTGACACATGATGTTTTGTCGCATTGGATCCGAAAAGCTTGTAATTTGTCTTGACACATGTTTGTTTACGAAAGGGAAATTCCACAGCTGTCTGTCCACATGCGTATGTATGTTATTCGAAGGAAACGAATCCCGAATACGACGCAGCAGAATACACGAAAAATATGCCTAAAAATCATACTCGAATCATCGATCGGAGAAGTACATCACTGATGAACATATCTCGATTTTCACAAATTAAATTTTCCCGACGCAGTCTTATTTTACGTTCAGGAGAAATACAGAAGGACGCCATCAGTCTCTGTTCTTTTCTCTCTATTTTGTAAACGTCAGTTTCTTCCTCTAAAGAACAGACGTGAGAAACGTGTTTTTTTTTTTAACGTTCTCATCCAAGGGCAGTTACTTATCCAAGGCTATGGGCTTGGGCTGGGTTAGCCCACTCATGGGCGGCCCACGGCCCATCCATAAAACCTAACATTATTGTTAAATAAAAAGTGGGGGGTTTTCGATCTCATTTTTGCTGTTAAAAAACGCACCTAAAACATTAAAAAAAAATGGCTCTTCGATCTCATTGACCTTCCCAAATGCCAACCACTCGTCCACTTTCGGAAATCATCCACTCTCTTTTGATACCTAAGCACTAGGAGGCATCGGTTAACTTCGCGTGTAAAAGGAAGCCTACTAACCCGACATTCTAACAAGATTATCAATTATTTCGATCAAACGATCTTTCAATTAATGCGTGCCTTATGCAAAACATAATATGATTATGTGTGAATCCAGAGTTGAGATTGTATCATCCTCGATCACGATCACAAAGCAAGATTTTTCCGTATAAAATAACCTCATGACATACCCTAAGTCAATAAAAAATTTTGTGGACTGATGACAAATTCTTTCATTTGTCCCGTTAGGAAAGAGTTCAAACGTCCGCCCCTAATCACAGAGAACCTCAAAAGTATAAAACGAAGATAAAAGACGAACACATATCAATTTGACCGAGCAATGAAATCGCAATCAAGAGAATTGCGGACGCGCGGCATCAAGGGCACTAGCACGATTAACAATGTTGGTGGCCACAGAAAGTGACCAAGCACCAAAGAACAAGAGACTTGTCCTTATGTTTGTTGCAGTAGTAGTGCCCGAAGACGACCTCTTTCATATCCACTTGTGAGAACTCGGGTTAATCTCTCGATCCATCGTTCCATTCGCTTAATTATGTGCGGGTTTGCTGATAAAGATCATCACGCGAAACGATACGTCGTGGAAATCTAAAAATGATTGACAATATTCATAGTGGTCTCTCTCCATATGATTCGAGTCATGTTGTGAGCAAATCTCGAACGGACTTATGTAGAGACGGTTGTGAACCGCCGTCATCATAGACGATTTCATGGCCCCTCCCACAAGTCTTCTGAAATTATCTTGCCGGAAAGTGTCGAGAAAATTCCTTTCAAAGGATACATCCACGAACCAGCCGACAAAAGATATATATGAGGGTGGTCCTTTGCTGATTCTCGGACAGGAAACGCTAATAGACGAGGCGGCCGTCCACGTAAGAGGGTATTGGAATGTAAAGATAACGTGAAGATAAAATTAAACGAGTGATGTCCATTGATCGATTGATGGCTCTTCCACAAACTACGAGTCAAGCATTTATACTGCTACCGGTAGTTAACAACGGTTTCAGATTAAGCAAATAACATCTTACGTGACTGAAAATTAGCCACACGTATTTACAAACGATTACCAAAAGATCCCGACCGTCGCGGTATCACGACTCGCCCCCCACATCGACGTTTACTTCCGCAGCTTGCAATTCCTCTTCTTGAAAGTTGCAACGCTTCGATCCTCCGACAGTTGCACTATGATACGTAGGTGTAGAGAGTACACTAACGCGAACTTAATTTCGTATGTTCTTATTGTTGTTATTATTTTTTTCCGACAGCATGTTAAGTAAACTATTGTCCCCATCGAAATTACAATTTTAGGACATGGGTGCTTATCCAACGTAATGCTGACCCCTCACTCAAACGCCCGCTAAACCAAAATTTTGCCTCTCAAGGCACACCGGCATTTGATTCATCTCTGATCTCTCTCTTCAAGCCAAGTTTGAAAAACAAAAATGCCCTCCCACCAGCACCAAGCAGACCCAGGATCAGTGGTGGTGATCATGGTGCCTCTTCCGGCGCAAGGCCACCTCAACCAGCTCCTCGAGCTTGCCCACCTCGTCGCTTCCTGCGGCGTCCCCGTCCACTACGTCGGCTCCGCCTCCCACAACCACCAGGCAAAGATCCGCTCCCACCTCCCCCCTCGTCCACGCCCGGCAACATCCGCTTCCACGACTTCCCAACCCCGCCCTTCCTCTCCCCCGCCCCCAGCCTTAATACCCCTTACAAGTTCCCCTCCCACCTCCAGCCTGCGTTCGATGCCACTTCCTTGCTCCGCGGCCCCATCGCCTCCCTCGTCCGCTCTCTGTCCTCCGGGTTGAGGCGGGTAGTTGTGGTCCACGACTCGTTGATGGCATCCGTGGTCCAGGACGCTGCCTCGATCCCCAACGCCGAGATTTACATCTTCAACCCGGTTTCCGCGTTCACGCTCTGTTGGTACATGTGGGAGAGCACAGGGATGGCGCCCCCACCGGAGGTGGCGTTGGACATCACGGAGCTCATCTCCATGGGCTTCCCGTCCCTCCTGGATTCCTGCACCGACGAGTTCTTGAAGTTCCTCGTGTCGCAGAACGATTTCAAGAAGTTCAGCTCAGGGAGCATCTACAACACTTGCAGGGTAGTCGAAGGCCGTTACGTAGACTTATTTGCCAACGCAACCACGGCTGACACTGCGACCAAGCAGTGGGCAATCGGGCCGTTCAACCCTGTCAAATTACCCGAAAAGAGCTCGAGAAGATCGGCTGATGGGTGCATGGAGTGGCTCGACAAACAAGCACCGAGCTCGGTGATATATGTGTCCTTTGGCACCACGACAGCGCTGAGCGACGAGCAGATCCGCGAGATCGCGATGGGGTTGGAACGTAGTGGGCAGAAGTTCATCTGGGTATTGAGGGAAGCTGATAAGGCGGACATTTTCAGCGGAGGAGAAGAGGCGAGGAAAATCGAACTGCCCCAAGGGTTCGAAGAGACGGTAGAGGCCCGAGATTCCGGCCTGATGGTGAGGGACTGGGCACCGCAGCTGGAGATCTTGGGACACCCAGCGACGGGCGGGTTCTTGAGCCACTGCGGGTGGAACTCTTGCATGGAGAGCATCAGCATGGGAGTGCCGATCCTTGCATGGCCTATGCATTCGGACCAGCCCAGGAATGCTATCTTGATCACACGAGTCCTCAAGATTGGACTTATTGTCAAGCATTGGATGATCCAAGACGACGTCGTGAAGTCCTCCACTATCGAAGGGGCCGTGAAGGCGCTCATGGCATCGGAGGAAGGGGGGAGACGAGGAAGAGGGCGGCCGAGTTAGGGGCAGCTGTTCGGGGGTCAATGGACGAGGGCGGAGTTTCTCGGGCCGAGCTGGACTCTTTCATTGCTCACATCTCCAGATAGATTTTCTCCATTATCCTTTTTTTCTCTCGCATTAATTATTAATCATAATTATGCCTGAGTGATTTGACGCATAAAAATCATTCGTAATATAAAAGTTATCTAAGAGCTTGTGTTTTTAGCAACTTTTAATATGGATACATTCTACATTCTTAAAATGTGATTGACTTGATATAATAGAACGAGTTCAGACAGCCGTCTCTTTATAACTATCCGTAGAGTTATAAAGAATTTAGTTCATGATTTGTCCTAGGCTCTTGAATTATACAGTTGTAGTCAAGGACGTAGTTAAATCATGAGGGAGACATCCTATGAATAAAGAATTGTACTTTGAAATTTGATATCAGATCAATCTAAATTATTGTGCTTCATGCACCGGGCGTGAGTCTTACATATACGGAGGAAAGATAGAAAACTGAACTGCCGGCCATTGAACATCATAAGATTTTAACTTATGATTAATTAGATCGACAAGTGTTAACTCACCGATGACCCGCCTTTTTCTGTTAGTTTTTCAAAGAAATTTTGGTGATGTGATGGTAACGACTGTGATTAACCAAAAGATGTTAAAAGGTGAGAGCAAGTGGTCCCACTTGTGAACAGAATGTTGATCCGACATGGTCGGTTTATTGAAGGATTTTCTCATATAATGATGAATAGAATGTTCAATGATGAGACCATTTCTTAGTTTAAGATAAGTTTAGCTTGAACATGGAATTGGAAAGTTAGTAGGAAAGATGAATTGAATAAAAGTAATTTTTCCAAGATCCTGGGAAATTAAAGCCCTTGCTTGAGATCGTTCAGTGATCTCTATTATGTCATGATCATAAGGCGTGCGACATGCCTTTTTTTGGATAAATAAGCACATTTGAAGAGCACAGTACAACAAAGAGTTACGGCAAATTCTTCAAAAAAAATTCTTTCTTTTAGCATCATGTCCGCAGTTAGCGCATTTATCTTTTCTAAAAGATATGAATAAAGATATGAATAGTGCTGTTGTGTATAACTAAATTAAGATTAATTATAACATACACCGTCCACGCAAAAAAAAAAAATCCACAAGTGACCTAATCAACCCTTGATTTGATGGTTACTGAGCAAGTTGATAGTTAAAACCACTCGTATAAAATTCTTTATTGCATGTTGGTTGTGTACTATTTATGAAATTTTCATAAATATTTATCTCAAAATTTTTAATTTAGAAACTAGAAGTCTCGTGTTCGTATCCCATCAATTGGGTACAAACTATTCGGACGAGAGTACTTGCAAACTGCCAAGACCTCGTTGTTGGAGCTTTATTTATTATTATTATTTTTTCTTTTTTGTAAAGGCATGGAATTAAAGATGACAAAGGAGCTGATCTTGGCTAGATTACCAAGTTGGTAAGTATTGATTTCAAATCATTTCAATCTATGCAATTTGATCCCTAAACAGGGTCAAATCATATCATACGCATACCATTCCTTCTCAGAAAAGGATTGCAGGAACTGAACAAAGTACTGATTTCAGATCGTTTGACCCTGTTTAGGGACCAAGTTTAGGGACGAAATTGCATAAATTAAAATGATTTGAAACCAATACTTACCAACAGGAGGCAAATGCTCATGCTATTGGCCCCAAATACAGCAGCCCAACAGTTCAAAACAACAAAACTATGAAACCCAATTCTCACTAAGTTGATTATTACATTAATGGCTCTTTGCTTCGCTTTACCACGACTCAACCCTGAATCTTGCATCACTAAACACACAGCCGAACACACAAGACAACATGATCATCATGAAGTCTTTTGTAGCTTTCCATCCAAAGATGATAGCAGCACACCAAGCCTGGATAACAAGATAGGAAAAGATTTCCCTATGGCCATTGATTTTATCCAACTAAATTCAGCACTCCAAGCATCAGGATACCTGATCAGCAGTGAAAAGTAAAGGCCGCTAGAACTAGGAAACCCCACAAGCTCATCAGAGATATTGTGTTGGGGAGTAATATAGACGAGGTAGCAATCTATATAATCTCAAAGTGCGTCAGATTCGGCTGAAGGCCAATGCCAGTCCTAGCCATTTATAACTTTTGAGACCTTACATATTAGGACTAAACTTGAATTACACACAATACCTTCCAAGAAACTTGCCCAATAAAGGACCACGAAGGTGCCATGAGTCAAACCATAGCCTAAATTTGGACCATTTGAGACACGATTTATCTCAAGGTTCTTGGAAACAATTTTGTTTTTCCACTTGAAAGAAGCCATTCAAGATATGAGTACAACCGTAGATCTAGAAATAACATAGATTTATCTTTTATTCTTTCTGCACATTAAAGTAGATCCAGGTAGGTCTATGGCCAACAATGGTTTTCAGTGAAAAATAGACAAAAAGAAAAAGACACTCCTTTATAAAGCCATCAAAGAGAGTTCTACGAAATTCACCATCGTCATGTAACCGAGAAAACCAACAGCCAAATAAATTTTACCAACTGGCCTTTTTGGTATTTGTAACCTTCATAAAGGTACAAAACAGATATATAATGCAATAACAACTAAGCAAGGCATGATTGACTGAAAGTAAAGGGAGAGGAAAGATATTAGCCTGGTCATTCAAAGTTCAAACAGTTTTAGCAAATTCTTGGGGAAAGTGGAAACAGAAACAGGATCAGGAAGCAAACTGAATAATCAATCATTTGGGGATTCTTGACAAGATGCCATCCTGCTGCTAGAATGATACAAATTTGTCCCGTCAAATTATGCACTGGTTTCTGCAAGAATAATGCTATTAAGTATGAGTAGAAGAACAATCATAGAAAGTACTCTAGGCTCAAGGGAAAAGAAACAATCATTCACCTTCATTTAAAGTCCTTCGTACTGAAAGAGCGTCAAGAAACTCCAATGAAATATATCTATGGAGCTGCACGCACAGAGATATATCAGGGCAGGACAGGAAGCTCCACTTTGCTGAAGGAATAGAAACTGACACGCCCGTGCTCCACGAGGCAAAATTTCAGTGGAATGTCTCCACATTGTCTTTCAAGAATTTCAATTTCGATTTTAGATGGTGGTTGGCCTCTGCAAGTAACCAATTTCCAAAAATTGAAACAGAAGCATTGACGATACCCAAAAAGTTATTCAGAAAATGAAATCATTAACACAGTTCTTACACACACGTCCGCATCATGATTGAGCTGAACTTCACATTCTTTTCTCAAGTTGATTCAATCACTTTGATTCACTAACTAAAAACAAATTCTCCCGATATAATATGTTTCTCTGCAAAATTTCGGACTTAGGAATGTTCTCAACTTACGTTAACAGAAACATCGACCACAAAACCCAGGAATGAGGAACTCGGGTCTTGGGATAGCATATTGAATTTCAATAGTTTGCATTGGCAATCAATGCAATGAGAAATTTCGATTATCTGCTTATATTTCAGAGAGAATACTCAACACACGTAGCTTTATGCAGGTTCTTCCAAAGAAAAAGATGAGTTATAGAAATCTAATGAATTACTACCTGATCAAGCAAAGCACATAGCTTGGTTCACCAGGTGAAGATTTTCTGAACTTTCCATTTGGGAGATAAACATCAAATACCAGCTTCAGTTCATTCAAGTCCATCTTCACAAATCTTTCGGTTATAGAATTGCAGTCTCGAGGTGAGTGCACTTCTAGGCTTTCTGAAGTACCTTCAGAAGAAATGGTGCCAGTGTTTCTCTTGACACTCTTCAAAGACCAAGGAATATCATGCCGACCAACAATGTAACCAAGCGACTTCAGGTGTCTATAGACCTCATAAAGCTCCCAACAGCATCCATGCTTCTCCTCTGCTAGTTGCTGATACATAGTTTCCAAGGAGAAGGATTGATCATTGTCACTCAAAAGAAGCAAAGCCCCTATTTCCATGAAGAACCTACAAAAAGGAAAAGGAGAGATAAACAATCAACAAACAATTTTACATCTAGTTAGCTGGACAAATCTGCTTCTTAACTATGCAAATGTGTTTAATCAATAGATGTCTATGAATCTATGAATTAAAATTTCTTGTTTAAAAGCCCACTTAGTTCACAAGAGAACAAATTTAAGTCTCTCTAATGTGGAATAGAGAAGTCGAAAATCAAGGCACCAGCAAAGCAATGGATAGACTGGCAACGAATTATGCATCACCTACAAAGTCTCTTCAATTGAGCAGTAAAGCTTCCCGCTACGGACAATGCCAGTTGTTGTCCATAACTGACCCTTCCTTTCCACCACCTCAGCCATTCCAACCTCACTACTCCACCGAGCTACAGAAGTTACTTTCCTGTAAAACATGACTTCATAGATTGTAATATCAATTTCAAAAGCATCCTCAATAGTGTCATGGAAAAGCTATTTCTCGTAGTAACTGACCTGAATTGCAACTTGGATGAAGAGTTGGATGTGTATTTATATTCCTCTTCATCCTTCAAGTCTTGTTCTAACAAATCAGGGTCACTTGATAGGCGGTCCCAATCTTCAGAGTCCATTTTGGACATTATTCGTCAAGGAAGCTGCAGAAGAAAACAGTTCAACTCTCATCAATTTTGTGCCATGTTGTTACATCATGCGAAGCATTTTATAGGCAAAAAGAATGAAAATAAAGAACTGAAACACCAATCGGACATACTTCTTGAGAAGGAAACAAAAGGAAAGCTAACAAACATTAAGGACTGACATTCAGGAAACATAAAAGGAGACACAGTGGCTTTTAGAATGAAAAAACTCTCAACTGTCCAGTACACGCCTATGTAGCATGGACTCGGGAGTCTGGGCGTTTTTTGCGTGTCGGACCCGTGTCGGTGTGTCGTGTCCTGCAGTGTCACGTGTCGTGCTGATGCAACATACACGCACCTTTATTAGTGACATTCCTATAGCTTCTAGTAAAGTACAGAAAATCATCATGGAGAAAATTACACCAGTTTTGGAGCTCAAATAAAAAGTTTATACCAGTTCTATCATTTTAAAATTTTTCCTTCCAGTTGAGATTAACCATCAAAGTTAAAAGTTTAGAATGGCTCGGGATTTTGAAAACAATGCTTAAGACATCAGAAATCCTGTGAGCATCCCCCTCTTTCGATCAATTTATGTCACAAACAGTGAGTATAAATATTTGATTGGGCTACATCTGTTGTATTGTTACGACTGAGGGAATGTCTTTAAGAAGCACTCTTTTGCTTCTGCACATATTTATTTACACCTTACAATCTATGCATTGACGCGGCACCTCTTTTGGGCAAAGCATGAGGAAATATCTTAAGACAATTATTTCTGCCTTTGTAGTTTTTAGTGTCCTTTTTGCTTCTTTTAACAGATGTGAATATGTAATATATTCATTATGTGTTCCTGATAGAGCTACCAGCAACTTCGAACTCTTTTCTAGTTCATCTAGTGACTGATGATGACTCTGCTTTTCGCAGGAGCATGACCTTTCTCTGCAAACAGTCGATGAAAGTTCCAGTACAGATACAGTAGAAAATTCAACTGTTCATTACAATTCTTTACGAGAAACAATGGGAGGAACCTCAACCCAAAGCTTTTAATTTCAGAGGTTTGATACAGTTCCATGACTGTTTGCAATGTTGCAGCCCTAAAATCCTCAAAAAAGTCTGAGAATAAGTACAATTACTTCTTTCTTCAGAAGATAAAAGTGCATTTAGATTACTTAACAAAAAAATGTACTCTTAAGTTCTCTACTCAGGTTTGACATTCTATCTCAGCTCAAATGTGCAAATCATGGTACTGTTGCATTTTTTAATCATCTTTTTAGTCTGATTCTACTACCTCAGCTCAAATGTGCAAATCATGGCACTGTTGCATTTTTTAATCATCTTTTTAGTCTGGTTCTACTGCTACAGGAACTGTTCGCCTATCTGACTTAGGCCTCTGCTTTTCTCCTCTTGCTATCCATAGCCCTCAAGTACCGCCATCAAAAGCTCCAAGATGAAACTTCTCACAATGGGAATAAGATTAATCTGTGAGAGCCTAAACTGGAAGTTAGTGATGATGTTGAACATGGAAATGGTAGTGCTATAGATAGGAGCAGAATCTTAAATCAGCCTTTGAAGCTGCACGAGAGCACTGCGAAGTCTGATGAGGTAAGAAGTTCATTTTCTTCATTTGCTCCATCATTTTCATTGGGTTTGGGAAGTTGAAGGGCAGAACTCTCGGAAAAGCACTCAAACGCAAAATCAACTCCATCAATGACATAATTATTCATATCAATGGCCAGCCTCCAGATGCAACCACTGAGTATACTGTTCCAGATCCTTCTATTCATGATGGTGGTTGCAATCAGAGAACGAAGATATCTCACACTGGAACAGGCACACTTCCAGAAAACAACAGAAATCCTGATGAAGAGCCAAGATATAGCAATCAAATGCTGAAAATTGCCTTGAAAGATGTGAAGGAAGAACCTCTTAACAAGAAGCAGGCCTTGCCAAGCTCATCTCGGATTGTTGGTTGGGAAACCAGAAATTTTGACACTAGTAGTTCTGCCTTGACCTCAATGGTACAGCTAGAGGACCCGAAAAGTGAACATGTGATGAAGACAGATCCTGGGGAAGAAGACCAAATTTCCACTGCAGTCAAACTACAGGATGATGCTTCTGTTGCTGATAGATCCAACTTGATCCAGTCAAAGAGGCCAGTGAAGCAGGAGGGTAAGAGGGAAACAGGGAAATATTTTTCGAGTTCTTAAAGATTGCAGCAAGTAGAAATTGCACCAAGTGCATCCCTTTCAAACACCATAGGGGGAGGAACATTCGGAATTGTTTATTAGTGCCCCAATGTAAATGAGCCTTTCACTGGAAAGATTTTGAAGGAGTTTGCTCTTGCGATCCACTCTGAAGCCAGACATCCTGCTCTTGCCCCTGAAGTAACTGCAGGTTTGGTTTCTCAGCAACAAAGGAAAAGACAGAAGACATCAATCGCGGTAACTTCCATGTGGGTTACCCACATGGGCGACTTTGAAGCAGAAGTATCTGGTTCTGGATGTAAGGCCGAACCACTGTTGATCAAACCTGAGAAATCAGATGATTCACACAACGAGCTAGGGATATTGCGGCGCCCTGCTGAAGTCAGTTTGAAGAGTTTGAAGGTAAATTATCCGAGGGCCATTGCTTTTTTCCGAATCCATGAGCTATCTACACACACAAAAAATATACCACCTCATGTAACTCACAAGCGCCCACTCCCTACAAGATGAAACCTATTGTATGCTGTCTAGGGTCCAACCTCGGACACTACCCATTAACATCAGTTCCACGTGTTAACAACAAATTCCAACTTAAAAATCTAAAAGCAACAGTGTGCTCTTTGAGTCTTTCAATAGTGTACAGAGGCTGGCCAGTCGAGCAGTGTTTCGTAAGTGAAGATGATCACCTTGTCATTTTTCACAGTTTTATACCCACTTCTCTCTTTGGTAAGAAAAATTAATGGAAACAATTTGGTTTTGCTGCAATACGGGAAAGCAACTTGGCTGCTTCCCAGTATATGGCAGCTGTCACTGATCCTTTTACGCCAATTAGGTAGGCTTTTAAATCCACATCAGGCTTTGAGGAGTTCTATACATTTCCAAAACTTCAAACAACACAAAATTGCTCAACTCCACTCTCAGAAAAAATGAGATGAAATTGCGCAGTGAATCAGATAGCTGCATATTGATTTCGTAACAACTTAACCATCATCATCAAGCAAAGATTTACCTAAAACCGATTCCTTGAAACCAAGTGACAAGGCAAAAGCATAGAAAAACAACTATTGGAACAAAACTTCATCGTACACGTCCAAAATCAAAATTACAATCTTGGGTGGCTATAGCTACAAATTATCAAACAGTTGGCAGGCACCAGTAGAGGACAACAGGAAAGTTGTTTCGACAAGGAAGCAAATGAAAGCGCAACAGTGCTTACCAGATTCGTCTACCCTACAAGATTAATCGTCAATGCAGCACTCGAGCGAGCATCAGCAAATGGTGACAACCCTCTAATTCTCTCTTCTCTTGAACATTGGCTTGGATTCAAATTGAATTTCGCGAATTTGGGACCCTCCTCGTGAAGCGGGGGTTGATGGCTTGATCTCTATTGGAATATGGGGTTGTCAGAACCAAACCGAAAATTGCACTTCGCTTTGGTTCAGTTTTTGGTTAGGATAATAAAAAATAACCATTCTCTTCTTTTTCGTTCGAGTTAGTTCAGTTCGACTCAGTTAACCAAACCGAGCTGAAAAATTAAACGGAACGGAAAACTTACCTGAGCTCTCGGAACCCACTCCGCAATATCGCGCTTCTCCTCCGCCACGGGCGACGAGCTCCGACCCCGAGCTCTGCGGCGCCTTCTACCCCGCGACGGTGCTCCGATCGCCGGCCAGGGTCAAGAAGCTGACCTTCGTCGAGTACCTCACGCTGGCGCACGAGGGCAGCGGCGACGTCACGGAGCGGCTGAGGGAGTACGTGGACTTGACCCGGGCGACGCCCACCCCGCCGTGGGAGCTGCACGAGTGTTTCAGAGGAGGGGGGGGGGGGGGGAGTGGCGCGATGATGGGGTTTGGAGCGATGCGAAGCAGAAAGGGGGACGAGACAGAGACACACGACTCTGGAGGCCAAAACTGAACAAAAAAAGAAAAAAATCAAAAATAAAAAATTGGAACCCATCAAATCAAACTGAACTGAATTGGATTTTCAATTCGATTCATATCTAGTTCAAAACGACATTCGATTTGATCTTAGTAGCAGATTTTCCATGAATTTAAAACAAAATCAAATATTTATTGTCATGAACAAAATTAATATTCATGAACTTGTATTTTTATATCTTATTGTCATTTTTTCATTTTCTGCTAAACAAATTTGCTTCAAGTGATATAAGCTATTCTAGATTAAGTGGAATTTAAAAAAAGGAGTTAAATCTAAATTAAGCGTAAATAAACATGCATTTTTCACGTAAGTTGCACTTTTTTATTATTCCATTTCTGTGTTTAATTTGGTGAATACAAAGGGAAAATTAACTCAAGTAATCAAAATTAATTATCTTTTAAAAAATTCTAGTTTAATTTTAAGTTGAATGGACAAATAATGCATATATTCATATAATTTGAAAAAATGATTACAATAGCGAAAAATGTCAAACTCGATAAAACTATGACAAATTACCCAAATTGGTACATCCGTCAAAAATTTACTATCTTTTGGTTTCCTTTAAATTTTCCCATCTAATTTTTTAGTTGAATGACATGTGCCAGGTACAGGTGTGCCGATTTGGGGTTTTACTCTATCCGTTTATTATCTAGGATTTTTTGTGTTATTAACCTAATTTAATAGAAACTAACGGAGGGTAAATTTTAAGATTTTTTGTTGTCAAAAAATTACATTAGGGTAAATTTATTACATGTGTATCGTATTGAGGTTTTTTATGGTCAAAAATTAGTTTGAGGTAAATTTATCATTTATGTACCAATTTGAAATTTTTGATGATATTAACCCTTAAAAAAAAAAGCTATGCTCCAAATTATGAACATCCTTCATGAAATAGGACACATTCGTCTTTTATACTTAATTTCAAATAACATGGGCATATCATATAAAAGATATTTTTTCAAATTTAAAATTAATGAGGTGAATCGAAAGAGATAAATGTTTGGGAATAACAATGGAAATTCATTTCAAGATTTGTGAACGTTATCCTTATTTTGATTTATGTTATCGATTTAAACTTAAAATTTCAAAAAATACTTTTGACAATAATTTCTCTTTACATGTTTTAAATTTTAATTTAATATGTGATAGAAGTTAAAACATGTCAAATAACTAAATAAATGCTAATCAGTCAAGCATGAGTCACATGGCATTGTCGCTTATCACATGGCAATCATTGACATAATGTCAAATTTCGAGTGCCGAACATACGAGGGAACAACATCTCAGCTTCGATTTCAGTTCTACATAATAGTTTTTTTACTTATTTATTTTATTATGTATGATAATTTTGGACTGAATAAAAAGTAAATCGTGTTTTTACCGGTTATAAAGAATAATAGTGATAATAGTTGATTTTTATCTTTAAAAATAAATAAATTTCTCCTTAACTTCAAATGATATATTCAGGTGATAAATTGTTTTTTTAACTTTGAAAAAATAAAAAGAGCTGTTCATAAAAAACGTAATGGAGGGTCTCTCATTAGTCATTAATATACTTAGCGGGCAAGGCAAAACCGTTTTCGTTTGCAGGAGGCCCACAGCATCCACGTAGGCTGATTACGTGTCCAAAAAGGTTGTCCGAAGTGGGCCCCACCCCCTCTCTCTCTCTCCACCTTCTTCAATGCAGTCAGCGGTCTCTTTCTCTCCCGAGAGCTGAGCAAGAGCAGGAGCAGGAGCAGCTGGTCGATCGCTTTCATTTGCAGGCCTCTCTCTCTCTCTCTCGTTTTCAAGGTAGTGCTGCTTCACGCTCCGTTCTGGTTTCCATCTCTCACTCTTCTCACGCCAATATTTTCTTTCTCGCTTCGTCTTTGACGGTGCTGCATTGTCATCTCTCTCTCTCTCTCTCTCTCTCTCTCTCTCTTTTTTGTCTAATTTTGGTGAAGATGGTGACTCGCACATGCGCAGAGGATTCGCGTATCTTTTTTGCAACGTTTACCGCGTAATCGCGTGCGTTAGCTGTTGCAATTTGTCGACATTTTCAGAAGCTACCATTACGAACAAAGGCTCCATTTTGCACCTTCTTGGCGTGGTGCGCCCAGCCTCTTTTATTGCGCTTGACGACAAGAACTTGCAGTAACTGAAGCCCGCTTACCCACAATCTCTCTTCTTCTTCTTCTTCTGGGTTGCTCTTGCCTTTTTTTTTTCCAGAGCTGTAGCATTGCTGTTCGATCGGGTTTTGGGAGTTTCGCCTTAGCGATTCTGAGTTTGTAATTTTCAGCATTCACTTGCTTCGACTGCGATTCTTTGTCTTGCTGGCTTTGTTTCGCTCGAGTTGATTAGGTCGTGATCGAATGGAATATTCATGTCCTTAATTTATTGTCAAAGTGACATTCCTGCGTGCTTCGGTTTCTCAGGTGGGTGATTTCATGTTCAGCATTGATGCAGCCGACTGGGTATTTCTTCTCTTCCTTTCTCCCTTTTCTGCTGGTTTTTCGCACATTCTTGCTTTTTTTACGTGCTTTTCTTGACAGCCTATGGATGAATTTCTTAGCTTGTCTATTCAATGGCCATGAAAAATCGATTGTGTGTTCTAGTTGTACAATTTCTACGAATAAATTTCCTATGCCCAATCTATCTGCAAATAGCTGCTATAGTATGTCATCTGCACACTGTAAGCTTGCTTAAACCTCTTCGTGTATACGTTGACTCATGAACTTTGGTCTACATCAGTGTTTCGGGAAAGGTAATGTTAACAACAAAGATTTGATGGTAAATTGCAAAATTTCCAGGATAAACAGTTACGAAATCATAACATGGGATCTCTGGGATCCACCCCATATCCAAGGTTCTCCTGCTCTTTACTTGTTTTGATAATTTTTTTCAATATTAAGGCTCCTTTTGTGTACCATCGCATTGTTATAATTCAATTATTTTTACACGGGTGAACCAGAGAGCAGCATCAACACGCCACTTGGGTGTCAACATGACCTCCATGGAGGTTATGGTGTTGGTGAGTTTTCATCCTCATCTTCTCCGCAAGTCCTCGCAGTGTTCTTTATGTCATCAGTAACAGTGGAACTATGATTCCAACTATGTCCGCTGGTTGCAGATCTACTAGACGGGAATGCGGCGAATGAGCTGGCTTGTGTACAAGTGCTGCAGATATTGGTAAGGAAGGCCGATGACGAAATCAATGAACTAGAAAAGCATCTGGTGTGCCTGCAAAGTGAACTAGCGTGTATTGAATATGAAGAATGGCCTAACATATGCTGCAATGCATTGAAAGAGAAGATCGATTACTTTCGTGTATCTCTGAAGTGGTTGAGGTGTAGAGATCAAGATGATTCTGGCGCTCATTCAAATGTGAATGAGGAACCTACTGAGAGAATGCATGACATGGTGAAGGCTCTACTTAGGAGCCACTGCCATGAAAAGGACCAGGTTTTGCTCTTATTTCGTTATAGCTGTACTTCTAATGGCAATCAAACCTGTGCTTGCTGTGGCACCAGGATCTGATGTTCCTAACTAGGTCGAAAGAGAGCAAGGAGAAAGGAATGGTTGAATACAATCTCATGTTCATGTGCCAAAGATGCAATGGCTAACTGCTTCCATTCAACAATTAATGTGTCCCATTCATTATGTCAATTGCTTCCAGTTCCTATGTCACGAATACTAAGGTTTATTGTCATTTTTTTTATTGATTATTCCATGCTTGGATATCCGAAAGAATGAACAGTCCTCAAAATCAGCAAATCCACCATTGGTGATGATTTTGTAACAGTATTCTTGTTTTCCTTCCTGGATTAAGTTAGGAGATATCCACATGTCCATGTAGCAGTAAGCAATACCATGTATGAATCTTCTTTTTATACTAGTCAGAAGTATGTGTGTGCCCTTTGTTAGAATGGCAAGTTTGAGTTTAATAAATCACTTGTCGGCATCCTCTTTTTGACCATATTCACCTATTCATCTTTTAGTGGCTGACAAGTAACATCATAAATCCTGCAAGCGTCCCCCTCTTTCGATCAATTTATGTCAAACAGGGAGCATACATATTTGATTGGGCTACATCTGTTGTATTGTTACGACTGAGGGAATGTCTTCAAGAAGTACTCTCTTTCTTCTTCACATATTTATTTGCATCTTACAATCTATGCATTGGCACAGCACCTCCTTTGGGCAAAGCATGAGAAAATATCTTGACAATTATTTCTGCCTTTGTAGTTTGTAGTTTCCTTTTTGCTCCTTTTAAACAGATGTGAATATGTCATATCCTCATTGTGAGTTCCTGATAGAACTGCCAGCAGCTTCTAACTCCTAACTCTCTTCTAATTCATCTAGTGACTGATGATGACTGTTTTGTGCAGAAGCATGAACGTTCTCTGGAAATAGTTGATGAAAGTTCCAGTACAGATGCAGTAGATCATCCATTTGTTCATTCCGATTCTGACGGGAAACAACGGGAGGAACCTCATCCTGAAGCTTTAATTGCAGAGGTTGGATACAGTTCCATAACTTTTTGTAGTGTTGCAGCCCTAAAATCATCAAACAAGTCTGAGAAAAATAGAATAATTTCTTTCTTCGAAAGATAAAAGTGCATTGAGATTACGTACCTAAAAAATGTACTCTTATTCTCCTCAGTTGATATAACCCCCCTCAAATGTGCAAATCATGGCACTGTTGCATTTTTTTAATCATCTTTTTAGTCTGATTCTACTGCTCCACGAACCTATCTGACTTTCACCTCTGCTTTTCTCCTCTTGCTATCCATAGCCCTCAAGTACCACAATCAAAAGCTCCAGTTTGTCTGCTCTAAGAGATGAAACTACTCACAATGGGAATATGGTTAAGCTGTGTGAGCCTAAACTGGAAGTTAGTGATGATGTTGAACATGGAAATGGTAGTGCTATCGATACGAGCAGAATCTTAAATCAGCCTATGAAGCTGCAGGGGAGCACTGCGAAATCTGATGAGGTAAGAATTTCATTTTCTTCATTTGCTTCAGTGAAGTACCTCCATCATTTTCATTGGGTTTGGGAAGTTGAAGGGCAGACTCTCAGAAAAGCACTTACGCAATATCAACTCCATCAGTAACACCATTATTCATCTCGATGGCCAGCCTCCAGATGCAACCACTGAGTATACTGTTCCAGATCCCTCTATTCATGATGGTGGTTGCAATCGGAGAACAAAGACACCTAATGCTGTAACTGGAGCACTTCCAGAAAACAACAAAAATCCTGATGAAGAGCCAAGATATAGCGATCAAATGCTGAAAACTGCCTTGAAAGATGGAAAGGAAGAACTGAAGGCTGCTCTTACCAAGAAGCAGGCCTTGCTGAGCTCATCTCTGATTGTTAGTGGGAAAACCAGAAATCCTGACACTAGTAGTTCTGCCTTGACCTCAATGGTAGAGCCAGAGGACCCGAAAAGTGAACATGTGATGAAGACAGATCCTGGGGAAGAAGTCCAAATTTCCACTGCAGTCAAACTACAGGATGATGCTTCTGTTGCTGATAGATCCAACTTGATCCAGTCAAAGTGGCCACATAAGCAGAAGGGTAAGAGGGAAACAGAGCAAAATTTATCGAGTTCTAAAAGATTGCAGCAAGTGGAAATTGCACCAAGTGCATCCCTTTCAAACACCGCAGGCGGAGGATTATTCGAAATTGTCAATGAGTGCCCCAATGTAAATGAGCCTTTGACTGGAAAGATTTTAAAGGAGTTTGTTCTTGCGATCCACTCTGAAGCCAGACATCCTGCTCTTGCCCCTGATGTTACTGCAGGTTTGGTTTCTCAGCAACAAAGGAAAAGACAGAAGACATCGAACACAGTTACTTCCATGTGGGTTACCCACATGGGCAACTTTGAAGCAGAAGTATCTGGTTCTGGATGTAAGACCAAACCACTGATGATTAAATCTGAGAAATCAGATGATTTACACAACGAGCTGGGGATATTGCAGAGCCCTGCTGAAGCCAGTTTGGAGAGTTTGAAGGTAAAGGATCTGAGGGACATTGCAAAGAAACACAAACTCAAAAACTACTCTAAGCTTAAAAAAAGTTGCTGGTCGAGCAAATAGCTAATAAAGTTGGTCGCTGCTAGATTACAGGTGCATATTTCCAAGTCTGGTTTCATATCCACTATGTGCTTACAGCTTGTATATGCACATTTGTGGGTGTTCTTACAACTTCAATTGCACCTTGGAAAGTTCTGTGCTGATCCATGTGGGTTACAGGGTTGGCTCCATCTTCAAAGGACCATGGCAGGAAATCATACATGAGGTGATACAAAGTAACAGGTACTTTAGTAAGAAAAGCTTTAATACACATCTTGTTCAGATGTACATAAATAGGTATTCACATGTGCTGAAAGAGTAAGCATGTAGGAAATGATAGAATGATTACACAGTTACAGAATGTCAGATCTTCCCTGCAAATTCATGTACTGAATCACTTGTCTTTTGCACTTCGTAAAACTGGGCAAGTAGAAACAATGTGTTGTACTGGAGTTGGAGTTTGTATATTTCGTTTGTGAATGTTGAGAAAATGCAGGTGATATCGCTACCGACCTTGAAATTTTCAATTCTGCTAACACCATATATCGTTATATGGAAGAGTTTGTAGAAAGAACTTATGAAGTAAAGGTTTAGCCATTTGTGTTACCGGTCATTAATCAAGCAAGAGTTTGTAGCCAGAACTCCTTATGTAACCGGTCATTAATCAGACAGTTTGTAGCCAGAAATCCTTCAGCTAGCTTTCAGTTTTGGCTTGAGGTAAGCAGGAAGAGCGGTCTGCAGGCTCCATTTGGTTAAGCTTTAATGGTAACTATCTTGGCCCGAGTGGAAACGAGCACAGAGATTCTGTTTTTGAGACTCACGTTGCCTTATTCATAGTCAGAGTTAAATCTTTAACTGCACATGCGACTTAAATATTACCCATTGGAAAGAGTTGGCCTTTTCTAGACAACACCTCTCTTGATCTGCTGGTCATCTACTACTACTGGTTATCTATTTACTATCAGGTGACTCTGGGGGAGTTCCAGTGGATCATTTCACAGATCATTTGCAACATGTAGTGATAGTTTTGCAGTTTGGTCATGATACTGGCTGAGATTATCATGCCATGAAATCACCCTGCCTTCAAAGAGAGTATCCTAGAGATGATGCATCTTGGTTGGAGAATCAAACATCCTTTTTGCTGAGTGTCTCAATTAGAATGAAAATAACTCAATCGACTCCACTCAGCGAACCCATTTCCTCTAAACATTGTAGGTTCGTTCAACTCTTTCCTATCCTTTGTTCAAAGAGGAAAAAAAAAAAATCTTTCCATCCATTAGCTCTTCCGTATATTAGAATCCATATCCCAGTTACAAACCACCAACATAAAAAAAGTCGACGAGACTAGAGAGGGGTGCGATCCAGTTGGATCCAACTTGATTCTGGCCCTTCTGTTAGGATAGAAGTAATGCAAGCCGACCTATTGAGCAGATTTAATTCTTAAGAACATGGAGACAAAAGTTCCATCTTCATTTGACAAGGGTTCGAAAAGACTCAGAAAAATCCTGCAGAAAAGCTTTGCAGCCACTCCTAGCTAAAGCGCAAGAGCTACCAGTTGATCAAAATGTAGATGTATTAAATGAAAATCCATTACAAACCCATTATGTTTCTGTCTTGGGGTATTAGTTAATGCTCCTGTCCTGTGAAGACGATGGTTTCTTGTTATCCCTTTCTCGGATGAACAAGCTGCTTAAGGCTGACCAAGAAGCGAAGGTCGGTAGAAAGCATGGCTCTGTGCAATCTCGATTCGTTCGCGAGGGTCGTTCAAGGTTTCATCCCTCAGAGCTTGCAGGATAGCTCGCGCAGGTTGTTCCCTGGCAAATGGTGACCATACAAAAATGAATTTCATAGAAAGGATTCAATGACTGGGGGGAGCTGAGATTAGTCGACTTGCAGAATGAAATGGATTGTAGCATATATGCAAGAGAGTACCCGCACATTGAGTTGCAACATCAGAATAAATTCAGGAAAATTGTCCATAAAGTTTTAAACATGTTGCATTTTGACCAATTCAGTCTTAAAGTTTATAATTATGCCAATTAAGTCTTAAACCTTTTAACAATTTGTCAATCTAGTTCTTCGGCTAATTTTGATAGGAAATTACTGATGTGGACATCGGCTATCCTAAGTGGCACGATTTATTCGACTTGAAATTTTTGAAATTTTTGAATTTCTTTTTTATTGTTGAGGGCCGATTGGGGGCCGCCAGCTAGCAGCTGAGGCTCGGGGACTACCATCGGCCACCAGCGAGGCTCGCAGCCCTCACCCATGGCCCTTGCCAACCCTTAACAATAAAAAAGATTAAAAAAAATTTATAATAAAAAGCTTTAAAAAAAATTTCATGTTAGTGTCAATCGTGCCACGTAGGGTAGCCGACGTCCGCAACAATTAGCAAAAGGTTTAAAACTCAATTGGCACAATTACAAGACTTATGACTGGACTAGACTCTATGCAATAAGTTTAAGACTTTAGACAATTTTCCCATCCCGCAATACAGAAAGTACCTCACTATCAGAATCTTATACAGTGTCTTCAGGATCGGGCAGAGTTCAACAGGAGCAACAGGCTTCTTTTCTTCTGGATGCAACAAGCTTAAGCTCGACTGGCTCAATAGTTCATAGAAGGCTCCGACAGCTGAGACACCCTGAAATTAACATGTCGAAGTCAGGCAACAGCTGAGTGTAAGATCAAACATATACTAACAGAAGGAAATTCGGCGAAATAAATAGACAACCTACAGGAACTATCAAATGGACTCAATCATCAGAGTTATGTGTAAGCTGACAATGGCA
The DNA here is from genome assembly GCA_021437795.1 of Rhodamnia rubescens. NCBI lineage: Eukaryota > Viridiplantae > Streptophyta > Magnoliopsida > Myrtales > Myrtaceae > Rhodamnia > Rhodamnia rubescens. Next base: position 751,401 of record JAILYA010000017.1, read on the forward strand.
TTAAGACGGTAAGGTTGCAAACTACGGACACCTGAATCATTCCTTTCCCGCTGATATTATCTCCCATGTCCAGGTTCAGCTGCCCCTTGGCTAACATCTGCCCGTACCATGCGTTACGACCTTTCAACAATGTCACGTACGTGTCGGCCAGCAAAGGCCCTGCCAGTTTCTCTGGTTCTTCTGCCAACAGATGGGTTATGAAGATCATCTCCGATGTACAATGTGCAAAGTACACCGATTTGCTGGTAGCGCTTTCATTGGTAAGAGCAGCAACCATTCCTGGAAAAAATTTCAGCGTGGAAGGAAGACAATGCAGGGGGTTCTTAAAATTAATGTATCGAAGATGGTAATGTTATGAACAAAATTGCATTGTACAACAGTTACTGACTAGTGACAAATTACCAGCTCCGATGGCATAGACATTCTTGAGGCCGCCCATGACCTCGTGCGTGACAAGATCGCTATTGTCCCACACTATGAAATGGGGTTGTCTCAAAAATTTCGCAAGAGGCTTCCTCCATTTGTCGGATCCACATATTCGAGCATTTGCATACTCCTTGTTGTAAATCTCAGAGGCAATATTCGGTCCGCCAAGATAAAGTATGTTCTCCGTGGGGATTCCAGCTGCCAAGTGAGTGGATAACATAAATGCTTAGAAAGCAGATGAATGCAACCATTCTTTTGTAAAAGCTAGGCCAAATAAGCAAAGATTGAACTTCAATGCAACAGATGAATTGAGTGAAAACTCAAATTGTTGATGATGCTCAGCGTTGGAAGGGAAGTATTCATCAATGTCCTAAACAGACAGGACATATCCGAGTTTCTAACATATTTTTGGTGAAGCGGAGTTGGCTAGACTAGGAGGAAAACAGAGTTCTACACACAAATCAGCAAGACAGCAAAACCCTTCACAACGCACTCCAGAGAAAGGGAGGGTGATAGATAATTTCTAACTCCAAGGAGGTAACTCTTACTTGCACGGTTGATCAACTGAGTGGGAGTTATAATATGAGGTTCGGGATCTAATGCAGCTTCTATGCCCTTCGCCAAAGAAATAATGATGGGCATGGAGATCCTCTCCTTCCAATAGTGATTGATCTCTTCAAACACCTCACTCGTCTCCGTGGAAGGCAACCCGTTCACCACGATATCGGCATCCCAAATGGCCTCCTGCAAGTTGGTGACCACCTTCAAGGGACAGAGAGGCGTATCGATCATGTTTAAGCAGAAACCATCTTTCAGAATCTCATCGGCGAACAGAGTACGATCGCCAAGTCTAGCCTCGACGTACTTCAGATACGCGCAGCGTCGTATCAGCCTCCTTAACACATCCTCCCTTGAATTTATGACTTCAAAGAGATGTTCAGCCGTGGCTCTATCCACGGCTCGACCAGGCCTTCGCCATATCCTGATTTGAACTTTGTCACGAAATTGGCCGTAGCTATCTTGAAGCAGAGCAGCAAAAACACTGCCCCAAGCACCAGCCCCCCACACCGACAATTCTCAACGGATCGCCATCGGCCTTGAGGAGAAGACGCCTGAGCTCGTCGAGTTTTTCCTCCAAACCATTCCCATTATTGTGAATGGACCCATTTGAGTATCCATTTTGAGCAACCCTCTCGACACTACCCACCATTTTCTTCCAAAGAGTTGATACAATACAGCTCCAAAATCAATAGATCAACAATACCAGCACCACCTTAATTTCTGAAACCTTTGGCGATATCGAAGAGGTGTGGCCCGGCGAATGCTTGTACGTCTCACCAGTTCTTACTATTGTTTTGATGGTTGCAATAACTCCCCAACAATCAGACACTGCTAAACCCACCTGATTTTATGCAGCTGCTTCTCTCAACAACAATCTTTCACCAAATGAATGATCACAACCCCCAGCTTGAAACCCACGAGATTTTTCGCCGTTTACCAGAAGAATGAAATCTTGTTGGTTGGATATTCTACACCAAAACTCAAACTAACTCTGCATTTTTCCACTCAGATTTGCTGACCAACCAAACCGGAGTTTTTGTTCTCCCTCTTCTTTTCCGCTACTCGAATTCAAGGCATTTACTTATAGCAAGAACAAATTCCCCAGCACATGAGCTTGAGTCCATCCTCTCGCAGCGGACGAAAGCAAATTGCCGCACGCCTTTGTTATCTCCGTCTTCTTAAGTTGGTTCATCTACCCAACTACAAAGCGTCAACGGAAGTCCCCAAAATGCCACTAAAATATTGCTGGGAAGGGGGAAAAGACCGACCTTTCCGTGTCGGTAACTCCAAAGTCAAGCCGTCCAATAAAGGGTCGTTTACTTGTGTGATCGCAGTAACGCTCTCCCACTGACAAACTTGACTCTACTTCTTCTCTCGTTCAAGACACCATTGCCGGACCCAGGAGGCGAGAACCGACAAAAGCTCGGGGTGCATGACAAGAGTGCGACTGCGGCTGTGAATTGGAGCGACTCATTGGGAGCAGAAGAGGAGAGTTGCATGTAGCTCACCAAGCTGAAACGAAAAACTGGTGAGCTGGAGTCACGTGGAGAGAGACAGAGAGACGGAGGCATTAAATGAGAGGGCGGGATTAGTTGGGCATAGAGTCGGGGTGCGAAAGTGCAATAACTATTTTGGAAGCTGCCAACTTCCCAAACGGTCATTAATACGAGAGTACCCATGAAAGGACTCAAAAACATTGGCCTCAATCTCAGTCACTTTGCCATTTCGATTTTTGCCCTGTTTTTCTTCATTTGTTAGCCTGCTTCTCCAATATGTCTTACGGTTTTTCTGGCAAGGTGGGCAACAGAGAGGAAAAAAAGATGGCACCACTGAATCTAACGACCGACATTGAGTTGGCTAACGTAGTCTGGAGGCATCAAATAATATTTCCAATGTCTGTACGTTATACAACACAATCTAGTATACCGATTTTCTTTTCTTTTCTTTTCTTTTTTGGCTTCAACACACTTGGCATTTCTCTCACAAGTGATTTCGCCATGTTTTTCGCTGAACTGGCTTTTTTTTCATGAACGAGAGCCTACAAGACTTGAAACCAGCTTCTTCTCTTTCTATTTTTTTTTTTTTTTTTTGGGGGGGGGGAGATAGAGGGGACAACGGACTCTTCCGAACAGGACTATCCATTATAATTGGGATCTGACCTGTACATATGTTTATCTCTGCACTATGGGAGAAAGACTCGATAAACTCGACCTATACAAGCTATCAATAAACAGTAGATCTACAGCAACTTTGCCGAAGCCTATACAAAAAAAATTATACAGGCCAGACTTTGCCTTTCCTCGAATCTCATCACTCTTCCCCACGCCGTGAAGGGGCCAAAAAGCGGGGCTCGATGCCTTCCGTGATGTGGAAGGTCAGCAAGTGGGAGCGGAAGCGGATATGATTATACACTTCACAATTCCTCTATAATATGGCGTCACAAGTTGAGGAGTGTTCATATGCTGGGATCACTGGAACCAAATTCATGGATAGACTGAAATAGAGCTTGCTCTGAAGGCATGTTGGGTGCAGGAGTAAATGCAGGCTCGAGATTCTCATTCACGCTCTTCTTAGGCCTCTTTAGTCTCTTCGGTTTCTGTGATTGCTGGTCGTCATATTGTAAGCCGTCATCAAAAGGATACTCTGCGGGAGATGAGCTACTTTCGTTCATCCTAGGCGGGTTTCTTGACTTCGACGAGTTTTGCTTGTCGGCAGCGGGTTTCCTCTGCATGACCAGCAAAGCATGTTAAAAAACAGGAGAAAGCACAGCATTCTATTGAGACCATCGTTACAAGTCATGCTAGGGTCTAAAACCACGGAGAGACTAAAAAGAATCGCCAGCAAAAGAGTTCACAGCATAATAAGGCAAAATAAAAAACAAAAACAGTGCGACAGCAGCAATCAAGTTAGGATGTACATTGACGATAAATGCAATGGGTAAACTACATGGCAATTACACAAACGAACCAACTTTTATGCTAGGGACACATAATATAAAAGCTCACACTAGCATGATATCCCTTCAAGCTCACCCACCCCTCGCTCACGATAAACGTGCACTGAAAAATGGGGGACCATGTGGAGCTTGCAACAAACAAAGAACTATTCAGGACAAGGTACATGTTGATGCCAGCAGATATCCATCACCATTAGCAGAGGACATTCACTTGACATCCACGATTTATTACCAAAAGTTTTCCTGTAAGTTCAAAATTTTCAGTTCCTCAGTCCAATACCCAGGGGTCTTGTGACATCCCTCCTACTAACAACTCGAAATGGAAAAACCTCAGATAAACACTGCACATCCGATTTGTGCTAACAGGGACAGAATTCACTAATTAGACCAAGAGCTTGCACAACCAAAGGAAGCAACTTCAAAAGTTCGCAGGTATTTACACCGGTAACAACAAATTTCAACTATTTTATCCCAGATTACACAATTATGCTCCTTTAGTCATGCCTCATGCCTCTCTCTTTTAGATAGTTTCACAGAGTAAATCCCGATTTCTGACTACTAAAATCATAACACGAGAGGATACCTTTTTGCTACTGGACTTTGATTTGTCTGCATCAGGATTGGGCTCATTTCCAGCACCCTCAGCAGTAACGTTTGTTAAGTCTTCCAATGATGCATCCCCTTCAGCATCTAAGCGGATGCCCTTTGTTGGCTGCTTCTTTCTTTGTTTATCCTTAACCTGACAACGGGATGAGATAATACATCACCGTTTGCAAAACTCAAGCTTCATTTATATTGTGCTTTCTCCATCTCATTAGGATATGTCTCAAACACAGAGTACAGGCAAAACTGCATCAACTAAAGTCCAAAAAAGACAACAAGGACAGACGTTCTATTCCAACCTGTGGTGGAACCTCTCTTAGTTTTTGCTCCAATTGAGCATCATCCAAAAGTAGCGATACAACATCCTCAGGAGCCAAAAGATCGCCTTGGACATGACCACCTGTCATGACAAGCTGCTGAACAGTATTCTTCTGACTAGCTCTTTGAAGAATTTTCTCCTCAACTGTCTCTTTACAGATTAACCGATAAACAGTAACCTATAAAACAGAAAGACGAGACTCAAATTTTCATTTAAAGATGGAATCCAAAACACACACATATCACAAAACTTATCCATAGAGGCCAAAGGGACACCATCTTCAGCAAGCACAGATGGTTCTTGACTGTTTGCTGGCATACCCAACGTCACTTAAATGCCGTGTAAGGAGGTTTTTTTTTTTGGAAGGAGTGGTGGCAAAGATATACTCCTAAGACAAGTATAATGAAGAAATAAGAATCTGGAAATTAAAAGAGCCTTTGAGAGTTTTCACAACTAACATCCTTTGTTTGACCCAATCTGTGAGCTCGATCCATCGCCTGCAAATCAAGTGTTGGATTCCAATCACTTTCATAAAATATGACTGTGTCAGCCGCTGTTAAGTTAATTCCCAGTCCACCAGCTCTGGTACTTAGTAAGAAGACAAAAATATCATTCCTGCAAGACAAGTACAACAATTGGACACTATCGAATTTTCCAAAGAACAGGGAATCACACACAAAAACATCATTCGTATTGCAGATAAAATGAATCGGAACATCATTCTAAAGTCCCTACCGATGTTGAAAGTCTCTGACCATATCTCGTCGATCCATAATGGTGGAGGATCCATCCAACCTTAGGTACTTATATTTCCTGTAATTCATATAGTCCTGTAAAGATGCAGCATGTCAGATAACCAGCTCGGAACAAACCTGATTAACTGTAAGTATCCACTCGCAATAAATATTGATACATGACCATCAATCCATTTCTCCCTATAACCAGAGAACGGTAATGCAAACCAATATTCATGAGATAAATAGGCTGAAGATATCTTGCTCGAGAGGGAACGCAACTGCTCAATCTGCACAGTGCACTTGTATTCCACTATGCCACCTTGCATCTCCTGGTGCCAAAGGACTATTGTTGGCAAAAGAGGTTTTTGAAGGGAGAGAGAGAGAGAGAGGAGGGGGTGTTGTCAAGGCCACTTCAGAGGAAAGCCAGTGTGATTTGTGATGGAGGGAGGATAAATAGGGGATGTGGGTCAAGGAAAGACAAACTGATAGGTTAGGAACTGGCAGCCCACGGGTGACATCAACTGCTTTGCCCTTTGTTCTTTCTAGACTTACAGATTCACCAACATGTGATACTGGGAATCACAGGCAAGGACTTATCCGGCAACAAAGAGGGGAAGAAAAACAAATATGAAAAGGCACTCTAATATGTCCCTAAAGAAAGAAAAAGAAGGGAACACTATGAACTATGAAAGGACGGTGAGTTCCATGCCTCTTTAGTATATGGTATTGGATATCTACAGGGATTTCAGTTTTCCCCCTAAATCTGGATCCAGACAAATCATCATACATATTCCAATTAACTACTAGGGCTTCAGCAATTCATCAGCACGTAAAGACTTGAGAAGGCAAGCCATTAGGTGAACAATGTACGCCCAAAAGGATAATCAAATCATTCCCGATTCACTTTAATTATACTGAGTATAACAAACCGCGATGGAGAGCTCAATAAGTTGAGGAAAATTATAGGATCCTGACTGAACAAGGAACAGAAGAGATCGAATGTAAACATTACCTCGAGAATATTGAGCATCTTTGTCATCTGAGCAAACAGAAGGACGCGATGATTTTCTGCACGCAAGCGCTTCAGCAATACATCCAATGTTTGGAGCTTACCCGAATCCTGTATCCAATTTCAAATGAACAGTCAAGCAATCAGATTATCTGTTCCCACAAAAATTTCTTAATATATCAATGCCAACAGATTGGAGCCTCCAATATGTAGATAGCTTACAGTAAGCAACTTCGAGGGGTCAAAGCTCTGCATGGGAGGACAAGAACCAAATATTCTATATGTAAGCTGAAGAGCAGGCTGTGAGATAGGGAGCTCAGCATCAATCCCTTCAATTAAAGGATGAGGCGAGCAAAATGGCTTCCTTGGTCCATTGTACTCTGATGTGCGGGCAAATCCTAAGAACAATCTCTTAATCCTAGGATGATGTAATTCTTCAATTGTTTTATATGCGAAGTTTCTATCCGAGCAATGGACACCAATCTGTTGCGGAAAGATAGACAGTATAATATGTATGCCAAAAAATGAGATTGAAAGATCAAACAAGAGGAATTGATAGATAAAAAGATACCGGAGGAGCTCTAGTTCGGGGGATAAATGCATGTGTTGAATGCAGTAGCCTAAAGTTGGATAGAAGCCTATCCTGATCAGAGCAAACTAAAGCCTCAAATGGAGCCTCGACAGGACCAGTAGCATATTTCCTTGTAAGCAAGCTTGCTTCGGATCTTGATGGCATTAGCAGCATTCTCGTGACAGCTTTCACTTTTCCTCTGTCAAGGTGATTGCATCTCATGTCATCATCTGTGGTTTCAATTACAAAGTCCACTATTTGATCCAATAGCTGACTGTCCCATCTCTCCATGGAAAATAACAGTTTCTCCATATAGGTACCAGTAGCGATGAATGCAACCTCAGTCAGCGAAAGATCTATTAAACGGGTAAAACCAAACGTACCACTTTTAACAAATGGTCCCTTAGAGCTGTTTTGCTCTGAAAATATAGATTGATGCACGTTTGAGGGGGAGAATATGTTAAAAAGTTTTAGGTAGGACTCTCTGCATAAACCATGCCTAACAGACGTGTCAAGCATTCCCGAGTGTTGTAGAATTTCTCCATGCACCAGTTTTGGCATCTGCAAGACAGCAGAAGGAACATAGGTGTCCAAGCTAAAAATGAGGAGGACTACACAAATAGTGGAAAGCACTGATGAATGTCACCCCGCACACATGGGTGCACATTATAATATGTCAACTAAGTATTATTAACAGCCACGAAAAAGAATCCGACATTCTACTTCGTATATCTAAGTGGAACACATGCACTGTACACTTATCTTGGGAACGTAGCATCCAGTTAAACAAGGAAGTTAGTTTACTCAAATAAAGTTGGTATCAAAAAATTTCATTATGGCACTAAAGCAAGTTGCAAAGAAGCTCACACAAAATGCCTACTCAAAATTCGAATGAAAAAATTGTGCACTCAAACAAGCTCCCCAAGTGCTTAGCTTTCAATTAGCTCATGAGGGTACTAGGGGAAGATCTTTAAGTTTTCCAGAAAGCATTTTTACCACATCAATGTGCTTAACTAATTAAATCAAACAGCTTCGGCACAAAAAACTGGGCACTGTCAGTGTGACAATCATGTGCACAGTCACATGATACCGTTCTCTTTTAAAGTAAAAACATCACGGAAAATTCTAAATAATAACCTTTAATCTACTATGTAGATGTCCTCTTTCTCCTAGTTTGAGCTCATAAGCCCCCATAGGCATGAGCTGGAGGCACATAGCACTGTGTCCCAGAAATGTACCATACAGACGTCAGAGAATACAATTATTAAACTGAGCTTTCATCTGATAAATTAAGCTTCCATAAGAGTTGCATATAGTCCTTTTCACATGATGCCAAAGCATAAACAGAACAAATAATCCTACTCCCATTTTGTCTTCATTCCGTGAATTGCTCATTCTATTTAACCTATTTTCCGGTCTTAGTTGTCTATTTGACGTGATTAAGCCCCTGCCCTGTGTTTCACATGTAAGGACTGACTTACATGTGAGAGTTAGGGTTGAGGGATATGTTATAAACACATTCCTGGCCTGCTTTAAAAAGTTTAAACTTTTCAGGAAAATTATTTGTTCAACGTGTTCTCAGTGAACAGTCCTGTGTTCAAATCTCATCAAGCCACTAATTTTTCTTTCCATTTATAATGAATCTCCACTTCAGTCTTATTCCAAATTCAAGCTTGCATGAGGGGGAGTTTTAGAGCACGTAAATAATAATCCACAACCCCATTTAACAACTTAAGCTTTTAGATGAATTTACCATGGTCCTCAAGTTTGGAGCAACTATCATCACTCAACAAAATATAAAGACTGCTGGCACCATCTTGTCATGATAAGATAATTTCAGACTGCTGGCACCATCTACCCTATAATACTTAAACTAAGGCAGTTAGCGTTGCCAGCAGTTCATTTCAAACAATACTGTGAAAAGACATGAAGAACATCTACGCAGAAAAGGCAAAACTCTTCTCAGATACATACTAAACAGGTAAACCTCTAGATTTTTTAGAAGGAACTCCAAAGCTGGAGATAGAAGTTTTTTCTCAGATAGGAGGAGATTTTTTGAGGTAAAATGTAGAGCTAGACTTAGATTATCTGTCTGTACATAAGATTGGGCTCTGAACCATACTTTTAGTTCACTTAGATATGTTTCTATATCGTCAATCTGTGAGAGCACACAGCTTTGGGAGAGTACCTTGTACGTTATTGGATTTTGGCCTCCCGAGTAGTGTACATCCTCCAATTCGCCAAAAGGAGGAGGCAAGAGAGAATTCTTAATTTCTCCAAAATGGAAGTATGTGCTTCCTTCATTCCTTTCAAACAATTCTGGATGGTTGCAGACCTACAAGGATAAGGTTCATCAGCATCAGCCAGCTACATTGTGGTAGATGGCACAGCAACAAGAGAAAAAAGGCATATAAAGAAACAAGTACCTTTCTCAGCTGGATAACAATATTCATTAAATTCAAGATTTTCTTCTCATTGAGATGTCCACGACTACCATCGAACAATTCAGCGAGAGATATCTTGTTCTTGATAGCTTGGTAAAAAGCTTGTTGCCGCTTACTCAACTTGCAATGCACAGTAATCTCTGTTTTTCTGGTCAGCTCTTGGATGACATCCTTTTTAACTCGCCTCAACATGAATGGCTTTAAAATTGCGTGCTGACCACTCAAGCAAGTATATGACAACTCAGAAAAGCAAATAAGTGCGAACTCTCGAATATTCAGCAAGAATAGATTGTGACAATAGGAACATCTTAGCCATGAATAAAAGATTGGTCACAGGCTCGGAGCCACCTTTGCAATGGTACAAAATAGAGGAATTACAAAGAAACACAACTACAATTTCTCTGTTCCCAGTCTGAAAACTCCAACACGGTCCCAAAAAAAAAGCAAACATGTTAAAACTTCCTCCGCAGAATCTTGGGTGATTATGTCAAAATACTAATCAGGCTCGCCAACATACCTCTCATAAAGAATGCAACATGATGGATATGCATGGCAAGTTGCACAGAGTTTATATTAAAAAAAAAAAAGGCACAGCCGGCAGACATTATAACTGCATAAGTACAGAGAAGAAAGTAAAAAGTTGCTTCGCTGCGAGACACACACATAAAAACATAATGCAGGATGGAAGAAGAGAATACAAAGATGTCATTGGCTGCAACTACACAACCACCTGAATAATCATAGGAAGCTTCCCATGCCATAAACAATAACAGCAATTATTTTAGCTCCAACTGGCTTAGTTCTGGAGGTTATACAATTTCACACTTCAAGCTCAAAGTTGCCAGGTAAATGCCTTAGGTAACTTGCACGTGAAAAGAAAGCAAAGTCCAACAAGAAACAATTATTGCTTTTTTCATTTTTGCAATTCTAAAGAATTAATCATGCAGAGCATGAAGTTATAGCAGAATCGACAGCCAATGATGAAATCAATTCAATACACAATCCAAGTAAATTACAGACAAAATGTGCTTACCAATCTGTTGAGCTGGTGCTCATTTAGAGTTCCACCGTGCTCTGCATGATTCTCAATTCTGAGACAACACAAAAGAGATGGATTAACATAGAAACAACTATGAGACTACAAGTATATATTCATATAGTAAAGACAATCTTGAGGAGAACGATTACCCTTTAGAGAACCACTCGTTAAATTGTTCATGACTGTCAAACAACGTAGGCATGATAAAATGCAGAAGAGCCCACAACTCAGCCATATTGTTTTGGATTGGAGTGCCAGTAAGAAGCAAGCGATTCCGACAATTAAAACTGAGAAGTGTCTTCCACCTTATACTGTAACATAATATCCAACAAGAAAAAAATTATACAAGAAAACAGAAAATAAGCAAACAACAACATGCTTGAAGTCCATTTCTAAAGGATGGAAAACCCATTTTTAGGGAAGAATACAACTCAAATTGTTTATATCCCAAGAAAAAATTATAACAGCTATTGTATTTGGAGATGTCGTTGCTTTATATATTGGCTAACAAAAACAATTCTTAAGTTTTTGCTAAGTGCAGGAAAATTACTGCATCTGTCTGCATGTAGTCCAACAGGGCAGTCTTAGATGCACAGGGAAACAGCATGTAAGCACATCAACATCTATGTATGTATATGTACGTGTGAACATATGAAATTTCAATAAAGATGGAGAGAGAGAGAGAGAGAGAGAGAGGAGGGGGAACTTTGGTCCATCAATGAAAGCACAATGTGTGAAGGAAAAACAATTAATCTTAATCAAACTTAAACCTGCTGGAACTTTTTATTGCCTGTGCCTCATCCAGTACCATATATTGCCACTTCACACGCCGAAAATACTTTTCATCAGAAACTAGCAGTTGGTAACTGGTGATGAGAATGTGAAATCCAGCATCCCTGGCATAAAAAAAAGGAATCAGAACTAATTAAAAACTCCATTTCACAGAACTCAATTTACAGAATATGAAAGACTATAGCTTCCAGTCATGTTAACACTCCTAATTCTGTGCTCGCATAAGTTATCCTTCCATGTGCATTCTTAGTACTAATTTGCATGGGAAAGGGGGTATTAAGTGTCATCTCACAATGTTTGCTTACAAGGTTTATAACGACCTTATATGGTCGGAGTCTACCTTCACCTAATTCCACAAACTTTTGGGTTAGCTATTCTAAAACTCCTCATTATAAGAAATTTAAACATAGTTAAGAAATCTTATATGGAACAGTTGCCTAAACACTAGAGCGAGAGCTCAGAAATCAATCTTCTATTGGCTATGTGCACTTAAGTACAGAAGAACTAAACAATCACATATTGACAACAGGAAATGTAAAAGACAAGGCAGATACATTGTCTCAAAGGTCAGCCGTTATGAACTTATGGCTCGAGGACACTTCCTACAACAATTATTCATATCCTTTAAAAACCGCACACGATTTGAGAAGAATTCATTGCACCATGAACAAACATATCCGACATAAAAGCCACCACTCTATGTCTTTAAACCTTCAACTGGTTTAAAAGGGGGGTAATTAGAAGGCATTTACCTTCGATAAAGGCGCTTTGGGTTGATATTTTTCCTGAGTACCGTCCGTTCTTGAAGCCCACCCCAGTAAGGTAGAGTTTTCAAATCAGGACAGAATCGGCTAATTTCATCAGCCCAATTGTTTAACACAGAGGCAGGTGCAACAACAAGAAACGGACCCCAAATATTCTTCTCCTGTAGGAAATTCGCCATTTCATTTGACTACATATGAAAGGAGAAGATAACCAAGGCCATACAATAGTCATAATATTTGTTACCTCAGCCAGATGAGCCAAGAATGCCATCGCTTGAATAGTCTTCCCAAGACCCATCTCATCAGCAAGTATGCCATTCAGGCCCTAAAAATATTCTAACTCGATAAATGCCCCGAAATTAATGTAAAAATCACAATATAATGTTCACAAGAAATTGTCTAATGACCTGCTCATAACAATTGACTAGCCACTGAAGCCCCTTTAACTGATATTCTTTAAGGCTGCCGTTGAATAACTCTGGGGTCCGAACAGTTGAAGTAGCAGGCATGGTAGAGCTGTAGACACCAAAGCATCCAAATGGCTAAGTATCTATGCACAAGAAGCATGTAAATCAACCAATATTATTAATTAACTGTCTGAGTGGGATGAACAAATAGACTTACGGTGTCTGAAGATCTATATTACTCGATCCTGTTACTAAGGTATCTGGCAGAGTCACCTCAGAATCAGATGGGTGGCGCAATCTCAAGCATTCAGTGTCAAATGCATCAGTTAGCCTTTTTTGTTTAGAGACAGCATCTTGAGCAGCTTTCAGAGCCTCCTTTCTCAATTCAGCTTCTTCAGGATCTTCATCCTCACCAGGCCCGACATCCAAAGAACTCAGTAGTGCTTCTTGATCATTTGCCTTTGTGTCACCCACAGGAAAAGCTTCAGGCTGCTGTGAATTTGGCTTATTCTGCATGAAGTGACTATACAGTTCTGTCTGCTGTATAAGGAAATTAAGTCTTTGTTGCTGTCTTTTTGCTTCTCGAAGCTCCTGCTCTCGCTTCAAGGCTTCAGCAGCTTCTCTCTCTTCCTTTTTCCTAAGTTCTGCCTGTAAAGCAGGTAAACTGTAAGCACAACATACTTCCACAACAAACATCTACATTGCGATTGTCATCTTCAGATAGACTGTCTCATAAAATGAGACAGCAACATCCAGGCTATGAAAAAGAACCTAATTCCCGAACAAGCTCACCTGCAACTTCTTCATGACAACAAAACGACATTGAAAGCTAGGAACGAAAGAAATTGTAGACCAACAGAGAAGGTAGAGATGGGACAACGATTAACATAACTGTAAAATACTGTCTTCTTATGGTTATAAGCAAAGAAACAGCTTTGAAGATGGACTTATAATAAAAACGGATTCCCCCAAAATCTTGCCAAATTAACTTCAGGCAGCAGTCAAACTACAACAGCATATTCCAAAAGCAAGCAGCTAATGAACTTTTAGCTCAATCAATTCACTAAGGATTCAGAGGAAGATAATTACACAGAGAGCTAACAGTAAAAAAAATGAGAAGTAAAAAAAATGAGGTTCGACTTCCTACTGAGATTGTCACGTGATTCTGCAGACAGATCATTCAAAATATTATTCTGCTATTGCAAGGAAGTTATTTGTCAAAGAGAAAAAGAATCAGGTTTTGCTCATGTCGAGCCACAGGGTACAATCTTTTCACTACTTAACAAAGTGCAGCAAGAGATATTTTCATGTGTCGGTGAGACTTCACAATAGGAGATCAAAAAATTACTAGACAAATATCTTGAAAGAATTCTAGCTACAGGAAAGATTATGTGCCATACCATCTCCTTATCTACTCGCTTCCAGAACAGCAACATGTCTCTAGCCAATTTCCTCGTACGAATAGCAGCACCCCTCATCAACTTAAGTGATCTACTCACCTTCATTTTGACCTGTTCAAAGAAAGTTCAATTATGAAATCTCTTGTTAACCCCATTAATCAAAAAGGACTAAAGCATCAGATGTGAGTCTGTGCTTGAACTTTCCCTGGTAAATACAAAGAAGATTATTTAATAAAAAACGTCTCATAAACATGCCTCTCTCTGACAGTTTTCTGAGAACCTCTTGGCATCATTTAGTTGCTTCCTATGAAAGGTCGTGAAAATCCGATGATGCTTTGGTATGTCTCTCCTGACAATGTTCACCCAAACTTTTCCAATCTTTTCCATTTCTTCCTTCTCAATCAAAGAAGGGTCTTTTATCAGTTTTGGCTTTTTGGGCAGACTTCTTTCAATGATCTGTAAGACGAAAACTTAGCTATTTTAGCAAAAAGAGAAAAATTCCAAGTCCTGCACTTCTCTCCTGGCTATATAACATATAAGCTAACAAAAAATACCAATTTGTTCGCGGTAACCTCATGTATCATATGCATACCTCGTATGCATCTCCTTTCTCCAAGACCTTCACATAATAAACCTGCAAAACGCCACCCTCAGACAAAATAGACCTCTTTATGTTCCCAGCTGCTCCTTCAGGAATTGAGGACAACCCGACGTCTGACACTTTAAGACTGAACTGTTGGACGGCATTAGACTCCGTCAATCTAGCATGAAGTGATTCATGTTGGGGCGAGAGCTCTCCCATTCCAGCTCTATTTATAGGCCCAAACCTTTGCTCACTGGCCATCAGTTTTGCCAAGGAACCCAAATCCAAGCTCCCTTTCAAGTGAAATTCCTCTACCATGACATCTCGAGAAACTTGGTAAATTCAATGAAGCTGCCAGTGTATCATAAGTTGGGGGAATCTTATATGCTATGCCATCAGCAATGTCCAAAAACGAAGGTTCATATACCACCCTGCCAAGAGACACGAGAATTAAAAGATAAGCATCTTTAATTTATTTGCTTTGCATTGCAGACCAGTATAAAGACAGATAAAACAAATATATACATAAATATAAAGCAGACCTTTCCAAATTGTTACTGGGTGCTACATCGGCATTCTGGTTATTCCTAGCCTTATGAAGATTGATGTCGTTGGCCCATTCAGGTTCGGTTTCCACGTCATATGAGCCTCCATGCCGCTCATTCACCAATTTATGAGTTTTCGAGCCAGAATTATTGCTCCTCGGAAGTGAAATGCCCACTGTTGCTGGTTGAGGAAGGGATGAATGCTCCTTCGGTCTCCTCCTATACTTCTGAATGTGCTCCCCCAGCATTGCTCGGTAATGATCTTCTGTAATCTTTGTTCCATAATAACTGTCTCCATCTTCATTATCACTATTAATAGATCGCTTCTTCTTCTTCTTATTAGACATCGTACCATTACTTTGTCGCAATGCTGCTCCTAGACAAAACCGTTTTGCAGTAAGCAACGTCAATACCTCAAACTATGTCCCCGCCAAACCATTTCTACCCTGAAAACTCAATGCACATGAACTGCAGAGTACACTTGGTTAAGGCATGAACTCCAAGGCCGCTACCCGAACAGGCGAACAAAGAGAGTTAGTTACCTTGGCTACCTCTGCTTTCATCCTGACTACTACTGCCATAGTAGTCGAAATCATCGTCGCGCTGCGGCAGCTTATAGCTCATCAGTGGCTACACACAATCAAAAGCACCGAATCAGCTCACTCGCCAAGCAAAACTGCAGCTAAAAAACTACACGAAACCTAAAGCGAACCCCAAAAGTCGACAACTCAATCAAATTCAAACCAATTCAACTCGCCAAACAAGCACATGCCAACCACAACAAAAATAACTAGAATCAAACAGAAACAAAACGCCAACGAAATAATAACGAGCTAGCGAAGGACCTCGAGATTGAAGAGATTGGGATAGGAAAGTGAGTCCTTGGAGTGCCTCCAGGGGTCCATGGCAACGCCGACGAGCGAAAGCCTCGCTCCGTCAGTCGCATGCAGAATCCGTCGTTAATGGCGATAGATAGAGAACGAGAGAGAGAGAGAGAGAAGAGACCGGAAGAAACCCTAATAAGTCCAAAGAAGAAGCGAGGGAGGGAAGGGAGAGTGGAGAGGCAGAAAGAGGAGAGCCATAGACAGAGACGGTGTCGGAAGCATTGGTGGTGCAGGGGGCACACGCTAAAATGCGCCTAAACGGGTTACGCTGTTAACCTGCGCCTGGGGATGGGTGGAGTGAGGGCTCAATTCCGAAACTCTTCGATCTACGGAGAAGTTTGATTTCAATTGAGAGATTGTCGGGTGTTTCTGTAAATAAGAAATTATTTGGGCATAAAATTGAAATTATACAAAAGTGCATAGGGTTTGATGCAAATTATTGTTAGGATTTGAAATTTCATGCTTAGTTGCGTACTATCAATACAATGAATTCAATAAAGACATCCACCTTTCGATGAGTGTCGTTTAAAGATGCATAAATTCGAAACATATAAGAACTTTGTTTTATGAGTTACAATTGTTAATATGCGTCAAGGCGTGGGTGGGCTAGGCAATAATTTTCGAAAATCTTCTATCCTATTTTCTTTTTTAAACGGAGACATTTGACTTATTATTTGGTGTTTCGTAAATAAGAAAGTATTTGGGATGAAACTGGGATTAAGAAAATGTGACTAGGGTTTAATGCAAATTATTGTTAGGAATTGAGATTTTAGGGATAATTGCGTGCCGCAACTAGAACGAATTCAATGACTCATTTACTCCGAGATGGGCGTCATCCAATGGTGCATAAAGCTTTGGATCATGCAAAAAAAAAAAAAAAAATTTGAGATGAGCCGTACTCGCTATAGTGTGCCGAGGGATGCGTGGGATGGATGCATAATTTCAAAAATCTTCAATCTTGTTTTGAGAATGTAGCCGTTTGGCTTATGTGGAAAGATTGTTCCATATTTTTGTAAATGGAAAACTATTTGGAGATGAAGCTGGGATTACGAAAAATTGAATGAAATTTGATGCGAAATATTCTTAGGATTTGAGATTTCAAGCATAATTGTGTGCTGTGAATACCGGGTCCTTTAGTTCATAATTTGATGCAAAAAGCTCTAGAACGTGCAAGAATTTTTCATTGATGAGTTATGATAGTTAACATGAGCAAAGGGATGATGGGGTGGATACTTAATTTCAAAAATCTCTGATTCTTTTTCTAGAATGGAGACTTTTAACTTCAACGGATAAATTATTCGGTGTTCCTAGAAAGAAAACAATTTAGGATGAAACTGGGATTAAGAAAATATGAGTGTGGTTTAATGCAAATTATTGTTGGGATTTGGGATTTCAGGTATAATTGTGTGGCCCGAATAGAGAGAATCCAAAGGGTCATTTACTCTTTAGATGGCCGTCATCCAACGGTGCATAAGACTCCGGAACATGCAGAGAACTTTTCGCTGGTGAGCTGCGTTCGTTAACTTGAGCCGAGGGATGGGTGGGGTGGAAGCCTAATTTCAAATATCGTCAAAACCCTATTTTGAGAATGAAGACGTTTGATTTTTTTTTCTTCCAAGGAGATATTGTTCCGTGGTTTTGTAAATATGAAACTATTTGGAGATGAAATTGGGAGTATGAAAAAATAAGTGGGATTTGATGCAAATTATTAGTAGGATTTGAGATTTCAAGCATAATTGAGTGCTGCGAATACAATGGGTCCATCGACTCGTAATTTGGGGCAAAAAGCTATGGAACATGCAAGAATGTTTCACTCATAGTGCGCCAAGGGATGTGTGGGTGATTGCTTAATTTTGAAAATCTTCAATCGTGTTTTGAGAACGAAGATGTTTGACTTTCACGGAGAGATTGTTTAGTATTTCTGTAAATAGGGAACTATTGGGAGATGAAACTGAGATTATGAAAAATTGAGTGGAATTTCATGCAAAATATTACTAAGATTTGAGATTTCAAGCATAAGCATCAGCTCATGTACTCTTAGATGGGCGTCATCCAACAATGCAAAAAGGTCCGGAACACGCAAGAATTTTTCGCTGATGGATTACGGTGGTTTACATGCGCCGAGGGATGGTGGGGTGGATGCTTAATTTTAAAAATCTTCGATCCTTTTTTTTTTTAGAAGGGGAGCGTTTGACTTCGACGGAGAGATCGTTCGATGTTTCCGTAGACAACAATTTATTTGGGGATGAAATTGCGATTATTGAAAAGTGAGTGGTGTTTTATGCAAACTGTTGTTAGGATTTGAGACTTTAGATATAATTGCGCGCTGGCAATGCAACAAATCTAACGAGACGTTCACTCCTGAAAGGCTTTCATCGAAAGCTCATTGACTCTTTGAGCTAATTCCAGGGACAAAATGAAAAAAAAATCAAATACCGGCTTCACATTTTTTTTTCCTAAGATGCATAATTACATACATCAAAAAATGAAAATGAGAAATTTTATGTTTGTCATTTGTTGTAGTTTTAATTTTTCAAGTAGTTTTAACTTTTTTTTTTTGACATAGCAAACGAGGTTGGCTATATCATCATCTATTTCGGATTACGGAATAGCAAAATAACATATTTGACGGCCTTTTTAAGTTATAGTTAGATGAACATCAATGACTTACGAAACAAATTAGCGAAGACGCTTGATAATATTTTTGGAATATATACTTAAATTCGATCGTAAGTGAATAAAACCGATTAATGTAGGAATAAAGTTAAAGCGAAAAAAGAAGATTTAGGCCTTATAAATAGACATGTCGGCGGATTGACAAGGAAACACAAAATTAATTCTAACAATAATGTCAATAATACCTTTTTATCTAAGTAACACATAATTAATTGTCGTCCTTGTTTTAGTCCTCTTTACAAGTGCATACAAGTTGCTTTCCATCCTTACAAAATAGAGTCGAATAATCATTATTATTTAGTTTATGAATAAACAGAATTAAAATTAAGTGTCGGGGAAAAAGAGAAAAAGTCTAAAATTACTTGCTTTATCGAGTGTTTCAAGCAATGCTAAGCGTATATATTTTTCTAAGAAAACAATCATAGATCATCAGTGTAAAGAAATTTTACACAAGGGATCTTATTCGATCTTGAATCAAAGATTTTAAGTACTCACTCTCTCAAATCAATGGCGCATCGTGTAAAAACTCTTTCACGGTGACAATGTATGCTATCGTTAAAGATATTTAGATTTCTTCTAGATATATTTAGGGCATACAAATCGTGACCCGGATCTTACGAGATGTTTCGATTCTAGCTAATGATGGCGTTGTGGCTTCAATCCGATTAATACTTTTCTGATTTTTTATATTATTTTGATTATGCATATCCGATTTGATTTCCTTAGATGTCGATTTTCTAAAGCCTACAAATAGCCTAATGTAATCTTTATTGTGATATATATGGAAGTATACATGTATTTCTCAATCCTCTCTTTCACATCATTATTCTCAATTGGAGGTGAAAAAATGGATCTAGAACCATCATTTAACAATAGTGAGTAATAAATGGGTTGGCTTAAATCTTAAACACAAATTTAAGTGGATCATAAATGTGTTACTTAGAAATTTAATGGGTTCTAAATGAGTTTTAAACTGTCATAAATGAATTAGCTAAGATAAGTATCTTAAACGAGTCATAAATAGATTTTCTGAATATTTTGTTCTTCTTAGAATGCAAAAAAAAAAAAAGTAAATAAAAAAAATTAGGATGTCTTAGAACATGTTAAGTTCGAGAGTAATATTCTTGTTTAGATTTTGTTAGGCACCGGATAAAGTCCAAATTAAAGAAATTTTTATCAGTTCTTAAAAGGCCGTTTCCGTTGCATTATGCACAATCAATTCTTTATAAATGAATATTTGTGTTACGTACATATTAGCAGTACCCTCTAATGATATTGAAAACCTCAAATGTTTAAAGACAAATTTGACGAAAGATCTTTAGAATCATATTAATACGAGTGCTTAAGGAATTATAGTTTTTCTTCTTCTTCTTTTTGTTATATTGTGCCGGAAGGCAATAACCGGATCTATAATAAGTCAAACAAAACTTTGAAAAGTCAACCTCGGTGATTGGCCGCGAATTTTGGATGAAGGTACCCTATTGTCCTCGTAGTTTCGCTATGTCCGCTTTCTCCTTGTGGCTTTCACACCCGGAGTTGACTTTTAAGTCTTGGCATGTAGGTGAAAGAAGGTTCGATTCTCGGGTCGATCCTCGGCCCGAGAAAATTGCTTCGAACGAGCTATATGAGTATAATTTCGTGCGCGCGTAAATTTTGATAAGTAAATTGATAGAGAGGGTAGGGCTAAAGAGGACAAAAATTTGCAGATAGCATGCCCACAGTTTCGTTTCCTTTACCTGTTGACGATGTCATAGGAACACTTCAAATATCAAGTTGACATTTTTCTTTAACGTTTTGGATAATTGGAGTTGACTTTGATCACTAAGTCAACTCATGAAAGCGGGATGCTAAGGGGGAAGAGAGAGAGAGAGAGCGCGTCATGTGGGAGGGCTGAGCAGAACGTGGCGCCGCGAAAATTGTATCGCTAACTAGCTATTCATGTTTAAAGTGTACACTTGCTCCCTCACGTGATTTCTCCAATGATACAATGTAACTTATACTGAGAGACGTGCTTAAGAATTGACAACAAAGTGGTAGCAACTTTTCAAAATTACCAAGGCAAATCATAAATTTATTGCAATTTGTATCATTTTTTTTAATCGAAATACTTGTGCGCTTTTTTTTTTTCGATACTTGTGCCAATTTCATCACAAAACTATTTTTACATTTTACCAAATGAGTCTTTCTATCTAATTATGACCGGAGATCACCGACGTAAATGTCAATCGTTTTTCGTAGCGTAGTTGGCATTTGACGAGAATAATCTTGATAATTTTATTGATTTATTTTTATTTTTTTTTGTTTTTCCTCCTTGTGCAGCGAGGGCCACCGCCCACCCTTGCTAACTATGAACACCATGCCTAAACTAGGCAAGAACCGCCTCGCTGGTGGTCAATGTGGCCGCAAAGGCCTTGGGCGAGGCCACCACAGCCATTTCGAAGATAAAATGGGGAAATTTAGAATTTTTTTCCCGTCTTCCTCTCCTCCATGCTTTCAAATAAAGTACAAAAGTATTCGTTTGAAGTTAGGTTATTTATAATGTACATATTATTTTTCATAAAATGTTTATTTTCCACGTGTTTTCTAAGAACATACAAACTATTTTCTAGTGCAACACCTTTGGCCACATAATGTATACCTTGCTATAAATATATTCGACTAACTCGCATATCAATTTTTCTAATCGGTTTCACATCTAATTTAAAGTCGACTCTTTCACTTATACGCAAGACATCTAATGATGTCATTTCGAAATCACAAGAATATAAGAAATTACTATCAGACAAATCTGGAGTTTGCCATTACAAGAAGTAGCAACATAACTAATTGATTGCTTAACATCGATAGCTTTTCTCAAATGAAAGATTTTTTAACTATGTGTATGTATGCTCGAGAGATAGCTCCTCATAGTCCGTGCACCGGTGTGGATGTATGCAGAGAAGAGAGGAGCCGTGGTGGTCCCATCCCGAACCCAACGGGAGAAGCAATTAGATCATCTTATCTAATCGTCTTATTTTCCTATTTGAGGAGCTTTGATTCTAAACACGGTTATACTTAACACGCTTCGGATGATCCACGTCACATTGAATTGTAATCAAGCGATTATGCGAACTTTTTCGGTTTAAAGTTACTTGAAAAGAACCACAAGAAAATTACCGTTTATATTAACATGTAGAGAAGGCACCCCATGAAATTAAAATCCAGGGGAGACATGTAGACCTAATGAATTTCATGCATGTGACCTATGACTTTGCTTAACTTTTTAAATTGGCATGACCGGACCACTTTCCATATTATCGGAATTCCAATTTAAAAATGAAAACTTAACTCCTAGTAAAACGATCCTTATGCTACTCGATATTGCCCAACTTGCATTAATGGAAACATTGATGCGGTCCGGCTCGTACGTCCGTGTATCGAGCATTTCAAACAAAACGTTGACCAACCGGCCGAGATGATGCACTTCACGTGAGTGGCACGACCGTAATAATCCCCAATCGCGAGCCTAATCCCCCAACTGAAAGACTACTTATACGTCACCTCACCATTTCACTCTGCTCAAGCAAGACGCGCCCCATCGCTCTCGAAAGCCACACTCCGCGCGCGTGAACTCTCCCGCAAACAAAAATGGCCGGATACCCGAACGCGCCACCGAACTACGGCTACGGAGGGCCGCCACCACCGTACGGCGCCGCTCCGGGGTACGGGCAGCAGCCCTACGGCGCTCCTTCCTCTCCCTACGGCGCGCCGTCCGCCCCCTACGGTGCGCCGCCCCCTGCGGACAAGCCGGCGAAGGACAAGCCGCCGAAGGACTCATATGGAGCCGCCAGCGGATACCCGCCGGCGCCGGGGGCGTCGCCGTACGGGAACCCGTTCGCGGCGCTGATGCCGTCGCAGTTCCCGCCGGGGACGGACCCGAGCCTGGTGGCGGGCTTCCAGATGGCGGACCAGGATCGGAGCGGGTTCATCGACGACAAGGAGCTCCAGAAGGCGCTGTCGGGCTACAGCCAAAGCTTCAGCATGAGGACGGTCCACTTGCTGATGTACCTGTTCACCAACACCAACACGAGGAAGATCGGTGAGTTTTTCCACTACTCCAGTCGATTCGGGTTTCGATGATTGCGAGGATTTTGACGGGAGGTGTGCGTATAGCTGTTTAATTTGGAGTTCGAAGGGGTCCACTTCGTCTTGCTCTGCCTTGGGCGCGACGACGCGCGTTTTTGGTCTTTGCGATGGATTCGCGAAGAGATCGCCCCGTACCTTACTAGCAAAAACGACACCGTCGCATTTTAAAGAAATAAATCCAATAATAATGTCAAGCCAAAAAGAGTTCATGGGATATTCAACCGCGATTTTTCGGGCAATGAAAAAATATGCATTCTATGACACTTTGTTTTGATAATATGCACGAAAATGCAATTACGCTTTCACATCGATTGCATGACAGATAATAAAAGCTTGCACACTATATTAGGACAATTCAAAATTACGAGATTTTTTAAACATTTTTATACTTTATTAATTCGATCCTCTTATTTTTATTTATTTCTGAAGTCCAGAGATCCGTGAATCGGGATCCTAATGCATATAGATATAAATGTTCCAATGGGGGAGTCAAATTGTTTTTGCAGCTATCTAACAAAATCTTAATGAGGGGTTGAGTTGGGCATCTCGAGACGGAATGGCAAGAGCGGGGACGAGGGCTCCTTTCGTTTCCACTTTGTTTAGGGCTATTGAACTCTTATTACTACTTTTTGACCCCAAAAAACAAAAAAAATCGTATTAGTACTTCAATATTTGTTACCAAAAAATAAATTTAAGACTGTTTTGACAAGCATACTTGATTATCGGGTCTACGACTCGGAGTTTTGTGTCTGCCTCATATTTACTTAGGTCGGCCAAGGTCCAAGCATTGAAATCCCTAATCCATCCATCGATGACTTAGATTCTCAAGTCCTAAATTGACCCCATCCCGTGTAGAAACTCTGGATGCACCGACGGTGCCTGCTGTAGTTACTCCTGTTTTTTTAACGGCCACGGCTAAGCAAAGTGGTTGAGCAGTGGATGGGAAGGTGGCCCCCAAAAGTGTTTGAGAATTTTCCATTAGAGTTCGATTGATTCTTCTTTTTAGGTCTAAAACTAGTTGCAGAGCCGTGTACATTCTTGAGTTGGATCAAACTCTATGCTGGAAAGCCAGTCAACCGCCCCACCTGTGTGCGCATTTGATGGTAACGAAAGATGCGAAGGTTTCAGTATCTACGACTTTAGGCGAACTTTTTTTAATTTGTATCACTAGATAACTATCCATATTGTGAAAATATCACTTAAAATGAGAACATCCTTATCTTACTCGATATGTAGTCCCCTTAGTAACGACCCAATCGCGAGCCTAATCCCCCCAACCGGAATGCTATGCGCCGTTTCAGTCTGTCCAAGCACGACGTTCACCATCGCTCTCGATCAGACACTCTGCGTGCGTGAACTCTCGCAATGAAAATGGCGGGATACCCGAAGGTGCCTCGGAACTGCGGCTACCCTGCTCCAGCGTTTGGGCAGGCACTATCAGTGCGAAAGAATTTTTACACAGTTGGTTCCAGGCGAGCGCGAATATTCGCAATCTGCGGTCCTGTCGGATCTGATTTTTGTGGCTGTCGTCTTGAGATGTTAGTTTTCATCAATTCATAAAGTGACCAGGCTTATATCTTGATGACCTATGAGGACGTCCTTTACAAATTCCCATCATTTGGCAGGACCCAAGGAATTCACCCAGGTGTTTTACAGTCTCCAGAACTGGAGGGTAAAGTTCTAAATCTGACAGCTTTCCATTTGTAATCTCAAACGGCACGAGATATCCACATATGCCTCCGGCGTCGCTAATTTGTGTTGTTACCAACTTCTTCAGGGCATATTTGAAAGATTCGACAGGGACAGGAGCGGGAGGATTGACGCCAACGAGTTGAGTGAGGCGCTTCTTAGTCTGGGATTCTCCGTCTCGCCCATTGTTCTCGACTTGCTCGTCTCCAAGTACGACAAGAGCGGAGGCAAGAGCAAGGCCATCGAATACGACAACTTCATCGAGTACGTGTCGTGCCTAGTGTCTGCCTAGTACCCATTATGTCGCAAGTTTATGCCTCGTAAACCATTGGATTTCCCTGTTGTCCCCGCTCAACTAACCAATGCTTGAATTTCCTTTGTTTGATTTTGATGCAGGTGCTGCCTTACTGTCAAGGTGAGAATTCTCGCTCCACATAACCTTTCTTTCCGATTTCTGTTTGTATTTATGCACTGGATTTCGCTTCACAGTCTTTAGACTAACTGGTATCAAAGACTGCAACTTGCTTACCTGGGCTCTTTGCTGGAAAATTTAGCTCAGAAGATGCAGCTTCATACTCGCGCGGGCACTCACTGTTTGCCCCAATTGAGTCTTCATTGATGTCTAAAGTGGTTTTAACCAAAAGCAGAGGAGTTGGAACTCATCGTATTGACCTCCATTGTTCGTATGATGTGCGCAGGGACTGACAGAGAAGTTCAAGGAGAGGGACCCCATGTACTCTGGCTCAGCGACTTTCAACTATGAGGGCTTCATGCTGATTGTCTTGCCTTTCCTCATTGCTTGAGTTTGAGATCCTTAGTATGGTTCTCGGGCAGTATTGTTGATGTTTCCTAAGTACTTTTCGTGTCTTTGGGGCCTCTTTTTCCCCCATTGAACTGGTATAATGTCGCGTTTGCTTCAGTCAAATAAGCTTCCAATTCTCATTATAGCTTGCCAATGCCATCAGTCACTCCTCTTCGTCCTCTTTTTAATGATTCTCTTCCTTTTCTCGTCTGTCACCATCCTTTCTCTGAAGAAATGATCCGTTATACAGCAATAAAACATTTGCAAGAAGTCAGAAGGGCCTCCTCGAGTGATGCCTTCCTCTTTAGAACACAAGCGGATAGAAAGGGTAACTGATGTCGAAATTATTCCTCGGACGATCTTACGTCGTTGCTTTCTTCAATCTGATTGCTGTCGTGATTTTTTTTTTTCCCTCTGTCTGATGTGGAACAGTTGCCGGGGGGGCCAAAAATGGTGCTTCAGCGCTTCTATGGCCATTGTTAGTCTTGTATGTATCTCTGCACTACTATGATGATGAAATGCAACAATATGTACTGTGAAGATTAGTCTAGATTCAGACTGCGCAATTGATGAGTGAATGGCAGATTCCAGGATTGTAAAAGGTTCTAATCAGGGATAAGGACGGCATCTGCGTCAATACTTTTGTTGTTTGTATGGCGCCAACTTTGTTATCAAAACTTTTCAAAGGGTTAGTTAAGTGCCACAATTTTGAGCGAGCGATCACTCGAGTGACTTTAATGATGGAAAATATGACGTTGCTTCACTGAAATATCTTAAATGGACGATTTAAAAAGGTTTTTGCACTAAATGGATCATTCACAAAGTCTTGGTATTGAAGATCATTCTTGAAGTTTGCGAAAGTTTTAGCACAAAACAATCTAGAATTGTGTGGTGCGTGATTTACACGCGTGATTTACATGCCTAACAGCGTTGTTAAATGCATCAATTTTTCGCTAATTGAGAAATTTTGATTAAATGGGTTCCCAAATGTTCCCCGACATTGATCATGGCGGTTGATCAAAGAGAAGTAATTCATTTCGACAATGTTTCGGTGCTCTGTCGTTTGATCTCAAATAAAGCGAGTTCACGAAGAAAAAAAAAATCAAATTTACGAGAGGTAGAAAACTTTACTAATTTTGCTTTTTTTGGGAAAACAAATTCCCCTTTGTTATTTTACATTAATTTTTTTTTTGGAGGGAATTTTTGCTCTGTTACATTACTTTTGAGTCTAACCAAACAAATAAAATTAACGGCAGAGTTAAAATTGGAATAAAATTTCTCAATCTAGCATGATGCTTCCATTGGGGTTTCAATTGGTTTTTAATTGTTGATTTGTATAGATAAATTATGCATCGATGGTCAAGATACCCACATAAGAACTTGCGGGATAGAGGATCCATATCCAATTGATTGAAATGTAGCTCTCATTTATGAATTCTATTCAAGTGTAGCGTTATTTATATCGAGATGGAAAAAGTTAACGACAAATAATTAGGTGAGCCTGGGCGAGCTCACGCTCTACCATTCATTCCGCCAGCATTTTTGCTACTCGAAATCTTGAGTTTGGTTTGGGATCGCGTAAATGATGGGGTCTAGTTGAGAATTACTCTTCTTATCTCAAAACTTATTAATCCTCTTGAAAGACTGCAATTTACAAAAAACAAAGAGGTCTTGATTTTTCAAGTTTGCAAAGTTCTTGATTTCACTGTAAATGTTAGCCAGTAGTTTTTTTAAATTCTTTTAGTAATCTTAAAAAATTAGGTCTTACGTATTATATGAAGTAAGTTTCTTTAGTAAGTTCAAAGGTTTGAGAAGGAAAGTTATTTCTTACCAAATATTAATAATTTTGTCCCGTGTAGTAACTTTTCCAATTTTAAAGGTAATTTTGGAAGGAGTGCTGCCACAATATCGCCAATTACGTTAAAAATCAGATTTGGATCAAAATAATGTTGTTTTAACCACATCACTCCACATGTGATAGAGAAAATAATGGAAAAATCACATGATGGAGTTTACGAAGTATTTGATTGCACAAATTTGATAATTTTATATTGCAATTTTTGCAAATTTAGGCTTCAATTATATTTTTTGTGACAAGTTCAACTTTCGTTAAATATATAAAAAGGTCTCAATCATTCGATTGCAATTTAATATGGTAGCCTCAAATTTATTTACTTTCCTTCTTTTCCTTTTATTTTATTCTATTTCTACACAAAATTTAGTTGCTTTAATTAAGAATATCACGTGCTTTGTTTTTCTTTATTATGAGTATTTCACGTATATTAAAAACACTACTTTTTTTTTCTTTTTAGTTTTAGATTTTAGTTCTGGATAAATTAGTTTTGTCGAAAAGAGAAATCTTCAAGTCACCTAATTCTTTTGTACACTAACGAGCAAATTTATGGAATTAATTGCTAAGTAATTTAAAGTTTATCAAATAAACAACTTTTCAATACAGCCATATGGTTTCGACCAAAAAAGAAAAAGTACAGTCATATGGTTATGAACGTTTAAATTTTTTGTGCATGTCATCATCAAACTCTTTCTCAGCATATAATCGAATGATGTATAAAAACAAGGGTTAATACAACAAAAAACCCTAAACTAGTATAATTGTGATAAATTTACCTCAAATTATTTTTTTAACCATAAAAAATTTCAAACTAGTGCGCTTATGACAATTTTACCCAAAACTAATATATATGTGGCAAATTTAGCCTATATTGGATTTATTCAAATCTAACCATTAAAGTGCTAAGTTATATGATACGTGACAATTGGCGAGTGTATTAACTTGGAATTTTTACCTTCCGTTTATCACATATATATTAGTTTGAAATTTTTTATGGCATTAACCTAATTTAACGAAGGGTAAATTTGTTACAAGTAAACAATTTTGGAATTTTTCATGATAGAAAAATTTAGTTTAGAGTAAATCTATCAGGAGTGTACTAATTTAGGGTTTTTAGTGGTCAAAAAAATATTTTGGAGTAAATGTCACAATTGTATCGGTTTAGAGTTTTTTGTAGTAAAAAAATAATTTGGGGTAAATTTGTCGCAGATATAATAGTTTGAGGTTTTTATGATATGAACCCTAAACAAAACCCTATCTATAGATTTTTTATTACCTCAAGTGATCTTTAAAAGTTGGATTTGATTACTCAAAACTTTGTATAAACGAAGAGTTTGTTTTAAATGCTTCTCAAGATGTATCAACGTGCATAATTTTTTTCACACCGATTTTTTTAGCGTATCTATAAATGCTCCTATACATGTTATGCGTAAAAGTGTTTCGTCAATAGCAAGGAAAAAACACAAATTCTATGGTATAGTAAAGAAGATGAGATTCCGACAAAAAAAAGTAAAATGTGATTTTTTTGATAAAAAAAAATAAGACACGATATTTTCTTGGACTAGCGAAATCGAAAAAGGCGAAAAATAAATAAATTGTTTTATGGGTATTGATGGAGAGATTACTTTTTATTATTCAAATACGTAAACAGGTTTAAATTTGCCGAAAAACCATTTAAGCAAAATAGCGAATTTAAAAGAAATTGTGGAAATATGAAAACCAAGCTGATTTTTCTTCTACCGAATAGCAATATCAATTGGTTTACGGGTCGGAGACGTGGTTATTTGGCAATACTTGACCCGGGAGATCTGGAGAGAAACGAAGCCCAACCGCGCACAGAAACCCTTGCCCCTTGCTCTCCCTCTTCCTCTTCCTCTCCCTCTTCGGTCGCACGAAGAAGACGCAGCAATGGCTTCGTACGACCTCACGCCTCGGGTCGCGCCCAATCTCGACCGGCATCTGGTGTTCCCTATGCTGGAGTTCCTCCAGGAGAGGCAGCTCTATCCCGACGAGGAGATCCTCAAGGCTAAGATCGAGCTCTTGAGCCAGACCAACATGGTCGACTATGCCATGGACATCCACAAGAGCCTCTACCACACCGAAGACGTCCCTCAAGGTCATACCTTTTTCTTCTTCATCGTTGGATTGTTTGTCCTTATCTTTTTTATTGGTTTATGTGCGTAAGCGCTAGGGTTTTGGAGGTTACGACTAGTCTGCAATTTGATCGGGGTGTACGTGTGCGGGTGCGTTTGTTATATGTAGATATGGTGGAGAGGAGGGTGGAGGTGGTGGCAAGGCTCAAGTCGCTGGAGGAGGCGGCGGCGCCCTCGTCACGTTCCTGCAGAACCCTAGCGCCGTTCAGGAGCTGAGGGCCGACAGGAGTTACAACCTCCAGATGCTCAACGATCGATATCAGGTAAGATCATGAAGTGTTTGGTGGATGTTATAAGGTCACACTATCGATGGAATTGAAGCTCTCTCTTTTGCACACACTGGTGCGAGCGCAATAAGTATGAGTAAAGGAGTTGTTCTGCAATAGTCCCTCGTACATATATGTTAAATGTAGAAGCTTTGTCACTTGTGGTGATGTGCACTTGTTCAAGAAGCCAGAAGTGTAGCAATTTGATTTCTTGCGTTTAGTTATACTTCTTGTTGTTCTGCTTATGTTAACGTGGTAAATTTATGGTGTGAATTTGGTGTACTTGGTGGTGCTGTTTGCCAGATCGGTCCAGATCAGATAGAGGCATTGTATCAGTATGCCAAATTCCAGTTCGAATGCGGGAACTACTCAGGTGCTGCTGACTATTTGTATCAGTACAGGGCACTGTGCACAAACAGCGAAAGGAGTCTAAGTGCATTGTGGGGAAAGCTGGCTGCCGAGATTCTGATGCAAAACTGGGACATTGCTCTCGAGGAACTTAATCGTCTGAAGGAGATCATAGACTCCAAGGTTTTGGCTGCATACCCGACTGTTTTATTCAGAATTGATTAGATAATCCTTGTCTTGGTGAAATTGATAGAGTAGTTTTTGTTGTTGAGCCTGGGTTGAAATTATTCATGCCGATTTCTTTTGCAGAATTTTTCATCCCCTCTGAACCAAGTGCAAAGTAGGATATGGTTGATGAATTGGAGTCTCTTCATCTTTTTCAACAATGAGAATGGGAGGACTCAGATCATTGACCTGTTTAACCAGGACAAGTATGGATCTTTATTTCCCTGTTTGATCAATCTTCATCTTTTGTGCATCATGCCTTATTAAAAGTTTCTGCCCAAGATGTAGCTTATGCTCTTCTTGTGGCGTTGTATTAACACGTATTTACTGTCTTGATGTTGTTAAATAACTTTGTCTGAAAGTAATTTAATTTTCTTCGTTGCAGGTACTTGAATGCCATTCAGACAAGTGCTCCCCATCTTTTACGTTATCTGGCGACTGCATTCATCGTCAATAAAAGAAGGCGCCCTCAGTTCAAGGATTTCATCAGGATTGTTCAACAAGAGCAGCATTCCTTCAAAGATCCAATCACAGAGTTTTTAGCTTGTGTCTATGTCAATTACGACTTTGATGGTGCACAAAAGAAAATGAGAGAGTGTGAAGAAGTAAGGATTTTGTCTTGATGCTACTGTTGATGCATTCACAGAATTTGGTAAATGTCAGGCTTGAGTTTAGATCCTCTTTTTGTCTTGAGAAGGGGGAATTGCTGTTCTGCTTTTAATAGGAAAGATATTCTGCATGGTCTTTGAAGTTTCATTTGGCCTTCTTTCTGCTGTATCATGTTCAGAAGTGAAGTGCTGTAGCTTGAACTGTGGATTTTCTAATTGTAATTCTCTGCAGGTGATCTTGAATGACCCTTTCCTTGGAAAAAGAGTTGAAGAAGGGAACTTCTCCACCGTTCCATTGAGAGATGAGTTTCTAGAAAATGCCCGCCTCTTCATATTTGAGACCTACTGCCGAATTCATAGAAGAATTGATATGGGGTATGTATTTGGTGACTGAATGTATAATGTAGTTCCATGTGAAGGGATTACTATCTCTTTGGTTGCTTGAATTAGTTTGCATGGCAATGGTTATTGATGGTTCATCCTTTCTCCTATTTTTTGTTTTTTCAGCTCGTTTTGCCATTGTTTTTTCTCTTTCTAATAGCAAGTTAGGGTGCTCATGTTGCTTAGTCAAGGCTCGCAGTTCGAGAATGTGGCTCATAATCCGAAAAGAAGAAATCACCTAAGTCGCATCATTAGCCTATTTAGATGGAAGATGTAACTTAAGAGACGATTTGAAATTGGTCTTTTCACAGCATTTTGAGAACCTTTGATATTGCTTTGAGCTTTCTTATTCTGAAGCTTGTTTTGGGGCATCCATTGTAACTTCATTTTACTCATAGTCTCATCGTACAACTCCTCCATGATGGCTCTTATTTGATTCAATCACGTCAAGCGGTAGCAAATAGCAATGTGATCATCTCCACTGCAAGGGTTTTAAAAAGATTTTGGGGAAAATGTGTAACATTCAGCTTTATAGTAGTTGGACCGACCTTACCCAGACATGCAAGTTATTTTTGGGGTCTTGTCTTTATCTAAATCAACTTTGCATGCAACTTTCATTTTAGCAAAAAATGCAGTTTTTTTCTTTTTTATCAGACAAAAAGCGCTAGTTGAATACCATGACAGTTGAGGGACCTTAACTTGTCTGATTTGCTTCTACTGTTTTCTTGAAAATTGCACAAGTCGAAATTGTTTTCAGCATAGAAGGAATAACTGTTATGGACTTCTTAGACTTTGTTCTTGAAGCACCTGATGCATGCTTTCCAATTATGTATCATGTATAGAGGCTTTTCTTCAATGTTTCTTATTCTGATAGTTTACTTGCAGGGTCCTTGCAGAGAAGCTGAATTTGAATTATGAAGACGCTGAGAGATGGATAGTCAATCTTATTCGGACCTCAAAACTCGAAGCCAAGATTGATTCCAAACTGGGGACCGTTGTCATTGAACCCAATAACCCCAATGTGTAAGATTGCCTTCCAATTCCAAGCTCTTTACAAATATTTGCTGATCATTGTGATATCTAAACCACCTTCTGTTCGTGTCACTTTGTGTCTTTTCTTTCTCTAGGCACGCAGATGTGGACGACCACGTCCTTAAATTAAGTGTGCTAATGTTATAGCACTTCTGTTTTCATCCTTTTCTGCAGGTATGAACAACTGATAGACCATACTAAGGCACTCTCAGGGCGCACTTACAAGCTAGTCACTCAGGTTCTGGAGCACGCGCAGGCACAGCCTGCTCGGTAACTTTGGTGCTGACGATTTTGAGCAGCACCTCTTTTTAGGGTTAATGCATCTTTTACTTTTTATGTTAAGCTTTTGTCCAAAGAAAGCTTCTGTGGTGAGGGATTAGAAAAGTCGAAATTTGTGGGAGATATTCATGTTTGTTTACCAAGAATCCTTGTTAATTATTTGTATTGACAGATAGTTGCAACTTTGCATTGGCCATCAGAATTTTGTTCAAGAATGGAATGTGAATTGAACGAACTCCATCTGAATAGAGTTCTATCTCGGATTTGTGCATCGGATAAAGAGGGTCCATGTATGACATTCGAATGTATGTCATACATGGGATTCGCCAAAAAACACTTCCCTTTCTTTGTACAAATTTTTTTTTAGCAGTAAATGTATAAGGGCGTGATAGAAATTGTCTTTGAATTTAGGTCCAACGTATAATGTGGCGATAGAAATTGTCTTTGAATTTAGGTCCAACGTATAATGTGATTTCTGAGTTTTAAATTTGTTTAAAGCAGTGTCTTAATTTTAGTTTAATGTGCAATGTTATTCATGAATTTTTGGTTTGTTTAATGTGGTCCTTAGATTTTTTTCATACATGTTCAATTTGGTCCCTAGACTGTGCGAAAATGTTCGATGTTGTACAAATTTAAAGTTTTGAGTGATTATATTGCACATGGGGCCAAATTTTATAGATTATTTGTATCATTATTTATGAAAGTAATTGCCCAAGATCGGTTGCCTCATACAAATTAACTTGTCTGTGGAGTAATGCCAATTCACAAAACCCTTCAGACATTCGCCAAAGTGTAGTTTGTTACCCAGATAGACCGGTGATGGATTGAATCTTATGATCGAACATTTCGATTTTCGGTTATCAGTCTGCGAGACAATTCGATTTTGATGGGCTTTTGAAGAAATCAACAATGACTCCGTGAGGTGGAGTGTCCCGAGCAAGGATTAGGAGATATGTGACCGTCATTGCTCCAAAATTGGTCTCATGGAACTCCCATCGACGCAAGTCAAATGCAGCTAGCTCAAAGCCTTCATGGTGATCATCGGTGGAGATTTTCTTAACGTGTAGTGATTATTGACTGAAGTGAGTAGATTGGATTATCCCAAATCCGGTCCTTTTGGATTTTCTTGTTCTCTCTTTGATGTTTAACACGCGCATTGAGGACGCGATCGGGAAAGCATCCTCTTATTCACGGGGTTCGAAGGAAAGAATATAGTATGGTCCGTTTGTTTAGCAGAAAATCGAAAATTTTCCGTAAAATGTTGTCGTTGTTTTTAGGGGACAAATCGTTTAAATTTTCCGGTGTTGAGGGGGACCTTTACTAATGAATTGGAAATGAACTCTCGTCGCTCTGATATAGGTCTCAGGATTCAGGTCACGGGCCGTGTCGGGCCGGGCCGTTACCATTTGTTGTGGGTCCCGATCGTCTAGATCCGAACATCGGCCGTGTTTCTACTGGACCGACCGACCGGAGTCTAGCTTAAGCTGCTCTTTGCGGCAAAGGAACACCGCACTTTCTGCAATCACTCTGTCGTTTTGATCGCGTCGCGTTCGCTGAGGTTCAATCTGCTTCGAAGCAAAAATTCTTGAACTGGATATGTCTCGATTTCCCCTCATGTCTGATGCCCGACAGAGTTCATTGGAAACCCTAGAGACCAGTTTTCTAGCTATATGAGACGCGGGAACTCATTTCTGTGAAAATTCCCGTTCTTCCCCCTCCTTGTTTTTCGCTCCTGTGATCCATGCGAATGCCCCAGATCTTGTCGCAGTTCTTGCTCGTGCGGCCGAAATAGTCGGAGTAGATTTGCTTGGGCTTGTTTTGTTCCGGAAGAAGGAACGGTCGTCCTGTTGTTGGGTTTCTATCGGTGTCTATCTGGTGAGTACGTATCCGACTTCTTTTCCTCTTATGGGTTTTGGCTTCGGACATGCAGGTCTTTCCAAGGTAGCATAGGGTTATCAGCTGACGAATTCGCGTTGTGGGTCGAAGTTCTCGTGCTTTTGTGTTATGAGATCGGACTGCCATCCACGCCATTCTGTGGTTTGAGGAAAACCATGGTTGCATCTTCGTTTTCATCTGCTGCTCCGGGAATGCTTCTCTGTGCGATGTGATATATCATGCTCATTTTGGGCCTATAGTGGAAAGTCCTTGTCCCACAAAAACCATTAGTATCTTTATCCTCTTGTTTGGTTTTCCCAGGCAAGTTTTGGAGGACTGCTAAAGGAAGTATAAAAAATTTGTGTGACATCACATGGACAATCGGCTGGAAACTTCACTTGGTAAGAACTTACTCATCCTTTGATGTTCAATTCCTTTGCCATGACGAGAGCTTATATAGTTTTAGGGACGGAGAAGCTGTTTGAAATTCGTCTGCTTCAAAATGAAGAATTTCAAAAAATATTTGGGTCTTGGAAGAATTTTAAGCCGAGTCGATATGCTAACAAGATTACTCTTGGTGCCCTTTGTGGAACTCTTGCCCCTCCCCTGTCCACATGATCTGCTGTTTGCAGGGATGTGCTCACATATCCTTTCCATGACAGATTTTGAAAGATCGTAATGTGGGTAAAAGGGGCTATTTATGCAGCAAATGGATGTTATGGTTATTCATAGACTATCACTTGACGATTTCAGTAGGATGACTTCTTGAGATATCTTGTGTCACTGTACAAATGAATGCCCGTCATTGGTCGTTCAGTCCATGCCGACTTCTAGACAGGAATGTCGAGACATCTACCTCTGTGCCCAATCTCTTTCTCCATGCTGGTTGCCTGTCACTACACTACCTCTCTGTACTGAAAATAAGAACAGACCGATCTAATGATGGAATTTATGGCAAATTGTCATGTCTGGTCTGTTAGTTCGACCATGGAAATTTTGGCTTGCCTTGAATGTATAGACTTGGTTTCCCCGTCCTTTCTCCAAATTGAGAATCTTTGCATTTTGGGTGCTCCAGATAAAATAAACAGCAAGACGAGCAACAAAGGCGTTGATGTTATTAAAGAGGATCAGCTTTCCTCGATTGAAGTTAAGGATTTCTTGGAACCAATTCCAAGTTCCCCTGGAAGGATCCCACAGGTCGAAGTTTCCGATCCAGAAGCTGGGGGAACGGTTGGACTGGATGCAGTTGTTAATGACACTAACATTTCTGGCGAAGGAAACATGGAAGCGCTCATAGTTCCTGATGATGTAATAAGGGCTGGAGGTTTTGGGGCCAGAGACGATATAAGTAGCTTTCTTCCAGTTGCTAGCGATTCTACAGATTTCGAAGCTGCTCTGCGTGATGCGCGAGACTATGAGGAATTGCAAGAGGAAGTGTGCAGACCGGGTCTTGGCTGGACAGAAGGTGCACAAAGAGATTAGCTGTCTGGTCACTAACATTTGCGCGAGTTAATAAGCTCGACTTCTTTTGTACTTCTACACCATTAGCTCGATCATCGCTCTCTTTGATGTACCTAGTTCTCTGATGCGCAAATTTGAGTCTCCTTGTAAATGTGGTTGCAAGTCTTGTAACTCACAGGTTATGAACTTAACTCAAGAGTAATTGAATATTTTCACTTGAAGTTAGCTTGGTTACATTATGATGCATTTCTTGATTGATGCGATTAGCAACCATAAAATTTTCTCTTGCCTTAGCTCGTGGAAGCAATCCTTTATCTTAGCCACCTATCAAGCAGCTATATTTGATAGCAAATACTCGGTGCAACCCGAGAGTCAGTCGTCATGTTATCATGCTCGTTGATAACGTAAATTGGCTCTGCTGGTAATGAAACAAACACGATGGCATCTCCAAATGGGCCACCGTTAGTCACAGTTACACGTAAAGGATTTCACTGAGCACGTTTAGGGGGGAAAGCTGATGAGCCGCTGAAAAGGAATGACAATTCGGTCTATGCAAGCAAAAATATAAATGCCATGATTTCGTTCCCGCAACTTTGAATTGAGATGGATGGTCTAAACGGAAATTCTACACTCTAAGCGTGTTTCCAAATATAAATCCAAACTAAAGATGTTCTTTGAAACTTAATGCGCCCAAGAAAATCCATGATTCAATGTAGCATGCCCTTTCTTCAACCTCGTGTTCATGAAACTTTGCTTCCATTCTACACTGCTGCATAGTTATCATAATGACAACCTTCACACTGATCGGGTCCCTATAATAAGTAAAACCCACGCGGGTAGGAGACCAACAGGTCCATGACTAGGAAAATCTTCTTATCTTCACCCTCATTTTCTTATTCTAGTTTGATACATACAGCGACAGGGTCCAAGTCCATGGACTGAGAAGTTAACTACCGTTAACAAAAAATTTATGTTATTAACCCACAGCGGCACGCTGCACTAAAGATGCTTACAAAAAAACACTGTATGAAGTACAAATACCTCCGAATCTTCACTCTTTGACATAGCTCAGGGGTTCACAAGAAAGAGCCGGTCCGAGTGGTGTGCTTCTTCCTCAAAATAACTCTATCCTAGCAAACCGTCCTTGTGAACTCCAAAAGCATATAACTAGGAGCTATGTAAGTAAACAAATACAGATCAACACGAAATTACAGGCTGCACCCATCCACCCATGACTTCTGTTCGGTTCACCATGCAACTCTCTATTACAGCCAAAAAGGAAGAAAAAGATTCCAACCTCTCTATCTCATTCAAACATTTGCAACCATATAACTACGAGACATATGCAGAAGATTTCAACTTCTTTGGTGGCGGATTTCCTCCTGACAAGACTACATATGTATAGAAGCACAGCATTGCAGCACTGCATGCACAAAATCAAAAATCAAATGAGTCACTTATACCGAATTCAGAGTCCAGTAAGCAAAGCATTTCTCTGCAACAACCGAATTACCTGATAAGAACATTAACCCCTGTCGGAAATACTTTCTTTGTCTGCATTCGTGACACAAGTGGCAAGTGTTAAGACAAAGAACCATCCAATGAGTCTTTACACGCAATCTACAGGAAATGCCCAGACATGCGCTCATGCACATCATACTTTCACGGATTAAGAGCATCATAGGGTATGGTGCTTGAGACCTACCAGAGAGTAAGTCTGAAAGTTCTTCCAGAAGACGACAGCAGAGAGGACTGCAAGATGGAAAAAAGAAGCATAATAAGCACACATAAGCTCGGAGAGATCTCTACACAGAGATTGCGACCAAGGATGTTCATTAAATCAAATACACATTGATGCAGCAGGTCAGTGTCCTGACCATATAACTACTCCTTTATATATATATCATACACTAACTACTATGATCAGCATAATGGAATCATAATTGCAAAGTCATGCTTAACAGCTTTTGATTTAAAGAGAGAAAAATCCTCTTAGATTGTTTGAAAATTGCACTTGAAAGACCATAAATTAGATTAATTGAGGTTAAAAAGCTGCCTTCTTTTGTAAGACAGTAAACCTAAAGATCCAATGATAACCAAATATTGCATCTCCTAAACAAGCGAGGTTCACTTCCAGGAAATCCTCCATTTGAAGTAGCAGAAGGACCTCTAACAAGCATGGTGATACATCTCCACAATCCTTTTGAAACCATACTCAAATCTGTCACTAATTCCATCAGCAGAAAGTGAAAGTACAATCATGTTCCTAAGCGGAAATGCTGCATTGCCAACAGCTGAGTACGCTATAACAATGTACGCACTTCATTTGGTCGAGTAGTTATGCTTACTTATCATAAATAATGAGCTCCAGCCCCATATGCAAGGTGCATAAACACTGATTCTGGACCCAAAACAGTCCAAAGAATACAAGATTTACCACTTGATGCAGAAAGCAAGGCATTCAAAATGGAAAACATCACGCTGATACTTCCAGGTTATCTTTCATATACTTTTTGCTTGCACTTCTCATGGATATAAAGATGAAAATTCACAAGAATGGTAAAGCCTGTATGGAGCATGGATCAACAGAATCGCAAGTACCTATTTGTCCTAAAATGAAAGGCAAGCTGGATTTTCCTTTCCTCCAGATCTTCAAGCTAAGGGTGCTAAGGGCTAATATAGCGCCTCCAAATAGTACACCATTGCCCAGAGCAGTTGGATTTCTCGAGAAAATGAAACCAAGAAGTCCACCACTGAGAACTAGACTGCCTGTTGAATGAAACAACAAAATTACCTGAGCAATTTTCCTCCTGAAGCTGTCAAATCACAACCTTTAACAGGTTTGAAAGCTGAACATGTACGATGGAAAGGTTATGTGAATCAAGTGATCAACAAGACAAATCTCAACTACTTTTCAACAATGTTGAACTAAGCTGGGGATCAAAGGCAGGCATGCATTTTTAGATAGGCCTCAAGTAATGAGTTCTTGTGATGATCGACAATAAGGAGTTCATATTCAGCACACTAACCAAAGGGGATTCCAAGGCAAAAATCATGAATCATAGCAGCCCTCTTCGGCTTCGCAACACCCTGTTCCTGTTCAGGCTCACTTACTCCCCTATTTTCAGCATTATGGTCTTCCATAGATGTATATGACTTTGCTGCCCCGTTCATTTGTGATCCTGATGCGTCATCTGTGTAACTCAAAGAACTTTTGTTGCCAGGGGAAGTAGTCTCTGGGCCACGTCCTTCAAGACTCATGACAAGCGATGACTACACAATGCTCCAGACATTATGCAAACATTATGAAGCGAAAAAAAAGGGGACAAAGAGTATGACTCCACTAAATCTAAACTGAATTTATAGTTGGGAACTTCGTTAATGCACCAAGTAAAAGCCTTTGGTAGGATATAAGCTACTTACAATACTTCCAGATACATGAAATCCAGGAAATTAACTTCATAAAAAAGCAGCAGGCAATGAGATAGCACAACACACTCTCCACTTTCACTCCCAATGGAGCATGAAAAGCTCTGGCTTGCAGACGATCTATAAGCAAACCACAATAATGCTATCCTGGACATCTGGCTACAGTCTACAATCATACTTGAAACATCCGAGGACAGGTCCCGAGAGGAAGACACAAATATTGGGTCCATGAAATCTATGGCCCATTAACGGCAGAACAATGATTCTTAAAGAATATCTCTTCCTATATCGGAAAAAGTTTCAAAAAGCCTGTCCAGTGTAGGGGAGTGCAAAATATGAAGTTGAAAAAACCATTCTGATTCCATAATGCTGACATTGCAAAAAAATTATGCAACATAAACAAACATAAAAGATCATCCCAGTTGCACAAGTCGATTGCAAGGCATGTGAGACTCGATGAACAAGCCTAACATCATGACTCTAAGCAGGTACTCCTATTACAGGCGAACGTGAGATTATCAAGAACGTCATGACCCGCATCGCTTATCCCCAAAAAGCCACAATGGAAATGCGGCAACGCCGAGCAAAGCACGATTGAAACAATTCCACGGCTGGTACCTTCGATCGATGGTTTCGGAAGGTCAAAGCAGAGAGGTTGCGAAGCTGGAGCTTGCGATTGATCGCGGAGAAGCAGCAGAGCTGAGACTGAGAGACGGTGGCCGTTGTCGCTGTTGATGCCATGCTGACGGGGCGGATCGACTCCGGGAATCGAAATGGAAGACAGGAAGAAGGAGAAGAAGAAGCCCCTTGGGGTGTGAACTTGGCTTGGATCGACAAGAGAAGGCAGAGAGAGAGAGAGAGAGAGAGAGAGTTCAATCAGTAGAGAAAAAGGTTGTGATTTGATTTGATTTGACTTCTTCGTGCTGGTTTTGGTGGCCGACTCGCCTATATGTCTGGCTTTACTCGGAAATTCTGACAGAGTGTCAATCCTGCAACATGAATCATTCACTAATCCCATCCAATAATCATTTTCCTTTCCTTCTTGAAGCCCTTAGAGAATAATTATTTGACATTATTTACCTCGAATTTCAAAGAAGAATTGTCAATCCAATTAATGTAAGGAAAAGTTCCAAATAAAGATCTCAAATGCTTTTAATTTTTCAAATAAGAACCTAAAGTATCTCATTATGTCAAATAAAAGCCTCAAGTGAGTATTATTTCAAATATAGTCAAAAAAAAAAATTGAGCTCACCAATTAATAGGGGTATTTTCGTAATTTAATTATTTTTATTTTTTCCTTCTTTGTGTTTCCAAAAATTCAAAAAAAAAAACTAAAAGTAAAAAAAAACAAAAACAAAAACAAAAAACCAACCTGGAGGGGCTGCCCTCTCTCTTGTGGCCGTCGCCCCAACGCTAGTGGGGCAGTGGTGATGGTCGTTGGGCGCCAAAGAACCCCGCCGACGACTAGCCCTCGCCATAGCAGGGAGAGGGTCTCAACCCTCTCCAAGATCTAGGTGAGGTCGCGAGCCCTCGTTGGACCAGAGCAATAGTCGTTGCCCTCGCCTAGGGTTGCGACCACGCCCTGGTCTAGTAAAGGGCCGACAACCCACTAGCTATGTAGCACCGACACGTTGAGTAGCTCACCGCGCGTCGGTGTGGGACACGCGTCCGGACACCGACACGCGTTCGACACGCTCCGACACGCGTTCGACACGCGGTCAACGCGCAGATCGGAAGTCCGACTCGTGGTCAACGCCGGCGACACGCCGGGGACACGCGAGTCGGTGAGGAAGGAGGGCCGAGGAAGGAGGAGGGCGGAGGAAGCATAGATCCGGAGGTCGGAAAGGGAGGAACAGGAGGAAAAGGGCGCCTCCGTTCGGACCATGAGAGAGGGAGCGAGTCGGTGGGAAAGGAGGGGTTGGATAGCGCGGATCCGGAAAGGGAGGCAGTGATGGAGCGAGCCGGCACTCGAGGATGGGCTTTGTGTGCGTCGAAGGACGTAACGAGACGAGAGAGCCCGGAGAACAGAGCGAGAGAGCGGCGGAGGAAAGCCGAGACGGCCCAAAATCATGGTAGTCGGCTTGCTTCGTGGAGACAGAGACGAGCGAAAGAGAGGAGAGGCGAGTGAGAGATTTTAAAAAATAAGCAAAGACAAAGATGAAGATCGAGAGAGAGAGAGAGAGAGAGAGAGTCGGGGAAAGAAGACGAAGAAGAGAGAGGAGAGAGAGCGTGCAGTGTCTCGAGAATGGAAGATGAGAAGGCAAGTTTCGGGAGTTACAATCGATCGTCATGCACAGCGCTGTTTTCCAACGCACCACTAGAGCGACACATTGACGAACTCTCTCTCCTCTATCTTTGCTTTTTGATATGCTCGAAGGGCTCCCCATCCCAACCCCAATAACCCCGACCATCGTGTTATTTGCTCGGTGCATCGAATTGGCAAGGCAAGAACCTAATGTTGACTAGACTTGGTCGGGTGAGGCCAAGAGGGGAAAATTTATGAATACTTTTACTTAGAATTCTATAAATATAAGATAATTTCTAAAAAAATATGAGTTTTTCTTAAAAATATCCTAAGATTGTCGGATGTCCTAAAAAATAATTTTTTCTTGACACAAACATATATAAATATATATTTAATATACAACGTGTCGCACCGTGTCGAAATTCTTTATTTTTTCAAAATGACGTGTCGACGTGTCGTGTCGTGTCATGTCCCGTGTCCCGTATCCGTGTCCGTGCTACTTAGCCCACTAGTAGTGGGGCGGCCGCCATAAGCCGGAGGTAGCCCCTCTCGCCTAGATATGCTTCTTCTTCTTCTTCTTCTTTACTTTGAGTTTTTATTTTTAATTTAATTTAATTAAAAATTATGTTGAAATTGTAAATTGACAAAGCCCTTGATCGACTAAAGTATTTGGTTAGCTAGCCGGTCGGTAAGGTCAAACCTTTATCTGAAATATCCATAATCACCTCGGACCTTTATTTGAGATAATGATGGCACTTTATGACTTTATTTGAAACAAGTTTAACTTCGCACCCTTATTTGAGAAATTAATAGCACTCGGGGCCCTTATTTGAAAATTTTCCTTAATTTAATTACTATAGTTTTGGTCGGTGTAACCATTTCAAAGACGGAGTCGAATTGATATTATAAATACATATAGGCTAAACTATTTGAATTGACAAAAAGAGAAGAAGTCAGTTTGCAATTGAACAAGTACACGCAGAGTGGATTGTGGTTTGGACTTGTACTCCCCCGTTTGACATCTATAGCATGGAGCTGAATAATTGACATCTTAGAATGACATGCTTCAATGATGTTCTTTCCTGAGAAAGTCCATTCCACCTAACTTTGAGATGGTATCGGCTTGGGCTTAATATTCACACGTAATTTTTGTTGGAAAAATATTAGATAATATGAAAATAATAACTATAGTGAATATATTAAAAAAGACGAGAAAAGTAAGAATAATTGTTCGAAACATGCAAAGATCGCCCTTAAGGATAATTT
Source organism: Rhodamnia rubescens (assembly GCA_021437795.1). Lineage (NCBI taxonomy): Eukaryota > Viridiplantae > Streptophyta > Magnoliopsida > Myrtales > Myrtaceae > Rhodamnia > Rhodamnia rubescens. The sequence goes on from JAILYA010000017.1 coordinate 794,153, forward strand.
CGTCTCTTGAAGTACGAAACTCGGTGCATAAAGTTTCTAGCGGCTATCCTCCCAAGATACAAATGTGATTTTCTTCTATACTCCGCACCGAATATTAGAAGGAATATGAACAACGTTATATGTATAACCTAGCAAAGAAAATGAACTAAAGAAGTGAAAACTCTGTCTTGTAATTCTCGAGACACGCTTTTGTAGTTGTAATTTGCAAATTTATATTCAAACTAAAAGAGCAGTTAAGAAATAGCCGTTAGGAAAGAGCCGATAAGAAAACCGTTACAACACCATTAGTAAATGATTAGAAAACTAACCGTTAGAAAAACGTTATATGTTCGTTGAAAATCCGACGGTCACAAAATCGCTATACCACCGTTAGAAAATCGACCATTGAAAATATTGATGGCTAATCATTACCGTCGTAATTGTATTAAAATCATCGTAAAATAATATTTCAAAACTATCGAAATATCCAACAGTTTTTCGCTGTGGGCGGATTTGGGGACTTACTAGGTGCAACCTTCAACTCGCGAGTTTACGAAATCAGTTGCCCCAATGTATTCACACAAAAAAGTGAAAGGACAGTTCAAAAATATATCGTACATGAAAGCTGTGACCAAATATTGAATGATTAATTTGGTTGGAATTAAAGCTAACCACAACACCAACATAGAGTTCTTCGATTACATTGAGCAGCTCCCTTGATTTTATTTTTTCCACGTATTTTTATATTTAACCAATTCACCCTCCTTTGAACAAAAAAAAAAAAAAAAAAAAATTTCACCCTCCGAAAATTGTTACGTCAAATCATGCATTTAGAATTACGAGCAAAATTTGACCGGAGCCGACGGAAGGAGCGCATTACACCCGATTTCGAAGATTTCATAGAAAGAATTGCAAAAGTTGAAAGTTGGGGGCAACTTGCGGCGATCCCAAAATATTAGGGCGCGAAACATAAATTGACCCGGGCCAAAACTATAAATACCAAGAAGCTCAGGGGTCGATAGGAAAAAAGCAAACCGAAACGGAAGATGGTAAAAAGGGGGACGGAGACCAGAGGAAGGCGCGTCTCAGGGCAGTGGGGAAATTGGCGCTTCTTCTCGCCATTTGAAAACCCTAACACCTTCACTTCCATCACTGCGATCGCCAAAGAAGAAGACATGGCGTTTCTCCCGCGTCCGCTTTCTCAGTCTCTCCGCCCCCGAGCCTCTCGCGGATTCTTGTTCTCCTCCCTTCTGAGGTCCTCCGGTCAGGTAAGTTGCTCGACGCCAAGTAACTCGATCGAAGTTTTTTTTTTTACTTGTGATTATGAGTGCAAAGGGACGTGCCGTGGATGGCGAAAGCGGAAGCTAGTAGTTTTCTTTAGCTGCGAGTGGACTCGTGTGGGAGGGAGACTGGTATATAAGCGTTTCGTGCTGGACTATTCGGGGAGCAGGGGTCTTCTCTTTCTCGGACAATTTTATTCTCTTAGTAACTGGTGGTCTCAGTTAGCTTAAGGTTTTCACCTAGTTAGAGGGTTTTCGGTATCATGTTTGTTGCCTTTTGGTTCGGCATATCTGTCCCCCCGTCTTTCTGTTCTGTGATGTTCTCTCCTCCCGTCGACAGAGCAACGGAATGAATTCAGTTTCCAGAACACGGACGCGCACACGTTGCCTTTCCACCGTAGGTAATCAGCCAGTGTTGGTTCCTCACTTCCTTCCCCCCATGCATGTATCTTATTGCTTCCACTGTTTGTGGACGCCTTGCAGTATTGGATGCTGGGAATTGTCAAAAGCAAATTTAGCCTGTCTAACTCTTTTTCCCTCTTATGGGTTGACTCTACATGCCTCCCAATTTTTTAAGGTTCTGGGTTCTAGTGGCATGATTTGTGGTTTTACAATGTCCCTACTATTCTGAAAATTAGCTGCACAGATTGTGGGCATTTCTTAATTGGATTTTGCTTCAACAATGTTAAAATGCTGCAACTTGAAAATCCATTTTACAAACTGTCTCACATAGTAGCTTCTCTGGCATGTTTTGTTTGGTTGGACGGCACATTCTTAGCTTCGTGAGTTGCATTCTTCATTTGGATGGCTGCTGGAAAAGATGTAACTTCGCATAGCATCAATGTTTCATCAATTTGCAAAACACGTCCACCAAAAGTTCTTTTGCTGGTTGAGTAAGTTGGATCGGTCTTTGATGGTAGTTAGGACTAATTTCTGAACTTGATGCATATTCTTCCAATTTAGTTGAAGAGTTGGATTTTGACCGCGATGGAGTTCATGATGATGTGAAGATGATGGAGAGAGACAATGCCCTACGTCATGCTCTGTCAAGCCTTGCGGGTGAATTTGGTAGAGAATCCATGCTGTCTTTGAGGCGATTTTTCAGTTCACGACGTCAACCAATAATATCCACTGGTTCTTTAAAGCTTGATCTAGCCCTTGAGATTGGAGGGTTACCAAGGGTAAGGACCTCTTTCTATTGAAACTATTAAGATGGCATAGGCTGGAGGCAGAAAATTTACTTACATATTTAATCACAGCACACGTTTACATGCAGAGAATTAATTGATAAAAGTTTATAATCAAAGAGAATATCTCTCTAACTCGAATTCATTATAGATAGCCCTTATCTTTTTAATAGTGAAGTTAATGGTTTACTTGGTCACAAGGCAATGGTTATGTCCAGTTGATAGCTATTACCATGGATTTCCTGACAATTGTACATCGAATTTAAGTTATGGGAATTGTATCGAATGCATTTCTGTCAAGACTGGGTGTTGGTAAAGAAAAGAAAGCTTGTGTTGTTCAAACTTAACTTAAATCTTGGAACTAATGTTAGACATGATTTATGAGCAACATTCTAAGATATTGCCTGAACATACAGTACCATGGTAATTGCTTTATAGCTGCTTTAAGCACTATCTATTATCTTTAAGCTGATTAGGATTGGAATTTTACTTTCTTTTGGATATGAATTCTCTATGTCCAATTGTTTCTTTGCATAAAGAGTTTGAGTTGAATGTTTAGATATGCCTGTGCTGAAGTTTTGAATTTTTTAGATTATTCATGCCCTTGAACCCAAAAATAAAGATTTTCCATTCCATTTTCAGGGTAGAATTGTTGAAATATATGGGAAAGAGGCATCTGGCAAGACAACACTTGCCCTTCACATCATTAAAGAAGCACAGAAACTTGGTGGTACGCGTCTGTCTTGTTGCAGAGTTTCTATTTGTAGGCTATGATTTGATTTCTCTTGGTCCTGCTGTGAAGATAGCAAGCTTCTGAGACCATTTTGTGTTTTTTTAGAGTTAGTTGTGTTTCTAAGCAATTGTTTGCCTATTCTGAATCTGTTCTCTTATTTGATTATTTTGAATGGCTTATCATCAGATAGACTGTTTGCTTCATCTCCTTTGGGTTTTCTTTCTTTGAGCAGGTTATTGTGCATACTTTGATGCAGAGAATGCACTCGACCCATCGCTTGCAGAATCAATGGGCATAAACACAGAAAATCTTCTTCTTTTCCGTCCAAATTCTGCTGAAAATTTGCTTAGTGCAGTTGATACACTGACGAAAAGTGGGTCCCTAGATGTCATTGTCATTGATAGCGTAAGCGGTTGGCTCTTCTCTTTGTTTATCCCTTATTTTAACTAGAACTCTTTATGTCCCTTTAGTGTTATTTATCTTTACGCAACATTCTTCCAGAGCAACTCTAGTGTTTTATTGCTTCAATTTCTTCTGTTGGTTTCTGATAATGCTTGTTGGTATAGCTGTCTAATGCTACTCCTGTAGAGAACACAGGTCGTACAATTGAACGGTAGCATGCTTTTGGTGGGCTAGTGGCTATCTCTCTCTGGTGTTGCTACCATGCATTTTTTTCGTGCTTTGTCATATGCCTGTGGCATGCATTGCTCTTGCAGGTCGCTGCCCTTGTGCCCCAATGTGAAATTGATGAACCGATAGGCTGCAGAAACAAAGACATACAATCAAGAATCATGACACAGGCTCTTAGAAAGATCCACTGTTCTCTTCTCCAGTCGAAAACTCTCATTGTTTTTGTGAATCAGGTTTATTTTAACTTCCATTTCTTTTGCATGGGATGACTTGTCTCTCATAGGAAAAAGGATGATGGCCTCTAAACACGAGCTTCACTCAATTCCAGGTTAGGTCAGTTCCAAAATATGGTCACGCTTTTGGAGGACATCGAGATGAGGTTACATGCGGTGGAAATGCTTTGAAGTTCTATGCGGCTGTCCGGATGAGACTGGTCAGGATGGGATTGCTTAAAACGGACGATAAGGTAAATGACCTTTTGGTTTCAAAGAAGAAGATAATCTCCCTTGACTTTTGGAGATACTATTTCTTTTGGGGGTCACTGTATGGTCTTTATACGTGTAATCTTCTTCCACCGAATAGTCTAAGCTACTAGGTTGAATATTCTAAATTGTTATCGGAGTCAGGTTCAATTTCTTAGAGTATCTTTGTCCATTTGCTTGATGGATTTCAATGGGTAATCTCCCTCTAGTAGTTGCATTTACCCATTTGTCGGAAGTAGAGGATTTTTCTCAAATAGTTGCTGTGTACACTTTCCATGGGATCAGTATTGGCATTGGTGCACCTTTCTTAAGTTTTAATTTCCCTTTACCTAAATCACTTTTAAGTATTTTTATTAGTATGTTCCAAGCAGTGCAAATTTCTATGAATTAATTGATGGAGCCTATAGTGTCCCTCTATTTGAGGGAGCAGAAGGATTACAGGATTTGCTCATTACGATCTTGTTCTGATTTGTAGGGAAAGGTTATCTATTTTGATATTTGTGTGAATTAAACATAAACAAGATCTTCAAGATTGAGTTTTCTTTTTCTTAACTGTAAATATGAGAATATTCTGACTTTCAGAGGGTTGTTTTTATTAGTTGATGGAATTTAGTTTCTTACTTTTAGATTGTTTGTACAGAGAATCTTCTTGCACTATGGTTTTTCCAATAGTATTATCCCTTATTATTTGTTGACATTTATTTTTGGGTGGCATTTTCACTAGCCAACGGGTCTTGGGGTTTGCGTGGAAGTGGTGAAAAATAAGTTGGCACCAGCTAAGAAGAAAGCCGAACTAGGAATCATGTTTGGAAAGGGTTTTTGCTTGGAATCTGAGGTCCTAGAATTGGCCTGTGATCATGGGATTATCTTGAAAGAAGGATCTACATACCACATACACGGGGAGGTTTTCTGTGCTAAACATGAAGTGGAAGAATATCTGGCTCAAAATGATAGGGTCCTTCAAAAGATAACCATGATATTGAGGAGTCATCTGCTTGAAAGAAAATGAGGAGTGATGACACTAGTTCCTCGATTGGATGAGGATGACATGTCCTTACGCGATTGAACTTTCCTGGATATCCAGCCGAATGCCTTCGTTCTTGTTGGTTGGAGCTGGTTGACATCAAATTGACAAAATATGACCTCATTGAACTGCAGCATTTGTATGTGCTCGCATACGCACGGATTCTTATAAAATAGGCACGTTAAAGATTGGCTCCAAAAAGTGGAGCTGATTTGTTGTGAGGCGCCGTTTTCTATTTAACTTCCTCGGGAGGATTGGGTATTCATCTCCATGGCTTGTAGATTGCCCACGAATCAGGATATTGCTGAAGCATGGTGATTCTAGCAACCATCTAACTGCCACTGGTTTGTATGTCGGTGTAAATTGGTCAAGATCATCTATGCTACATTATTTGTGACTTTATACTCCTGTACGACAGTTAGTTGTCTATCAGTAGATGAAACGGATCTTTTCTCCCTATTTATCTTTTCGGCAAAGTAGAGTTTTGTATTCCTCAGTTCAATAGATCTCCTACTGTTTCTTACCAAAAAAGAATCAAAATAAGTCATTCTGATTAATTTTTGATGAAATTCTGTGCAACCATTATCTTCATTTGTCTTGATGCATATGCTCTTCCTCGACTTCAAAATTTTAGAGAGAGTGAAAATCAGTTGAAGGGCAGGACAAGATATACCCTGATCCCCTGATCGATGGTGCAAGTTCGTTTGTCTAGATAAGATCACTGTGTTAGCTATCCCTGATACTGTTTCCAATTTTCGAATGCTGGATATAACTTACATTAAGTGGGTTAACATAGAGTAAGTGCTGATAGACCTGATTTCTAAGACTCACAATGGAATGGCGCCAATCACGGGGCTTGAATCGGAATGTCAATGGACCACTAGGCTTGAACTTCAACCTCGGCATTCATTAATCGGAATTGACTAGCTAGCGTGGGAGGCGTAAATTTCCAACCACCCAGGTGGAGTGGCCGAATGGTGGAATAGGTTGTTTGGCGAGGTCTATTGATGAAGATAATTCTCTTGGTTAGAAGCAAAACTTTGGAAACAATAAATACACCCGTGACAAAGTGGAAAACCCCTTTCTAGAAAATGGTATGGAGAAGTCATATGATTTTAAAATGTCATGAGTTAGATGGCTTTATGAATTTGAGATGCTCAATAAGAACGTGGTTTCATATTCTAAAAGTTCACTGGAAGTGGCACAAGTTAACCATAACAAACACCTTCAGTGCTATGACCCCCAAAAAAAAATACCTCCAGTACAAGGAGCTTGCAAAGAGTTATTATCTTTTTGATGTGTGAAAATGCATGTGTGGAAAGGGTGGGGATTCTCCATTGACAACCTCTCTGGCATTACTCAAACGAGTGTCACATCCGTTATGGAGTCCAGTTTCGACATGCAATTGTAAGGATGAACTCGTTGCCGTCGCTTGACCACTGTGTAGAGCATGCACAAAACCGAAGTCTCGCCGTATCCCGGAATAAAACATGATTTTTTGATCCGCGTCATCATTCGGACCGCGTTTAATTTTCCCCGTCTGTGGAAGAATGTCCTGGTTTTCTAACACTAGCCTCTGCCAACTTTTCAAGGTCCTAAAAGATTCTCATGCCACGATAGCTGGCAGACGATGAAGTCTTGATTAGACGGATGAGAGAGAGAGAGGAGAGACTGTGCTTAGTCTTGATTAGACGGATGAGAGAGAGAGGAGAGACTGTGCTTAGTCTTCGAATGTCATAACTCAGAAATCTGCAGAAGTAGTGATACAATGCACATCTCCCTCTATAAAAAGGGAGCCTCTTCCGATACTGCAAAGTGCAACTTCCTCACTCCGTCTCAAATGGCTTCCTTCACATCTTCCATATTCCCCGTCGTTCTAACACTGGCACTTCTGGCAGCTAACTTTGATACAACAGGCCCGTCTCTCTCTCTCTCTCTCTCTCGATCATCCAATGGTTTCATTTCGTCATCAGCAAGATGATGAATCAGATCTTTTTTTACTTCTTAATGGCACTATAACGTATACTCATTCTTATCTTTTGATTCTGTGTGCATGTTCTCATGCCGTGTTCTCTTCATTTCACACCTAGGGTCTCCGAGCAGCTAGATGAGTTATCTAAGCAAGTTAGTCACTCACGTACAAGGTGACATACAGAGATTACGCTTGACTTGTTCTCTTGGATGAGCAATCATGAAGGGAAGTAATGCATGTCATCTTTCTTCATGGTTCACGATAGATTTACGCACTTGATATGTCACGCATATCTATATAAAATGGAGCTGACCCAGGCCGCAGACGTATCTTGTGACCATGAAATGGTTTCGCATCAAAGATGCACGGGATGAAATGGTATATAGATGGGCATTTCCCTGTTCTTACCTTAGAGGCTTAGCCCAAATGAAGAAAATTACAAGGGAAGTCTATGGAGGAAGTTCTAGAAATCGTGTCCTGTATAAGGTAAGATGGTGCAGTGGGAAAAATCTGTGCCCTCTCAAATAAGTAGGCTTTAAAATTGACCATGCCTGAAGTCAAAGCTGGTACGGTCACAAAACTGGGCTTCTCTTATATTAGAAGTACAAGATGTCAAAACCTCCTTGAAGTACAAGGTGCCCCGAGAACAATCTTAAAATCTTTTTATCATAAGTTCGAAACCGTATGAAAGACCCCTTTCAACAATTTTGATTCATCTAATGATGTTAGATCTTGCAAGTTTTTCATTCACATAGTAAGCAGAGTCTAAAATTATGTTGAAGCAATAACTCTTCTGTTCATTCCATGCAGGTGCACAAATAGGGGTTTGCTATGGAATGCTGGGCAGCAACTTGCCTTCGCGGGCAGACGTGGTTGCACTCTACAACCAGCGCAATATCCGCCGGATGCGGCTCTACGGCCCGGACCAGCCTGCTCTCCAAGCCCTTAGAGGCACCAGCATTGAGCTCATGCTGGGCCTTCCCAATGAGGACCTCCAAAGGATTGCCTCTAGCCAAGCCAATGCAAACTCTTGGGTCCAAAACAATGTGAGGAACTATGGCAATGTCAAGTTCAGGATCATAGCAGTTGGCAATGAAGTGCAGCCTTCTTCTCAATATGCCCAGTTTCTCGTCCCTGCCATGCAAAACATCCAGACTGCCATCTCGAATGCCGGACTTGGGGCCCAGATCAAGGTCTCGACAGCTGTTGACACAGGCATCTTAGGAGAATCGTATCCTCCATCGAAGGGCACACTTAAGTCTGATTACAGACCGCTCCTAGATCCTATAATCCGCTTCCTAGTCAACAACAAGTCCCCTTTGCTTGTCAACCTCTATCCGTACTTCAGCTACATCAACAATCCCAAGGAACGCCTCGACTATGCTCTGTTCACGGCAAACTCAGTCGTGGTGTTGGATGGATCACTTGGGTACCGCAACTTGTTTGACGCAATTCTAGATGCTGTTTACTCTGCACTGGAGAAAGCTGGTGGGGGTTCCCTAGAAGTGGTTGTGTCGGAGAGCGGTTGGCCGTCTGCTGGCGGGCAGGCAACGTCCATTGACAACGCGAGAATTTACAACTCGAATTTGATTCAGCACGTGAAGCAAGGGACTCCCAAGAGGCCTGGAAGGCCGATCGAAACTTACATATTTGCTATGTTCGATGAGAACCAGAAGAACCCGGAGTATGAGAAACATTGGGGGCTCTCTCTCCCCAATGGGCAGCCGAAGTACCCTATTAGTTTCAACTAGTGTGTGCACACGGACATGTGTTAAGGAATAAGGGCACACCTATCTTGAGCTCAATGATGTTAAAATAAAGAGAGTTCCTGTACCATGTAACCGGCAAAGACAGGAAAGAAGAGGAAATGGCAATCAGAATAAATTACGAAAGTTTTCTTACAATTCTTCATCGAACGCAGATGACAGAGTGCTCATTTGAGTATTCAATTCAGTTAAGAAAGTTTATCCTCGACCCCCACCAGACATGATTAACTATTATTTAACAGATGAAGTTCATAATCATAAACTTCTATTTTAACGGATTTCAACCCCAAAAGACATAATTTGATAACTGTTAAGCTGGTATAATGCTTGGCATCTTTTTTCAGGACGGCCCGCTGTAAGAAGACTAAGAACAGTGGTTGGTCTGTGGCTGCATAGAAGCTCAGTTTGATATTAGGAGTCCACACTCCTCAGTGCAGCAGGCTAGATTTTCCCGATCACCATCCCTCCATCAGAAAAGGCGTCGTTCTAAAAGATCGTAGGGTGTGTGAATGGATACAGAATTGCCTAGCTGCACTGATGGAAATTAGTTCTGCGGTTTGATGAATTGATATTATACTATGCTTGGAGGAGCTAGAACTCATTGCGAATGATTGGAAGGATTTTACTCTTCAGGCGCCGAGATGGGTTAAGTATTGTGATCGATGTTGTCATGAATGGATTACCAGCACGATATAATCGACAGTTTATTATCAATACACTCTCCTCAATACATTTGTACATGAGAACACTGTGCTTTATCATGTGGCTCTTTTTTTTTTTTTGCTGTACATTGAACGCTTTTAAGGACTCAAATCAACTTGACTGTGTACATCGTGATTCTCCATCCTTATCCAAGACTTAATAGAGAAAGGGTGTTGGTTAATCTCAATAATTCTCGCGCCTCTCGCCCAATTGCCATAGCCACCATACCCAGTATGCCTGGCATAGCAGGGCCACAGATTCTTGCTGGGGCAGCACCAGTCCAATCCATGGTTGTGTCCAACAAATACTGCCTGCCGTCGTGACGAACAATTACAATTTCAATCATATCGAAATACTGAGATGTGGCATTTGCTACCACTGGCAATCTCAGAACTTACTGCAGGAGGCTTGTGGTATACGCTTCCGCTGGCAATTTTTCATGTGAAAGAAGTTTGACAAGCAAGTTTCTTTTTTTTTTTTCTCTCCAAGAAAGCACTCAAAGCAAATCAGAATAACTTGTATACAGCCACATGCATTTATATCTGGAGCAAGAATGTGCTGACCGGGGAAAACCAGGTGAGTCTTTGAAACTGGTTGAAGCATTTAGTGTTGCCGTTTTCCTTTTTCTTTTTTTCAATGCCTGTTTAGCTTAGTGATGATACTTGCATGTCGACAAAGCCAAATAAGAATGTGTTTTCATGAGTTCCAGCATGATTTTAAAATTTTATGAGTTAGATGGCTTTACGAATTTGAGATGATCAAAAAGAACATGTTTTCATATTCTAAAAATGCCCAAGAAAAGCCAAAAGTTTACAAGAGTACAAGCGTACAAGGAGCTTGCAAAGAGTTAAGTCTTTTTGACGTGCGAATGGGTGGGAATCGACGGTCAACGGTATGTTAAAATACGTTGAATTATACAATTGATTTATTAAAGAGAACGAAATCTTGAAATATTCGATTTGATTCCGTGTTCCAGTGTAATGTGATGGTTTCTTTTGGCGGAACACAGCGAATGGACGCTTGTGCTAGGGAAATTGAATATTTGGTGGGCCCAGATGAAGAGGATTTGGTTTATACTTTGTCCTTTTTGTTTAAAAAAACAGGAAATTAAGGAAATCTTCATCTGAGGATACATCGATTTGTTTGCACGTGATATTGGGGCTTTGTTTTTTTATGTGAGACACCGTTGTTGATGGCAGTTGATGAGCGAAGATTGAGACCGTTTCTGTACGTGCTTGGCACAGAGGGAACTCGTGAATTATCCAAGAGAATTGTGTTTGCGTTAAATCTTGGGTTAGTTTGTATAATTTTTTTTAAGATAAAGGGTTTTTTAGTGATTAATGGATGGAGATGCGACGGTCAACGGTAGCAATCTCTCTGGCATTACTCAAGATTTCTGCATTACTCAAAGAATTTCGCATTCGTTATGGAATCCAGTTTCTGCTTGCAATTGTAAGGATGAGCTGGTTACGGTCCCCCGACTACTGTGTAAAGCGTGCACAAAGCCGAAGGCTCGCCGTGTCCTGGAAGGAAAGTGATTTCTTGATCCGTGCCATCATTCAGATCGGGTTTGAATTTTCCAATTTGTGGAAGAATGTCCTGAATTCTAGCACTAGCCCCTGCCAACTTTCGAAAGTCCTGGAAAATTTTTATGCCACGATAGCTTGGAGTTCCACTCAGTAGTAGACCTCGGGAGACTTTGAATCAGTCTTAGTCGCTTGAGTGGAAAATTCCGTTCGACTTCATGGATGGAGATGACTTCATCAGTTCGTTTTTCTGCAGCGGAAGATTGTCTCCACTGGGACTGTGTACTTTGACCTGCATTGACAGTACTAGGTACACAGAAGATAATCTCAAATCTTTTTTTTTAGGCCAATCAATAATAATAAGTTTGAAACCGTATGAAAGACCCCTTTTCCTTTCAACAATTTTCACTCAACTGATGGTGTTAGATCAATCATTCACATAGTAAGAAGAGTCTAGAATTATGTTGAAGCAATAACTCTTCTGTTCATTCCATGCTAGTGCACAAACAGGGGTTTGCTATGGAATGCTTGGCAGCAACTTGCCTTTGGGCATGGTTGCGCTCTACAACCAGCCCAAAATCCCCAGGAGGGGGCTTTTCCCCCCCCCCTTAGAGGCACCAACATTGAGCTCATGCTTGGCCTTCCCAATGAGGACCTCCAAAGGATTACCTCTAGCCAAGCCAATGCAAACACTTGGATCCAAAACAATGTGAAGAACTATGGCAATGTTAAGGTACATAGCAGTTGGCAATGAAGTGTAGACTTCTTCTCAATATGCCCATTTTCTCATCCCCGCCATGCGAAACATCCAGACTGCCATCTTGAACTCCGGACTCGGGGCCCAAATCAAGGTCTCGACAGCTGTGGACACGGGCATCTTAAGTCCCACCATAGACCACTCCTAGATCCTATAATCCGCTTCCTAGTCAACAACAAGTCCCCTTTGCTTGTCAACCTCTATCCCTACTTCGGCCACATCTACAATCCCAAGGAGTGCCTCGACTATGCTCTGTTCACGGCGAACTCGGTCGTGGTGTCAGATGGATCACTCGGGTACCGGAACATGTTTGATGCAATTCTAGATGCTGTTTGCTCTGCACTGGAGAAAGCCGGTGGGGGTTCCCTAGAAGTGGTTGTGTCAGAGAGCGGTTGGCCTTCTGCTGGCGGGAAGGCAACATCCATCGACAACGCGAGAATTTACAACTCGAATTTGATTCAGCACGTGAAGCAAGGGACCCCCAAGAGGCCTGGAAAGCCGATTGAAACTTACATATTTGCTATGTTGGACGAGAACCAGAAGAACCCAGAGTACGAGAAACATTGGGGGCTCTTTTTCCCCAATAAACAGCCGAAATATCTTATCAGTTTCAGCTGATGTGTGCACACATACTAGTATTAAGGAATACGGGCACACCTATCTTGAGCTCTATGTTAGAATAAAGAAAGTTGCTGTACTATGTGATACGCAAAAACAGGAAAGAAGTGGAAATGGCAATCACAACAAATCACGAAAGGTTTCATACGACTCTTCCTCTGATGCATGGGACAGATCGCTCAATTGATCATTTAGTTAAGAAAATTTATCCACAAAACACATCACACATGATTAACTATTATCTAACAGACGAATGTCCATAATCATATACTTCTGTTTTGATGGATTCCAACCCCAGAAAACATAATTTTGATGAACTGTTACACTGGTATAATGCTAGTTCTGCGGAGCTAGAACTCACATGCGAATGATTGCAAGGATTTTACTCTTCAGGCGTCGAAATGGGTTAAGTATTGTGATCGAGGTCATCACGAATGGATTACCAGCACGATACGACAATTTATAATGAATACATTCTCTACAAGAGTTCAATACATTTGTACATGAGAACACTGTACATTATCATGTGGCTTTTTTTTTTTTTTTCGCTGTACATTGAACGCTTTTAAGAACTCAAATCAACTTCACTGTGCACATCATGATTCTCCATCCTTATCCAAGACTTAATAGAGAAAGGGTGTTGATTTATCTCAATAATTCTGGCACCTCTAGCCCAATTGCCATAGCCACCATACCCAGTATGCCTGGCATAGCATAGCCACAGATGCTTGCAGGGGCAGCACCAGTCCAATCCATGGTTGTGTCCAACAAATACTGCCTGCCATCGTGGCGAAAAAGTACAAATTTAATCATATCGAAAAATGGGATGTAAATACCTCAGAACTTATTGCAGGAAACTTGTGGTACAGGCTTCTGCTGGCAATTTTTCACGTGAAAGAGTTTGACAAGCAAGTTTCTTTTTTTACCAGAGTAACTTGTATATAGCCACATGCATTTCTACCTGGAGCAAGAACGTGCCGACCGGGAAAAAAACTAAAGAAGAAACCAGGCAAGTCTTTTAAAGTGGTTGAAGCATTTAGTGTTTCCATTTTTTCAGTTTCAATGCCTGTCTAGATTAGAGATGATACTTGCATGTTGACAAAGCCAAAAACCCAGTTGATAAAAGCAGCTCACCAGATGATCGTCAAAGTACCACTGGGTAAACCAATTTGTGGCATTATTACCTTGACAGAAGGCTGCTTTTCAAGAATTTCCATGATCCCTGTTTCAGCTTCTTGAGAAGCAACTGTCTCCTTGTTGATTGAGCCCACACAAGGCTTAGGTACACCACTCCATGGAGCCACCTTTTCGTAAGCTTTACTAGGTATGTGCCAAAATATCAACTCTGGTACCCTGCGCCATACGATGAAATTGTTCTTCACAAGACAACTGGAGAAAGAGTTTATAGATATTCTAACCAACATTGAATTGCTTTCTCATTATATAGTTCCTCCAACTTTTCATTTAGTAAAAAGGAAAAAAGATTTCTTTGCAACAGAAACATGATTATCAGTGTTTGTGATTGCTTCTTCCTGGAAAGCAGGGCAAAAGAACTGGATAAGTTCAGTTCATCAGTGATAGATATAGGTGTGCAAAGTGGATTAAAGCTGAACTGTCATTTCTTTGTACCTTGAATCTCGGTTGATCGCTAGAGATAGGTTTTTGAACCATTCAGATTGGGCGTTTGACAATACTTCTGGATAGGATCCACCGCCAGAATCGAGAAAGTAAAGGTACGCTACAGGGGACTGAGGATTATCCGTTGGCGAGATCTGAAGAACGTAATTGGATATGCTTGGCCACATATCCTTTGGACCCTTGCTAGAGTAGGACTGTGCATAATGCTCTATCTCATTCGTCATGAGCTGCAAACGCTGTGTTCCTCTGAAGCTGCAATCTCCTAATCACACATTGACACATCATGTATAGATAAGATCCAACAAATCAATCACGTAGCTGTAAGTCGAGATCATTTTTTGAGTTAATTCGACTCCAAGAATGCAGGCGCTATGCAACTTTATTTATCAATTATTTACTATACTAGCATGTCTTTCTGCTTCTTTTGTTCATGTCAGATACAAGTCTAACAACGACTCCATCAAGCTGGCAATCACATCCATGAGAAGATATCCTAGTAGCTGATCTTGCATTCCGGCCATTAGAAACATTTGAAGTTTAAATCGGAGCATCGTCAACTTTAACATAAGTAAGCAAACGTTAATGTTTACCTGAAAATGATGAATTTGCGACAGGGCAGTGAACCGGAGGAATGCCTGGGGCTGAAAACCACTCTAGTGGCCACTCGAATGCTGCATCGTCATGGTTTCCAAAGACACTAGCGAAGGGAATGCCCCTCGATGTTGTTGGAGAGACAGCTTGATCCCAGTACGAGCTTGCATTTGCTGTCATAATGTTATTCGCCGTTATGACATCTCCAAGATACACAACAAAATCTGCAATGCAATTCAATGTGGATCAGACGAAAGACAGGTCCCTCTTTCAAAGAGCTTCCCGGGCAAAGTAACAAGCAGAGTATGTCTCAAAACGCACAAATTAATTGCCCTGCGCTGAACTTAGCAGGTTCAAAGCCGATTCACAGAAATAGGGAAGACCTTAAGGCCTATGAATTGTTAGCAGTGTCCGAGTTTTTTTTTTTTTTCAAAAGGTGAAAAACTGCTTCCCCCTCTTGCTATCTCGTCCAACCTCATTCTCGATTCACCCAATAATGCCCTCTTCTCAAGGCACAAGTACAACAGACTATCCTTGCAATTTCCGGGGAACTGGGCGGTCCAATACACTCGCCAAACCACTGTCGCGAGCTAAGCACGAAGCGAACACCCGAGAAGAAAACGAGCACAACTCAAAGAAGCATTCACCGGGAACTTCGTCGTCGAGCACGGTGGACATGACGTTGACGGAGTTCACGTCCTGGCGGGGCCCCCAGTCGGTCCACGCGTCCTCCCCGAAGTGCAAATCGGCGAAAAGAGCGATCTTGAACGGCGAACCCGGCCTCGCCGGGAGGCGCTTAACCGGCGAGGCATCGGGATCGGACCCTACCGACGCCGGCGAAACCGGATGCAGGTTCAGGAACAGAAGCGTGAAGGAGAGGACCGCGAAGCGAGCCGCCGATGACGACACGGCCATTGAGCCGCCGGCGACCGAAGAAAAAGCAGTGTGTCTCCGCTCTCTCCTCTTCGAGAACTGAATGTCTAGAAAAAGCGTAACAAATAAACGCCGTTTCGACGGTTGACGTACGAAACATCCGAATATGCTAAACCTCTTAGGAGTATCGAAGGCCCGTGGCGTCCAAGGATGTTTTTCGGCCCCGTCGCTATCCCTTACGGAGACACAGGGAGTCGCTGTGTCACGGACCGGAAGCTTCCTGAGCCAACGGAATTCTTCTAATACGTCCATGTGAGTAGAGCTTGGGGCATCAAGATGAAGAGTAAGTGATTTGGAATGAACCATATAACCGATTTATAGGAGCAGATCACGATGGTTTGTGCCAAAAATTTTAGGATATAATGATTACATTTTAAGAAGCTTTAAAGAAGGGATCAGCGTCTCGTACATAATCTGATAAGGAATTGATGCCACTATAATGGCCATGATAGGCCATTATGTGTGTTTTGCTAGGTGGATTGAATGCCCAAATTAAGCCGCGCGTGAATATGATACGTGGATTTGATTCTTCGTATTGTTCTTGCGACAACTATAGAAGCAAAGTTGGCTTAATGTTCTCGGCTCACTAGGTGTGCTATTATGCCGTCAAGGATCTGTCATCCCGCGACACATTGGTTGGTTGCTGGTCTGCATCCTTTTGAGGAGACATCCACAAGCCAAAACTTGCGGAAGAAGATCGAGTCGGAGTTCATGTTTGAATCCCTGACTCATCAATCTTCACGAACGCGCTATAATCACTTTGTGGCATTCATCGCATTTGCGTAAGATTCTTATCGCGTGGTAGGTGTAGTAGCTTTTTGAGTTACTCCGAGCTTGAAGACGCCGGGATTCGAGTTGGAAATTCGCTCCGGCGAGGGCTTTTAGCCTTTTTATGTGCTTTTGGATTCACCCGCGAGTAAGGTTGGTGCGAATATCGATTCCTTACTGGGCCTGATCCGACCTCGATAGGCCCGTGCGAGATGTTTGTTTTGAATAGATAGGTTTCATTTAACCTGGGCCTCACCTATAGGCCCGGCCCGGTTCCGAGCTATAGCTTTGCATAATGCTCAGCCCGAGTCCGCCGTTTGATGATCCCTCGGGAACCAATGCTCGTCGTTCTAGTGCACTGCACAGCGCTCTCAGTGCACTCCGAACGATCGACGAAGCTTCAGCTACAGCCTTTTCAGGCTCTCTCTCTCTCTCGTTCTCGTAGCAGGGTATTTTGTTTCTGCAAGAGGATTTTCTTTTCTCCTGCGTGAAATTTCTGCTTTCTTCTGATTTTCTGATGAGGATGACTTGTTTTGGCTGAACCTCTTATTAGCTTCTGGGTCATTGCTAGGACGTCGTTCATTTTGCTAAGGCTCTGCCTTGATATATGGTTTTCACTAGCAACGCCGGCCGGGAGTGTTGATTCGACTTGGACCTGAACCGTGTTGATTGCCTAGCGTTCGTCAATCCGGTATGGCCGTTGAAGAAACCCTTGAAGCAGCTTTTGTTTTTTTTTTTTTTTTCCCTCTCCAGTCGTGATGAGCGCCCCATTTTGAACTTTTTCCTTCTCAGCTGTCATGGGTGTTGAAGAGGATCTCGAAGATTTGAATGCCCTCGCGGAGTCTACTGATGCCGCTGTTGATAGTCAGGCTCTGGCTTCTGCTGTCGATAGTGTTACCCTTCAACCGAACCTGCCGATTCTTCCACCCGTTATCCCGCCTCCCGCCCTGCCTCCGGTTGCTCCTGTTCCTACGATTCCTCCGGTCCTTCGATCTCTGGCACCTCTACCCCTCCGCGCTCCTGTTTTCAGGCCTCCTGCACCCAATAAAGAAGAGGCCGGAAGTAGTGACTCGGACTCAGACCGTGACGATGCGGGTCGTGCGGGCAATGTTCCTGGGTCGACCGCAGAGTATGAGATTACAGAAGAGAGCAGGCTGGTGCGGGAGCGGCATGAAAAGGCAATGCAAGATCTGATGATGAAGCGGCGTGCTGCTGCTCTGGCAGTGCCCACTAATGATAAGGCTGTCCGTGCCCGTCTTCGTCGGCTTGGAGAACCTATGACCCTCTTTGGGGAAAGAGAGATGGAAAGACGGGACCGGCTGCGGATGCTTATGGCCAAATTAGATGCTGAAGGACAGCTTGAGAAGCTCATGAAAGCCCATGAGGATGAGGAGGCTGCTGCCTCCGCTGCACCGGAGGATGTCGAGGAAGAGATGCTTCAGTATCCATTCTATACTGAAGGATCTAAAGCTCTTTTGGATGCCAGAATAGATATTGCAAAATTTTCGATCACGAGGGCTGCCCTGCGTCTTGAACGGGCAAGAAGGAGAAGGGATGACCCTGATGAGGATGTGGACGCAGAGATAGATTGGGCATTGGAAAAGGCAGAGAGCTTGTCCTTGCACTGCAGTGAGATTGGTGATGATCGACCTCTTTCAGGCTGCTCTTTCTCGCATGATGGAAAGCTCCTTGCCACATGGTAATTTACTTATTTTCTCCTTGGTGCATGCTTGTTACAGTGCATCAGTGCTTATTTGAATCTTGGCAGCTCTTTGTCCACCTGCCAGAACTTCAACCAACCAAATTGCCTCTTGAAGGATGAAATCCCATTGACTTTATGTGCTAGCTGTACACCCAGATCACGCTGACTAGTGTCGAGCATAACATCATTATGCATTTTTCATTATGAATTATGAATCAGGCTTTCCAAATAATATTTCATGAGTAGACTTGAGCATTAGCGATTGTATGAGAATCACTTAGCTTAGTTTTTCTGCTTTTGCTAGTTCCATGAGTGGAGTTGCTAAGTTATGGGACACATGCCGCATGCCTCAAGTGAGTAAAGTGTCTACGTTGAAGGGTCACACAGAACGTGCTACTGATGTGGCCTTTTCTCCTGTGCAAAATCATATAGCAACTGCTTCTGCTGACCGAACTGCAAAGTTATGGAATGCTGAAGGAACTGTCTTGAAGACTTTTGAGGGGCATCTGGATCGCCTTGGTCGTATTGCATTTCATCCATCAGGAAAGTACCTGGGTACGACTAGCTTTGATAAGACATGGAGGTTGTGGGATATTGATACTGGTGAGGAACTTCTTCTTCAAGAAGGTCATAGTAGAAGTGTTTATGGGATAGACTTCCACCAGGATGGATCTTTAATGGCATCTTGCGGACTGGATGCTCTTGCTCGTGTTTGGGACCTCCGCACCGGTAGAAGCATCCTTGCTTTGGAAGGACATGTTAAGCCAGTAAGTCTCGGGAATTGCACTCTTCCCTTTGTTTTTGCTGACGTATGCTTGGCTGACAATATATTGTCATCTGTTGATTTTTATACATCTTCCATACACTCTGCAGATTCTGGGAATCAGCTTTTCACCCAATGGATATCATTTAGCAACTGGTGGTGAAGATAATACCTGTCGTATTTGGGATTTAAGAAAGAAAAAGTCATTGTATATTATTCCTGCTCACGCTAATCTTATATCAGAAGTGAAATTTGAGCCTCAAGAAGGATATTTTCTGGTGACTGCATCATATGATACTACGGCAAAGGTATACGTTTACTAGATTGGCTTTCCGCCCTAAAATTAAAATGTTTTAGAAAATCTGTTCTTGTTTATTTAACATCTGGTGTCTGCATGTGATTAGGTCTGGTCAGCCCGAGACTTTAAGCCGGTGAAAACTTTGTCAGTGCATGAAGCCAAAATAACATCAATGGATATCACCGCGGGTAAGTTTCTTCACTCTTATGCAAGCATAAATAGTTATAATTCTCTTGGATTTATGGTTTTGAGGGTAAATTATGCAAAACTTGTGCAATATGATTAGTGCTCTACTTATTCGGGAAAATTTTTGACGTGGCTGATCAATGGAAGATATGTGCCATATGATGAACCGAGCCTCTTTATGGTTCCATAGTATTCTTTCTGTCAATATGCGGATGCTTACTTTTAAGACATTCTTTCTGAAAGTAAATCGAATTATCCACTTTTCAGTTCATTTCTTTAACAAATAGGTTCTTTACCATTTTGATGATCGCAATACAGAGAAAAACAATTGCAAAGCACTAAGTTTCAAGAGATAAATTCGTTGGGATGGGAACAATATGCAACAACTATGGTGGTTACAGGTTATTGGTCAGTCTTTATACTTTGTTAGTCTATGCCCACCCACACCCAAAAAAAGGGAAAAATGTTTATATGGTGGCCAGACTAGATGGTATAAGGGTATGACAGAGCAACATTAGGGGGTGGCACTGTATATTGTTTATATTGATTGGTGTTTGAAGTTTCAGTAACCAAATTGATAGGGTAGGTGGCTCTGAAACCCCTTGTTTCAGAGAAGAAAAGCATGTATGATCCTTGAATCTTGATCAGCCCTGGTTGCTATTGACGTCATGTGTTTACTTATGAGCTGGTGAATAGCTAAATCTGTTCAAAAGCAATGTCAAGATCCTGTGGATCGTGGGCTGACATTGGCGGGCTGACATTGGCAACTTCTGTGATCTATAAATACTGTCAAGTGCATCTGTGAGATCTCTGATTGCTCAGTTGTTTCTAAGCCTTTTGTAACTTGCTGTCGTGTGGATGTTTCTTAAACTGGTTACTCCATGCTATTAGGTAACTTGCATCGGGGAATTCTTGCTATTTTGATGACAAACTGATTAATATCCCCAAGAATAAAGGAAAACAGAGCATTTCAGTGTTGAATTATGTCACTTGACATTGTTTGGCAACAAAGAGTAATTACAAACTGATTTATCCCACCCTCCCAGTATATGCTTCAATAGGAATGACTTAAGGGTAGGTTGATACAATCTAAACCTCCAGTAAAATCCCTATCCGTAACGAAACCTAACAGATAAAATACATTTCATAGTCCGTTTCAAGAGTTGGCGATTTACCCAATCTATGTCTATAGCACTGGACGTTCCCAAAATGGGTATTATCGCATTTGGTGAATTCAATACTAGAGCTGCATGTTGGCATTCTAGTCTCCCTTCTCCTTTTAGGGCCTATCCAAGAGAGAATACAGTATTCTCCTTGGTCATGAAGATCTCAGCATTCACAACTTCATTTTTGTCTATAATGCGGAGTAAATGGGCCTCTAGATGCGGTATTTCGTTTGATGATTTTCACTTTCCTAAGAATAAAGGAAAACAAAGCATTTCACTGTTGAATAATGTCAGTTGACATTGTATTTCCTCCCTGTAGATGGATTCCTCTCCACCTGCTAACTGCTCATGAATGTGCTTTTTTGCAGATGCAAGTCATATAGTTACTGTGTCGCATGACAGAACAATTAAGCTTTGGACCAGTGCCGACGACATGAAGGAACGGGGCATGGATGTCGACTAAATTCGGTTTCAGTTAGCGTGTACTATTTTAGCGGGAGCACAGAAATTGGTCCTGTCGAGAGTTGTAAACATTTGGGCAGGTCTGAGGGATGATTTTTGGCAGACTTCCTTTTCCACGTTTATAAGCGTTTCTAGCTTGCTTTTACTATAGTTTTCGATTGGGTGCTCAGAAAGATATTTCAGGAAGTGCCCAAACATCTTAGCTGTAGTTCCTCCCCTTTCTATATGTTGACCCCTGTGATCCATGGAACGTTCTGATGTGGGCATATGGGCATATTGTGTCTTAGGAACAAGCGTAAGACATCGGGTAAGCGTTCCGCTTTCCTCATTGCCACACCAATCGTTAACGCTATGCAACAAAAAGGAAAATCAATCCCCCATTTGCTTGGGATCGAGACCCTCGCATTCTATAGGTGTATTGCATCGTTCACTTACATAATTTAGTGCTTAAGCCTTGTGTTAGGCATTAGTTTGTTAAAAATTATTTTTTTTTAAAGAGATGATAAGCAAAATAAAATGCACGTGACCGTAGGTGATGCATAACAAAATGGTTCAATGTCACAAAAAATCCTAAATTGATAAATCTATTGTCGTAAATTTATATAATAATTTTTTAAAAAATTTCAAACTCGATATAATTATGATAAATTTATTAGAAATTAATTTTTTGGCTACTAAAAATTTCAAATTGTTACACATACAACCGGAGGATAAAATTTTAAATTGGTACACTCCGTTAGCATGTCATTTAACTTAGCGGTAATAGATTAATGAAAATTAACGGAAAGAAAATTTTTCAAAAATGTATTTGTTTGGGTTTTCGTTTTGATAAACAAATTAATTTTAGAGCAAATTTATTATAGGTGTACCACTTTGAGATTTTTCGTAGTATTAACTCTAAAAAATTACAGCGATGGTTTTTTCTTGTTAGATTCAACAGTAGCTATTTTATTCAGTATTGTATCACTGTAAGATAATTTGAGAAAAAAAAAAATCAAACAGAATGAAAAGCAATTGAAAATGGAATTTACTTGGATCACGTGAACCCATCTTTTTTTGGTGAAGACCTTTTATTTTTTGTGAAGAACCCATCTATATAGCGTATGCCAATTTCGCACCAGAAGGATTAAGCAAACAATTGATTGATATCGTCCTCGTCAACTTTTCTTCTTTTAGAGATTCTCGAGGATCCAACAATCATATGGAGCAATTGGTCGCATGAACTCCCGCCGTTTAAATCATCAAAGATGGTTCTAAATATTCAATTAAATAAGATTAGATATCTATAGAAAAGGTTACATAATTACTCTTAAGGTAGATCCCCTAATTATGACCGTAGATGAAGGTTTAAACACATTTATTTGAGAACAGTTTTTTTTTTTTATGTAAACTAATTGTTCATCACTTAAACATACGACAATGCTCGTAGTAAGGGAGTTATTTAGAACTTTCAATTGAACTCGCTAGCCAAAAATCAATATTAACATGGACTTAGTTCTTCTTTCTGAGTGACAATTCTACTTCTCAATTGACAAAATCATCTCATGCGTTATAAAAACATATCATGGATGGGTTGTCGTATTCAATTAAATCAAACCAATCCTAACATCTAATACATATACTATCCCAATATGATGCCATTTTTAAATTCTTTTGAAAAGCAAATCATGTCTAGGCTCGTTTGGGTGCAATTATAGTCGAGGATATATTAGTCCTGAAGAACTGTAACCTTGACTTCGAAATTAACCAAACAAATAAAAGAGCAACTGCAAGAGTTGAATTCCCAACATTGTCTAACGATTGGACGTAACAAATAATCTTAAAACGTCACTCACCACCTCCAAGAATCCCCCGCCGAAACCTTACATTTGTATGATCACATATCTCAGACATTGCTTTGAGAAAGAAAGTTAAGAAAACTAATCAATATCTTCCACCAAAAATAAGCTGTAATTAAACAACTAAAGATGCTAATACAAAACATGCTGGTCAGAGAGCATAGGATATGTTTTAACCATCTCGTGTCAAAATCAAAGTTCAACTCTCTATCGAAGCTACAAATCTTCGGCATCTCTTTCCGAAATATCCGCGAGCCTGAGGAGGTGAAGTGAATTCTGTGATGGAAGTTTAAACAGTACAACATGTGCCACCATTCAGAGGTGAGTCTCCATGAATTCACGAGCAGAACAGTGTTGCACTACTACAATTCCACCATTCTACTTGTACCATCCAGCAAGCAACCACCTCAACAAGAAGCAGAAACAGCATGCCATAGCCTGTCGGAAGTTAACATACATCTATTTGTGACTATCGTGGAGGACGGATAAGCAGAGAAATTAAAAATACAGTGATGCATGGTGACGCCAATTATATGTGATTTGCATTTGAGGAAAAACCTTAGAATAGATATAACTATTGGTCTCTAAAAGAGGGAAAAGGTGAACCATGTAGCAGCCTGCAGCCCTTATCAATGGTAATCTGAAGGTCCAACTAAAATGCCTTATAGGGCAAGATGCTGCACTACAACACCTTTTAGTCTAGACAAAACTCGTTAATGGGCAGGACCTATAAACAGCTATAATGTAAAATCGTCATGCTTATTATGGGTCAGAGAACCAAGAGTCCCACATAATTCTTTTTCTTTCATCCAGTAACGAATCAGAGGCAAGATGAAAAAAACCTGGAACAGAAGAAGGAGGATGCATAGTGACTTTTCTGTTTTCCGGCCGAATGCTCTTAGAAAGAAATTGACTAGTGTCCCGTCATTGGTGCCAGTCAGTAGTCCACTCTGAGGATCAAACCTAATATTCGTACACATAAAATCATCATGTCATCAAATTACATAGACCAATATTACCATAGTGGAAGCCAAAAATTTAGAGATCAATAATACTACCTAGGTAGACGATGCCTTGGACATTTGACAAATCCGGCTAGCTGGAAAAAGAAGCTAAAATTAATATTAAAAAATGGCCCAGATAATTCACAGAATTGAGAGAGAGAGAGAGAGAGAGAACCTGTGGAAGTGAAAGTAAAAAGTTCAAAATTTGCGGGAGGAAGAAGATCAGCAGTGTTTCACTGAACCAGATTGAGTAGAAACGGAAAAATAATTAGCTGCAAAGCCTTGTCAAGAATTCAGCTGCAATAGCAAATGCAACTGTGCAGAATGTCGACCAGAAAAATAAAACTTGCAATTGGAACCGAGTGGAAGCTAGCCTAAGGTAAAAAATGGGCCCAAATGATAGCAACATAACTAATGATTTCTATTGGTATCAGTTTCTAAAACAGCAGCTCTTATTTTGCCATTGATGATTTAACAGCTAATTGTGCATATGTAGAGGGGTATATCACCATCAGGGGATAATTTTCTAACAGTCTGGTCAAAGGACATGTAATTAACCATCATGTCTTTGAAGGACTTATAAGCAGAGCCACATAATATTTCGAATCTAGACAGCTAATCGCACGGCTTAATTCATTCAGTTTGGAATACAATCTACGAAGAATAACTCGCTGTAAATCATTTATAAAACAACGTTCAGGCCGTATATAATGGTTTTCTAACTGGTGCTGAATAACTAGGATAATGCTTGCGTTTCAGCTGCATAAAACAGCATATGCAGGTAAGACAGACTACATAACTGAAAAAAGATGAAAGCACTTTCGCCTATGCCTGCACTTGATATCTCCTTGAACAGCGAAAGTGCATCTTTAAAATGTGGAAGCCACAAGAAAGGGCCTACCTATAATGTCCTAAAATCCCAACCACTGCCATTGTCATCCCAGCAAAGTAAGTGTAAGTATCTCCAACAAAAACTGAAGATGGATACCTACATTGGGCGGAGACAAAAAACTTATCAGGTGTGGTTCTCCACATATACTCATAACACATTCAAACTACCGAGGAGAGACATTCGTTAGATTACCAATTGTGGGAAAGTAAAGCCAAGGATGTGGCTAACATTGGTTGAACAAGATAAATAGAAAATGCATGAGCCTGCGTGTACTGGGATCTTTCGATGCTCCAATTTGGATAATGTTGTGCATAAGAATCTGTAAATGGGTTAAATGTGTCAGATTCTTACATAACGGAATGCTATATGCTCACAAGTTTGTGCTTACCGCAGCCGCAATGACAACTGTTTGACCCACTTCAAGACCATTTAAGCCAGCATGAATGTTGATTGAGTTTGTGCAGAACACCGCCAAAAGTCCCATGTATAGCTTATAAATCCATCCTGTCCGGATCATAATTGGATTTGCAACATAGAGGATAAGCAACTCAATGGTCAAGACAACAACAACTATCTTGGAAATTGCTCATATTCAATCCTCTCCTTATGTCCAACATTACTTGCACTACCCATTATGAGTTTCCAACCAACGCATAAATCAAAATTAGGTTGTTTCCTTTTTTCTTACTTAGGTCAGTGACAAAAAAATAGCTAGCTCAATCTGTTAAATCCCAGTAGGCCATTATACTTGTGCTCCAGTGTGACTTTCTGGAGAACAGATATAAGAGTTATGTACACCAGCATGGACATATCTGATTATCATGCCCAACTGTATACAATTTCCGAAAATAGATCACCTTGAGGATGGGAAAGAAATTGAGATTTACATGGAAAGCAAACACTTTGGATGCGTTCAATGCTTAGAGACTTGTGAACTTTGATTCCAATACATACCTAAGTCCAATATCTCCATACCAACGTATGGAATGAGAGGCTTTGGTATGATAATAGTTGTATGCCCAGCATAGGCCATCAGCAAAGGAAGAGCAGCAAATGATGGTAGGATTAACTTCCTGTTCTTGCAGATTAGAAGGAAATCCAGAACAGAGTCAGTTCCATCTCATAATTTGGTCGCATAAATTATGTGATGCGCGGTTGAGCTTATAATACCAACACGCGTTTTCTCCTAATATTGAAGTACATCCCAATAACATCTGAAAATGATGGAGGATTGACAGATACTTACACTCTCCAGGGAACATCAAGGACGTCATCCATAAAACCAAGCAAAATCATGAAGCAAATTGACGCTAATGCTGCATTATACTCAACAAGCCACTGCACAAAGTAAATAGCAGAATTTTGATTTTATATTAGCAAAGGGAGGAGCTCAGATTTGAAAAAAATACATGGTGGGAAAGAACCTAATAAATCCAGTGTTCCCAATGCTTTAGAAGTAATCTGATTACACCAATGGTTATTAACCGGAGAAGTTAAGATGGAGAAAGAATGCACCAGTTGGGAATTGACATGACTAAACCAAAGCATTGAGAAAATAAACAACCAGACGAAACAATGAAGGAACTACTCCCTACACATTTTAAGTCGTGCTCAAGAAGACCGCAGGATTCATGACAAGAAGCTGAGGCATCACATTATGAAGAATAGGGTAAGGGAATCATGTTGACAGCTCAAGTTTTAGTATAAGTAAATTTATGAGCTCAAAAAGGGAGCAAAAAGGAAACGTAGAATAGCTAAGAAAAGTGCAGCATGACAAAAGTTTGAAATTATCTAAGTCAACTACTCCACGAAACAACAAGAGCCAACTAATAATCGTGCTTGTCAACCATTCAAACAGGAGAACTTACATTTGAATCTGCTGTAAAATTGAAATACTGGAACACAATTGCCACGACCAAGTATACGATCCCAACAACAATACCCAGCGACTCAGGCCTGCATAATTAGAAGACATCAAAATTACTGACTGACCCAACTACATGCGGAAACCTGAGTTTATGCTTTCCATAATCACATGCCAGGTGAACAATATATGAATTCAGTGATCCCAAATAAGCAATGAACAATTCGCCTATATCACAAGAAAACACAAAATTCCAATACCTATAGTCTAGGACATAACTTAAATCTACAGCCTAATGAGAAAGACCACATCGTTTACAGCTGTAGTGTCCCAATTCCAAACGGCAGCTTCTAATTCAAGCCATTGAAGCTGTAGAGATGTCGCAATACTTTCATTCTAGAATGTGGGAAATGAAAATGCGAATGCAAATCACGTTACTGAAAACCCCAAATAACTACATCCTAAATGCAACAGGTCCCAAACTTACTATACGCGACTTCGTCTCATGAAGCCAAGTGGAGGAAAAAGAATTCCACTCCTATCCAGTTCAATGTAACATATACAACGCGGCTGTTGAGCAAATTCTAGTACAAGCATCCAAACGCAGTACAAAACGAGCTAATTCTATTTACAAACTCGACAAAGATCAAAATTTGCAGCTAAAATCATGCAGTTCGTGCAAAATACTCACACATTTACGGTCCCCTGAGTAGTCCCCTTCTTGTTGATGTCGTATCCGAACAGGTTACGCCTCAGAACGTACGTGGAGGCGACCGGGATCAACTTCACCGTGGCGAAGAACCCCGCGAGGCTGAGGCCGGCGTTGATGAGGATCGACCTCTTGAGCTCTCCATCGATGTCGAAGTGGCGCGCGATCAGATACAGGTACGGGACCAAGAAGAGAGCGGAGAGCTTGAGGATGAAGCCGAGCTTTGGCGGGGCGATTGGGGGATCGATCGGTGCGGCGTCCGTGGATTTGGGCAGGGCCTTGAGGGTCTCGTCGTTTTGAGGAGGAGGTGCCTTTGCGGAAGCGTCCGAGGAAACAGAAGCTCTCTTGCGAGCTGCCATGGCTGAATCTAGAGTCGCTCAGCGAGAGTCCTGGTCTTCCTCAGAGACCCTCTCTCTCTCGGTCGAACTCGACTTCACTTTAGAGCCACGTCAGAATCATACGCGTCATGGATTCTAATCTTATTCTGCCACGTGTCTTAACGTGTGATCTAGTCACATTGTGCCACGTGTGTGTGACTTAAATAATATCTATTTTGAATATATAAAAATCATTGAATTTTACCTTTGTCTTTTTGGCCAAACACAATGTTGGCGGAACAAGATTTGTTAAAGAGCTTGGCAAGTAGCCGATGTCGTACCATGTACTAAATATTTTCGAGTGTTTGGACAGCTGCATTTGATATTTACAAACTCATTTTGAGGGCATTATAGAAATAATTTAACCTGTGACTATTGAAAAGACGGCCATGCAATACCTAATTCTCCATGCCGTCTCAATTCAATAAGTTTTACATCTAAATAATTCTTGGGCGTACTTCCGATGACACGCGACCATTCCAACATTTAATTACTTGCCACCACGTTACTAATTTAAAGAGATAAAACAAGAAAATTGTTTTGTTTAGAAGGATGAGGAGGAAAAACTATAAAAGGGTGCAACAGAGACGTGTCACTTGGGCTAGTTAGGAATATTCAACACTTTGGTGAAATGAATATCTCCTCTCCTTTCGGAGAGCTTCACTTTGGCTCTTTTATTTGGGAATTAGCGAATGTCTCAATTTCATGCAAGCACGTGAAAATAGATACTTGTGGGCAGATTCAACTTTCTCAAATTGGTGCTTAGTAAGTAGACAATAAATATTCATATCTTACGATGCGATTTCGGGCGATGTGATGAAATCTTCATAATGCATTATGCATGGAATTGACCCTTTTTCAGTGATAGGCCCAAGGATACATGATGGGAATGTACCTGTGTGTCCCAAAAGATGCAACCTTTAGAACTATAATATAAGCTTATTTCTAGCCAATTCAGGATTATCATGGGTGTCGCCTTATCTTTATTTCCACAATTTTGGAAATGTTTTAATAGAAAAAATTAATTTTAAAACGAACGGTCATTATTGTGGATGAATAAAATATTTACTAAAGCAGTTAATGTAGCCCATATTGATTGCATTTTTTTTTCATAACAAGTCAATTTCGAGGAGTTTTCACGTGTGAATTTTTGTAATGTATCTCGTTTTTTTAATTAGTTGACTTTTCCACACAAAAATTCAGTTGACTTGTCTTATTTATTGACAAATCTCATATTTCATTTTACTTTTTCTCTTTCCTTTTTAAATGCATTTTGCAGTTTTTCTCCTCCATTTTTTTTTAAGATTCAATCTATTCCCCCACGAAAGAAAAGAGAGGAGAACAAAGAGGGATAACGACATGAATGGTCGTTGAACTTTGATCCAATATGTAGTGTGATCCAAAAAATTTTAATTTGACTATTATAGTTTATAAACTTTAATTCAATGTGTAATATGATCCATGAATTATTAATTTGACCAAGATGGTTCATGAACTTTTAGAATATGTTTAGTTTAATCCTTGAAATATAAAAAGATATTCAATGCGGTCTTTTCATAATTCAAGCTCATGGATGGCATTAGACATTTTCTTATAGTTTAGACGCTAATTTGAACATGTTTCAAAAGTTCGAGAGCGCACATCAATAAATTAAAAGTTTAAGAATCGCATTACGTATTGGATTAAAGTTCAAGGTCATATCGATTAAATTAAAAATTTAGGAATAATATTATATATTGGGTTAAAATTTGAGAATTATTTGTGTGATTTTTTCAAAAGAGGCGGAGGAGAAGACAAAAAAAGCAAACTGAAAAAGTAAAAAGAGAAGGGAATTAAGAAAAACACCGCCAACGACAAAAACAAAACGGCTCCGAGTGACATTGCTTTCCTCTCCCTCCTGCAGTTTCAATGTCGATGTCTCTCCATATAACGCTAGGGAGTTGATATAGTCGATGCACCGGTCGTCCATCTCTGTCCCTCTCGCTCGCTCGCTAACCTTCTCCAATGGCGGGTCACCACTCCTCTCAATCATCTCACCAGGCCTTCGCCTCGCGCCTCCTCCTCCTCCTCACTGCCCTCCCGTTGACTCTCGCCTGCTTCGCCTTCGTCCTCCAATGGCGCGGCGGCCTCAACGATCCCGTCACCCGCTGGTCCACCGATCGCCTCGAGTTCCCCGGCATGGACGGCGCCGGGGGCTCCAATGTGCCGTCGTCCCGCGCCTCGCGCGGCGATGGCTCCGATTGCGTCGACGTCCTCGGCCCGAGCCGGACGGCGTCTTTCCCGTACTTCCGCGATTGGAAGTTCGATCTCGGATCGGATCTGCGGCCTCAGGTGAGTTCGGTTCTCTGGCGATTTTGCTGTGCGTTCCCTGATTGGGCGCGCCGCGGTTTTGCTATCGGAGTTCGAAGCTAGGAGAGACGTGTCGTGTTTCTACACGAACGAATGGGTTGATAATCGCGTGTGGACTCTTACTAATTTATGCTTGTGCAATGTGCAAAAAGCGTTGTGACTTACGGCTTGTGAGGCACGATTTTCATTTTGAGTGAGCTGGCTTGTGTTGCTATTTGTTATTTCAATGTCCAGTTTGTGCGTACTTGGCCGTGTTTGATATGTGGACTAGTGAATTTAGCACTCGCATTTGCATGACCTGATCACGACCAAGTGGCAGTAGCATCTCGATTTTGTTGAATTATTTGGCAACAAGTAGATTAATCACAGCAGTAGAGATGGCAAATGTGCACTCTCCAATGACAGTACTGCCCGAGATTTATAGTATATCTAGGATGACGTAGTCAACTCCCATGTGTATAAATTGAGTCTGTCCCCGTCATACGGGGCAAGGATCAGGAATTAAGGAACTTATTCCATAAGGAATGCAAAGTTGTGGTCATGTGATTTGCTGACTATGAAAATAGAGCAACCAGTATGGTGTTGGTTTCATTAGTTAGAAGAAATTGTACCGGTATTATGCACGGAACATTGTGCAGTGTGTACGAGTGGGAGGTGAGTTATCAAAGTGGTCAGAGCCTATCCGTCAGATCATTCACTCTGGCGGTAAATTTTGTTAGTTATTCTCTATATTAATTGACATACATACATACATATATATATATATATATATATATAGAGAGAGAGAGAGAGAGAGACACACACACACACACACACACACACATTCACATATAGACCAGTCATTTACAAAGCCTGGAGAAAAGCTGGCCTTTTTTTGCGTGAGTTGCATACTATGTCTTGGCATTTCAAGATGACCTTTCACAATTGTGGAAACAGAGTAGGGCTTTTCGGTTGACAGAGGAAATGCCTTTCCATCCATACTGCAGAGTTGTAGAACCCTGTTGTGTAGTCTCATACAACATGAGTACCCAACCTTATCATCTAATCTTTATGCCATATGTTGATTTTTTTTTTTTTATCCTGCCCAAAACGGGAATATTATCTCAACTGGCAGGTTCACTTTCATAAAATCCTATCCTTTTCACATAGTCAGTGGAATGATATTAGCTCATTGTCATATATTGAGGGTGATTTCTGCTTATGTTGTCTTGAAAGGAGTTTTGCTTTTAGAAATGGCAAGTTTTGAGGCTCTTCCTCTTCCCACCAAAAGAGAAAATAACTCTCATCTAATTATGTGTGAGATTTCATGAGGTAGAGTAGTTGTTTTGTTTGCATATGACAACGTTTCGTTCTATTTCCTGCTAAAGCGATGTACAGTCGATTTGATATGTCTATTGTGCCTTTTCAGATATGCATCACGACAAGCACTTCTGCTGGCCTAGAACAGACACTGCCGTGGCTATTTTATCATAAGGTTATTGGAGTATCAACCTTTTTCCTTTTCGTGGAAGGAAAGGCTGCCTCGCCTGACGTGTCTAAAGTTTTGGAATCTATTCCAGTGAGTTGAAATTATGTGTTTTCTCCGAATTATATAACCAGGGGCCCACCTGTTCTGCAATCTTTCTTTTGTTGTTTCCCATCAAATTTTGATCCATGATTATTTCATAATTTGCTGAGGAATTTATTTTCAGGGGGTCAAGGTCATATACAGGACGAGGGAATTAGAGGAACAGCAAGCAAAAAGGTTTGTATAATCCGTATCTTAGGAAAGTCATCTATTTACAATAGTGTTCTCTAGTGTTCTCATGCTTTCTTTTTTGAACATTTGATGAAACTTCAACCGATTTTGGACATGATATGATGCAGAGATTTATTGACAAAAGTAATTAGGTGTAGAAGTACAATCAACAAATGTAATCATTATTCCATGCAAATCTACTACAGCAATGATTGAGCCATTTCCTACTCCCATTTCTTTTCCTTCTTGGCTAAGTGCCGTTTCCTACTTAAATAGGGTCATCTGAGTGGATCCTGACAATCATGCCAGCTTTTCGACTGTACTGGCTCTCCACAATGTGATCGGTCGAAACAAACAAGGAAAACTGAAGTTGTGCTATATGTTTGACCAGCAACCATTTTTGCATTTGACTCTTCCGATTTTGATGAATTTATTTTTATTTTTGTATATTATGTCATGTTCAGCCGTATATGGAATGAGACTTGGTTGGCAAGCTTCTTCTTCAAGCCATGCAACTATGAGCTTTTTGTGAAGCAATCCCTAAATATGGAAATGGCTATTGTCATGGCAAGGGTATGCACAGTATTTGGTTAATCCTATCGTCCAAAATGTCTTTTTAATTCATTAGAAAGACATTTGAATATTTCATAGCAAGTTAATATCTTCTTTCAATTTTAGGATGCAGGGATGGATTGGATCATCCATCTTGACACTGACGAGCTCATATATCCAGCTGGAACTCGTGAGTATTCATTGAGACAGCTGCTGGCTGACGTGCCTGGAAATGTTGATATGGTCATTTTTCCAAATTATGTGAGTCAAATGTCTTTAGCATGTGGAAACTGAATTCCCTGTCTACCCCAAGATATTCTGATTATCCACTAATATGCGATCCTCTTATATCAGGAGAGCAGTGTGGAGAGAGATGATGTTAAAGAGCCCTTTAGTGAGGTAAGGTTTTCGATCATTTTGTCATCTATCTTTCAGCTGATTTCGGTAGTAATGAATATAACTTAACTGGCTGAAGAACTTTTAATGTCAGCATAATTTGCAACGCAATCACTTTGACAATGTTAAAAGGCATGATGTACTTTGGAGCCTTCCATTAGATTTATTGACTTGGTTAAATATAAAGCAGCTCATCTTTTACCTGTTTCACATCGAACTTTCCGAGCTACATTCTGCGATTTTCATTGGAAGAGCATCAATTAGTATTTTTCATGCATTGTATGTTCTTGGTCCCCTAAATGCTCCGGTAAGAACAGAAGTGTGTTATAGAGAGCATAACATGAGGAAAGGGAGAGGTCGGCCGAAACTTACTTGGGGAAAAGTAGTAAGACAAGATTTGTTGGAGTGGGACATAGATTGGCGTACTTGTTTGTCTTAGGACAGAGTGGAGGAAAGCGATTAACATTGTGGAGGGGCAAAAATTCCTATGTTCCTGACTGCCTTTACGAGTCCTAGCCCTTTGTTTTCTTTATATTGTTATAGCTATGTTATTTCATTTTATTTTATTTTATAGCTCTTTCGGTCTTGCTTTTTTTGGGTTCATCGACCGCCGACCTCAACTAGTTTGGGTTAAAGGTGATGTTTGATGTTGATGTTGATGTTGTATGTTCTTGGTCCTCACGGTGCATTGGATAATTTAGAGACATATATTCTACTCTAGATCATCATTAACCGTCTATGTTGGTTTTTGGGCTATAGTAGTCTCTGTCTTCACCAAAAATTACTCTTTATTTCAACATTTATTTAATTGTTAGTCTTTTACAGGTGTCAATGTTTAAAAAGAACTACGATCATCTAACAAAAGATGTATACTTTGGCAATTACAAAGATGCAACTCGTGGTAATCCAAATTACTTTCTGACTTATGGAAATGGGAAGGCCGCGGCTCGTATTCAAGATCATCTTCGTCCCAATGGTGCTCACAGATGGCACAACTACATGAAAACCCCAAAGTATGGCTGTTGTTGCATGCTCGTTTACTTCACTTTTTGGCTGATGATAGAGAGATGCCATGTGTGTACATGAGTGTGTAGTGAGGTGTTCCAAATGTTTCGCCTTTGTTTGGAAAGTGTTTATGGGATCTCATCTCATGCAACACACGCATTGTTGGCCATGTCTTTTCTGTGTAAGTTGATGTCAACTCATCTCATACTGCTGACATGAAGTATTATTGTGTGCGATCTGTGGTAGTGAGATTAAATTGGAAGAGGCTGCTGTTCTGCATTACACGTATCCAAAGTTTTCGGATTTGACATCAAGACGTGATCGGTGTGGCTGCAAGCCTACAAAGGAGGATGTGAAAAGATGCTTTATGTTGGAGTTTGACCGAGCAGTAAGTTCCTACAGTATATTTTTCCTTCCCACTGGGGCTTTATTGCCAGCTCCCAGCAACAGGACCACATTTTTTTTTTCGGAAATATTAAGAATCTAATTTCCATTTGACTGGCAACTAAAATCATAATTTATGATGGCGAGATTTGTTTATGACTTGTCAATATTTTTTCAACACTCAATTATATTGCAGGCTTTCATTATTGCATCAACTGCAACAGAGGACGAAATGCTTCGCTGGTAAATGCACTTCGTCATCACTCTATCTTCCATGATTTATTATCTTGTAGCATGGTCAGAATTTACGGGTCCCTTTGATTCGGACAAGGAAAGGAATCCTCATTCCTCAACTGGGTGGTGCTTTTGGTCCCATTTGGATTAGGAATGAAAACTGGTGGTGAACTGATTTGACCTAAGTTTAAGCAACTTACTCTTTCTCAAGTCGTCAGATAAATTATGGCTATCCCCACAATTACCTATGTTCTTCATGTGGGGTTGATCATTCGTGAGAATAACATTGCTGTTCATTTGGAGCTAGACTACCATCATGCATTAGAGTACTATTGCTATTGTTACAATACTATTGCTATCCATTTGGACTTTTTTTTTTTATCATGTCCATTTGGACTTAGAATGTCATATCTCTGTGCCAGCTCTTACATATTGAAACTCTCTTAAAAGGAGAGTAGAGACACAGTCATCATTCACCATAGATCTTCCATGTATGACAGGATCTTGAGAATGTTACTTTGTGTACTCGATAACATTTCGCTGGGTCGTTCTCTGAAGCAGTTTTGTCAGATGCATTTGAATTCTGAAGTTATTTTGCATGCATTTCTTTCTTTTTTCCCTGCAGGTATCGAGAACGAGTTGTATGGACAGACCGGACGGTGAATCTTAAACTCCTCAGGAGAGGCATTTTGACTCGCATTTATGCTCCTATGGTAAGTTCTAATTAAGGTGCATCTTTAAATTGTGCAGTAAGTAGGTTTATGGTAGTGAGATACTTCTATAAGATTGAACCAAATCACTAGTAGCATTTCCTTTCCAACTTTACAGGTTATCGTGCAAGGATTGAGGGAATCTGGTGTTTTCAGCTCTGTAATAGCATCAGCACAAGAGAAGGACAAGATTGTGTCCATTGAGAGCAGGAACTCTTCTAGGAAACTTGAATCTGGAGAGGTTTCCTCAAGAAAGATAGGTACCAACAAAGAGTCTCGAGCAATCCCAAGAAGAGTATTGGAAAGTACCGAGAGCGACATTCACCCTTCAGCAGTCCCACCATTATCTCCTCCTGGTGCGGATGACTCTCACTTATTGTCTGATGCATTCAGGATACAGTGACTCTTGCGTCCTCATAACCGGTCTTATTTGAGAAAAGCACGACATTTACACATCTCTGCCAAAGTGGAATGTGCCGGATGAGAGAGATTGGAGCCAGATCTAGCCGGCATTGGACATTCAGTTCCGGTTTTATGGTTCTTCCCGATCACTACCCAAGCGTTGACGTACATTTCGGGATTTCGAGCATATAGCATTGACCTGGAGGGGTTCTTCCTCTTCTTTTGCCCCTATATTGGGCTGATCTTTTCTGCATTCGCCCCGTTTTTTTTTTTTTTCCTTACGGTTATCTTGGGTCCTTTCCCAGGATTGCCAATCTTCTTATATGTTTATTCATACACTCGGACATTTTTTTCCCTTTGGAGGGGGCGGGGAGGATTTACTTTTCACCCCTGTTTACACTATACAAATAGTCACTCTAGGAAGATTTTACCTCACATTTCCACTTTTGTTCAGAACTGTCTTCAGTATAAACTTTCACATATCATAGCAAATCATTTAGGGGTTAGAAAATACTCATACATTGTCGTTTCGGCAGTTCTTTGCTGTTCCCCAGTCGTGGATGTTTATCCCTATGTTTTAGAATTCTTCTCTATGGACGGGGTTAATTTATCAAAAGGCTATTACATCCTAAGGATAGTCTATCTGAACTGTGACTGGGAACTGCTGAGATTTTTTCACTATGTTTCAGTGCGACGACTCGAGATTGAAAAACCAAACCGAAGCCCCCCA
Organism: Rhodamnia rubescens; assembly: GCA_021437795.1. Classification (NCBI taxonomy): domain Eukaryota; kingdom Viridiplantae; phylum Streptophyta; class Magnoliopsida; order Myrtales; family Myrtaceae; genus Rhodamnia; species Rhodamnia rubescens. The sequence continues at coordinate 830,500 of JAILYA010000017.1, forward strand.
AACCGTGTGGAGCTACCTTACTATCCCAGGAGCAGGTACAAAATCGGTTGCAGGAAACTAAATGATCAATTTTGCTCCGCGCACTATATAGTTAATCCTAAGAATGAATGTATGTCAACAATAATGTTACAACGAGATGGTTTTTCACAATCAAGAATGAAAGACGGCAAATGCCCCCCACTACTAACCCTGAGGGATAATAGGAAAAAGCTCAAATACAAAAGGAAAATAGGGGCAAAGAGGGCATTATTCAGTTAAATGAACAACAAATCATGGCCTCAGCAATTATGCGGAGGAAAGGGACAAGTAATATAGCATGGTATATGAAGTTCTAAACAAGAATGCCTTCCTTATCTGCATCACCTCCTTAATAGCTTGAGCACATCTCCTACCAAATGCAGCGAACCGGTGACGAGTACCTGTGCATCCACTGATTAGATAGTTCACATAACCAATGGCCTGATACATGAGCATGTAAACCACTCTATAAACACATCTTCCGTCTCCATTTTTCACTAAAGGTAGATATTGTGAATCGCTAAGCACCAACAGCAAGGTGAAGGGGAAAAAATCTCCCTCGGTCTGAATGACGAAAGACAACCAGATCAAGTGAAAAGACCATACTATATGCTCTCAAATTCAGAATCTCTTTCACGCTAACAGTAGAAACACATATTTTCCATTTGGCCCCACAAATATTTTGGCAAGACTCTTCTAGTAGCAACCTATGGACATCAATAACATCACGATCATGACAAAAGGGTTACCTGAAGGCGTAAAGAAGGGTTTTCCTTAACACAGTCCCTTAGCCACTTTATTGTCAATGGCAAGGAAGGCATCACCGCACTGCATGCGAAATTTCGATCTGTCGGACTGCAATGGGAAACGTCTTCGTAAAGTAACTCGTGAGGGGGCAAGGAGTCTACACTGTCCATCTTGGAACTCTTGTCGAGGGAAACATCTGCTCATGTATAAAGCAATTGTTACAAGCTCCAGCGAAACTTCAACATTTTCCCATAGACGGATCAGTAAACTTTATTGTGGTGGGAGCATTTTCAATCGAGTGGCAACTGGAAACATCAACCTTAGTTCCATAGAGGCCGTATCATTTGACCGATTCGATTGATTGTTGATTAATTTATTTGCTGTGAACTATAACTAACATTAGCAGAAGTATGTGGAAGAACGAAGCTAATACCAGAATTAATAGCAATAGCAACAAACTCTAAGGGAAAGAATTGACATGAAATACTTGTTTGAGGCCACTTCTGAAAATATGGTGCTGGGGCTAACAATGAACCCTAGTCGTGGTGCTCTACAGGCTGCAGTTCAATTACATTATTTTTTGTAAGTTTGGTTTTTTTCTGAGAGTAGACAAACCTTTCCCATGTATAATCTTCTCCCAAATCCTTTGAAGGTTGTACTGCCATGACAAGTCCCTAGTAGTAGGGACATCTGATGTAATAACCGAAGTACCAGAAGTGACTTTATTATACGTTGACATGCTAGGGACAAACAAAGCCTTTGAGAAATGGGTACCTGCACAATATTAGAACGAAGCTCTTAACCAGTCATCTGCAAGCCTCGCAAAATGACAAATGCTTAAAATTATTTCCATGAAAGCAGCAGCAACAGAAACTTGCATCACCTCACTTATGATAAATGCTTAAAATTATTTCCAGGATAAAGCTGATGCACCAAATTCTACATGAAGATAATATACCCCTTTTCTATTTAACGATCATTATACAAGGGTGTCAATGATGGGTAAGAAGAGCGCAGCTATCTGGAAAAATATGCTTCGATAATAGAAAGAGGTGAAGTCATCTGAAGACCCTGATTGCCATCAGGCATGAGAACCATACAATACAAAGAGAACTGAGGCATCAATGCACACATGATAACATTGATATAGCAAGGGAATGAGAATGACAATCATCAAGAGAAAACTATCAAATTGCAAATCAAATGCCTTCATGCACTAAATTATACAGGCTTTGTCAGAATGCAAAAAGAAACATCTTGCATCATGAAGAATGCATCTTTCTTTTGAAGTGGATATACCTGATGAGCCGCAAATATTCACAAGTCGTGGGAGCAGAATTTGAGGGTCTCTAACATCCATGCAATTAAATAATAGAATCTACCAAAAATAAAATAAGCAAATTATCAAAAACCCACAAAACAAGCAAAACTGAACTTTCACCAAAAAAAGAAAGCAAAACTGAACTTCTTAAATGACAAAAATTGTGTCTCGTCTTTGGAAAAAGATACCTCATAAAAGAAATTCGAAATACTTTCATCTCAAAAGAAACTCAATATATGAGTAACTTTACCTGCTTTGACATCTTATTAGACGACTTCACACAATCATTTTCATAATTGAGGCAACCATTTCCCCAGAATGACTTCATATTGTGAACATCAAAAGAAGTGGATGGTGGAGATGACAATGGCGTTGATGTTTTGTTTGCTTTAGTGGCACCAGAGAACCATCTGGCACAAGCCTCCATGCTCTCAGGACTATGAGCTCCATCTAAGTAGAAAGTCAACTCTCCCGAATTTTCTGAAGTATCTGCTGAGCCATTAAACATCAAAGGAGTATCATGGACAATCTGTGCCCTTCCAGAAAGGCGCGCTGTTGAAAGACCTCTAACAAATGCAGGAGGCAGTTCTAATCCAGCTGCCTCCTCATCCTGTTTCTGACGCCAGCGATTGAGATGTCAGAATGAAGTGGTCGCCAAATTCAAATAACAATGGTACACCGATAACACAAAATAATTAGATGGGAGCACCCTTCCCTTGACGTTGACGAGAAAATAAATAGTGGATATTCACTGACATTAAGGTACTTTGCTGCTCAGTTATAAACTAACATTGAGAAGTTCAATGCCACGATGCATAAGGTTTGTAATCCAAGTGTAGTCTCATCACTTGAACGCAAATTGTTGAACCGTTTATACCCAAATTAGGACCTTAAGTCTGCGGGTTTGTCCATTTAAATTCTGTTTAAAATTCAAGAGAGGCCCACAAGAATACGAAGCAACCTTTTCGGGTAGTTTTTCCCAGTTTCCTGTTCTCTGAAGCCAGCATTTGCAGAGTGAAACAGCAAGCCCAGCGTTAACAAGCTGGTGATCCCCAGACAGGCTTAGTGTGTCTCCTCCCCACCTTTGAATATCAAGTGGTACAGCTACTTGCAATGGAACCTATAAGAACAGGCTTTTCAGTTCAGACGCTACCAGCAGAAGTTCAAGGTTTCTGTGTTGACTGTAACTACAACACCTCTATTAAGTCGAAGCCACTAATAGCAATAATGTGCTCATAAATGAGACAGGAAACCATATGTAATAGCCATCCGAAATATTTCAGTATCTCCTGAGTCCAGTTATCCAAGGATGCCATATAGAGAAGACATGCCCTTTACACATCAAATGGAGAGAGCTAGATTTTGCACTCATTGAATCTATAATCCCACAAAGGTCCAAACAGCCGATAAGAGAAGAAGTACTGTTTGATATTGAGATTTAGAATAACGTAACATCTCCAACTTCCCTACCTAGTATTTACAAATTTAACAGCCCGTTAATTTGTTATAGATGCATCAGACAATAAAAACACAAAGATGCCTTACCCAATCTGTATCAAACTAGCAGCACTACAACCAAACAGCTTTAAGGTTATCTTGCCCGTCCAAAAAATAATAGGTCTAGTTGGGTAGATTCCTTCAGGATTTGATTCAGGTTCACGATAACACCAGCTTGCAAGTTGCATGCGCTACCGCACGGTCCCAATCTTGGTTTCATATTACAACTTTTATTCCCCTTCTCTCTTCCAATCGGCTCACAAAATTTCTCTTTCAAATCAAGAAGGTTTATTTCTAAATGATATATTCTCCGAGAATGCGTAATGATGAATGCAGGGTATAAGTAATATAAATACAAAGCAATGGCCAGGACACTGTTCATCTATTATAGGATGATCTCAGACTTGGTGCTATGTAAAAGAATTTTGAGAAAGGGAAGGGTAAGATACTCTATCATTTGATTCTGGTTTTAGAGTACTCCTAACCACAATAGCAATTCTGAAAGTTTACACGATCATAAATAATGTCTATCTGCAGAAGTATACCCAAACTACTCGCACATTCAACTGCCGTAAGAAGAAAGAACTGTCAACTCATTGGAAAATACCATGATTACCATTTCAGTTCCATCTTCTTCGCTACAAAAATCAATCTTCCAATTTAATCAACTAGTAGGTAGGTTTTGTTGAAGTTGTCCCTCGCCTTACAACGAGTCTTATATGCTCTTTATATTCATGTGGTCTCCCTCCACCTAATATCTTAAGCTTTTGGGTTGGACATTCTAACAGGTTTACACTCGATAACTTAAGATTGGCAACAAAAAACAGCAGGAAAAAGCAAAGGTAGTCTAACTACCACTTGAGAAATGAGCTGATCACTGTTGAGAAACACAATCAGTCTATCATGATTAACAGGGAAAATAATTAATCCTTCAATCTAAAAAACAAGTAGGTAGGTTTATACTCGATAACTTAAGATTGGCAACAAAACGTTGTCACTGCTACTGAACTTTAGGAAAAAGCAAAGGTAGTCGAACTACCACATGAGAAATGAGCTAATCACTGTTGAGAAAAACGATCAGTCTATCATGATTGACAGGGAAAATAATTACCATTAGTCCACCCGCTGTCTCCTCAAGAACATCCATTGCTTCAGATAGTTGGGGAACAGTGAATGCTGGAATTTGAGGCTTCAGGAGCAAGACTCACGAAATTCAAAATAGATACTCAAACTTCAAACTACATATGTTGGTTTTATGATAAAGGAAATGCTGCAATAAATCAACTTTCTTAAAGAACAATATTATTTTGTTATAAGGCCCAGCCTTATGAGAAGCAATCTCCCTAGGGTGTTTCCTGCATACCATAAGACATGTAAAGCGTGATTTGATGACCCTCCTATCGAAAATGATTGACATAGGCACATAGAAAACCAATTAAGCAGTGATACAGATGGTTGGGGCTTAAGAATTAGAACAAATTCAAGTTGTCGATGGAGACATGAAAACTAGACACACCCAAAGCTTCCATATGATCCAGCCCAAGAGAAGTAATGCCACAAACAACAGGTTCTTTTATCTGCACAATAGCACCAAAAATAGTGACCATTGACTGCCTTATCGTTTTGACATTTAAAGTTGTTCACGGGAGAGGAGAAAGAGATATTGGTATAAGGTTTTATTGCGAGCATGCTTCCGTAATTAAATGAACACACATGAACAGTTCTATGATTGGAAAAATAGCTCCAAAATTAGCGGAGGTGAATATACCACATTTGTTGAGTCCTTTTTCCCTCCAAGACCCACCTCAATTATTGCCACATCAACCTATTGAGAAAACAATTTTGTCAAGTGGCACTGACCAAAATTCTTAGCAAGCACTGATTAACTGATTAACCATGAGATACATTGACATTTAAATTCACCATGGACAACCAAAATGTACTGGAACATGAAACTGCACCAACAATCAAATTTCGCAGAGACTGCATAGGTATCAAAGAACAAATGACTGTACTTCTATAACAAAGGAAAAGGTTATAACTCAACTTTCCTTACTTATGATCTTGGAAGAACTAATTAAATCAACCATGCAATAATAGAAGACTGAGAAAATCACACATAATTAGCATCGCAGTTTTACCTTAGGAGCACACATGACGTCTCTCTCTCCCTCCCTCCCTCCTTTCCGGTGACTCAACTTTCCTTACTTATAATCTTGGAAGTGCAACTTAAATCAACCATGAAGTACAAGAAGACCGAGAATGTGTTATATTTATCTTATTAGAATGCAGGACATCCCTCTCTACCCACCCCAATCCACAGACAACTGAGTGTTAAGCCTAGACTCAGGAGCCAAAAATCAAAAAGTAAAACAGAACTACATCTTTCCCCTACTCATGTTTGCAAGTGCAGAACATGGCAAGGTTGGGAAACGTTAAAAATGAAAATCCTCCTTCAAATCTAAAAACTTGACTGCATTTTCATCGAGAACTTGCATGCTTCCTCCATCAAATACAAGGTCATGCATGAACTCTCGGATTGTCACTTTGACGAAAACCACAACCCTGGGAAAGAAGCTTCAGAAAAATGTAAGCAACTCTTCTGAACATGGTCTCATTTGGTGGATTAACAGATGATGCTGCCTCTGGCATAAACAAACCATGCTGCAGGATCTTTATGATTGGAACTCCATAAAACTAAAGAAAAAGTATGAAGCTCTTTGAAAGTGTTTCCCATTTAAGATTTGGAAGCATTGAGCCAAATTCTTGGTTAGCTCAAACTGCCTTAGAACCTTGTATTTGCTTTGCTCAAATTAATCTCTAGTGTTAGAAAGTCCAACCCAAAAGCTTAAGCTGGTACAAGAAGGCGTGGTTTAATATTTATTTATTTCAACACTCCCTCTCACGTTTAGTCGGTCTTTTGCCTAGTGCTAAGCGTAGACATATTCATTGGGGAGGCAAATAGGGGCTTGAAAAGGTTTGAACTCGGGACGCCCCGCTCCGATACCATATTAAAAAGTCCAACTCAAAAGCTTAAGCTTTTAGAGCGAGTTGGTCGCGGTCCCATAAAATCTTTCATGGTATTAGAGCGGGAGGTTCCGAGTTCAAACCTTTTCGAGCCCCTATTTGCCTCCCTAATGAATATGTCCAAGCTTAGTACTAGGCAAAAGACTAGACTAAGTGTGAGGGGGTGTTAAAATAATTAAATATTAAACCACGCCTTCATCTAACAGCTTAAGCTTTTAGGTTGGAATTTTTAACATGGTATCAAAGCCAATGTTATTCCTTTTCGCGTATGTGGGCCCACTCCCCATTAGTCAATTTCCATGTGTCGCTCGTAATCCGGCTTGCACGTGGGAGGGAGTGTTGAAGTTGTTGTTGTTGTCCCACATCGGTTGTGAATGGGTCATATATGCTCTTTATATTTTTGTGATCTCTCTCCACCTATTAGCTTAAGCTTTTAGAACAGGTTAGCGGTGGTCCCACCAAATTTCATATGGTACAGAGCTGGAGGTCCCGAGTTCAAATCTTCCGGACCCCACTTGCCTCCCAAATTAATATGTCCACGTTTAGTACTAGGTAATAAGACCCGGACTAAGCGTGAGGGGGTGTGTTAGAGTGATTAAATATTATACCACGCCTTCATCTAACAGCTTAAGCTTTTAGGTTGGACTTTCTAACATCTAGAAAGTCTCATTAAACATAGATCCAACCCCAAACAAGCCTTTAATTTTGTCAAATTGCAATATGAACCAGGGATATCTTACTTTAGCAAATAATCAATCAACACTAACATAAGTGTCAACATTTTTCTGAGACCTAACTTCTGCCATCATCCTGTTGGCAGGCCGAGACAGACTCTAATGAAGTGAAGTAAAGAGATCAAAGCAACTCTTGCTACAACCCAATTTAAACAAAGAGGTGTCATTAGTTATGAAACTTTGGGAGCAAGAAACAAATGACAGCATACCTGTTCAGATATGAACATTTTAAAAGCAAGTATTGTGAGAAATTGGAACAACGGTGGCATTGGTAGATCTTCCGAAACATTTTCCTGTAAATCCAAATCTCTGAATTAAAAGTCAAGTCCATGTAAATCACCTTCCCAAATAAAGTGTTAGATCACTCGAGCACATTCATGGATCATTGAGATGACAATTTGAGCACAAAGCCATGAATTCAAGAGCAAGTTTCGTCAATCAAGTTCAAAGTTCACTTTTGTACATTTCATGTCTTCATCTATTTTCTTATAGTAAAGGTAACTGAACCTTCCATTGTAAAGAGAAATTGATATTTGAGAAGCTTCCAGAAAAGAAGTTGGAGCTTTAGAGAAGAATAAGGTAATGATGCTTTAACGTATTCCAATGTATTAACTTCCCTGTCAAAGCCGAAAAAGGCAGCGACCTAATCCAGGAATGTGGTTGTTAACGCCACAAACAGGAAGCTCCCAGTCCCTCATCCAAAACATAAAACCCACATTGATAATTACTTGTGCCATTCAAGAGCCCAAAGAAAGAGACGATATATTACCTTCAGTTGACTCCAGCAATCCCAAAAATATAGAAGGAACTTATCCTCAGACACATCCAACCTAAACAAAGTACATTTAAGTAGAAGCAATAGATGTTGACAGTGCGTTTAGCAAAGTAACTTCACTCACAAGCTGGAATGAACAATCTTATCCTAGAAAATACAACATGATTTCATTCAATTATAATTATAGCAATCATAGTTAAATACAATTCAGACTCAGATTCTGCTCTCAAATGAAAGCCAGCCAGACATCGATCTACACTGTCACAATAGACTGATGATTAGAAGAATCATCAGCATGGTGCATATATCAACAGTCATCATTCAAGTGCAAAGCTCTCATATGGGAGAATCATTAGCTGCCTCATGTATGACTTGCAGAAAAGTCCATGGGGTTTCAGTAATGACAAGAAGTTATTGTCACTGCAAAAAGTCCCTTTACCCCATCTCGAAAATTCTTAAAAAAATCATCTGCTCACTGGTTATTAAAATAAACAGATGAAAGGCCGTGTGACTTTAGCCTTGGCCCATCTCTAAAATTCTTGATTTTCAAGGTGGGAGTGTACTTGTATCATGTCTAATCAGTAAAGGTGACTCAGAAACAAAATTGATTTATCTATTTCCTGATAGTGGGATAAACTACAAAATGAGCTGTCATCATAGTGCTAGAATACTGATCTGCAAATAGATAAGTCTCATTTTACACCACTTCTAAAGTATGAAATACATGGAGCCATCAGCTATTCAACAATCAAACTTCGCCCATAATAGTTCTTCACGTTAATGACACACCATACGACACCAAAGAAATTGGTTTACTAATCTATAGGTTTTAATAACAACACAAGTTGAAGAAGGTACTGACCCATCCAAACGGAACCTTTCCCTCACATCAATTAGGTGAGGAGATGTGAACAGTCCAGTCCTAAATCCACACTCTCGCAAAATAGCCTCACAGAAGGCACATGTCGAACCCTGCAATACAAATCAGAAATGGACTTACGAAGACAGGAAACACTATCAAGTATGCGAAATTTGTCATCACTGTTATTCTGAAGAAACATTTACAGTATATTACAACGCTACGAAAAGTAGACCACAGAGACCTGTCACTCAGCATTAGGCAAAGCGCCCTTCATCTGCAGCTACACCATCTAGGATATTTCGATTCGTATTTTCTACTTTTTCACTGACTAAACTATATGCAGAGGCAACAGTGGATTTCTACTGAAGAAATAGACAATAACTTCCATTTCAAATAACCTGTAATAGAAGATAAGAGGATTTTTATAGGTTGAATTAACACAAGTCGAGGAAACCAATGAGTCCAAAAGAGATGGAAAAAACAGAAGAACTTCACATTACCTTCCCTTTAGTTCCAGCAACATGAATTACTTTAAGCCCAGAAATCTTTTCCTCCAACCCGAGTATCTACGAAGATAGCCAGACAATTGATTTAGTAGACAAGGCCCATGTTTTTTATTATGTTAACCATTAAAGTCCAGACGAGCCAAGAAAAGCTCATACTGCATATAACGAGCAAGAAGAATAGCAAGAACATGCATGTTTAGAAAAGACATACTACATAACTAATATGCAAAGGCACTGGATGATCAAGAAAAAGTAGTTTTTACTGCATTATCGCATTACTTGACTAGGTCAAAAGTTGACGCGGTAGTATGCGAAAAGACTTTTACTCATAATTGTCATGCCTCAAAATGCATGGAGTTGATTGAAAGAGATGTTTCCACTCTATTTAAGCATGACTCTTAAGTTCCAGTGTCAAACCATGAAATCAGTCCATATGAATTCATATCTGAATGACCTTGGAATTATACCCTGAGATAGATCGACATCCTTTCCAATTTCTCAAACTTCCCACCAACAGGTGTTCGGTCTCCACGTTTCTGACGTGTTATCATTGAGGAAAGTGCTTCCATTGCAGCTTCGTAAGAAGATGAAAGAGGCAGGTCTTGACAACTGCCCTTAAAAGCTAGCTCATTCTCCATTTTCTCTATTACTTGCGATGACATTTTCGTGTATCTAGACCCTGAAGCAATAAGGTGAAATAAGGTACCACAGTCAGTCAAAGATTGATTTTCTAAATTCTCGGAATACTTCCCATTCATTAAAGTAACTGCATGCTTTGAATAGTCTTCACGAATAAAGCTCTTTCACATTATGGAGACACCTATCCTATATAATTCAATCCAATTGATGAAAGCAGTAAAGAAAAGAAAATGATGAAAGCAGAATTCAATCAAATTCTATAGGTGCCACCATGCTACCTGAATACACAGAGCAGGAACCAACTCAATAATGAGGCAGGACTATGAGGTATGAGAGAGAGAGAGAGAGAGAGAGAGAGAGAGAGAGAGGAGAGATAAACTAACCAGAAACAAGATGCATTTCCCAGAATTCTCAGCCCAAAAAAAAAAAAAAAAGAGAGAGAGAGAGAAAGAAACGAAATCACTCAAAGCAGCACTTGGACAAATTACAGTCACATGCTTGCAGGAGCGTGCCCAAATCACACAGATAGGGAAACCCTAATCAGGTTACCTGATATGAAAGACCTCACAAAAACCTTATGAGTGCTGAAATACTATTGGAGAGTTGCAGGGGAACCACAATACTTTGGGTTGGCCAGCAACCCTTTGGTTACTCTGTACCTACTATTCAACATCTCTCTCCTTTCCAATTGCCCAATATGATCATTTCAGAAATGCCATCCCCCATCATAAAAGTAATACGAGTTAATTCAATAAACTTCCACCATTCAGATTGCTACAAACTGTCGGTATATAATAACCAAAATACTTGCAAGCCTAATATCAAAGCAATCAAGAGACGTGCAGTGTACAAGATAATACTAAAGTTGCAGTCGAACAGTATAATCTCCATCACCGGTCTTCCCTCAAACCCTGCTACCACCCCCAGAAAAGAAAGCAAACACAATCGAACTTCTGCCAGAGTCTGCTGGAATTCTATGACTCTGAATTCCTTACTCAACTAGAAATACTTGGAAACACAGCATTATGAATTATTTACTTGTCATTATAAACTACATGTATCTAGTTAGGACAATCAAGGACTTGCTTCAAAGTAGAGCTTACTTGGTACTTTGAGATTCTGAGAGAGACCAGATGCCGGGAAGTCAGAAAGGCGCCATGTTGCTTTTCCTGATAATAGATGGCTCTCCCTACGGAAGTGTGAAAAACCAAATATCCCACACTTCAGGTAAACCTCTGTATGCACGAGCATTAGAGAATGCCAACCCTGCCAAAGGAAATTACTAAGAAGAATTAATTATATAAATTGTGGAGGCAGTTTGGATATGAATGAGCTAAATTTGACTTTCAGACATAAAGTAGATACATGAATATGAAAAACTAACCACACCAATCTCGAAGACTGCATCGTTTATCAAATTCCAAGATCCAATAACCAACACAGGCGCAGAAAAAATCCTTTTTCTCATTAATTTTACCCACTCAACCAAACAGAGCATCAAGTATGAATCTCGTCACACAAAAGTCAAACCTTTTTCTTTCTCTCCTCCTCTTCTTCTTCTACATGTCATTCCTGACACAACCCTTCATTAACACCAATCGACCAAACTTTCCAACCCAAAAAGCAAACACCCATCAGTTGTTTAATGAAACAGCAGCACATAAATGAACACCCGTATGTCCAGAAACGCACCCAGCAAGACGCATGTCTGCCGTCAACCTCTCCAGTCAAAACAGTAGTGGATAAAAATACGAGAGAGAGAGAGAGAGAGAGAGAGAGAGGGCACCCAATTGAAGCGACTCCCTCGTGAAGCATTATCTCGGAAGCTTGGTTTGCAAACTCTTGAGCGCCACTTCTTGCAGTGGGCCTTGTCCCCTCCGACTCCACGCTTCGTGGCTTGCAATTTACGCGACGACGACTGACTTTTAGCATTAGGGTTATCGGGAGGACCCCATCCCATTTCGCTTTGTTTAGTACTAAACATCGTCGTCTCCTCCTCCTCCATGAAATCCTCCGTTGGCCATCATCCAGTGTTTGCTGTTTGCTGTGATAACTGGCATCAACCTATTCTCCCGCCGGTCCTTGCTTTCCCGGTCAAATTCACGGTGGCTTCCAAAAAAAAAAAATTTTCTTGGGGTTTTTTTATTCGAATTTTCTTGGGTTAATATGCACGGGAGTTTGGTACATTATAATAAATGTATCCTAAATTAATTTTTTAATCACAAAAAACTCTAAACTGGTATATTTATGACAAATTTATTCCAAAAAAAATTTAACCATTAAAACCCCAATTTAGATATCATTGACAAATTTATCCTCCATTGACATTCGTTAAATTGAGCTTATGCTAGCAAAAACCCCAAAAAATGGAGACAAAAAAACTTAAACCTGTTAAATGCCACATGTTAATAGCTAAACAATTTGACGATAAAATTTAACGAAAATTAACAAAGAGTAAATTTGATGCAGATATATCGATTTGTGGTTTTGATGGTCAAAAAATTACTTTGAGATAAATTTATCATAGTTGTATCAATTGAGATTTTTTACGATATTAACCATTTTCTCTTTTTCTCTTTTCTCATTTTTTTCATAATTTTTTTACGAGAAATGGTCATGTACACAAGGGTTCATATATTTCGCGAAAATTTGATCATTTGAAAAATATAATTTTAAAATGACAATTCGTATGATTTGTGAAAATGAATGAACGAAAAATATTTTCACCTTTACCAAAATATATAGACACAATTTCTTATCAATGATGAACATATTATTTCATTAAGTAATTATTTCAAGCGATACAAAGTATCATTTTGAAAAAATAATTTTTAAATTATTCGCTTTTTTCGCGAAACAAATGGTATCTCATGTAACGTTTTTCCGTTTATTAAAGCAATCAACTTGAAATTGATCTCTCATGCAACATTTTCCGTTTATTAAAACAATCCGTAAGTGACGACTCAAAATCGATTTCTCAGATAACATGTTCCATTTTCAAAAGCCGATCCGACGGTTCTTTTTCTTTCGAATTCATTTAACGGTTCACGCAAACTGCGGTATCGGTCTCGCATGTCCTACGGGGACCATAGAATGTCCAATTAGGAAATATCTGCCAGATCTACATCGCTAGATCATCGGGGGTTCAAATAAACATTAATGCTTGCTCTCATTCTTGGCCTAAAAAGCATACAAATTCTTTCCATCAGTCCTAGACTCTCCTGAGCTTTTTTTTTGTTTCGCTCTCTTGTTTCGGGTCATACACTGAGAAAATGCCTCGGCCTGTGAGGTTGAGTTCCCGCTTCCATGGCTTACAAGAAGCTCCAAAGATCACACTTTTAACAAAGACGATTAGCTTACGTTTGATAATTGAGATAAAATTCGAGAGATATGATGAAATTTGTCATTGATGGGATACAATCGAATATGAGAGGATATAGCCCAAATAAAAATACCACATTGAGAGTTGAGATACAGTTTGGTAGGATTTGTTATACACATGGCATAGAAACTACTTTCCTTGAATAACAAACTTCTTAAATTTCTTTCCATTCTATTATATGTATGTATGTATGTATGTATGTATGTATGTATGTATGTATGTATGTATTCATTATCTATTATTAGACATTTTCGGTATATCAGTATTGTTTATTATTTCATAAAAATTTATCAAGAAGTGTTGGAAGGGAATAAAAGTGAAATAAAAAGAGAGGTAAATCTATTGAAAAATAAGTAAACAAAAATGAAGTAGAAAAACTCTGATTTTAAATGAACAAATTCAAAAACAAATCTTTCTAATTCACATCATTTCCTTCTTCCCCATATCTTCAGTTCATGTTCAAGCTTTACAACTTCTCCATAGTTTCTTTCTTTCATGTCAAAATTCCATGAAAACGATAGGAGAGTTGAATCTCTTTTTCCTCCTTAACTCTTTAGTTCACGTCATAAGTCCACGAAAGTAGCAAATATAGTCGATTCATATTTTTCTTAGCTGTGTTTCATGTTGAAATATCACAAAAATGAAGAGAGACTCAAAACACTATACTTTTTAGAATCGCAAAGATGAATAATCTTGTTTTCTCTCTTTTATTGGATTTGGCTTGTTGTAGTTCGTTTCATTTCTTATCGTTGTCAAACATGTGGCTATGAATATTGCAATGAGCTTCCTGTTTGAGATGTCGATTGAACAATAATTCAAACATGGCATTTGAGCTAGATTCTGTCTTTGCTTATTTCACACGCACAGCTATCCGTAGGTCAAATTCCATGTGTCGTTCCTGCTTCAGCTTACACGTGAGAAAATGTGCTAAAAGCATCACGAATTGCTTACTTACATAATCTACATGCTCTTTATATATAAGCAATCTTCCACTCTTATTAGTTTAAGTTTTTGAATTGAGCTTTCTAACGTCTTTAATTGAATTTTTGTCCTCAATTATCTCTGCCCGCTATATTACTCCGTCTCAACTCTGAGGAAATGAAGCCAGCAATTGAAACCAAGTAGGACGACTTTTTCTTCAAATGAGCTTTGCCAAGGAAGCCTCTCGGTCCCAACTCCACACCATGCCCCCAACCAGATAACTTTCACTTTAAGCAAGCACTAGCTGGCTCTCATGAGATTGAACATTGGAGCAAATACGCATTCTAACTGAGCAGGTAGACAATTTCTTGGCACTCCACCGACAAAATTGCGGCCTCCACCGTCCTCTTCTGCTACTTGCCCTCAGTTATGCCCTAACATTTCCTAGCCTTCATACTTGATTCCGACTTGAAAAGCCATCAGGACTCGTGCGTTGAGTTACACATTTTGAATAGAGCCTGCCTAATAGACATGATCATCGGCTTGGTCAGAATATAAGGCCAGAATGGGCGGGCATTGAGGATTTTTAAGTACCTAATTCACAGTGAAACCGTTCTCCCATGGAAGGAGTTTCATCATAGATCTTCTGTCATCTGATTTACGATGAACGCTGTCCTAAGGAAGCTTCAGTGTGAATAGTAGGAACAAAGGAATAGGTCAAGACTTTATGATTCGGTGGACATTTATTTGTACCTCATCCTCACGTAGGAAGCAAGAGAATGGCCTAAATTACGTGACATAAATAAGAAAACGGAAAATCGAGCATCAAATCCAGCATTCAGATAATGGGCACACCTTCAATTTACATGCACTAGGAACACGGTCTTGGATACATAATACAGATATCTAATTTAGTCGTGAAGAAAACAAACTGTAGTAAAAGGAATTTTCTCGGCATACTTATGGGAAGATTTTGAATTTAAACCACCCGAACATCAATTTGAACGGTCTCCTTCGTCAGACAATGCACAAGCGGATAAAAGGATTTTTCTTATGGTGACAGTAATTTGTAAATATGGCGCTGTCAGTCCTGTACATTTCATGCCAAAAAGAGCGAAAACCATTTACATCTCGAATCTTAGTTGTAGGACTCCTTTCATTTCATCGGCATACAGTTACCTGTTCTTATAGGGACTCTGCAAACTGTGGCTCCTCCAAGTCAAGCTCTTGTCTCATGATGCAATGCATAAACCAGTCGCTGCTGAATGTCCATGCTCCCTTCTTTACAGCCACCAATGCCTCCTCCATATCTTCCTCACATGCTATGAAAATTGTCTTTGATAGATCGCTCAGTTTGTCCAGTTGACGAATGATCTGAATTTTCTCCAGGGAAAGAAAGAGATACTGAGCATCAATAATATGGAGTTATATAGATAGAAAATACAAGCATGTTCAAATTTTCTAACATCATTACATCTTGCCAGAATAGAGATCTCAAAGCAGAAACTGATGATTTACGAACATAGGAAATATAAAATGGATTCTATCTCCTCCAAGAAACTAAGGATTTTTTTTTTATTTACTTTTTTAGACATGACATTAACTTTCACTTATCCCTTTAGTAACGGAAACCAGAAAAGCATCGCCATAATTAGACAGAATGCTATAAGCTGGTACTGGATTGACAAGGTTATGCCACTGTCTAATTTCAGCTGCTTTTCTCAACAGATGATTTTGAATAGAATATTTCGGCATACTCTACCACACAACATTTGTTCGTTTTATTTTCTTTAACATATTGCTGAACACCATTATGGAAAGGATCATTCATGTCCGTGAATGTTATAGAATTGAAAGAGAGAGAAAGAAAACCACAAAAGACTATGGCTATGTTTGTTTTGCGGAAAATAAATTATTTGGAAAATATATTTCTAAAAATGAGTGCTTATATTGCTCACAAAAAGGAACAAACGAAGAATATTTTCATCGCCCACGAAAATATTAAATTTATTCCGATAACGAAAACAATTTCATTGGCTTGCGCGAAACAAATGGAGCCTATATCTTTACTAGATTGATTTGTTGAAAGATCACACGAGGATTCAATTTATATATTGAACATAGGGAGACCTCACAAAATTTGAGTTGCCTTATTCAATAACCCTTGAACAACTAATTCTTAAACTACCAAATATAGTTCAGCAATTTCCTCTTATGCACGAATTATGTAATTCATATGAAACAGCTTCCCCAATAGAGAATGCTAACAAAATAAAAGCTTGATGCAATTCTCATTGCCGCTTCAGCTGCTAGCACAATCAAGAAAAATTAGAGCTTCAAGAGATTCATAACACTTACTGTTCCACCAGCAGCAATTGCAATGGCTGTCAAAGTCTTAATGTGGGGTTGAACATGAGCTGACATGCATACATTATACCCTTCAAGTAGAGCCCCAGGTCTAGCTTTTCCTCTGATAACTGCACCTTTTAACTCAGATCTATACTTCAGTGTATAGTCTTTGTCGTCTAATATATATGGCAGTTCATCTGTAACAAATCAACATAAGAGGAGACAAGGTAAGCCAGTCGAGCAAGTGAAATTGAAGAGATTGTATCATTACTTTTTCACCCACCCACAAATATGCCTTCACGAAAGCTCTGTTTCAACCAAAGGGGTGAGAGTATCCAAGCTCTGCATAATGATCCAAAGACCATGATGTAAATAATCAAACATAAGCAACCTAGAGGTCCACCACATCTAAAAGAAAATTAACCAAAGCGTGACAGCAATTAGAATATTATAGTTATCTTTGCTACTGCCAGGCCAATCAATCATTAGAAATGATTGGAAGGCTGAAGATACTGGCAGTAGATTTAAACAGAGGAAAAGACACAAAGAAAGACCCATTTATACAAACAATATTTGCCATATTGCAAGAACTATAACAATCTTTGACAACTCATTTTGTTTATGAGGCCAAGAACATATATCCATTCAAATTTAATATACTTCAAGATAGACAGGAAGAGGCATAGAAGACACAATTTGCAATAGTACCATGAGTAACTGCTGAAAGCTGGAAAGTGAGTCTGTCGTAATAATTATGTGATCGTAGGATATATTCTTTTTGCAATTTAAACTGGGCGATTAAAATCAATGATTTTACTCCTACGACTTTAAAATCACATGGACCCTTAGGAGTGTTTGCCAAGCTAAGTCAGGTATGCTTATCTTGGGATTCAGTTTATGTTAGGAATGCTCAAATATCAACAGAATGTGTTCTGTCTCATATCATTCACAATCCAGGAACAGACTCACAGCTGAACTGTAAGAGAACTGGAGAATCTTCACTCTGAATGAAACAATGAAAATGCCCCAACAAAAGTTTAACTAAATGAGACATTACTAAAGATCATCAGTTGTGCCAAAACCTGAAGAGGAAAAACTCTTATGTTCAATCTACTTGTCAACAAAAAGGTGCCAGCTGTATTTGGAATGCCAATTTGGAAACACAAAGCAAACATGTAAACCAGCTGTAGATGTAACATCCCATTACATGCTATAACATGTTGGACCCAGTAATAGAAGAATATACTTCCTTGCCCTAAGACCACGTACATACCCTGAGCAGAGAGCAGTGCAGAAATTCAGAGTCCTCCTGACTTCCCCAGTTACCATGTGTGTGCTTGTGCTTCCATCTGAAGCTACAACGCCCCCAAGTCCTTCAATTACCTAAAGAACAGGAACAAATAGGTCATAAATAGAAATGTTGTGAAAGCACAAAAGTCCAGGTAATTTGTATACATCAACATGTACATGGCAATTAAGTTATGAGAGAAATAAAGAGAAAACAAGAAAGGAAATTGAAGGAAAACAAGAGAAACATAAATGCATTTCCTCTTCTTGTTTGGATGCTGTGAAGGCTATAAATGTGGAGGGAATTGAAGTTAGTTACTAAACTAAAGTGTCCTTCATCTCATCTACTTTTTGAGCAAAACTAATGGGTTGTATTGGAGCAACTGCAGTGGAACTCCCAAGGCAAAGTCCTTCCAATTTTGGGAAAAAATTCAGACAAATTGTTTCCCTGTTATTCTTTCCTATTCCAAAAATTTCCCTCCTCTTTTCTCTGTCATTATTTGCTTTCACTTTCACTCATCTCAAACATAGCTGGAGGCATAACTTTAATCTCGTTTTCTGTGTTCCCTGTTTGTCATTATAGCTTCAGTAACATGCCTATTTAGAATCACACTTAAAGAGCAGGAAGCGATTTTGAAGCATTTTATGTGCACAACTATGCACAGTCTGAAATGAAACAGACAAATAACTACCACACTGTACATATGTGTCAGGTGAAAGTCAAAGGGCCAAGAGCAAATACCTTTGTGAGATGGGCTTTCTTAGCATCAGCAATGTCCATCAGCATGATTCTGAAGCATGTTTCTCCAGAATGAACTTCATTTTGGAGCAGCGCTGCTGAAGCTGTGTCTAATGTGGTGATTTTAGCATTATTTTCGTTGTGATTGCTAGGAATAGCTTCCCCTAAGAAGTTATTTCTTGATAATTCAGACGAGCATCCTTTAAAGCGAAAATCACTTCGTTCACTTTCTAAAACTGGATATCCATCACAATGTAACCGACAATCAGCTTGTTGGCTTCCCTTCACTTTTTTGGACTTCAGTGAGGATAACGTAGCTTCCCAGACTATCCTCTTTTTGCCCTGTCCAGAGCAATGACAGTGATCTACATCATCATGAGCTCTGCAGTCAGAAAGTTCAGCACAGTGTTCTTTGTTCTGGTAGTCCACTTTGTTGGAAGGAACCAAGTCCCTACCACTGCCAAGATTTTGAGAACATCCTGAAAGAAAGAAGTGCAACTATTGTACTACGATATAACTTCCTATCATAACAAAGTGGAGGCATATGAAGAGAAAGCTTCCATAAAAAAGTGGATTCAGACACTGCTTCACTCCTTGTTTTGGTCATTACTACAGAAACAGTGAGGCCGCGGATACTAAAGAGCTTATGTATGCTGTAAAATCCTGAAAGGACTCCGTTCTAAGTCATTCTATTGGCAGAATTTGTACGTCATGTGATGCAGGAGAGTTATATCAGTTTTACACATTTGTAAAACCCAATTTATTCTATTTGCTTTGCTAGAACAGGCACAGATGCAATGTAGGTGTATTTTGGCAAATAGTCAAACAGAAAGAATATTGTTAGTGTTTGTATTTTGTTTTTTTTATAGTCTTTGGCTTGCTTTTTGGTTCACACTAGTTTGGGTTGGGGTGTTGAGTCAAACAGAAAGAATATTCCGTCTCTTACCCTCCACCTTCTTAGTCTCTCCTGTGATCCCATCTGCCAGTAATCCTTCAGGTTGACAATTCTCTGTCCCAGTGGTCATTGCGAGAGTAGTACAATTTTCTCCTGAGGGATGAAGCCCCTGTATTTTAACACAAGCAAAAGTGGAGAACATCTTGCTTTGCCTCATAGACAATTTCAGGGAATCTGAAGGATCAACTGAAATGTCCTTGCTAAGATGAGAAACCATGAGGGTTGAACCACCGGGAAAACATAATGCTTTTCGAATGTCAGCCCTGATTGGAAGCCTCCGAGCTCTACCCCTGCTGTCAACCTCCGCAACTGACACAAAACCCTGCAGCATTGATCAACTATAAGAAAGAAATCTAATGGTGAGAACTAAATAATTCCTCTCTAACATCTTTGAAGAGGAGGCACATTTAAAAGTAAAATGGAAAATATAGATAATTATAGGAGATTTCTTTGACGTAGTGACAATTTTAGCATATAGGCCCGAAAACAAGATTGGGGAATGGAGAAAAAAAATTAACTAACATGACCATGTAATGCTCTTCAGTACTGTTAGGAAGCAGTCTCGAAATTACCATCTTAAACCAAAACTCTTCAGATTCCTTGTCTCCCCAGCAAAATATTGTGCAGATTCCAACACTCTGAAGTCTATTTCTCAGTTCCATGAACAAGAGGCGGCCTATGCCCTGGCAAAATGGGCAAAGATGAGTAATAATTAAATGCAGACCCTTAGGAGCAGCTCTATTAAGTATAATTTAGCTCGAAATGGCAGATGCTGTTTATATAATATATCCTGAATAGATATATGCAGCTGTCCAAATTTTAGAATGTGAGGTCTGTAGAAATTACGAGCATGTTGCAGTAGCATAAACAATAAGAGATAGCATCACAAGGAGGAATGGCAATGTCATAATTATTGAGCGAAAATGAATGCGCTTTTATAAAGGACAAAATGCTAAGATCTGGCTATGCACTTGAAACTACTTCCAACACATAGTCATAACTATCAACGAAGAATTCTATATTTCGAACACTCTTTTCATGCGCCCCTTTGACTAGCTCTCATAATTTGGAAATACTCTCAAGTTTTCAGCAGTGTCCTAAAAATAAAGAAATTGTGTTTGACGTCAGTAGAAGTACTGCATTTAGTGAAAGAGCAGGGGACAGGACCAGAGTGACAGCATCTCCCATGTCAAGTTACGTTTTTGAAAGGGAGGTAATAGGACAAAAATGAGTGAAACATTAACCTTTTGCTGGTAAGTTGCACTAACAGCAGCAAGAGGGATCTCAGCATAATGTGTGTCGACAGGCAATATTTGATAAGTAATTGCCGCCAAAACCTGCATGAATGAGATGAGAGTAGTTTTTTATTAATACAGCCAAATAACTTTTGTGAATCTGGGCATCTAATACTTCACGAAACTGTTCAATACCTTCGGACAAGTAAGAAGTATAATAAAACATTTCGATGCAAAACTTCATTGCCTCTCAAAGATTGTATGATCATCATCAGAACAAAATCAGTCAACGAAGACCGAGAGGCATCTGCCAACCTGAAGAATATTGAAGTTGTACAGTGCCTAGAGTCTACACAGCGAGGTTATTGTGTCCATATACCTCTCCCTACCTATATACACATAATAGAAGGGGAAGGGTGTAATAATGATTAATGACCTTCTATACTTCAGAAAGTCATATTATTCTAATAATGCTTTGCAAAATATGCATGCAATGCACTCGTGGACTACCATACCTAATTATAATAATTTGGTAGAACAAATGAGTACATGACACAGTTGCAGAGTCTATCATGAGGTATGATAGACGGGCCTTTTAAGGTAGAACAATTGCATCAATCCAAAGAGCTGTGATCTCAAGCTGTAATTTAAGGAACAAAGCGTCACTACTGGTTGCACTGCGTGTGATAAATGGCTGGAGCATTCTGTGGATCATAGACTTTGAGTGTGAATTTCAAGTATTTCCAGCAGGCAGATTGCATTTTGCAATATAAGGCTGCCAAAAACATGAATATCAATGGGAACCTAAACAAACTTCCTCCATAGCAGTCTGGTTTCTGCTGAGCAGCGAGTGGTGGGGAAGAATAATAGCATAAGGCTGATAATTCAAATGACTAGTACTCAGATAATTGCCCATTAACCAAATGATTCACAGTTGCTTAGCCAAAGAGATCAGGATAGGCCATTATATCCATATTACTATTATCCAGGACCCACAAATTCGGTGCCAAGTGGCAACTCCACGTGGAAACCAAATCAACCACTATGACAAGTGCTGCAACTCCAGGAAGATTCTTAACAGGACGACATGGCATCGCACAGAATAGAAAAATAATCTTTTTAATGATAGGGTAAACACTATGACCACCTCCTCAAGACCTTCTGAAGATTTTGATTTCAAAAGCAGTGAGCGGTATTTCCTGCAATTAGTACCAAGATACAGTCAAAACTGTGGTAGTGGTTATTTGAAAAACCAGAAATGAAAGGATTATTAGTTCAAAACAAAGTGCAGTGTCTAAAATTCTAGTGTGAATAAAGGACGGATCATCACCAAATCTGCTACGGTCAGAATGAGATCAAGAAACAGAAAATGAAAAGCACCATACCCGTTGGATATGCATCGTTCAAGGAACATCGACTCCTTCCCTGTGTTAGCAGCATAGTTCATTGCAGGTAGCTCTTTCGAATACAGTTTTAGCACTTCCTGCATGCATATATGCTCTTAATTAGGTCCAGTGAAATGATCGAAAAGGACTGATCAATATAGTGCTGCTAAAAACTGATTAAAAAAATATGATCAGATATTCTAAACAAGAAAATGAAAGAAATAGCACTCAAATAATAAGTACGGTATAATGTCACAGAGGCCAGAGATAGAAGAGACCTGAATCAGTGATCTGCCACGGGAATCAGCATCTTTCGGATTAACCAAGACAAAATAGTATTCATCGCCCGAGAATAAGAGCTCCTCGCCTGATTGAACACGTGTACAGAAGACTAAGCAAAAATTTCAGATGAACCGGTGCTATGAAAAAGGCGAAGGTGCTAGTTCACCTTTATATTCTGCGAGCCTACTTTCGTCGTTGCTACTCCTACTCATATCTCCTTTCACTACCAAAATCCATTCAGATCAAGAAGGCAATTAATTAAGTGTGCGTTTAGACACAAACACGATCGCACCAGAGGAAAAGAAAACGACCGAGCACACGCGTACAGGGACGCGACACATATGCAGACCTCCTACAATTCATCAGTACCTGCGATTTTGATCTGCGCCTTTCTGGAGACGGAGATGCTGAGGCATTTCGAGTCAGATTCCAGCGTGAATTTCTTGGACTCGATTGTCACTTCGCAATCGCCTGCGATGACGGAAAAAACTCAGTCCGATTAACACTGGCGAATCATCGGCCGAGAGGTAAAAGACAAAGGAGCGAGGTTGAAGAAATCGGATTTTGAGATGATTCACCAATGGCGATTGGAGAGGAAGGAGACGAAGTTTCGGCCGGCGTCGTCGCCATGGGAGATGCGAATGGAGCTTCTGGAGTTTCCACTTCCAGCCTTGTATGGCTTGAACTTGGCAAGTGTATCGAGCAAGTAAACTTAATCAGGCGGGAAAATGATAATTTCGGACGCGCCCGCGCGATCTTCAGTCTATTTACATGGGATAATGGCGTGGGACGTCCTGGACTTTTCCATTTTTTGCTATATCATCCTTAGACTTTTCTTCTTTTTGCAATCAAATCCCCGACCAATAAATTTGTTTATTTACCTTCGTCCGTCCACCAGCGAAGTCACGCTCCGCATCAGCGGCACCCTCTAACGCCTCCAAGGCCCGACGAAAATGGCGACGGTGCTGCCTTCATCGCCTCTCTCTTCAACTATGATCACTCTCAAAGCCCTCAACGGCACCGTTGTTGAAGTATTCCCCATAACAACAAGAAGGAAAGCTCGCCTCTTCGCAAGTAAGTCCAATTTCTTCCACCCCTTGCCAGTTTCCACTGATTACGAGTAGAACAACTGTCGTAGATAAAGAGACACTGTTGTTATACTCAGGTGGCAACAAAAACAAGAACTTTTCACTCGTGACCTCAGCTGGGAAAAATCATTCAGCTGTGGAAACGACCAAGAGAGGTGAGGGCAAGGTTGCGCGTAGGAAGAGCGTTAGAAGTCCGGTTTTGAGCGAAGGGAGAGACGAGGATGAGCAACGCGGGCAGATTTGTCCCGGGTGCGGAGTCTTCATGCAGGACAAGGACCCCGACCTTCCTGGGTATTACCAGAAGCGGAAGGTCAGTGAGGGAGAAGCATCGGGAGACGAGGATGAGAATGATGATGGTGTCGTGGAGGACTATTTTGAAGAAGAAAATGGGGAGCTTGTGGATGTTGTCGAGGGTCAATTAGGGATAGATGGTGAGGTGGGAGGTGAGTTTGATTGGGAGAGTGATGAATGGGAAGGGGAGTTTTTGGAGGAAGTCGATTCAGAGGATTTGGAATTGGATGGTTTCATGCCTGCTGGAGTTGGGTACGGCAACATCACGGAGGAGATTGTGGAGCGACAACAGCAGAAGAAGAAAGAGAAGCTGTCGAAAACCGAAAGAAAGAGATTGGCTAGAGAGGCTGGGAAGGAGATAGAGAAGGTGACGGTGTGTGCTCGATGCCATTCGTTGAGGAACTACGGGCATGTGAAAAACCAAGCAGCAGAGAACCTGATACCCGATTTCGATTTCGATAGGTTAATCACCACCCGTTTGATGAAGCCTACCGGGAACGCAAATTCTATTGTTGTGGTTATGGTGGTTGATTGTGTCGATTTCGATGGGTCTTTCCCAAAAAGAGCAGCAAAGACCTTATTCGAGGCACTGGAAGGAACTAAAAATGACCCGAAACTTAAGAACAGGAAGTTGCCCAAGCTTGTTCTTGTGGCTACAAAGGTGGATTTGCTCCCGTCTCAAATTTCGCCTGCGAGATTAGACAGTTGGGTCCGGCACCGTGCTAAGGCAGGAGGAGCACCTAAGCTAAGTGGAGTTTATATGGTTAGTTCTTGTAAGGATTTGGGGGTGAGGAATTTGTTGGCATTCATCAAGGAGTTGGCAGGTCCAAGAGGAAATGTGTGGGTAGTTGGGGCACAAAATGCTGGAAAATCTACTCTAATTAATATTATGGCGAGGAAGGAAGGAGCGAAAATCACGAAACTGACGGAAGCTCCCATTCCTGGGACGACACTTGGTATTCTGAGGATTGGAGGGATTCTCTCAGCCAAGGCAAAGATGTACGACACACCAGGGCTTCTTCATCCATACTTGATGTCTATGAGACTGAACAGTGATGAGCAGAAAATGGTGGAAGTAAGAAAAGAACTACAACCTCGGACTTACAGAGTGAAGGCAAGCTTCTTACCAACAAATTCTTTTCAATAATTTTTTATGGATAGTGATACCATATCATGATACATTTCCCTCGATCACTGACTTACGGGGCAAAGAATTGAACTTGGCATGCTTAAGATTTTCTGCTCTAGCATTGCCTTTTGAGGGTATGAATCGTCTCTTTAAAGCTATGGTTGTGTATTAATGGATCTCAAAAAACATGCTTATTGAGATGAGCGCTCACCAGTTTCCCCAGCCAAGTAAAGGTTTTCAGATTCATTTAAGGCCCTTTTTTCCCTCTTCTCCGGGAAGGATATAGATGGCACTGGCGAGGATATGTGCCTGTAGACTTTTAATAATGTGGGACCTTCACGCTACATGGATGTTTTGCTTTTCTAAGCTTTGTGCAGGTACATTCCTGCAATGGATGCTTGATTCAGCTGTGCCATGGGATCTGATTTCTGCCTCTGCTTTTGTAGGCTGGGCAGGCTGTGCATGTTGGTGGCTTAACGAGATTAGACCTTAATCATGCTTCCATAGAGACAATTTATGTCACGATCTGGGCATCTCCAAGCGTCTCTCTACATTTAGGGAAAATTGAAAATGCTGAAGAGATTTGGAGAAACCATGTTGGCGTAAGGTTGCAGGTAAGTGCTTGCCCAATTTTCTGTAAGCTTTACTACAAGTGACATGGGGTTCCTAGTTTATCAATCAAAGCAATGGACTTCCTAGTTTGTCTTATATATTTTCTTGTTCTGGTTGATACGCTATATGCGTATTTACATGCTTGCTTCCCCACTGAGTCATAATGAGCGTATTGTAGCTGAAAATGCCTGAGCTTGTCCTTAAGCTGTTCAGTTTCTCTCCACATATTGTTCTGTGTCCTTAAGTTTTGGAGCTGAAACAACATTTCAAATTGGGGATGTTATTGTATCTGCAGGAATTTGTTTTAGCTTACCAAGTCTCAGTTTTCTGTCATGTTTCCTTTTCTTATGGGAAGGTGCACTTAAAAGCTTGGACCAATTTAGAACTGAAATGTTGGTGAAATTTGTGATGGGTGTCCACGTGGTCACTGACAAATAAATTTGCCCGAATTAAATTCAGTGTTTGTTGTGACGGTGATTTTGAGTTCTCTTCTTTTTTTTCTCAGCCTCCAGTTGGAAAAGAAAGGGCCTCTGAATTAGGCAAATGGGAGGAAAGGGAAATCAAAGTTTCCGGGACCAGTTGGGATGTGAATAGTTTGGACATCGCAATAGCTGGACTCGGTTGGTTTTCTATAGGTCTCAAGGGCCAAGCAACCCTGTCATTGTGGACATACAACGGCATCGAAGTCACTTTACGAGAACCTTTGGTTCTAGATCGGGCTCGTTTCCTTGAAAGACCCGGGTTCTGGCTGCCGAAAGCTATATCTGATGCCATTGGCAACCAAAACAAACTTGAATCCAAGAGAGAGAAGGAACTCCAAGGGGATACTGATGATTTGGTTTCTCGGGTCTCTGTTTGAAATATCAACTCCCTTTTTGCGACGTCATTGAGCATTAAGGTCTGATGTATAGGTTACAGGCCATGGGGAAAGATGCTGCCTTTTTGGTTCATGCGCCCACGGACAGAGCTTCACTTTTGGTCAGCTTTATCAAATCGCCAATTTGGATTTGGAAAGCAGGAGAGGTGCAAATGTATCGGTGTGAGGACCGTTGCCGCTTCAACGACGTCAGAATGTCATCAGCTGTTAGATGATAGTGGAATGATACAAGCTAAATGTGACAACTAGTTTTCTATTCAAGGGTTTGATAATAGTGCTTCTCTTGAAATTTTTCACAAGGTGTGCTGCGGCGAAAATCTTCCTTCGATCGGTGGCATGACCTTCTTGAGACAGCATTACTTCAACCAGTCTCCCATTTTTCACTTTAACTATAGCTCTAGTTGTGCCTAATCTGCTTGAGGTCAAAATTATTCCTGTGGAGGTACAGTAACGGGGGAAAATGACAGGTAGGTGACGCTTTGGTTGAGGACAATAACATCCGGTCTAGTAATTCTCGATGGAAAAATGGGAAAATAGTGACAGTTAGGTAATACCGACGATATCGATGTGTGATTTTCCAGAGAATGTTCTTTGTAATTACCGATGACATCAATGTACCAAGGAAAGTTGTCCAACAGACTGAGTTCAGACAAAGTTCAGAATTGGAGGGTGGTATGTTCTCCAAACTGCCATCAGCAATCACCTTAGTTCACTTCGTACCCAGTCAGGGGCATAATCCCCAGAACATTCTGTTTTCCTTAGCATAACAACCTCTACTCATTTGACGTTAGAAGATGGTAAGGTATCGCAATGCAGCTTAACGAGACGAAGTTGTCAAAATGGCCGTCCAAAATACTATGAAACAGAAAACAGGCGCTCAAATGCGGTAGGCTGAACAAGGAGATTTCTCTTTTCTTTTTCCAGTTGATTATACACTTTGATTTTTTACATTCCACAAAGTGCCTTTGGTTAAGAAAGGAAAATACATGGCAGATGGTCAAGGGCCGCATGATGCGACCTTGCTCTACAGGAAGAAGCTACAGGAAACCGGAGAAAAAACTCCCCCAGTAGGGACGCAAGCCTACTCTGAAGAACTATCCTGAAAGGGAACTTCAGCGAGGCTGTTGGATGAAGCGGGGGCTGCATTTCGCGTTCACATTCTTGGCTGGCTTCTCTACATATTTTGCCGGTTCTTTCCTTGGCCATTGGCGTTCAACGTCCAAGGGCTTCAACAAGTTTCCATTCTGCTTCATTGCGCCAGTATCTTGAAGGCCTAAAATTTTGGAGAAAACAAGACAAAAACCATTATCCATTAGGAGTTCTACATAACCAAAGCAGACTCAACAAGTTTAAGCAAGCATGCCCTCCTCCGCAAATATGACTCTCTCATAAAGCTATAGAACTACTTAAAACTACATCAAATAAAGATTATTCCAGTCTCAGATTAGTGATCAGTTTTGATATAGTTTGTATGAACAGATCTTTTTGCTTGCTTTGGTCCTATGCTTCTTAGACACTGGGAGTAAGCTTATTTTGACTGATAGGAGAGAGATGAAGTTATCATGAGGAAAGTTCCAAAGAATGTAACATTCTCATAACAAAGACTTCCAGGCATCTAGCAGTATACCTTTTCCTTTTGCTCCATTGAATGCTGGAGTAGACAAATCATTCCCCTCAGACTCAGCAAATAGGAGGAACTCCTCGAACTGGGATTCCATTAAGGACAAATCTTCAGCATTGAGATCAAAGGTATCAGGAAGCAAATTTGCCACATCGCTGCCATGAAGTTCATCCTCCATGTCCACATTATTATAAAGCCCTTCAGGATGTTCGCTGAGCCAATAATCACGATACCATGTAGAGGTCGTAACCAGCTGCCACCATTCTGGGGAGAAATCCTCAACTTGGCGAAGAGCAGCGGGTATGAATAGAGGGGCATCTGGGTTCAATGTTGACCTTCCTCCCGAAACAAGCGCCATCTTTGAAACAACTTGCCTTGAGCAACTTCTTATCTGTTTCCCAAAATTTTAAACAAAGAATCAGAGTAATCAGCATCAGATGCTTCGTTAAATAAACAAACTCCAGCGGTATTCAGCAAATCATGTGGCACATATCCCTGCTCTGCTGCTAAGTCAGCAGATCATCTGCGATCAGCATATGGAGGATAGGAGACCGGAACAGGAAAACATTCGAAGCTAATAGCACTAGTCAAGTAAACACAGACAAAACAAAAGGATTTAGAGTGTATAAGCCGTCTGCTGAGTATTCAATCAGCCAAAAAGCCCAAAACCAACTAGCCAAGAGCTAGATCAGCGAACAGCAATAAAAAGAAAAGCTGTTGTTAGGTTATCTTTCCAGAGACCCAAACAGTAGCACAATTCCATCCTAACGATATCCTTTTCTTTCCTTGTTTTACCATTTCATTGGGATACAAAAGAGAATCTTTCCAAATTCTACCAACAAGCGTAAGACCAGATTGTTCTCATGCAAGAACACAAGACCTGGGAAGAAACTAGTTCCTAGTACCAAACATCCTATAATTAAGCTACTGAAGCCCTTCAAACGGCCCGACGATCATGTTCCTCTGTCATCTCGAAGCCATCCTCGCTGTTTGAGCTCTCTCCATGTCACTATCAACCTCAACTGCAACACAGATGCTCGCTAGAGCCCCCAAAAGCCCTAATCTATTCACGAACACGAAGCTACAAGCTCAGCGGTATAGAACACGAGGAGCTCGTACAAAGCGTGATTATCCTCCCAATCAGTGCGAGTATGCCACAAATCGAAGCGAAAAAGCTACAGATCTCTCCACGACACAATCAAAAGGCATGGCTGAATTCATACATCAGCAGAATTGGGAAATCGATCCAGCTTCCTTCACTTTCTCGGATCCAAAATCAAAAAACTCAACGGAACCACCAAATGCAGGATTGAATCAACTTCATTCCCTAGTTTACGTCCGGTTGAGCCCGTAAATAAGATGTCGAGATCCAAAGAAGGAAGCATGAGAGATTATGAGTCGTACCTTGAACGACGGTGAAATATCTCCGAGAGCGAGCGAGCGAGAGAGAATGGGATTTTGCAAGGGTCGGATCGGGCCAGAGGGGGAGGAGTACGTGGCACGGTGAGAGCGGTGGGTGGGGTATATATATATAGACGAGTGGGCAGGTTCGGCGAAACCGAACCTGCCCACTGTATGGCCTGCCAGCAGGATCCCGGTCACGAGCCGGTAATCGGTAGTCTGTGAAGAAACCGTGTTTTGGGAAGGGTTGTTTTGTTGACCTTCGAAGAGGACGATACATTGTCGCAGAATGATGTCGGTTTGTTCTTTCGTTTTGACCCCATAAAAAAAAAAGGAAAAAAAAAGAGAAAGAAAAACAAAACAAATGAGATAATGGCACATTTATTTTTTATATAATAACCCTATTGAATTTTCTATTATTGCGCAATAACTTCCGAGATTTTTTTTTTTTGGTGAGAAGCCATGAATTTTGCTCCTAAACTTTAATTCTCATTGTTGCTAGTTTTCCGTAAATATAGCCATTTGATTTCACCTAGATATGGATTAAATTCTTTTCCTTAGTAGAAATATACTTGACTCTGTTTGTTTTGAGAAAAAATGAATAAATAAATAAATAAATAAATATTTTATAAATAATGATAGTTTCTTTCGCATGTCTTTTTCGCTTTGTCCCCATTTTTATTCAAAATGAATCCAGCCAATCAGGGGACATCTTACAATCAAGAAATACCACTTTAATGTGACGAATTTTGACAATTTTAGGAATTAAAATACTAAAATGATTCCATTTTATGACATCGTGTTCGTTAACTAGCTAAATTTGCACGAGACAACATGATCTTGCAATTATTTTACAAGTAGGAAATGGGCACCTCTAAATTGATCGAAAGTGATACATGCGGATCACGGAGCGCACGAAGCCGATATGCGGGGTAAGACTATCGTGTCTAATTTCCAATGGTTGAGATTATTTGTGCTCATGTCCATAACCGTCGTGCAATAACAAATTATCGATCGACCACGAACCTCGAGTCGGCTCGATTATGTTGGTCAATTAGCAACTTTAAGGAAGAAAAAAAAATCACGCTTTTAAAGAGAGAAATAATCGGGATTTGGCTTCTATACTTGTCCTTACAATATTAGCAAAAAAAAAAAAAAAGGAACTTGCTATTAATAAATTACCAAAAGAAGCTACATCTCCATATTATTTAGAGAAACCTCGTAACACTTCCATGAAATGTTAGGAAAGACGTGACAGATTCCCTAACTTGGACGTAACATGGACGGAGTACAGTTCCTCAAGAACTATCGAAATTATTGGTGTCTCTAGACATTTAAGAACACACGAAAGTCGGTCAAAGCATTTGTAAGGCCAAAATCCACTTCTTCTATACAATGTCCTGGCAAAAAACAGAAAA
Source organism: Rhodamnia rubescens (assembly GCA_021437795.1). Taxonomy (NCBI): domain Eukaryota; kingdom Viridiplantae; phylum Streptophyta; class Magnoliopsida; order Myrtales; family Myrtaceae; genus Rhodamnia; species Rhodamnia rubescens. The sequence continues at coordinate 861,598 of JAILYA010000017.1, forward strand.
ACGTAGATGGTGCCAAGATTTATAAAAATAAAAATAAAAAGCTGAAAAAGTGAATAAATATTTTCACGATTCACGAAAATAGCAAGATAATGAAATTATTTGACTAATTTTTTTAACCAATTTAACTAACCATTTTTTGAAAGTTATTTTTCAAATTTTGAGTTTTCTGCGGAACAGGCGCATCCAAAATTTCATATCATGCCATGAAAGTGAAAACTCAGGTCAACTCATCTTTTCTGGACAAGGCACACGAGTAAAATGTTTGACGCGCATCAGCCGCCCAGGCTGCTAGCTAAGAACAAGGAAACCAACCCAATGCACTTGGTCGGAACCACCGTTGTGCCTCTCCCGAACGAGAAATAGACCCAAAATATTAATTCAAAAATATTTCGATTCTTATGTAGGCCCAAATCCATAATTGTTTTCGGGGTCAAATTTGGTATTTCACAAAACGAGCGACCCCGCCCAGCAAATTCTGCCACGCGAGCCGCATGATCGACTTGACTTCTATCCACCTTTTGTCCCAATTTGTTGTCCTTCTGGAGGCTCAGCTTTGTCACTGGAAAACAAGCGTGCGTCTTGATTAAAGCACGTGCCAAACGAATTCGTTAACGGTGCATAGTTCTTGTAACGTGTCCGGTAAATCCATGATTCCGTCAAAAATCTTACGGTGATTTCAAAAATCAGATATCGCATCGGTTTCATCATTGAAAATTCGAATCCTCCCGAGGCTCATTGATGATCGAAACGAGCCGAGAGATAGATTAGGTTCGATCCCGTTTTCACCCCGGCATTTACCAGGCATCGTGCATCGCGATTGCTTCGTAAAAAGAAGAGTAAGGAAAAAAGAAAAGAAAGAGGAAGATTGGGGGACGTGAAATGCGATGCTATCGCAATCCAATCATACGTGGCCACTCATGCCCTACTAATCCCGGGTCACGCGCAGATCCGCACATGGGGTGTTGGTAGGTCGGGTCGGACAACGACCCCAACATCGTCCAATGTCCAATTTCCAGCAAAACACACCCGTCGCGATCATGTTAGTGGCAATGATTAGGGACACCGAATGGGCCTCCACTAATCCTTAATTAATTAATTAGCGACGCCTAATCACGACACCCCCAGTTAATGCTCCATGATTCGTCTTAATCCCTTTCGGGAACAAAATAAAATTAACAAAAGGTGAGTTTGTGTCCCGCTTGCTAAGGAACGAAATTCAGCATATTGACCCCCTTTTTTATTTTTATTTTTTAACAGCGTGAAGCTAATTCTAATGCTAATTTTTGTTCCCTAATCACATATCAAAACGAAAAATGCCGGGACTCTGTAGCGCTTTGCTTTGTCTTAGAATCGATGGTGGCAATGGCACCAAGGTGTTCATTATACTTTAACCAGAAAAATACAAAACGACGACGTCCTCCCGTTCTTTCATTCCAACTCGAATATCATTGTCGTTTAAGTTTTCGTTACCTCCAATGGGATATTTTTGTAATGCATTTCTGTTTTCGAGTATATCCCAGTCGAGGTTACTTTTGATTGATACTTCCGCATTTGTAGTCGAGTCCGATAAAACGACATTACGTACGTTAATCAACAGTATATAGTTGATTAATAACACGCTCTTTTGGATAATCTTCATTTTTTTTGCTGCCCCGTGGGCCATGGAAGATGTCTATCCATTGGATACGCTTTATCATTAACAAGGTTATTCAATGGAAGATGTCTATCCACCTGGCTTCGTTATTTGGGAGATGCTTAGGTACATAAGGGCAATTTAACTTTGGCATACTTGTTTTTTCAGTTGTGTCGTGCAAGGTATGGACATGATTTCTTTCATTTTACGCCTTTGATATGTTTATTTTGAACGTAAGGTTATTTGTATTCCCATTTCACGCTCTTGAATTCTTATATTTTTTTTATTGTCAATCCTCACAAGTTGTGGATTTAGCACATTTAATATATTAAACTCGCGAGAGGTATTGTTGGGCGATTTATAAATAACACCGGTAGCCAAAATAATTGCCACTCTGTGTAGTCATATAGAGTACTTTTTCTTTATTTAAGGGATGGCTCACGTGGAGTGGATCGGCGGTTCGAAAATGGCCGATGGCCAAGCAGATTTGATAAAGGGCGATGGGCGATCGATTAGGCAAGAGAGCTCGAATAAGGTTTGACACTAGCATCACCGGGAGATATGGGTCAACATGAGAAGTACGAAGGTCTTTTTAGCCAAATGAAACGGGCTTGGGCGGAAATTTTCCTTCTAGAACCCAAGCACAAGAGGACAGAGGTTTGTCCTCGGCCTAAATCTGATCATCTTTACGAAGGCAATGTATTACCCGACAAAGGTAGGAGGTCGAGAGTCATGTTCGCCAAGGGGAAACATTGACGAACTCTAACGTTTTGTGAAAACTTCACTACGGCAATCATGTACTGACCGTGAGATTTCGTGGGCTTAACTGTGATTTAAAAATTAAATATTCTACCATTCTCATTTAAGTTTAGTCTAATTTTTCGGCCGTGGAAATATTTCGTTTGGGAGGCAAATAGAGACTTGAAAATATTTAAACTCATGATCATATCATGTAAAATTTTTGTAATATCACCGTCAATTATTCTAAACGTTTAAGTTCGTCACATCAAAGCGTGATTCAACATATAAAAATCTTAAAGGTTAATATGATTAATTGAGTATTCAATGCAATAAATAAGAACAATCGATAAAAAAAGTTTTTGAGTTGTTTATTTAGTTAATTTTTTTAAAGCTTGTATATCGAGAGATCCTTTTCGGAAACACCAAACCATCCGGTTCAATTGACTTTTTTTTTTTTTCCTTCACGAAAAGTCAAAAGTTTTATCGGTCAATATTTAGTGGCTCACGAAGACCGGTGAACGCGCAAAAAAAAGTGAAAAAGGCAAATTCTTGTAACAAGACGACCCACCGGTTGATCACTTTTGAGTCGAGACCCGCTAGAAGTGAACGGCCCAGATCCGCTGTCTCACGGTCGCGGAGGCTTCACTCGAATGGGCCTCTACGCACAACACCTGTCACTCGGCCCAAGTCCATTCCGCAAAACCTTCCATCTTCTCCTTCGCGAGCTTGCTCAACGGTGTCCATGCCCGATCAGCCATCCCGATCTCCAAGGTTCTGTGCCGTGGTCCTGCTCTCACGTTCGCGTCGCGCTTGCAGCAGGGCAGCGGATGAACTAGGAGCTTCGATTTATCGTCTGTTCGTTCGATTTCGAGGTCGCAGTTGAAGATTCTGTGCGAGATTACTCGCGAGGGTCGTGTCATTGGTTTGGTTTTCTCTCCTAGAGGACGATCCAAACTGGAAAGTAAGTGAATTGCTTGTGTTTGGACTTGCGAGTAGCTCAAGTTTGTTTGATTTCTCCTTCATTTCCATCGAGCGTCGTTTGATGATTTCATTTGTAGAAATTACTGCATGCTCATCGTCTGTGGTATCTCGCCATTGGTTTTAGCGGTTTAAGTGGGACGATCGTAGTGCTGATGCTGATGGTAACAAATGTCGGTTGTAATTTTTTTTTTTCAAGGACAGCAGCTCTTCGATTCTTTCCCGTGATTGTGATAGTAGTTAATCACAACCAGAGCCGAATGCCGATTCCCTAAATTCATACGTCACAAAGTGCAACACACTTCTCATTGCCGTTAAAAGGAAAAAATACCAGCTGCATTGATCCCATTTGGGGTTTTAGACCTTGAACAAGGATGTGTACTCTTTGATTGGAAATTCTTTTTGGCTATCTGTTTACTTTATTTGCTTCAAAGGAGCTCCTGGTTTATTCAAACTCCATCCGAATGTGTCAAGTTTTTCATTCTATTTATTTGTTGGAATTTAAGCAAATTTCAAGCCTTGCAACTGCGCAAAATAACTGAGACACCCTTGTAACTTATGGAGAACTTCTCTGACTGTTCGCAGGGGTTGATCTGGTGATCATGACTTGAAAAATGGGAAGACATTTGAGAATTTGGTGGCCCAAGCAGCACCTTTTAACTCGACCATCATCACATGACCTCTTGTTTGGGTGGTTTGTCTCATCCTCCCCAGCTTCTGTGGATATTGTGATAGCCCTCACCATTAATGAGATCTTCCTGTCTCATTTACCACCGGCTCTTGAGGTAAAAAGCTACATATCTCGTTGGCTGTCGTTTTGCTGCTAGAGTCTTTGAGCTTTTGTCATGATTGGCTATAATTCTCTTTCTTTTTGACAAATTTGGTGCAGTTTAAAGGTGCTACCTTAATCTGTTTTTTTAATATCTTCAAACTACCTCAAAGATTTTTGTATATATTCAAATTAGCATTAGAAGTTAGTTGGCTAGGCTTCTTGGCATCTGCTTCAGTTGCAAGATGTGCCCTGGGGCAGGCTTCACAAGTTTCCATCTCATTAAGCGTTTGGTCTTTACTCTTTAGGCTTCTATGACGTTTTCTTTGGCGAAGTTTAAAGTGATTGTTCTTGCAAATTTTTCCTTGCTCTACTTGGCAGAACAGATGTGCTTCATTTTAAACATTTATAACTGCTACAGGAAACCCTTCAAGAAACAAATAGGGACATGCCTGTAAATTTAAAGGATAAAGCAGCTTTCTGTGTCTTGGGTCTGTCTGCTGCTGACACAGGTAAAGGCAGCAAGAAGAAAAGGGATCAAGGTTGTGGCTGCTACAGGATTACCGAACCACTTGAATCTTGTAGGCAACTTGCTGTAGGAAGCAATAGTTGGATCCAGCTAATGCATAATTCTTGCTCGGGCTATCAGGGAGAGAACTTATGGCTCCCTGAAGTGCATCATATTCACTGGAAAGGGGAAGTAGTATATCACTGCGATGTGCACGTATGTAAGTTATGACTACTTCCACTTTTGCTTCTGGTTCAAAGCTTTTTATCAATATTCCATTCCTTAACTTTATCTTGGAAAATCAGGTTATAGTTTATGAAACTCCAAGGCATGGAGCACACCATTTCTCTCTTAGCTATTCACACTATCCTGGTCAAGTACAAGTTCCTATGAAGAAGCCCAGGTGGATCGAAGAGCTTGATGCAAAACATCCTCAAGTTGACCTGGTATTATAATAGCAGACTTCAAAACTGCAACCGGCCATCAGCCTTTTGTTAACTGGTTTTTATGTCCTTAAATGTAGAGTACAGCAATTCTCGCAATGAACAGTTCTAGAGCTGCTTCTGCTACATTATACAAGAAGACGTGTTCTGGGCCAGAACCATCTGTCTCTCAGCCTTCCCTTATTTGGATGTACTCTCTTCTTAGCATTGTTTCTTTGAACCCATTCCCTTTCCCTGATCTCCAATGACAAGAACGTTGGCCTTTCAGGTTTTATGCCTTCATATGGCATGCATTGGCCATATCGGCAGCTTCGTTATCCACTCTTTTCTACATCACTATCCATAATTTTCATCACTTTATGAGATGGGGATCACAGTCGTGGATGTACAAAGTATCTTCAAATGTGTTCGTGACTGCGTGGTCTAACATCAAAATTAGGTCTTGTCAATATCTATATTGGCCTGTCTTCCTGCAGAATAGTGACCTCAGGTAATAAAAGACTCCTTGAATGTTTACTTTTCCGCTTATCAAGAGTTTAAACTAAGATGATGCATAAGCTGGTTTTAGTTTGACAGAGGATGTTTAAATTCCAATACTTTTGTTCAATTGGACACTTTCTTGAAAGTTCGGGGCAGAAATGATGTCGATGCTTTTACTGAAAGCCCCGCTTCAGGGAGAATTCTGTTCCATTTTGATTCATTTAAAGAAGATCTTAGGGACAGCTCGTGGATCAGTCAGCTGTCATGCATAAGTGAACGATGAGCCTGAGCCTCTCAAACTTCATCTTGTTGAGCAAATTGCTTTACACTTTTTAGTTGATAACAATTTAGAAGGTCTTGTGCCGGTAATTCTTCCTTCCTTTCTTTCTTTGTGGTTCTTTTCCCTCTTCCTCTTTTTGGGGTGTTGGGAGGGTGGGATGTGGTTCAGGTAGATAATGCCTATGCCTACTCTAGATGGAGTAAGTTTATGATATTGTCTCTCTTAGTGAATGTATGATATTGTCTCCTATGTGATATTGTTGACTTTGGGATCAGTAGATATTACTTTTCATTGACTTGGGCTATTTTCTCACCTTAATCACGATTGTCCTCTAATAGGTCTCAATCCAGTGTAGAGTACACTGAGAAAGCTGCATTGCGGAAGCATTCCATGTGGTCAAACATAGCCATTGATATTCTCCTCGGAAACTTGATCGGTTTGTCATTACTATATCATGCGGAAGCGGTTAGCTTGTGGTTTCTGTACTCCGTGGAGGGCCTCAATAATTATTTGCGCATGGGATCTGTGTGGTTAATGGGAGTCCCAGCAGGATTTAAATTGAATACAGAATTAGCAGCCATTCTTGGCACTACGTCTCTTAATGTCATACAAATTTGGTCTACCCTTTGGGTTTTCGTGGGCTTCTTTCTGATGAACATAGTCAGAGGAATCGCTATAGCGGGGATGCTTTTTGGGGCTACTGTCATTGCCGCTCTGATGGTAGACATGATCGGGGCAGCAACTTTACACATATCAGCTCTACATTCGTTGATAGCTTATCTTTATGCTACACAGACACAGGCATTGGCTGCTTTATGGCGCCTGTTTAGGTAATACTTTCTAGTTTCTTCTTTAGTGTAAATAAAGCATTTAGGTATAAGAGAAAAATCTACTGCAACATGTATCAGCAGTTTTTATGTTAACAGTGTGTAAATCTGGCATTTCATTTTTGGAGTTAATTTTGCTTTAGCTGTCGATCAAGTGGTGGGTGGCTGCTACGCTCCTGCTACACTTTATTGGTCCATTAGGATAGGTCAAGTTCCACCCTGTAGCTTATATGCTTCTCTGACGCTTCGATAAGAGCATCCAACGTTCGACAAGATATCATCTTAACTAAACACAGTTACCAGATGATGCTGTTTGATTCTGTTGTCTGGAGAAACAACTAACTCTACTGCATTGCTTTTTCCATTTTGCAGTTGGGATGTTTCTCTGCCAATCAAGTTCTTTGTTGCCTCCATTTTTCTCTTCTCCAATTTTCTGGAATATAATCAACTTTTTCTGTGTCATAGTCAAGTAAAATATCTGGGACTCCCTTTGGCTGTTTGTCTTATGACTGATGGATGTTTTGTTCCCTCATGCAACATATAATCTTCATCTAGTCATATATTAATTAGCGCTTGAAATGACTTCTGTTTTGATTCATGACATAGTGTTGAGAGAGGGGGGCTTATGGTGAAGAACCTATAAGGATGATCTTGCATAAGAGTTACTTAGTCCTATATCCACTGGATTGAATCCTGAAATCGTTGCTAGTACTCACGATCCTACTGGCTGCCGCTCCTTCCACAATTCACCATATTTACTTGATGCGGATGTTTTGCTGCTTCAAGAACTTTGTTGAAATTGTTTTTCTGATATTGGTATCTCAATAAGTCTCATAGACATATCTAACAATATTTATTAAAATGTCTACAGCCATTTATTTAACCTCATCAGGTGCTAATTTTTCAACAGGAAGAATCTTTTCAAAACACTGAGGAAGAGAACTTTTTTATGGGGTATGAATGTAGTTATGGTATGAACTGGTGAGGTCCATCTTGTGAGCTAGGTCTCAATTTATATTTTTCAGTTTTAGGGGGATCTTATGAACTATTTGGTGCCTTCCCGAGGTTTTTGGACAAACTAATTAATCCTTTCAAGTGAATTATGCAATCTTAATCATTACTCTTCTATTGTTGTCTTAACTTGTTGATGGAGTGTCTGAATTTTCTGCAGGGGTCAAAAGTTGAATCCTCTTCGCTTGAGATTAGATAGCTATGATTACACAGTGGAGCAACACGTTGTTGGATCTCTTCTGCTTACTCCCCTTCTACTTCTGTTGCCAACCACCTGTGTCTTTTATATATTCTTCACCATTGTGAATACTTCTATCAGAGTTAGTCATGTGCTAGTTGAAGTTTTTATATCTATTATCCATGAGACACCTTATGTCAAAATTCTCCTTTGGTTGGTGAGACCAACCAGATTTCCTGCTGGGATATGGTTCGAATTTGTTTCCTGGAAATATAACGGCGTACATCCCATGGAAAGATCTATTTGTGACGGCAATGGCATAAATCCAGATTTTGACAATGCACTGAGCAAAACGGACAAATACAGAAGGTCTGCTGCCCTGGTTTCATTTCTACGCATCAGTGTTCCAAGCATTGGTAAGATTATCAGATCCTTGTGACATAAATATCGTCAATGTATCAGTGGTAACTATAAATCAATACCTATGGGATATTTTGTTGCAGGACAGGTAATTTCACCTCATTACAAGAAAGTTTTTACTGGTGTCTCTGCATCACTTTTTGCAGAGTCTGCGTACGGAGTTCTCACAGGCAAAAGGTCGGTAGAATTTTGTCCTCTATTAACTTGATTAATGCTGTTATACATGAAATTTGATGCAATCTCTCTCTGTCTCTCTCTCTCTCAGGATTTCGTATGGCCCAGTTTCTCATCCTCCATCGACTCTCCCATGGATGCACATACCGATTAAGGAGTACTGGCAACTTTGCCACAAATCAATTCTTTCTCACATGGCAGACCGAAGATGTATTTAGTCTTGGTTTTTTAAATCTAGCTGACCTCATCAACACCCATTTTTTCCCCACATCGCTGATAGCAACTCACTACTTGCTTATTGATCCTCTTGAAGGCCACGATTACTTGAGCAGCCTCTTACTCCTTTTGGGCTGGCTCCTGGCTAGGCAACTTTTGTAGGTTTAGCTTGGCATTTTGTCCTTTAATTTGGGTGTCCTACATTGGTGCATATTCCATTCAGAAAGCGCAATTTATTTCTGGTCAGAATTCAACGATCATCACTGTGTGCTGAATTGAGTGAGTTTGGGGCTCTCAAACGAATGCTTGGATACTAACACGATAGAGGCACATCCTCCCGGTTTATTCCGTATCGTCATGTGGTTTCTTGTTGTTTCATGCTGCAATGGTCTGGCTAGACCTATATAGAAATGCATATTTCTTGATTTTGACAGAACGAGATCCTATAAAGTATTTAACTTAGAGAAAATGATATTTCTTTTGGCATGGGTAGTTCACTGGAATTTACTACTTCTAAACTCATTAAATTAATATTGGACTATATGAATGTGTCTCTAAGTTTTGCTATTGTGCAATTTATGCCTTCAAATTTTTTTCTGTGCAATCAACCCTTCCATTAGAAGCCATTAGTAACATAGTATTCGTGTGGCATTACTGAGAGGCCAAGGCGAGCATTCGCCTCGGCTGCCATTGAGCATGAGCAGGTTGAGACAATACGAGGGCTGCAAATGAGGGTTTTGACCCTTGCAATAAGAGTACAAACTCTTCACAAGGCAATTGCCATTTAGCACGAAATCGCTGAAGCATGTTCGGGTGCGTGTATGATGCCCTGATGGCTGTTGTGAATCCGTTAATTTCATAGTACTTCAATATAAACATTCGTAAATAACTAATTTTGTAGGAAATCCCTCCTTGCTCAATTGGCATGGCGACATCTTCTCCAATTAGAGTCAGTGAAATGAGCAATGCTCGCAAGCTCAGAATTCAGTCCCCAGCAATGCTTATGAGACCATCTCTCTCTCACAAGCACACACCCCCGCACACAGAAACGAAAGACGGCGACAAGAAGAAGTTCAAAATATAAAACGTATGAAGCAGCAGAAAGTCACGGGATACGACCTTTCTTGACCGCACAGGATATTGAAGGGAAGCTCCGAAAGTGATAAAGTAAATCATGGCCACAGATTGCCACCTCCTCCATGTTGAGAGAGAGAGGAGAGAGAGAGAGGGAACTTTTTGACAGGTGAGTGTATAGATGGTTCTAGCTCATTTCACATTCTGATGCTGGATGCGGTAGTTATCCGTTGAAATCGAATGTGTGACATAAGTACAGATATAACGGGATATGCTTATGTAGAGCGTCCCATTTCGTGAAATATATATTATTTTTTCTCGCTGCCCAGCAATCGAATTTTTTATCTAGTTGAAGATGTCACATCGACATGTCACGTGATATAAGCGTCACAAAACGTGGCTTCTCCCGATTACTCAGCCCACGTAGCAAGCCTGAAAGTGGATACATGTGAATGCCGGCATGTGATTGTGAGGGCCCACCTTTTGTTTTTCATCGACCCTATTTCACATGGGTGAGAATCGGCAGGATCATGGGGGAGCCTCGGGAAGGGACCAACTTTAAGCCTCTCTATGGTTAAAGAAACATGACAAAGCTTAGCTTCCCCAAACTTGAAAAGAATCAAATCTTGGCCCGTTCGTTGATCCTGATGAATTCCAATTGGCCCTTATCAGGGTAGACATAGCATATCGATGAGCTTCATGAGGGGTCATAATAATTCTATCTTTCTTTTGAAAGTGCACGAGCTTGACAAAATGGAAGCTTTTCCTAATTTGAATTTCGTGGCCCTAAAGACAGCTGGAATGTCAATCAGATCAATGTTTTAAGAAACCTTCCCTTAATTCTCACGACATCGAACTCGAATGCTTAAGCTAAGTTTTCCCGAATCGTGATTCCGGTGCACTAAGCAGAAAAAGTTTTGAGGAGAAGCTTACAAATCTACCATGCTGCATCAAGAGAGTATAGATTTCTTGATCTAGCTCAGGTCGGAAGGAGTGTCCGAATCTCTTGATTACTCCTTTGTCATTTCATTCACCTACATGCCCAAAAAGAAAGCCAAAAAAAAGTGGGGTGAGACACGATCTAAAGTTGGCTCCATTTTCACTTTCCTGGCAACTTGGCCTGTTTGTTCTTTCTGGAAGAGAGAGGACAACGGCCAGCATCAAGAGGACAAGAGCCAGCATCAACACGGCATCAACTTCTTGCAATTAAACAAGCACTATTAGCATTTCATGACAGCTGACAGGCTCTCCCAACCTGTTCCTGTAAAAACAACCTCTCTAACATTCTCAATTCCCAACCAAGTCTGGCTCCCTCCCTCTCTCTTCTCCCTCTCTCTCTCTCTCTCTCTCACAACCAGGAAAGATATGTCAAGGAAGCTTAGCATTGTGATACTGTCCCTCTTCTCGATGCTCCTTCTAATACCAGAATACCATGTGAGCTTCGGCTTTATCAAGCACTCCCCGATGATTCCCTAGCTCCAATTCCGGCGTCGTTCACTCATGCATGTGCATCAATGCTCTCATTCTCAACCCCTTCATTTTTTTTTTTCCCGTGATCATTAAGCATGCATTCACACACAGACATATGCATGCATAGTCGAACATGCTATTAGAGGCTTGTTAGAGCGCTTACCATTCGAAGAACTTTTTACGAGTCGCATAGACGGCCAGCTTGATGCACAATGAATTTGAATGTACATGTGGATCGACCTGTATCTACGTATTTTAATGAGTTAGGAAATGGCATCATTTTGCTATACGGCAAATTGTTATTTTTCAGTTTCTTGAGAATGAACCCTGTTACATTTCTTGAGAATCGACTAAATTATTCAGTTTCTCTGTTGTCTTATTTAACTTGTACGGAAATTGTTATGTTTCCAGGCGACGATCACGGAGGCCCCATCACCACAGCCCCAGGCAACTCCCGGCAATCTGCCCTCGGTAATGTATATCTTGAATGTCACCTTTGAGATCTATATATATTCGCTTCTGTTGATTTCTTCTTCTCTTCTTATTTTTATTTCAGTATGGTGCCAGAGAAGGCAGTCTTAAGCCACAAGGTATGAGACCACACACAATCTTGCCGCGAAATGGAACCGAACGTACAATCGATGATTATACACCATCTATTATGAGCAAGAATTCGAAAGATGAATTACATATCGAGTTTTCTCAAATGTTCTTGTTACTAATGATTTGGTCGTTATCTAGAGTGCGGACCGAGGTGCAAGGAGAGATGCTTGAAAACGGCATACAAGAAGCCATGCATGTTCTTTTGCCAAAAATGCTGCGCCAAGTGCTTGTGTGTGCCTCCGGGCACCTATGGCAACAAGCAACTCTGCCCTTGCTACAACAACTGGAAGACCAAGCGCGGCGGTCCCAAATGCCCCTGATTGCTCTTCCTTTTCCCTTTTCAATCCCTCTACGGCGACCGTATGAGCCCGTTTGACACTGTAGCGACTGCACCCTAACTGTGCCGTGAAGTTGTTGTAGGTTCTGCACTGGTTGGGAGAGTTCTGCCAGACTCTGCTGTGAGAACCATTGCGGAGGAGCTGTCTACTGCATAACCTGTGCTTTTATGTCACTCTCTCGGTTGATTCTACGTGGTTCTTTCTTACTACTTCTAATAAATCAGAGTGGTCATTCACCCTCCCTTGATGTACTAAGATGGCAAGAAAGCTCGAAATTGGATCAATTACCCGCCTATTATGAGTATTTTTCGCTGATATTACTCCTGAGATATGCATGTCAAGATGGAGAATGTACTCTCTGGTACAAAAAGCGCATCGAAAGTTACGGATTTTTGAAAAGTGGATGACAGTAAAATTGGCTGAAACTCACATCGATGCGGATGATGGGATGAGCCGGTTATACCACTCCGGCCGTGCAACGGACGCATAAAATACTTCCTCCTCCAGACGAGGAACATGCATAAAGATGGACCTTGCGGGATTCTTGGCCCAACCTCAATTCTTTCAGGAGGTTACTCTGTCTCCATCCGTTTCACTTTGATCATTCGGCGGCCTCTACTAGAGGCGGCATGACATAGCAGTATCAACAGTCCATGCTCGTTTTCTGTAGCTTTAGATGCCATGAATTGGGGTCTGGGGTCGTGCGCGAGCCATGCGGGCAGCTGTAGGCAACGCCTCCTGGACGAGCTCGAATCTTGTCGCTAGCTGTAAGTTTGGAAAACTGAGTAATCAACGGACCAACTCAATGGGCAAGCTTGAGATAGGACACGGACCACTTTCCATACACAGGTGGTGGTTGGAGTGAGCCGATGTCTCCTAGGCCTAAACAAAGAAAACAGAAAATAAAACCGTTGGACCTAACGACCCAGCCAGTCCCATCCTGGCAAAGTAAAAAGTCAAGCAATTAAGTGCCAACTACCGCAAAACATCAGCATATACATCTCTCCGCTAAGCAAATTGGGGGAAAAGAGCTAATTCAGGGGGGGTCACGTCTCTGAAAAGAAAGCATTGGATCGGCGAGGGTGTATCCTTACGTACTACATCGCATGCTCTCTCATGACTATCTCGAATCTTGAATCTCGGGGTTAGTAAACATTTTATACAAAGTTCAGAATCATATGCCTGTCTAGTTTTCTGATGAGAGGTTGTCCATATGGTCCGACCGACAAAGAACGAACATTGGGCATCGAAAACTTTAGAGGATTCATGGATTCATAAGAGCAGTCCATTGCAACATAAATTGGGAAAAGTCGGAAGAGAGTAAATGTTGCTTTCAAGCTGTAGCGGGGGCTGTGATGAGTTGCTAAACCCTGTTGGATCCGCTAGTCGTAGCCCACACAGCGAGACCGCAGACTTTTGGGAAAAAAGCTTTGACTTTTGGTGATCCATCACGAAAAGTTGCCACCTTTAACATGTGAAAGACATTTATGAAGAGGGGGTTTAACATTTGCAGAGGTAGGTGAGCGCAGATCTGCCTGAAATTCAAACCGCATATTCCTCCACAGTTAAATTATTCCTTCTTCATGGGTCTCCGACTCTCTGCTTCCTCCCCAAGCAGCCTAGCTTTGCCTGCACGCATTCAAGCAAGAATATTCCACCTCCTCAGGGTTGGGAATTCGCTTCAGCCCCTCAATTTTGACCTGTGGAATTCACCTTTTGACCGTAACGGGAAAAAGAAACGGAGAAAGGATAAAACAGAGAAGAGGAACTGGTTATCGCTGACGAACTCATTTGCATACTTTCAACCTCGCTCGCTTTGTTGCTTCCTCAGGAATAAGGTCACGTTCTTATAATTTGTTAAACTCTCCGATTTTCTTCTTCGTTTTTCTTTTTTCGATTTTGTCAAATGCAGTCGCAAGGTAGTTTTTTTTTTTCCACATTAGAATTCAATATTCAAGGCCTCTTAGAACAACGTAAAGATCAAGCATTGCGTTCGAGACAGCGAAGAGAGAAAATTGCGAGATGCAGAAAAGCAGAGCAAATCAACTGACTTCACGAAATTGTACCAAGCTAGCTGGAGGAACATCTTTACGATGATTATTCTCTTAAAGTCACCCAGCAAAGGAGAAGTCTTGCAACCATCGCTAAAAAGGTTCGAAATGGATGAACGAAAATCCAGTTTTATACATTATTCAGGATATTTTTCGGAAACAGAGTCGCGATATGCTCTGCTTTTACATAACAAACACCCGATGATATACATAATTCGGCAAAAATAGGAAATCTTCCGCCAATCTTCATATGGAACGGACGCATGTTGAGCCCTAAGCAAGATCGTCGCTTTGACTCTGGGTATGCTTCCCTCCTTCTTGTTGATCAAGACGATCGAAGTGGAAGCTGAACTGGGGGCGCTGCGAAGGACCAAGCTCTTGGGTTGGCGTTCGAGATCTTCGTCCTCCGCGTCTCTTTTCGGCGTCCGGAGGGAGACCAAGCTGTTGGCCGCGGCTTTGCCGGGACTGTCTTGCAGGGGACGCGGGTAAAAGAAGTCGGTGGGGAAGAAGCTGTACTGGAGGCCCGCCATTGAAAGAAGGGCGGGAGAGCAAGGAGCAAGAAAGAGAAGCGTCAGCAAGGAGGAGGAGGAAAGAGGAGATTCCGTGATAAAGAAGAGGGGAGCGTGGTCGGTCGGCGGGTTCGTTGATGCAGGTGGGCACGTGAATGATGAGTTATTTATAGAGAGAGAGAGAGAGCGAGAGCGCGCGTGAGACGAAGAAGAGGGACAAAAGAAGGGTCGCTGGGACGCGACGTTCAAGCCATTCAGGCGCGTTCAATTTCTTACCGAGGGCTGTCGTTATTTTGATTGTCAGTTATTTATGATCATATAATATTTTAATTAATAAATATTTATTATTTTAATTAATAAATATTTTATGTAAAATACGTAATAATGATGTGCGAATTTATTATTAAAATTATACTATTCATGACACTACTATTAGAATTTAAAAAAACATTTCTCATCCCAAAAATATTATATAGATCGGAAAAATCTTAAATATGACATCATGGATAATTTTTCGGGAGGTCGCTCATCTTGTCAGTCTTCTAATATTGTTGAGATAAAAACGCGAAAATGCTAACGGATCTTGTAAATAAGTCAATACGAAATCACTAGAGAAATTACGAGGAACAATAAAGGATATCAAAATTACGTGGTTCGGTCAGAATAACGATACTTACGTCCAAAGAAAGAGCGTAATTTGATTCACTATAATCGGAGAGCGGGATTTACGATTCTTAAATGCGTCGAGTGTTTTTCGCACCTAAATTATCATCCAAACTCGGTGTTTGCAGATAAAATAACTCAATTGGATGTAAAACTCACGACGCAAGATCGCCCGGCGTTCAAGCCCCAAGAAAGAGCTACGTACGGGAACGACTCAAGAACGGCTGGTACGTTCGGTTCTGCCTCTTCCCATCGTACGAATTCCTGCTCCTTCGCTATGCGGCACGCACACCTTTTGTGCGTTTTTTCCTCGGCTTGTGCGGCGTTCTCCAGAGTGGGACCCCAAGCCTTTCGTGTGCCCTTATAAAGGAGTCAACAAAACTATGTTGACCGGGACCCACACAATGTTCTTCTTGCTTTTGGAGTTACACGTCCGCCGTACGTCATTGAAGAAACCATATCTTGATCAACCTTTTTCCTTTTCAACAGAAAACAAACAAATAAATATATGTATATCTCTTCGAAAAGGAATTCTAATCTAATTAGAATTCTTGGATTTGTTTACTAACAAATTCGATTTGACAAACCGATCTCCTCCAATCGGATCGGGTTACGTGAACGACTCAAGCTCGAGACATTAATATGACAAATATAACTTTGGAGTATCAAAGGCGAGAGTTGACGTTAGGTCAAAATGATTCTTTGTTTTTGTTCGAGCATACGATTCGGTTCATTCCTACTTTCTTCGCCATCTTAAAAACCCATCGGGAGTTGCTCCTTGTCCAGATTCTCTCTAGCCTCTGCGAATACTCTTGGTTCTTGTCGGATCGGATGGTTACGTCATAGGAATTATGTGGATGAAGCGCACTTGTAAAGCCCGTTCGAGGTATTGCTGGGGGAAAAAGGAACTATTAAGTAAAGGGAGAACTTCGAAATTATGTCGAGAGTAATTTTGGAACTGGCGTGCTTGAACTTTGCAAAGCTCGGATTCCAGGAGTCATATACTCTGAATTAGGTTCTAGGGTTTCTGTTCTCTGGGCCAGACTCCGGTAGTTTCGCAATTCCCAGCTGCATCTATTGCAATCATAGAAGCTTAGACCCTCACGCATGAAGTATTAGGACGTAATCACGTCAAACAGACGATCAAAGATAGAAAGAACAAACAAGCTACAGAGAGAAGAATATTCCAGTCACATATAGGATGGTTCTTTAAATAAATAAATAAACCCTAGGAGGGTAAAAGAATTTAAATCCTTCCAAGAGATCTCTCGCCATCGCCAAGCCAAGGTTGCACGAGATCTTCACAAATTACGATCCGACTTGTTCCTAGAATCTGCAACAACCGCCTCGAGACGACGGCGTTCCTCACAAATCTCGCAAGGGGAAAGCACCAGGGCCTTACGGGGAAGGTTTCCTCTAGGCTTCTTGTTCTCACCCTTCACGTCCAAATAGACAAGGGCTGCCGCCGCCGCCGCCACCTTCTTGGGATTGGTATTGCGGGCATCCTCGGCTTGAGAGCTAGGGACTGCACCAGGATCGACATTGACATCGACATCGAGGTCTGCAGTGTTGGTCCTGGCGAGGGGCTTTGGACGAGGGTAGTAGAAATCAGTTGGGAAGAAGTAGTACTGAAGGCCAGCCATGAAAACTATGATTTATTAGGGGACTGCAGACTTTTGTGTGCTGTGTGGGATTTTTTAGGCTTTTTAGAGACGGAGGAGGCAGAGTTTATAGGGACGAGACGAGCGAATACGTGACTTGGCTTCCACGTTCGTACGTCAATTTGGGAGCGTCGTTTCGTACCTCTTTTTTCTGGGGCGTTCGTTTTTGTTAAAATACGATAAAAGATTGTGTGCGCGCTTGCGTTTTGACTTGTCATGTAGGGATTTCCATATGAAGTAAAATTAGGAAAAGGAGTATCCTGTTTTGAAATTACTTCCTCTCCCCATACCTTGTTTCGCAAGCTAGAAGTCTCCGGTTCGAAGAGACGACGTGCCTTGACATACTTGGCCACCTCTTCGGGTTCGTTCCGATAAAATATGAACCAGCCGTTAGATCACGTGGGTTCAAATTTAAGAGTTTTGACGCATTAAGCTCGTATAAACTCGGTGTGTTTTTAAAAAAAATATTAATTCCCATATTTGCTTGATGCGGATTTCTTGATAAATGATACCAACAGATAATAAATAATCTCGGGGGACATTAAAGTCAGAATTGGTTAATTAGAAATCTTCACAGATTATAACAAGAAACTCATATATTGTCTGAATTACAAAATATCATTTTTTTTTATCTGAAGAAGATTGAATGAAGTAGGAAATTACATAAAGGACAATTTTTTTTTTTGCCTTCTCTATTCAATATAAGTATCTGATTTGAATTGTGCGCTAATTTATTTAATATTTAATTGTTCTATCACTCATTGGTATTAGGCGGTTAGTACATATTTAATTGGAGAGACAAATGCGGTCCGAAAAGATTTGAACTCGGGATCTCCTACTCTAATACCATGTGAGATTTTGCGGGGAACCACTATCAACTATTCGAAAATATTAAGTTGTTAGACGAACGCATGATTTAATATTTAAATATTTTATCACGCCTAAATGTCAGTTTTGATGGGCCATGGCCCAAGTAACGTATGCCATCACAGTTCAAGCCCATAGTTGTCAAGTTTTTCATCGCGTCTACTGGGCCCAATAGCTTGGGAACAACACTTCGCATTTTCTCACTTTTGTAAATACTTTTTATTCGGATTTAGCTGGCTTATAAATATGCGTAAGCATCCTCAGTTTCGTCATCAATGAAAGATCTCAGGAAGAAATGAAAAAGGAACTAACAAAACACACACCACACCATCGGGAAATTTTCGGCCTAATTCTCTTGAAAAGCACAAAGTTTAGTCGGATTCCAATTTTGGCCCGAACTCCTTTTTTTTTTTTTTGGTCTCGTAAAAAAGTACCAATTTTAGGTCATGCTCAGATTTTGATCTAAACTATTTTTCGGTCTGATAAATAAGCATCAACTTTAGCTCGGATCTCAGTCATTGGCCCAAACTTTCTGTTACTAAAGAGAAAGTATCGACTTTTAGTTGGTACCCAAATCCGGCCCCACGTCAAGTTTTTTCATCCAATGATGCCGTTAAAGATTCGATGCGTCATTTCAACAATACCTCACGGGATCGATTTGGGTACCAATTGAGATTTTGTGTTTTTTCACGAGACAAAAAAGTTAAGGCCTAAAATACGAACACGAACTAATGGCGATTTTATTACAAGGCAAACAAATTTTGAGCTTGAATTAGGATACAAGATAAAATTGTTTTTTTTTTTTAATGAGGGGAAAAGAAATCGGACTAGAATTGAGAATCGAGTTAAAGTTGACGCTTTTTAAAGGAATTGGATTGTAAATATTCTCGAGAAGTTGGCTCATAATGTGGAATAGGATGGGGCAAAAAGGGCCTGTCTTATTTTCAATCCAAGCACATCAATGGATTAAAAAAGGTCTTTGTATCTAAATTATCACATCTTTTTAAAGGATGGGATTATTCTCGGTCCTTATATGACTAAATTCACTCCATTTTCACGGGCAATTTTTATCTTTGTAGCGAAAACCGAGTGAATCTATTTATATAGGGAGTGAAAAAAGCACTTCCCTTCTCATATGTCGTGGCATACAAAAACATATATACGATCCGTATAGAACTCGAAAATACATGAAAAGCCTCGCTCGACCATCGCTTTCACCCCACTTTTCTCATCGGAAAAGTTCGCGGAGATTCCGAATGGGAGAGGCCGAAAGATTCCGACTGAGACTCCACCCAATTTTTTTTTTTTGGGGTCTTGTCTACAGTTAAGCTCTGCGTGTCTTGTCGAGTTTCTTTTTTCGGCGGAAACTTTCGGACTCTCTACATCGTCATAATCAGCGTACCATGCCATGAATAGAAATCTCCCAGATTTAACCGCTCTTTGACTCGTAGCACGCGACAAAGAAGTGTCCTTTTCCTTTTTTTTAATCTTGTTTTCCCGCTTTCGCCACCCTTTTGGATTGAATCGTCGGGATGGGGGCGGAGCTTTGAGTTTCTTTGTCGACTTCCATCAATCCAAAGTCGTCGCCCCATGACTTGCTGATTCGACTCTACGTCACTCCCCTTATGTTTATCTCTTCTTCGCCGATCCCGAGATTCTGCATCCTTCCTCACCGCTTCCAATCCCCATCCCCATCGCTCTCTGGTCTGCCAACTTCGCATTTTGCGAGCTTTTGCATTGCCTTGACGGGTGATTTGGATTCTTGCGCCGGATCGGTTCGGTGGCTGGTTGCATTTTGATTGCAGATTGCGTTCTTGTGGATGTTGGGTCCTGAAATTTCGAGCATTTGGAGGTCAGATTGGCTGGTGACTCTCTGTTCTGCTTGGGCTTTGAACGAGTTTGCAAAGTTCGTTTCTTTCCTTTATGAGTTCCTCTGACGTATACAAAAAAGCTTATTGATATATTGCCGTTTGCTTACTGTCTTCGTGTCTTCTTAGGTTGCGGTTTGATTAGTTGGCGATTATAGGTTTGGTTGAAATCCAATTTCGTTGCTCAGTTCCGGTTTTGGTCTCATTAAGATTATGTAAGAAGCGTTAGTTCACACATTTTTGCTGTTGAAGGTTTTTCCGCCTCTTTTGTAAGAAAAAGACATCTATTTCTCAGGAAAGCCGCTACCTTTCCCTGCACAACTGAGCCATTCTGGGGTTTTAGGTTGCATCAGATGCATTTGGAGAATTACGAAACTATTTCTCGTTCTGTCCATTTGGCAATATTTGTTTGACATATCTGGAAATCGAGGATTTAGAGTTTATGCGTTAAGGCATGGATATAAGCAATGAGGCGAGCGTCGATCGGTTCTCGATCGGCCCTTCAACAATCATGGGGCGAACAATTGCTTTTAGGATCCTATTCTGTAAATCCGTGTCCCATCTACAATATGAAATATTGCGCGTACTTTTGGCTTACTTCTATAGGATGAGAGCCTTGGTGGCTCCTGTGTTTTCTTGGTTGCATCCAAGAAATCCGCAAGGGATCCTAGCGATGGTGACTATAGTTGCTTTCTTGTTGAAACGGTACACCAATGTAAAAGCTAGGGCTGAAATGGCCTACCGGAGGAAATTTTGGAGGAATATGATGAGAACTGCGCTGACCTACGAGGAGTGGGCTCATGCTGCAAAGATGCTCGATAAGGAGACATTAAGGATGAATGATTGTGACCTTTACGATGAAGAACTGGTGAGGAATACGCTTCAAGTGCTCCACCAGCGTCGCCAGGAGGGATCTCTGCGAGATATCATCTTTTGCATGAGAGCCGATCTAGTAAGAAATCTCGGCAACATGTGCAATTCCGAGCTTCACAAAGGCAGGCTTCAAGTGCCAAAGCTCATAAAGGACTACATTGACGAGGTGTCGACACAGTTAAGAATGGTGTGTGAATCAGATTCTGAAGAGCTCTCTTTGGAAGAGAAGCTTGCTTTCATGCACGAAACTAGGCATGCCTTTGGCAGGACGGCTCTGCTTTTGAGTGGAGGAGCTTCCCTCGGAGCATTTCACATCGGCGTGGTGAAAACGTTGGTGGAGCACAAGCTTTTACCTAGAATAATTGCAGGTTCCAGTGTTGGATCCATCGTGTGCGCCATCGTTGCGACAAGGTCTTGGCCTGAGCTCCAGAGTTTCTTTGAGGACTCTTTGCACTCGTTGCAGTTCTTTGATCAATTAGGTGGCATTTTTACAGTTGTGAGAAGGGTCATGACACAAGGAGCTGTTCATGAGATCAGACATTTGCAGTGGATGTTGAGGCACCTCACCAGTAATCTTACGTTTCAAGAAGCCTATGACATGACTGGACGAGTTCTTGGGATAACAGTGTGCTCGCCAAGGAAGCACGAGCCCCCTAGATGTCTCAATTACTTGACTTCGCCTCATGTGGTGATATGGAGCGCAGTGACCGCCTCTTGTGCCTTCCCTGGTCTTTTTGAAGCTCAGGAACTAATGGCGAAGGATCGGAGCGGAGAAATTGTTCCATACCATCCGCCGTTCAATTTGGAACCAGAGGAGGGGTCAGGCCCGTCTATGCGTCGGTGGAGGGATGGTAGCTTGGAGATTGATTTGCCAATGATGCAGCTGAAGGAGCTGTTCAATGTCAATCATTTCATTGTCAGTCAGGCTAACCCTCATATTGCACCATTTTTAAGGCTCAAGGACTTTGTTAGAGCTTATGGAGGAAACTTTGCTGCCAAGGTATGCATCAGTGGGCTGCAACATATATCCTGTGGTGTTCCTATCTGAACTCCTCTTCTTGACTTGGATCACTGTGCTTGTGTTATGTGTTACTAGAGTTGCTTGTGCACACTATATGTTCTTCTTCTTTTTCCGACCATTATCAGGGGACACTCTTCATCTGATTTTCCCTCTTGGGGCATACCGACATACGCATACCCCATCCTCTTGTGGACACTTGAGTTTAGTTTTCGGTCGGCAGATTACCATTCACTAAAAGCGGCACACCAATTCCAAATGTTTTGAGTGACATGTTCAGTGTGTCGTTAATATTTATTAGAGCTGCAAACATGCAAGTTCAAAAGGTCATGTTTCATTGTAAAAACTCTAAAGCTTCATTTGTTTTACTAAAAATAATCTGTGCTTCAGCTTCTAACAATCGAGACCTTTTGAGCTTGAGCATGTCTTCTCAGCCTGACCCGATGCGTTCATGTTTGCTTATACATGTTGTCTGTCCTTCGGTTCCTAAGATGAAAATGATATGCTGTGGTTGGTTGTGCAGCTTGCTCACCTTGCTGAGATGGAGGTAAAACATAGATGCAACCAAGTCCTGGAACTTGGTTTTCCTTTGGGAGGAATAGCCCAGCTGTTTGCACAAGATTGGGAGGGTGATGTCACTGTTGTTATGCCTGCAACACTAGCTCAGGTATATGCGTGATGTTGGTATTGTCGAGTTCCTGCATTCTGAGCATAACCTCTTCAAGTGTTGGAAATTTGAACTAGCTGTAACACCGTACTGTTGTATAGTGATATGCATCGTTAATTCTGATTGAAGTATTACATATTTTTAGCTATAACAGTTGGCAACTGTGGTTGCTCATTCTTATACCTCTCCTTATGGGCAGTACTCAAAGCTACTGCAAAATCCATCTCTTGTGGAGCTGCAAAAGGCGGTCAATCAGGGGAGGAGGTGCACTTGGGAGAAGCTCTCGGCCATAAAAGCCAATTGTGGCATTGAACTTGCTCTCGATGAATGCGTTGCAGTCCTAAACCACATGCGCAGACTCAAAAGAAGCGCCGAGAGAGCAGCGGCCGCTTCTTCTCACGGTTTAGCCAACACGGTCAGGTTCCATGCTTCTAGGAGGATCCCTTCATGGAATTGCATTGCTCGAGAAAACTCAACTGGATCCCTTGAGGAAGACCTCCTCAACGATGTGGCTTCCTCCTTACATCCTCAGGGAAGTGGTGCATCAGGAGGATTGTCAGGCAGAAACTTACGGGCTCACAGGCATGACGAAAGCGATAGTGAATCGGAGAATGTCGATTTGAATTCATGGACGAGGTCAGGTGGCCCATTGATGAGGACTGCGTCGGCAAATAAGTTCATTGATTTCGTCCAGAATTTGGACATTGAAGTCGAACTGAAGATGTTGCCTAGTCCAAATTCTACCAATGCTCAGATGGGAAGAGACTCACTTTTCCACACCCCGAGGGTGATTACACCAGACCAGAGTTCAGAAGGCATGGAGTTTGACCAGAGGGACCTAGGGACCAGAAACAGCTCGAGCATAACAGTCAATGAAGGCGATCTTTTACAGGCAGAAAAGATTTCTGATGGGTTCGTGCTCAATGTTGTGCGAAGAGAGGATCTGGCATCGCCAAATAGAAGTGGAGACTGCAGCTGTGAAGTCCCCGAATGCTTGCAACTGGATTCACCGGAGAAGGAGATGGATGTGACTTCGGCATCCGAATCTGGCGATGATGATACTAACGTTGAAAGCAGCTTAAATCTAACCACTCTAGATGCCAATGCTGATTCTCATTACAGAAATGAACAGATCCATGCAGATGGTGCCTCTTCATGACCTCAATGAGTGGACTCTCAATCTTCTTTCTCGTTAGCCAATGCTGCCTACAAATCAAAGCCAGCTTGAATAGTCAAGGTTGCATAGGAATTTCCCTCATGCTGTTTCCGGCATCAGGGTGAGTCGAGTTGCATAATCGGTGGCGCTATCTCCAGTTGAAAAACCAGTAGCTCAGATTTAAGATTCTGTTCTTGAATTAGAAATTGCTCACTCTCTCTTGCTTATGAGGTTGGTTGTTGATGATCAGGAATTTTAAGTGGTATGCACGTTTGGTCATTTTGATTCAAGTCATTCAATATCTCTCTAATCTAGCTTTAGAATCATCTGCTGTCATGTTTAGGACTTCATGCTCATATCGAGAGAGGATTCAGATGATGCACCCGGGTTATAATATGAGAGTTCATCACAATGATGTTACCAGAAGCGAGCCAGCATTTTGCTGATGAGTTGGGGGTTCCATGTGAAATGAAGGCACCCTTGACTACATTTTGTTTATTGTTTTGTGTATATTTTATGATCTAATTGTAGGCTGCGATGCAGAAATACTAAGTGTGTGGACAGAACATTTCACGCGGCACGTCTAATCTGCAGAAGATTAAACAGGTAAATGATCGTCCGACCTTTTCACATACAATGACTGGTGCTGCTTCGACCTTTAGTGCGCAAGTAGCTGAGAATTAAGCCACTAATCAGCAATCTTAGCTTCACAAGTTGAAAGCTCTGATCATTGAATATGCCTACTTAGATCATTTTTTTCAAAACTATCATCATTTTGGAATCGTGTGATGGCTAAGTAATTGCTGGCCAATGCGCGTGATGCATAGATGTATGTGTATCCTGTCTCTACGTTTCCCTGTACCCGGGTACCAGTGGGATACATCGCAGAGAGCATTGCATAGCGAGCGACCCATCAATACATAATCTTCGCAGAGAGCATTGCATAGCGAGCGACCCATCAATACATAATCTTCGAGGTGTATGAAGTTACTGCTACAGATACGAATGCCGTCACATATAATCAGCTTTCAGATTCATGCGATTGCCGGTCACGGGCGGGCCTTTTTTTTTACTGTGTGGTTCGATTGCAATGAAGGGCGGTCCTCCATAGTGAGTCCCATTTGCCAATTCACAGACCCAGAGACAAACAGCTTTTCTGTGGGGGGGGGAATGTCCAAACCCCCTCGTTGGGAAGTGCACAGTGGCTCAAGCAGCATCCCCATCTTTCACCAGAATCTGAAAAGGACCCATGAAATGGAGCGGATGCCAATCGGTCAATCAATCACGCCATCTCCTTTCTCTATTGAAAACTGATTAAAATGGTCCATTTGTTGGACTAAGCAGGACCATGGGCTGTCTGAGCTTACATCGAGGATCATCGAGATGATATCGTGCTTGTCTAAAGCTCGTTCTAATCCACGAAATCAATCACACGATAACATTAATCGAGTTATTTATCGGACTTTAGATCCTTATAGGTCTCGGATGATATGACGGTTTACGTGTCGTTGGACTCTACTACGCGTTCCGGGCATGTTTAGTCAAATTGAAAATTCGATAGATTAGACTTTGGGTTGACTTCCTGGAGCTCCAGTGAACACAATCTCGATCTTTAGTCAAATTAAGAATTCGAACACGGCAAGCTAGAGCTAGAACTAGAAAAAGATGAGCCTATGGGCATGTGCCATCTACTACATGTCGATACTTGTCGAGCGAGGTGTGTACTGAGAATTTGAGCAGAAAGTATCGATTAAAGGCTCGGATTGGTTGAAGGCATGATCCGAGTCACGCAGCACGCTCAACGTCGACCGACGTGATTTCGAAATCGCGAGCGAGACTTTAGGTTGGCCCGGTGAATGCATTTCCCTCCTTTCGAGCTTGGGACTTTTGTCAACCTCCTAACATTTTCTGCTGCATCTCACTAGATTGATGAGAATAATAACACATGCACGGTTTCTTGAAAAGCACTTACCTACGCTTAGATCTGTCAAAATGGGTCATAAATCTATTTCTTAGCTCATATATAATGAGACAAGTTATTATATGGGTTAATTATATTCAATAAATAAGTCATAGATGGATTTAAACATAAAATGAGTGTTAAATGAGTTATTATAGGGTATATAATGTACTTATACCCAACCCACCTTTCTTGCCCTAACTCGATCTCGTCCTCGCTTACTTTTCATTCTCACCTCGGTTTGGATATGGGTTTTTTGTAAATTTGATTGGATGTGAAGGTACTTTAGGAATTATGGAATCAGGTGGAGGAGAACGGCGTTTTGAGAAAGTCTTCAAATGTCTGTGGGCCGGACCTTTTCGGCGGGCGGTTCTTGTCGGGCTGACACAAAGCGAAAACGCCCAAATCGTGTGAACGGCTCCGTTTCTCCTCCATCCTCTCTCTCTCTCTCTGTGTAACGTAACGGGGCAAGCGACACTGTTCGGAATGTGTGCCACTTGAACGGTAATATCAAAACTACTCCTTTGTCTCTTTGCTCTTTGCTTTCCATTTTCAACGATTCTGGAAGGACAACCTTTTCTCGTGTTGTTTTAACAAGTGAAATCTTGTCGTTACTTTAGGGACGTGAGTAATAGTTAATCGAACAAATTAATTAGGAGATAATTCGTTCAAATCCAAATATAATAATTCAAAAAAAGTTTCGGGAGAAAGAATGCATGTGTAATGGGGTCGTTTTTATATTAGAGCACGCCTTTGGTCCAACCTTTGATTGAAGAAGATCTATAATATTTTTTTTTAATATTAGGGCACGCCTCGTCTAGACCATCACGCTTACTAATGAGGCTAGCCTCGCCCGAATTTGGGCAAGGTGGCCCCGCCCATGGCAGCGAGGCTTGCGATGTCGACCTCGCCGGCCCTCGCCTCTGGTCGGTCGCCAAGATCTACCGATCGACTAGAGGAAGAAGGGAGGGGAAAAAAAAGAATGAGAAAGAAAAGAAAAAAAAGGAAAAAGAAATAAATAGATAAACAAATTTCAAAAAAATATTATAATATTACTAAAAATTATTCCATATCGGCGTCGATCGCGCCATATATATGACGGATGCCACTGCCCCAATATCAATTATTTTAGATCAAAATTGATCGGATGAACTAAATCCAAGACAAACGCAAAATGTTTAGAACTCAATTTGTGAAAAAAAAAAATTTATGGATTGAATTAACATAATTGCAATAACTCCAAGATTTTTTTGTTAATTTTTTCCATCGTGTCGTGTGGACAAAATCTTTGTGTGAGCCCATTGAGTTGGATCGGGAATCCTATCGGAGATATTACCATCAACAAGACGGGTTCACGACACGTCCTACTCGGAGATTTCACCTCTTTCTTTACGTCCCCAAGAGTCGCGACGACACGTAATCTGATGTCTCTAGCGATCTCAAGAAACGTTCCTATTCAACTATGTCTCCATCGATCTCAAGAAACGTTCCTCTTCAGCTAAGTGTGGACGACATCATTGATTTATCATAGGGAGCGTGGGCAGATAGTGGGTTTCGACCACAAGTGATCGGGCTGATGAGCTTGCCGTGCCCCACCCCTACCACCGAGCAGACAAAAACAATTGGAGGAGTTTGACCCATCGACATTCCCACGCTAGGGTCCCGTCGATGCAGGGGAGACCCGAAACTCGAAAAGGCAGACCTTGGAAGATGCTTGGAATAGGCACGTATCCACCAAGGGTTTATCCCAAAATATCAGGCAGATTATTAGCTTCGTAAGCTCTCTTTATTTCGCGAAAAATAAATTGTTTAAAGTAATTAATTTATAATTTTTTTCGTTATCTAAAATACTTTACAACTACATTATTTGTCGTTCATTCATTTTTGTATTGGACTGCGACCATTTTTGGGAAAATAACTGCAATTAAATTCGCGCAACTTACACGCATTCCCTAAAATTGAAATTGGACCCCACATTCTTTTTCTTTCTTTCTTACTATTTTTGCCTTCGAATTATGAGATTTGGATATTAGAATTTTATCGACGCGAAAATTACGTAGAATTACCTACTCAATATCGTTGCTCTTTATAAAATGAGGCACTCTTAATCGTTGACTCAATTGACTCTCCACGACGACGATATTTTCACTATCTGCAAGATTAATGCGTCACGATTTTCGTGACGTAAATTATTTTATCCCTCACCATTGAATTAATTAGGATGATTCATATTGGGTAAATGACACAAAAAAACCATCAACTTTGAGTCAATATATAGTGTGGTTCATAAATTTTAAATTTGTTTAATGTGGTCCGTGAATTTTAGCAATGTGTAATGTCGATTCCCGAACTTTTAACTTGTTCAATGTGGTTCATAAATTTGGTACCTATTCTATTTGGTTCATAGATCGTATGAAAATGTTCAATACGATCCCCGCACTTGAATTAATGGAAGGACAATATTGAACATTTTTACATAGATTAGCGACTAAATTGAACATTCACAAAAAATTCAAGGATCTCATTGAATAAATTAAAAGTCCAGGAACGACATCGCATATTGGACTAAAGTTTAAAGATCATATTGAATAAATTTAAAGTTTGAAGGCCACATTACACAATGAACAAAGTTTAGGAATCATTTATGTCGTTATTCATTTCCTATACTCTCTCTCTCTTTTTTTTTTTTTGGGTTATGCTTGTGACAATTTTTCATTCCTTTCTACCTGGAAAGACCTGCCAATGATTTGGTCAGCAAAAGCCAAAAACCGACCTCTTCATCCGAATCATTGGCAACCATGTGGAGATCAGGTTCCCAAAATTACCTCAAGAGCCTTTCCTTTTCGGGTAATTTCCAATCTGAACTTTACAATTCTGCTTAGATTTGTAGCATCGTAATGTCCTCAAAGAGTTTATGTAGATAAACGAAAACTAAGCATATGCTCGCGCCATGCAGTTATGAAAAAGGAAAAGCAAAAGATAAATGAACATATCCACCAATTTACACCTCGTGTATTTATTTCGTAAAAAATGATCGATTTAGAAATTTCTTTCATAAAAATCATTTGAATAGCTTACAAAATCGAGTCAACAGAAAAAATATAAATTATTATCGATAATAAAAGAAATTTACGAGTTGATTATTTAAGTATTTATTTTATCGTGATACAAACGGAATCTATTGATTTTTTTTCCATTTCCTTTGCGGGGCCCGCCATTGATCACCTATAAGTAACTCCCACGAATTTGTGAATTTTCCTGGCGCGAAGCTTCCTGGAAGCTGCCATGGCTCTCTCTCTGGTCTCCACACTCCTCCATCATTTAACCCCCCCCACCTTCCTCCCTCTTTCCCCCATCGTTCTCTCTCTCTCTCTCCCCCTCAACTCTCCCTCTTTCTCTCTCCTCTCCTCTCCTCTTCTTCCTCACCCACCCCCTCACTCTCTCTCTCTCTCTTTTCGTCTCGCCATGAGGCTCATCAAGATCACCTCCAAGGCCCTCAGGCTCAGCCCTAAGCACCTCTTCGGGTCCCGGAAGGGCCGATCCGTCGCGTCTCGCTCCGACCCGCTGTCGTTCGGCTCCGGCACCACCTCCTCCTCCCTCTCCGACGGTTCCTCCTCCGTCCACAAGCGCGAGTCCCTGACCCCGACCAGCGTCCTCGGCGACGGCGGCGACTGGGCCGGCAACCTCGAGCTCTCCCGCGCGTTCGGGCTCATCGACCGGGACGGCGACGGGATCATCTCGCGGAAGGAGCTCGAGGCCCTCCTCAACCGGCTGGGCAGCCGCGACGAGGTGGCGGTGATGCTGAGCGAGGTGGGGTGCCACGGGGACGGCGAGGACGCCGCCGTGAGCATCGAGGAGCTGCTGAGCCGGGTGGGCTCGGCGTGCGGGCGGGCCTGCGACGACGCGGAGCTGAGGGAGACGTTCGAGTTCTTCGACGAGGACCACGACGGGAGGATCACGGCGGAGGAGCTCCTGCGGGTGTTCACGGCGCTCGGGGACGATCGTTGCACCATAGAGGAGTGCAGGCGCATGATCGCGGAGGTGGACAAGAACGGGGACGGGTTCGTGTGCTTCGAGGACTTCGCTCAGATGATGGACCTGCAGAGGTGATGATGATCATCATCGTGATCGCGTTCGATGCATGTCATACGATGATAATGATCTGAAGTCAGTCAGTTTCTGCTCCTGATGATCGTACCGTACGCCGTTGTGGTTGTTGCCTTCTTTTTTTGTGCCTTTTCTTTTCCCCCTTTTAAATGATGTCTTGGGCGGGTGACAAGGGCCGAGATCTCGGCAAGGAAGAGATCAACGGCCGGGATTGTTTTGTGATGGAGGATCTGTCATTTTTTGTTCTCCTTCTCTCTGCCGTACATACACCAGTGACTAAATCGAACTTGAACTCTGTTTTCTCTCCGTGTTGGGTTTTATCTCCTTGATGCATTTTCTATGAACCCATTTGCTTGAATTACCGTAATTGTTTCGACCGGCGAACGATCTCGATTCTTGGGGATGAAATCTAGAATTACATATATTCCCTTCCATGGATCAGAGCTCGCCCGACCGAATCTGTCAGCGACTCAGAATTTGGAGGGTCGATCTGTGATCCCTACATGCTTTTTCCTAGTGCATTTGTTGGGGATAAGGTGAAGGCATTATCAAGAATGGGAGGGGGCTCATATGTGGCTCAGTTGACTGGGACTGTAGCTCTTCCCCATTTCACAAATTGGCTATTCCCGTTATTTATATTTTCATTTTGTCTTTTCCCGGTAGATTATTGTCGTGGTCCTAATTCAAAATCTCTCCAATCGATTTCCTCATTCGGAAGCCAGCGGAATTTTGAGGACGCCTTCTGGATTCGGGGACGCTTTTCTCTTCCTGCTATTCTTGAAATCTTCTCCCAGTTCCGACGGGCAGGTCACCCGGGAAAGAGGGTCGCCGGCCATCTTCCGAAAAGTCGTTCTTTCTGAAACCTTTCCTTTTCTTGGGGTGATTTCCATTGAGACCAGAGATGATTAACACAACACGCCAAAGAACCAAATGAATTCTGTCCTTTTTACTGTTGTTCTTACAGCCCAAAACGACAAGAACATATTCATTTCCCTCGTGATTGAAACTTGTGGGCTGTGTCCCAGTGAAACGAGAGGGGCATGTCTTGTTTCCATGCCTATGTATGACAGCCGCGAAAAGCTGTAAAGTGCACAGCTTTCCGCTTTCCGCTTTCCGTCCTCCTATCGGTCCATAGAGAAAAACAAATCCCATGCGCATAAAGCTAGCTTCTCCCACTGCATCCCGCTACGGAAATGAGAAAAAAACGCAAACGTCTTGATGCACGCGGACTGAATGAAAGACAAAAAGGGGAAATTGCTTTCTTTGAATACTGGAGAAGAATTAAAAAGCAGGCCTAATTTGTTTTTCACCAATTGAAGGAAGCTGAATTGAATCCATCTCCCAACAAGAGAGGTCGTAATCAAGAGCCGAATGGCTGTGCATGCTTATCCAGTTTTCAGATAAGCGTACGCTTCTGAACGCAGCAAATGTTCATCGTTATCTCTTGTTTCTCCATTTGTCTGCTTACTCTTTCGACATTCGATCGTTTATTTGCGCGGAATATTTCTACGTCTTTATAGAGGATCATGTCAACCATGCACCCAATTAACAAACGGAGTACAAGGGGAAAAAAAAATATTGACATAAATGGTCTTCGAATTTTGTCTTAATATGCGATTTTGTTTCAAACTTTTAACTTGTTCGATGTGAGCTTTCAACTTTAACTCAATATTCAATGCGGACCGGACTTTTAATTTGTTCAATATAGTCTTTGAAATTTTCTTTATGTGTTTTATTTAGTCCCGGACTATATGAAAATATTTGACATTATCATTCCGGCAATTCAAGTTTAGGGACAACATTTGATATTTTTCATATAGTCAAGGACTAAATTAAACGTGTACTAAAATTTCAATGATTATATTGAACAAATTAAAAGTTCGGGAAAGACATTTCAAATTGGGATAAAGTTCAGGACCACACTTAACAAATTAAAAATTTAAAGACCATTTATATCAATTTTTCAAGGGGAAAAAAAAGGCCCACTCCCTTAATCTTTTGTACTTCACAGTTTACGACCCATGTCGAATGGTTCACACGGACAGTTATTTGATGAATTATTCAGATTTGGAGGTAATAAGATTGAGTTAGGCCGTGGGTTTTGCTTTTGATTCTCAATAAATTCGTAGTCCTGCCATTATGGCGAACAGTTGTTCAAAGCTAAAACGCATCTCTCGAGCACGTTCACAGTGCAATGGGCTTTGCGTTTCGCGCGCGACGACTGAACAAGTCGTCGAAAATGGGCGGTTCGGCGGGAAGTGAGCGAGCACCCTTTTTTTTTTTCCCTTAACTAATAGCGATGGCTCACGACTTGATAATACGAATGTTAATAGGAGGTCGATTGGAGCGTCCAGACATGCGACAGACACGACACAACAACAGTCGTTTTCCTTCGCTTTGGAATTACAAATGGGCTCCAGAAATGGCGTCTCGTGGCCGACGCCCATGACTTCTTACCTTTGGAATATTAGACATGAACAGATGATTGAATAAACAAAGTCGTCGGGACGAGATAAAAAGATAGACAACTTTGGAGAAAACGGGGACGTTCGGTGGATTTTTTTCCAATGTCTCGTCTTGTTGGATACGACGAGGTACGAAACGCGAGCTCTCCTGTCCTGCGATGTGATTCCCTCTTTTCATAATTGTAGCCGTGAAATTATCTTAAGCTTTTCGAACTTTCCTGGAAACTTCGCGGGCGTTGTCTGGGAAGAGGAAATGTGTTTGGTGGGGTCCAACTTTTCCTGGCCGTGACTCGGACAACGACGCGATGGGTCAATTGCAACACCTGAGCAGTTTTACATTGGCATTGGCAAATGGGTTGCCCCCATTTAAGTTTTGATGTAACAATCTTTACCTCAAATTCAATGCCCCGGGCCCGGCCGACCTCGAGTCGGTCCATTAATAGATCCCGTCGATTGGGACCACTGGACACGGAGAGCGTGAGACGAATCCAATTTCCACGTAACGATTTTTATGATGTATGCGATTTCATTAGTGGGGTAATCACGTGGAAGAGAATGATTCCAGCACTTGCCTTTTGCTTTTTTCATTGTACGTAGATATAAAGGCCTGCTCAGACCTGCTTAATGAGACGTTAGGTAAGTTGGTGAGATCCATGAGCGCTTAGACAGTTAAAGCGATTGATGCTCACGTGTTCGAATCTCCCGACCGCGTTACGGGAGACTTTAGGTGGCGTTGGCGCTTATACCCTCACCACTCCGATAAATGATACATTGCGCGTGGGAAACCTCTTTTATCTAAGACCTTGTAAATAATCGAAGATATCTCTACTCTTTCTGTTTCAAAAATTTTCTCTTTGGATATTTTTCAGTGCTATTGGTCTAGTAAATTATTGTAGAAGAGCAACTCCACGGTATTTACATTTCACATCGATCTTTCATGTCCGGTTGAGCCATCCGAGAAAATTTCGAATTTAACGAGACAAGAGAGAATTTTATGTACCTAAGGGATTACGTTTGTCGGGTCTGATCGAAACTCAGAATTGTTATAAGACGGGTGCACAGGGCGTATCAAATAACACTTCCTCTCGCATGGAAGACAAAGTTCATTTTATTCCAACGGTTTGTCCCCCGGAACTTGGGGGGGATAGGAAGGAAGCGTACCCACAAGCTACGTTGGAGCCTGGGAATGTCTATCAAATGCTACAAACTGCTGCTGTTCGTTACAATGATTTGATACTGTAGGATCGTGTTGTATGCTTCAGCTCCGAACACGCGACTGATAATCCCTCGATTCATAACTCAGGCCCATCCACCTTGTTTGGTCGCATTAAGCCCTGACACAACTATGTCCCTCTGATGTCAAACTACAAATTTGACAGGAGTGTCCGTTTCTTTCGATCGACCCCAATGCCCTCATTGACAGCAGGCCCGAAACTGTAGAATAGGTGATTCCAGATTTGATCAAAACCCAGAAGGCAAATTCAAAGAGGTATAATGACCTTTTTCACCTGATGTTCCCTGCCTCGTGTAGGAATTCCAATACAGTTTTGCAAAATAAGTGACTTTCCAATTAGGGATGCTATCTCATCTTGTTGGGATCTGAGTAAATGCATTTCCAGCCATTCAACTCACAATGAGTGCGGATCGACCTTAACGTTAGAAAGTTCGATCCGAAAGCTCACGTTCTTTAGAAAGTCCAACTCAAGAGTTTAAACTATTAAGTGAAATAAGAAAAATAGAAAAAAAAATCCTCATCTCTGTAAAGAAATTCTTTCTGGGACAGAAATATTACCAAACGCATCCTAAATAGTCCCGAGATAAAGGGCCCGTGTGTGTGGGATATCCTACTACTCTCAGTTCGCTACTGGTTTTACAGTTTACACCCTCAACGGTATCAGAAGTTGATCCACGGGCCATGTTGTTACATCAACGATGTATTTATCTGGGTGCGGATAATTGTTCAGGACTGGGTAGACTCCAGCAAGGTTTTGAGGGTTGCATCGAGGGAATCAGATACTCCTCCGAGCGACGATACTCCTCCCATCTATCTTCGATGCTGTATCCTTCGAGTACTCGGGCTACTTGCCACATGGACGGTCGTCTTCTCGGGTCTGTTTGCGCGCACAAAAGAGCCAGCTGAATCGTTTTCTCTGTCTCCTCCGGCTCATACTCGCCCTGCAGATCGGGATCGACGGTAATTGCCCAACTACCCTCCACCAGATGCGCTTTTGCCCAGTCGACTAAGGTCACGCACCGGTCATCTGCTAGCGTTATGGGTTTATGAGGTCTTTGTCCGGTCATGAGTTCCAGAAGCGTTATCCCAAAGGCGAAGACGTCGGTCTTCACCGAGTATTTCGCGTACATACACTCTGGCGCCATATATCCAAATGTGCCCTGTATGGTTGACCAGGAATAAGAATCTTCATTTTGGGATCCTGATTCGAGTTCGTTCCTCGGAAGCACAGGTGCATCCTCGATGCCATCCACCAAGTATCCACTGTGCCCGCGCCTGCGATTGATGAACCTTGCCAACCCGAAGTCTGCAATGTGAGGCTCCAATTCCTCATCCAACAGAATGTTTGCAGGTTTGATATCTAGGTGCACAATGTTCAGATCATGCAGACGAGACAGCCCTCTCGCAGCTCCCAGGGCTATTTTTCTGCGGGTAAGCCAGTCCAGCGGGGGTCGTGTGACTCGTGTCTCTCGCCGCTCTCTCAAGCAGCATGACACACTTTTATTGATCATCAAGGGGGACACAAGCAAAATGACCGCGCCTTGTGATGTTCTGCAAAATCCGAGCAAGGGAAGCAGGTTCTGACCTTGGGGTATGATGCTGCCAATCATTACTTCTCTTTCGATCTCTGAGATACCATGGTTGCAGCCTCTGTGCAATCTTTTGATTGCCACTAGAGGGCCATCAGCCAACTGACCCTCATAGACATCGCCAAATCCACCCCTGGCTATAAGTTTCTTGATGCTGAAATTTTGGGTAGCCACCTGCAACTCCTTCAGAGTGAACTCTTTAAGCTGTCTTCGGTGAAATTCAGGATGGTCATCGAAATTGATGCTATAAAATGGGGTCTCTGCGGATTGGTCTCGAATCTCACGACCATCGACTTTAACAGCTGGGGCTTTTAAAACGGTGGAAGCACCGGCGGCAGCAAGTCGGCTGACAATGGCTCTGGTGAAAGTGCAAGTGTATTCGAATGGCTGACAGAGTGTCGCCGAGGGTGACGATGATGGAGTAGGCGGAAAAGCCGGGTTGAAGTCATCGGGATCTTGGGCAGGATCGAAGGTGGCGAATTTGAACACCATTTTCCTTCTTCTTCCTCTTCTCTCTAGAATCCGAACCCGAGTCGCTCTATCACGAGCTTAACAAATGAATGTGGGTTGCCAGAGATGGCTGTGCCCCTGCTTCTTGTGGGTGAGAGCTGTTATATACAAGTTCTAAGGATCAATTCAAAAAAGTTTGACAGAGGAAACAGCAGAGGAAGCTAACGGAGGAAACTGCAGAAGTTCTCAAGAACCAACTCAGAAGTTCAAGAGAGGAAACAGCAGAGGAAACTGCCATGGCATAAAAGTCTCTGGAAAATTGTTAGGAGTCAGTCCCCTGCATACTATCAATAGCGACGGAGGCCGATATGAACTGGCTACTGCATAAAAGTCGTGGAAAATTGGCGGTTCTGGCCGGAAGCGAAATTAGGAAGGGGGCCAAGTACTTTTCCTTACATAATATAGACGGCTTCCGACTAATATGACCATTAGAAATTCAATTAGAGTTAATACTATTAAATATTCTAAGCCATGTCTATTGGGTCCAATATCCCAAGCTTTTCTTTGCCGTCAAAACCTCTAAAACATGTCTACATTGATGTCAATATTGTGTCGTGGATTGTCCTTCTTTTAATATCGTGCAGTTCTCACCTGCTATTTGTTAAGACGGCGGGACCAGCAAGGGCTGTGAAACCTTCGCCAGATCTGGGTGAGGGTACTCGCCGGCCCTCACAAGGACGTTAAAAAATGAGAAAGAAAAAAAAAAAAGAAAAAAATGGAAGCAGAAAAAATATAAGTAAAAAAATCAGAATTATTTTATTATTTTGATTTTTTTCAAAAATATAAAAATTATCCACATTGTATTTTCTAATAATATAAAATTTAATAGGATTAAATATAGAAGTGTTTTAGTATACGGTGTCGGGTCGGGTATGGAATTTGAGTTGGGTATGGATCGAAAAATTTGTATTGTAACAAATGTGTCATAAATGGGTTGATGAGTTAATTTGGGTCGGACCATTTATGACCCGACCCACCCGCTTAACGGGTTTAGCAGGTAGGTTATTTCCTCGTGGGTAATAATTTATTCTCATTATAAGCTAATGGCATTTCTCTTGTTACTAGTGATCTAAACATCGTCAACTGTGGCATTTCAAGTTTCCTATGGGTCGAGAAGAGTTCTATATTGACTGATGTATGAGTTAATATCCGCTCCCATCACTCACATCACAGTACTCCGTTTGGGAGTTTTGCTTTACATAGATGGGTCGGGTTCTCAGGTGAACAAACAGATTATCTGGGTCCGGATAATTCTTCAGGATTGTGTAGCGAAGAGGAGATCCCTCCAAGACTTCCGAATTTTCGCGAGGAATGCTGATCCTTCAAATGATACTTCTCCAATCTCTCCAGGATCCATATGGCCTTCGAGAGTTTGGACTACTTGCGCCATGGACGGTCGTTTTGTTGGGATATCCTGTGTGCAGAGAAGAGCCAACTGGATCACTTTCTTCATCTGCCCCTTGTCGTACTCACCCTGCAGATTAGGATCGACTATAACTTCCAAGCTCCGCGCTTTTACCCAATCAAGTAACAGCTCATGCTTGCCATTCTTGCGCCTTTCAAGATCAGCAGCTTTTCGTCCAGTCACCAGTTCCAGAAGCATTGCCCCAAAGCCAAAGACGTCGTTCTTCGCCGAGCATTTCCCCGTGTGCATATACTCTGGCGCAACATGTCCTAGTGTGCCACATATAGATGTGGTTACCTCGAGATATTCACAGTCGGATCCTGCTTCGCATTCGCTCCTTGGAAGTGCGGGTGCCTCCGCGATCCAAGCCTCAGAGTATCCACCGTGCCTGCTATCGATGAACTTGGCCAATCCAAAGTCTCCAATCTGAGGCTCGAATTCCTCACCCAACATGACGTTTGCAGCTTTGATATCTCGATGCACTATGTTCAGATCATGCAGATGGGACAGCCCTCTCGCAGCTCCCGTGGCTATTTTTATGCGGGTAGGCCAGTCCAGCGGGGTTTGTGCCGCGGGTCGCTCTCTCAAGCACCATGCCGCACTTCTGTTCATCTTGAAGGGGGCGACGAGCAATAAGTCCTCGCATTCTGATGTTCTGCAAAATCCGAGCATGGGAAGGAGATTTTGATGTGGGGGTACCATGCGACCAATCATTACTTCGCTCTCGAACTCCTTTATACCTTGAATACCTTTAGTCCATCTTTTGATTGCCACTGCAGAGCCATCAGCAAACTGACCCTCATAGACATCGCCAAATCCACCCCTGGCTATAAGTTTATCGAGGCGGAAATTTCGGGTAGCCACCTCCAACTCCTTCAGGGTAAACTCTTGCAGCGGTCGCTGGTGAAATTCGGGGCGGACAAGGAAATTGATACTATGAAGTGGTATCTCTGCGGGTCGGTCTTGAGTCTCATGACCATCCAATTCAAAAGCCGGGGCTTTGAAAACAAGAGAAGCACCAGCAGCAACAAGTCGGCTGACGATGGCTTTGGTGAAAGTGTAGGTGTATTCGCATGGCTGACAGAGTGTTACTGAGGGCGATGATAATGGAGAAGGTGGGAAAGCCGGGTTGAAAGCATCCGGATCTTGGGCAGGATCGAAGGTTGCAAATTTGAACACCATTTTCCTTCCCGTTCCCCTTCTCTCTAGAAACCAAACCGGAGTTGCTTTAAGAAAGAAAATGTGGATTGCGAGATATCGTTGCGCCCCTTCTTCCCCTCGATGGTGAGAGCTGTTATATACAAGTTTTGAGAACCAACAGTGAAGTTTAACAGAGGAAATTGCCATGGCAGCTTCCAACGGGCAGTGTGAAAGGCTTTATGTCAAGCGGGCTCTCGTGCAATAATGGGATCTCTTCTTTGATATTGAACCCGTCGCTGTTGGAGCTTTCCAGGATGTTTCGCGGGTGTTAGTTGTCTGACTAGGACACCCAATAGTCAATTGAACACTTGACCAAGTTAGTTTTATATATATCGTTTGCAAAGGGTTGCGCGTTTAAAATTTGATATAGTATTTACCTAGAATTCAATGCTTGTGCGTCAGACCTCAAGTTGGAGAAAGTTCTCCCTATTGCCGGCTTGAAATTTGATGAAACCAGCTGATCCGCATTCCTTGCGATTAAGGAGGAATGTGATCCTTACTCTCCAGGTAAGACTCACACTTTGATAAGATATGAGAAGTTTGAGCTTACGTTCTCATACTTAATACATAAAAAAAAAGAGGTTCTTTGTGTAATACTTGAGTTTTTGACTAGGTCAAAATAAGTTATGGGACCCATTG
Organism: Rhodamnia rubescens; assembly: GCA_021437795.1. Classification (NCBI taxonomy): domain Eukaryota; kingdom Viridiplantae; phylum Streptophyta; class Magnoliopsida; order Myrtales; family Myrtaceae; genus Rhodamnia; species Rhodamnia rubescens. Next base: position 900,183 of record JAILYA010000017.1, read on the forward strand.
TTAAAGAAAAAAAAAGGAGAGAGCAAATGGTTTCTCCAAAAAGGGGCAATCGGGAGTCTTCCATCGCATAAAGGAAGGAAAAGAAAACAGAGAAAAGAGAGAAAGAAGAGAAGAAAGAAGGAGAAAGGAGAAAGGGAAAAATAGAAGAAATAGTCACGTGCGCGCGCCACCCTCCACGGACACCTCGCCGAGCTCGTTTCACTACGTGTTGCAACACTAGGTAAGTGGTCGCACCTCTCGTCCCTCCTATTGAAGTGATTTTTTCGGATTTAGGGCAAAATTCGAATTTTGGGGGAAACTGAGTTACTGTGTCTGATTTCTTGGGCGTTTGCTGCGTTTTTACTTGAGAATGAAATTTTAGGATGTTATGAAGCCGTAGGATTCGACGGATCATGATTTCTTGTTACGGTTTGCCCGGAGCGAGCAATTCAAATTTGCTGCGCAGACTTACAGCGCGAACAATGGTCTTCGAGGGCTATTTCCTTTAGTTTCTGGTTGTCTGCTGAGGTTGGTTATGTTGGGACTTTTGTAGTATGTCGAATAAGCTTCGTTTTGACTATAATATTGTGTTAATCGGACTTCGTTTGATCAAGTTGAGGAAGTTCTCGCAAATAGGGCTGGAAAATCCGAGTTTTAGAGGTTTTAATGTCGTGGGGCCTGATTTTGGTATCGGTTAGCCATGATTATTGTACGAAATAAACTTAAGGATGTTATGGAGCTAATGCTTTTGACGGTTTGTGAATTGGATTTACGGTTTGCCCGAACGAAATTTTTGAAGTTCGACGCCCGAGGCTGTCCAGAGCGCGACCGGCAGTTTTTTTCTTGGCCCTTAGGTGTCCGATTATCGACGTTTATACGTCGTTTAGTCTAGTTTTTTCCATTGTAGTATTTCTCAGTTTTTAATGTTGTTTTTCAATTAATTTTTAGGATTTCAAGCTTGCGGTTCGAGTGATTACTATAGATTGGATTGCGATTTTTTTAAGGTGAGATGTACTTTATCTTCTAAGAATTTATAAAACTCATGTTTTAAAGGTGAGCACGTGTCTTGAAGTTGATTTTCTTGACAAGGTGAAGAAAGGGGACGTTTAGAGCATTATTTTTACATAAACGGGATTGAGCTATTACTACCTTTTGATTATTTGATATGGCTTGTTAACGTTTATCGTATCGAAATATCTTGTTTGAGAAATATGTTTCGAGGAAGGCTATGTATTTGATTTATAGCCTTCGAATTGTGAAACCGTATTGTTGTGATTTTTTTGGATTTGGTTTTGGGATTAATACTCGTGTCCCTATGAATAGAACCCACTAAGGTGGGGCTAGTATGCATCTTGTTTGGACGTCATTGAGCTGAACCACCTATTTGAAATGGGTGGTAGACCAAATCAAGAGGGGTAAACTTGGTCGCCTTGTCACGGCGTTAAACGTAATCATGGTTGACAATGAGTATGAGATTATTCGATGGATGGACCATCGAAAGTTGGTTTAATGAGATTAATCAATGAATTAAACCATTGATAGTTTATTATTACTATGAATTGCTATTTGATTTACTTTGACGATTGCATAGTGATTTCTCGATCGGCTTAAAAGATATTGTACTTCTCATCGAATTGTGGTTGCTCACCCCTTATCCCATTTTGTCTTTCGAGGTTCATCGGTGAACCGCAAGTAGGATCGAGCGCACGTTAGCTGCGGGACTTTTGGGATTGTGGGGTATATTTTTGGATAAATTGTATATAGTTGGTGAATTTTGAGCTGGATGTGGAAAGATATGAATGTATATCTTTTTGATATAGTAGATAAGCTCTAATTTTGTGGACATATGACCTTTTTATCAAATATATATGGATGTATATATTTCGATATCGGGTTTTGTTTAAGGTTGCTTCCTTTGATTCAAAGGGACGGCCATGTCATGCTTTTTTTTTTCTCTCGGAGAATCGGGGTGTGACACTTTGTGTCTTTGCATTGTCAATCCAAGATGCTTAGTACCCGAAACCCGGTATCAACTTCTACGAATTCCAACAAATTTCTCCTCTTTGACGAACTACTTCCGATGAATTAACTACATTCCCGAAAGCCGTTTTTCCAAGCCACGAATGGCCTGCCTTCGTCTCGTTGACTTTGGTCTCGTCGCTGAGGAAAATGGTTCAGCAGATTCTTGGTCCCGGGAACTATCTTGAGGAACCGATTTGCAATCGCAGGGGGTCATAATCAATCATGCCATTTGAACCTGAATCTGAATCATGTTGCCGGTACGAGCACCGGCACAGGGGCTCCATGAAGCAGATGCCAGCACAAAGTAATTAACATTGGCTCGTGAATCTGGGTTTCCTTGCTCTTTATCTCTCCAAAGATGCATTTGGTAATATCATAATGCCATGACCTATTGAAACTCTCTGGTGCACAGGACAGGAATTTAACTCTTCAGAGCCATCTTAACAAAAAACAATCTGTCAGTTTACCTTTATATGTTAAGCTAAGACACCCTTTTGTATAGGAATGGACATCGATGAAACCTGCAATTAGATTGAATTCCACATTGAGAATTATTTGGTGGAGTTAGCTCAGCATTAATAATCTTCGAAAAGAATTTGCCAGAGCCTTCCCGCGAGAATTTTTTAATAGACCAATTCACCCTTTCTTAGGTCTCTACGTTGACTTCTTCACCTTGTTTTCTTTTTATGAATTTCAAAATATCACGTCTTGAAACTTAGGAGAAAAATGACAAAAAAATCCTGAATTTATTGCAATTGTGCCAACTCAATCGAATTTTTTTTTTTTTTTTGCCAATTAGGTCTTAAACCTTTTGCGGTTGCTCCAATTCAGTCCCCGCGGCTCGTCCACTCATTTCCATCAACTTTTCATGTCCCGTACTTGGTGACGTTTAAGAGGAGTGCTTCATCATGGGGATTTTCCAGCCGTATTCTTCTGGCATTAGTTATTGGCTAAGTCATATATGTCACACCCCAATTCCTACAAGAATAGGACAATGACACGGCCATCCTTTGACATAAAGGATGCAGCCTCAAAATGTAACCCTATTCAACCCGATATCCATATATACATTCACATATATATGATAAAATGGTATTGCGGTTATAGTAACAGAGTTTTCTATAAATCATAACAAAAAAAAAAAAACATGTAACCACCAAAAGATTTGTTTTCGAAGCTCATCAACTATATACAATTTATACCAAAAATCCCTCTATAAAAAATCCTCCCTGCTAATGACATGCTCACTTCCTACTTGTGGGCTCACTGAAGAACCCGAAAAACAAGTAAGATAAATGAGTGAGCTAACACGGCTCGATGAGTAATAAGTTTATTCTACGCGGATCGAATTATCACTATGCACATTTATTAAAAAAATGACATCATCTCTTATCAAGTTCAAATCCAATATACGATATATGTGAAGAATCATAAGTAAATGAAATCTTTCCAACAAACCTTTTACGTATAAGATCAACAACAATAATAACTCACAATCATAATCAACAATCAATGGTCAATCTATTGAATAATCTCAAACTAACTATCAATGGTCAATCTACCGATTAATCTCAAGGCAAAAGTCAATGGTCAATTCCATTGACTATTAAAATGCTCAACATCGGACTATGGTCACGTTTAACGTCGTGACACTTTTATTGATGATTTTACTCGAAAGACTTGGGTATACTTTTTAAAAGAAAAGTCGAAGTGTTTGTTACTTGTAAGCACTTCAAGAAAATGGTTGAAAAGGAAAGTCATCACTTTATCAAGTCCTTGAGAATTGATCGTGGAGGAGAATTCACTTTCGGAGAATTCAACAAATTCCGTGATTATCATGGCATTCGGCGTTTCTTGACGGTGCCATTCTCCCCACAACAAAATGGCTTGGCTGAACGAAAAAAATAGAACTATTCTTGACATGGTTCGTAGTATCTTTGAAAAGCAAAAAAATTTGCCGAAGGAGCTTTAGGGCGAAGCTGTCATGTGTGCGGTTTATCTACAAAATCGGTGTCCCACTCAAGGACTCGATGGACTCGATGGCCCGACTCCATAAGAACCATGGAGAAGGAAAAGACCTATTATTTCTCATTTGAGAATTTTTGGGAGCATTGCATATGCTCACATACCCGACCGTAAAAGATCGAAGCTCGAAGACAAGAGCAAAAAGCTCATTTTTATCGGGTATGATACCTCATCAAAAGCTTTCAAATTGTTTGATCCTCACCCTTTGAAAGTGTATGTAAGTAGAGATGTGAAATTCGATGAAGAAAGCTTGTGGGAGGACAATTGACGAGTTGACGCGACCATTCGCAATGACTCCATCCAAATGGAGATAGAAGACTACTCATTACTTCCTTCTCCATTATCCTCTCCATCATCATCATCAACTTCATCGTCAAATGGTGACGAAGAGCCGCTGGTACCGAAATCAAGGAGACTATAAAAAATTTATGAAGCTACCAATGAGCTTCACCTTGTATGTCTTCTTGCGGATCGTGAACCACTTGTTTTTTATGAAGCCGCTAAAGAAGAAAAATGGAGAAAAGCCATGGATGAAGAAATTGAAGCCATCGAGACAAATCAAACATGGGAACTTTCTAATCTTCCGAAGAACAAAAGGGCAATCGGTGTTAAGTGGGTGTACAAGACCAAGAAAAACGAGAAAGGAGAAGTCACTCATTATAAGGCCAAGCTCGTCACCAAGGGGTACAAACAAAAGGCAGGAATCAACTATGACGAGGTATTTGGCCTAGTCATCCGAATGGAAACGATAAGATTAATGATTTTCATTGCAGCTCAAAATTGGTGGCCAATCTATCAAATGGATGTCAAATCGACATTCTGAACGGTGTTCTTGAAGAAGAAACTTATGTCGAGCAACCCGAGGGGTTTGTTGTGAAAGGTCACGAAAACAAAGTGTTGCGGCTAAAGAAAGCTCTGTATGGGCTTGAACAAGCACCGAGAGCTTGGAACTCCCGAATCGATGCCTATTTCAAGGCAAATGGCTTTGTACAATGTCCGTACGAGCATGCACTCCACTTTAAGCAAGAAAAAGGTGATGCTTTATTGGCATGTTTATATATCGATTATCTAGTCTTTACAGGAAATACCTCTGCATTGATTGATACTTTTAAAGCGTCGATGGTGAAAGAATTCCGGATAAGCGATAAGGATCGATGAGTTATTTTCTTGGCATCGAAGTAAAGCAAAGTGGAGATGAGTTTTTTATTTCCCAAAAAGGATATGCTGAAAATATCCTTGAAAAATTCAACAAGAAAAATTGCATGTCTGTCAATACACCGATGGATTCCGGTACCAAACTTTTGAAGTTCGACGAAGGTGCCGATGTTGATTCGACATATTATTGAAGTTTGATTGGAAGCTTGAGATATTTGACCTGTACTAGACCGAGATATTATGTACGGTGTCGGAATTGTAAGTCGATACATGGAGAAACCGAAGGCATCACATCTTAAAGCAAAAAAGAGGATACTTCACTACATCAAAGGTACTATCTCTCATGGCTTACATTATTATCGGTCTGAATCATTTCAGCTTAGAGATTATTCGAGGCAGTGATTATGGTGGAGATATCGATGATCGGAAAAGCACTACGGGCTTTGTATTTTTTCTAGATGAGACTACTTTTATGTGGTCATCAAAGAAGCAACCTAGTGTTACTCTATCGACATACGAAGCTGAATATGTGGCTGCATCATCATGTGTTTGTCATGCAATATGGCTGAGAAAACTGCTCAAAGAAATCCATATGGAGCAGAAGAATGTGACGGAGATTTGTGTCGATGATGTTTCGGCCATTGCTTTGGCGAAAAATTCAATTTTTCATGAAAGGAGCAAGCATATCGATGTTTGGTATCATTTTACTCGGGAAGAAGTCGAGACAAAGAAATCGAAGTACTGCACGTGAAGACGGGAGATCAAGTTGCTGATATTTTTACGAAACCTCTCAAGATTGATGTGTTTCGAAAATTCAGAAGTCTACTTGGAATGATCAATGGAAGAGAATTTGGTTTAAGGGGGAGTGTTGGAAATTAAACCACATTCATGAATGCTAGACTATTGATCGACTTCCAACGTATCGACTTAATGTCGATTTAGTGAATGTGGTGTCGATTGTCAATGAATGGTGGACTTCCAAGATGCATGCACTAACCAAGACTTATTATTAGTTGAGTCTTTCAAGAGTCGTGTTTCAAACCTATAAATAGGTGTGTCTTATAACCATTTCAAGCATGGATGAATCGATTGTGAATACATAATATTGAAAAGTCATTTTCGGTCTCCTCCTCCTTCGTGAGTAAAGTTGAGTTGTGAGTGTTTGTTGAGAGCCCACATTCGATTATCCCGTCAAACTTGTCATGTCTAATCAAAACTCGAACTGTTGAGACACGGGATGAACGGAGCATATCAACCGACACTTCCTCTTTGTTGGAAGACAAATTTCATGTTATCGTGCAGTTCGTCACTGGGAACTTAGGTAGGGGGATAGGGAAGTTTTCGCACGAGCTTGGGCATGTCTATCGACTACTACAATCTGGTGCTAGTGTTTCAATGATTTAATAATTAATGAAGGATCTTATTGTACACTTTCGGTCAGGAACATGACCGACGATCCCCTCGATTGGTAACTCAGGTCCATCCACTTTGTTTGGTCGGATCGAGCCCAGCCCAAATTTAACTGGAGAAACTATTTGTTTTGTTTGACCCCTATTGGCCTCAAGGACAACGGGCTCAAAACTATTTGTTCAAGCCAATCCCTTATCGTTACTCAATTCTATTTGATATGGAGGTCATTGCATCCCCCAGCCGCTCATTCCCAAAAGCATGTCCTTGTGAGGACAATGTTGACTTCAGGCTTATGCGAATCTTTCATGTATGTAGAGATCAACCTTGACTTCAGACTTCAGGTTTGCGCTGCCGGTGCGGGTTCACTGGTCACCAAAAAAAAAAAAAAAAACCTTAACTACTAAAAACACTTGATTAACTGTTATATCTCCTGTGACACTTTAGCCTCGCTTTTGCCGCTCGGCAGAATTTGTGACTTCATATCAGTGCTATGTAACCTTGGGGATAGCACTGCACAGTGGCCTAATTTTATGGCTTTGGCTTACCAAAGAAATCGACATCGTCCCGCAACTCATTTTACCTTCGACAACGAAGGAAAAAAGATGAAGAAGAAGCGATGATCAATCGACATACGACTGGTTTATGGGTCATACATATGGATATACTCACACAAACACACGTTATGCTGAATTTCCAAGACAAGCTGGTTTGGTCAACAAGTTTCCAAAATAATTGGAATACAAGATTTTTGAGAACATTATCAAAAAAGCCATAAAACCTATTGCAATTATCTCAATCTCGTCATAAACATTTTGCCAATTCGGTCATTCCGACCAATTTTGGCCGGATATTGCAGATGTGGCGTGGCCTTGCACTGACATGGCCATTTTTTTATTGATAATTTAATAATTTTGGAATTTATTTATTTATTTTTATTTTCTTTTTCCTTTTTGTCTTTCTCTTTGTTTTTTTCTTCTTCTTCGTCTAGCCGGCTGCCGAGATCTTTTTTATTTATTTTTATGCTGGCCTTTTATTAGGTATGATTACTCGGAGACTTTGTTCTTCTCTTAATGGACGTTGTGTCCCTCCTTTTGTTTTATGTGAATTTAGGGTGTGACATCGTTGATAAAGGAAGATAATAGTATTGTACAACATCCTCACTATGGTGAGGTTTTCATGAAATCAGAATTAATGAATTGAAAAACAACAAAATTTGTGGAGTCTCGTAACTCAAGCGAGTAGATTATTTCCTTGGTGGAAATAATTTCTCCTCATTATAAGTGATGATATTTCTATTATCACTGGTGATTTTCAGATCAGCTACCCATAAACTATGACATCTTAAATCCGGCGTCGATTGAGATACCTTGTTGAGATACATGAGTTAACCTTCACCGTGACCACTCAGAGCACTTAATTTTGAGAGCTTGCTCTACTTAGGACGGGTCGGGTCATTACCTTAACAATATAGATTATCTAGGTCCAGACAATTCTTCAGCTCTCATATGCAAAGCGGAGTCCGGCACAATCCCCGCCGGAGACCTCAATTCACTCCAATGCTCCTCCCAACACCTCCGATCATACTCCTCCCATCTCTCCTCGATGTTAATGCCATGGCCTTCGAGTGTTCGGACAACCTGTGCCATGGCTGGTCGTTCTCTTGGGACTGATTGTGTGCACAAGAGAGCCAGCTTGATCAATTTCTCCATCTCCTCCTCGTCATATGCACCCTGCAGATAGGGATCGACTAGAATTTCCCACCTACGGTCTACCAGAAGCTTTTTTACCCAATCGTCTAAGAACTTACCTTCGTCATTTGCATGCCTTGCGAGATCAAAAGCTCTTTGTCCGGTCAAGAGTTCCATAAGCATTACCCCGAAAGCAAAGACATCGTTCTTCACCGTGCATTTCCCGGTGCTGATATACTCTGGCGCAATATGTCCTATTGTGCCGCGTACCGCTGTCTTGACATGAGAAAATTCACTGTCGGATCTTGCTTCGGCCCTCGGAAGTACAGCCGCCTCCTCCTCGATGCCATCCACAGAGTATCCGCCGTGCCTGCGATCGACCAACAAGGCCAACCCAAAGTCTCCAATGTGAGGCTCAAATTCCTCATCCAACATAATATTTGCAGCTTTGATATCTCGGTGCAGGATGCTCAGAGCATGCAGATGGGACAGCCCTCTCGCAGCTCCCACGGCTATTTTTCTGCGGGTAGGCCAGTCCAGCGGGGGTTGATCATCCTTTCGCTCTCTCAAGCATGATGCCAGACATAAATTGTTCAGGAATGGGTAGACGAGCAACAACTCCGTGGATATTGGGGTTCTGCAAAATCCGAGTATGGGAAGCAGATTGTGATGTGGGTGTATGATGCTGCCAATCATTACTTCTCTTTCGAACTCATGGAAAGCATGTTGAGTGCGTCCTTCTCTGTATCTTTTGATTGCCACTAGAGACCCATCAGCTAACTGACCCTTGTAGACTCTGCCAAATCCACCTCGGCCTATAAGTTTCTCGTTGCTAAAATTTCCGGTAGCCACATTCAACTCCTTCATAGTAAACTCTTGAAGCTGTCTTCGGCAATATTCTGGACGGACATCGAAATTGATACTACGAAGCGGTATTTCTGCGGATCGGTCTCGAATCTCATCATCATGACATTCAAAACCTGGGGCTCTTAAGACGAGAGAAGCCCCGGCAGCAACAAGTCGGCTGACAAGGGCTCTGGTGAAAGTGCAGGTGTATTCGCATGGCTGGCAGAGTGTTGCAGAGGGTGATGAGGATGGAGTAGGTGGAAAAGCCGGGTTGAAAGCATCGGGATCTTGGGCGGGATCGAAGGTGGCGAATTTGAACACCATTTTCCTTCCTCTCCCCTTTCTATCTAGAAACCAAACCCGAGTTGCTTTATTAGGAGCTTAACAGAATGATGAGCGTTGCGAGAGGTCGCTGTGCCCCTTCTTGTGGGTTAGAGCTGCGCTATACAAGTTCTAAGAACCAACTCAGAAGTTTAAATGAGGAAGCTGCAGAGGAAGGTGCCACTTTTTAGAAGTTTTAAGAACCAACTCAGAACACAAGTTCAACAGAGGAAACTGCCATGGCAGCTTCCCGAGAGGCAGTGTGAATGGCTTCATAATGAAATGAGCACCAAGTCAGTCCAGAGAAGACTTTGAGTTATCAGGAGTCCCCTGCAAGTGATGGGTGCCTTCACGGAAACTGCCACTTTCCAAGCACGAAGGGCCCCTCTTCTTATCAATTTCAGCTTCCTTGGAAAGAAAAATGGTCCAACAGACGCTTGGACCCTAGAAAAATTTATGAACCCCATATAAACCCACCCGACCCACCACCGGCTGCTACAAGATGAAAGTTACCATATTTCGATCTTGAAAGATGCATCTCAGTAATACCATAATTCCAGGATCTACTGTAACCTCACTGCAGCAACTGATGTAGAGTGAATTCATCTTCAAAGCCAACTTAAGATAAAGATCTGTTAGTTTATCTATAATGGTCATTAACTTTGGGCTAGGAAGTTCTTTAGTTAGGAACTGATAAGATGAAACCCGCAGATGTATCATCTTCCACAATGGAAGTTACCTAGTGGAATTAGCTCTCTGCTTATTCTTTTCCATGACAAAAAAAGAAAAGGTAACTAATTCTTTTCGCATGTGTTATAAAAACTTTCTGGAGCTCGTCTGGTCAGAAACCTTCATATTCTCCCACAAGAGAAGCACTGACTGCAAACGAGACGACAGCTATCGCCTCAGTGCTCTGGCGACCACGCCATTGACGACAGGCTGATGATGACGTCGTGGAAGGAGAATGGTGGGATCTTCAGTAACAGTGATGGCGGGCGAAGATAACTCCGAAGAAACTACAACCGCAGCTTCTAAGAAGCACTCTCTGTTTGGCTTTTCTAGGGACTCTCCTCTCATGAGAGTCACAAGAAGAACAGATTATCGAACTTGCTCCGGTCGAGTGGGGCATGTCAGGTGGGGACAACCGTCCACGCGGTGGTGCACGAATTCTTCAATCTGATTGGTATCTCGCCACAATCACAATCCAATGATGAACTTTCCGCTTATCTCTCTGTCGGACTTGGCCCACCCCCATGCTCGTTTTCATCCCAACTTTACTCTCTGTATCTTCGTATCTTCATATCTGAAGATCAACTCAACTCGTTGCACGTACTTGTAGAGTAGATACATCAGGTATCTTCATTTCATAAGGCACAAAATACAGTGATTTTCTCACCATTTAGTCTTATTGATGGTGTAGTCTGACAGTTTTCCTTAATTTCTCGATAAATTCTCCACATCCCATAAAGGTGGTTTCTGGTTTTGGGATACGGTAGCGCGAACAGAGAGAGAGAGAGAGAGAGAGAGAGAGAGAGAGAGAGAGAGTGGACAGAAAGCACTCTATTTGGCTTTTCCAGGGACTTTCATCTAAGTCCCAGCAGGAGCAGATACTCCGACTTGCTCCGGGCAACTCCAAAAATTTACTCCGATTAGCTGAACAAGGCTGCGTTTGGCAACGATTCTGATTCAATTCTAATCAAATAAGGCTGCGTTTAGCAACGATTTTGATAATCAACTCGGATTTTTTTTCATGACTCTGTTCCTTGGATAAGTTTTTAGAGAATCGAACACGTTTGGTGATTGCATAAACTTCTGCTCCGGAAACAAAAATTCCTTTGGTAATCGCACCAAGTTTATATTGGCGGGAACAATTTATCTTCCTAATTTTTTTTTTCATTTAAGTCAAATAATTATGTCTTGTCACTATAAAATCTACCTATATAGCATCACTAATAAAATGAATACACATCATGCATAATCCATAATTAGTCTATTTATTTCATGCAGCATGAAGATATATGCAAAATTCTTAATAAAGAATATAACCTTAATAGGAAATTTGCACTTAATTTTTGATATTGTTTGTTGGGAAATTGAAAAAAATAATTAAAAAATAATTAAAATTTTAAAAAAATACTAAAATATTATTAAAAATTTACCACGTTAATACCGGGTGGCCAAATGAGATGAATTGACCTAAGAAAGAAAAAATAATTAAAATAGAAAAATTAGAATATTATTAAAAAGTAGAAAAATCAACTTTTGCTTTTGAGAAGAGGTAGAGAAATCAACTTTTGATCAAAAGTTGATTTTTAGTAGAGAAGTGTTATCATGCGCGCCCTAATCTATTGAAAATGCGTAAAATTGACTCCACGTGCATGTAGAAATAGCATGTCGGGATCTTTGGATTCTTATGACTCCGGCGTATTTGAAGTGCCTGACCACGTGTTTGTCGCATATCAAAGCGTGTAGGATACGACACGGAGGCTTCGGAGAGTATCAATACTTTCTGGTTTACAAGTCAATTCTTTGTTTTTTGGGGCGAACTAAGTCAAATATTGCAATTATATAAGCTAACAACCACCCCGATCACTAAGAGTTATCTTGTGGAGGGATTGATCCACGTAGAGCGGACCGCATTGTTACGTCGACTAAATTATCTGGGTCCGGATAATTCTTCAGGACTGAGTAACGAAGAGGAGTCGTCCAGAATATGTTCATGACTACGGAATTGCCCTTCGTAACTCAAATACTCCAAGTAACTCTGATACCCCTTCGAGTAACGGTACTCCTCCCATCTCTCATCGATGCTATGGCCTTGGAGCATTCGGGCTACTTGAGCCATGGACGGTCGTCTTGTTGGGACTGTTTGTGCGCACAAAAGAGCCAGCTGGATCACTTTCTCCATCTGCTCCTGATCGTATTCGCCCTGCAGATCAGGATCCACCAGAATTCCCAAGCTACGCTCGACCAGATGCCCATATACCCAATCGAGTAACCTCATGTCCACGTCGTTTGCAAGCCTCGAAAGATCAAGAGCAGTTTGTCTGGTCACGAGTTCCAGAAGCATTATCCCGAAAGCAAAGACATCGGCCTTCACCGAACATTTCCCGGTACTTAGATACTCTGGCGCAATATGTCCTATCGTGCCGCGTACCCCTGTCGTGCCATGAGAATATTCACTGCAGGGTCCTGCTTCGGATTCGTTTGTCGGAAGTACGGGTGCCTCCTCAATGCGATCCACATAGCATCCACCGTGCCTGCGATTGATGAACTTAGCCAACCCAAGGTCTCCAATGTGAGGCTCAAATTCCTCATCCAACAGAACATTTGCAGCTTTGATATCTCGGTGCACTATGTTCAGATCATGCAGATGGGACAGCCCTCTTGCAACTCCCATGGCTATTTTTCTGCGGGTAGGCCAGTCCAGCGGGGTTTGTGTCGCGGATCGCTCTCTCAAGCACGATGCCACATCTGTATTGATCATCCAGGGGTAGACGAGCAATAAATCCCTGCATTTTGACGCTCTGCAAAAGCCGAGCATGGGAAGCAGATTGTGATGTGAGGGTTCGATGCTACCAACGATTACCTCTGTTTCAAAAGTTTGTTCTTCTGTGCATCTTTTGATTGCCACTAGAGAGCCATCGGCTAACCGACCCTTGTAGACTCTCCCAAATCCACCTCTGCCTATGATGTTTTTGTCGCTGAACTTATCAGTAGCCACCTTCAACTCCTTCAGAGTGAACTCTTTAAGCTGTCTTTGATGAAACTTTGGACGGGCATCGGAGTTGATACTAGGCAATGGCGTCTCTGCGGATCGGTCTGGAATCTCATCACCATCAAATTCAACAGCTGGGGCTGTTAAATTAAGAGAAGCTCCGGCAGCAATAAGTCGGCTGACAAGGGCTCTGGTGAGGGTGCAACTGTATTCGCACGGCTGACAGAGGGTTGCTGAGGATGCTGATGATGATGGGGTAGGAGGAAAAGCCGGGTTGAAATCATCGGGGTCTTGGGCGGGATCGAAGGTGGCGAATTTAAACACCATTTTTCCTTCCTGTTCCCCTTCTCTCTATAAACCAAACTCCGAGTTGCTTTATCAGGAGCTTAACAAATGAATGTGTGTTGGGAGAGATTGCTGTGCCCCTTCTTCTGGCGGGCGATTGATGTTATAGGGAAGTTTTAAGAACCAACTCAGAAGTTTAACAGAGGAAATTGCCATGGCAGCTTCGAAGAGGCTGTGTGAAAGGGCTTACATGAAGCCAGAGAAGACTTATTGTGACGCCCGATTTTTAAAAAATCTTGTGGGCCCCTCCCTTTATGTCATGTCAGCTGCCCCCTCTCATTTCACGTCACCCCACCCCCTCCCAATCTAGTCGACTTCTCTCTCCTCCCTCTCTCTCCCTCTTTTCCGCCAATCCCCTCACCAGCCCCCTCCCACGTGACCCTCCCTCTCCATCTTCTGTTTTTCTTCTTCTTCCTTCTTCTTTCTTCCTTTCTTCTGTTTTGTGAGCAGACCTCCCCCCAACTGAAGCTGCTGGTTCCTTGCCAGCCGCCACCGCACCGCCTCGCCACCGTCGCGCCACCCTCCGCCTGGCCGTCGCTCGACTTGTGGCTGAGCTACCCCGCGAACGAGACCCACGTCGGCCGAGCTCAACCAGAGATCTCGAGCCTTGCAACCGACGGAGCCGCGAGCCAACGCGGCTTGTTGCCGCCGTGCTCTGCCCTCTTCCGTCGACGACCAGCCGCCTTTCTTCCGTCTGTCGTCGCGAGCTCAACCCGGGCCGAGGCCAACCGCGAAACCTAACCGCGACGACCCCAACCCGAACCCCGGCCACCTTGAACGGCCCGATCTCTTCTGTTTTTACCGCCCCAAGCCAAGCCACCGTGAGTGCTAAGATCGAGCTGCCGAGACGCTGCCGTTGCCGCGAGCTCGTTGTCGATTTCGGCGGTGAACAGTGCCTCGCCGGCCCGGTCTCGAAGTTCGTGTCCGACTCGACATCGACCGTCGTTTTGGTGGGTTAACCCCTAAACCCCGATTAGGGCGCTAATTGCGCTTAGAATTAGTTAATTGGTCGTTATGGTGTTTAAGTAGAATGATCGTGGTCGGTTTAGATAGAACGAGATTTAAGATAAATGGCCGCGATCGATTAAGTTAGTCGAATTAGTTAGGTTGTCTTGTGGCTAATTGGTTGCTGGGACGTATTGATTGCCGTTGTATGATCGCGAGCATGATAGTCTAGAACCGAGCGACCGATTAATAATTTAAGGAAATTGAGATTAATCTTTATCGTCGGATTAAATGGATCGACTAATCAATCGTGGATTTGATCGCTTGATTGAGTGCGGTGATTTGATTGAGATTTTGATGTAATTCGTCCGTGCCGGACGTGAGACCGGAAAGTGTGCATTCATATGACCATGTGCGGAACTAAATTACATGTTTTAGCATGAAAATGGCCTTGGGCGAGTCTTTGAGACGTCCGCATGAGCATCCACTAAAAGTAAAAGATAAAAATTGGTTGGTTGTCGAATGTGCCGAGAGCCGGAATGGTCATATGATGGGATAAAAGCGGTGCCGATCGTACGGGACTTGACAAGCTCGTATTGTGCCGGCCGCGCAAAACCACACGACTTGTTAGATGCACGTCGGTCGTGCCGTGCGTCGTACGAATCACACGAATTGTCGGATATGGTCGCAGCTTTGTGATGGACCGACGCTCCTTTTTGGAATGCTGTCAGGTGCGTGTGCGGCTTGATACATAGCTTTCGGTCGCCGCCGAGAGGATATGGGACGATGCCAGTCTGCCGGTAAGACACCTCGGTCGTAGTGTTGGAGCCACACCGTCGTGTGGGCCGACCACGCCTCGGCGGGTCATTTGATAATAAATGGCCTTTGTATGGTGTCTTGCATATGCAAGCGATGTGATGTCTTGCCTCGTTGGATTGATCGAGTCTATGTCGTGTCAAATATTGCATTATGTATGGCTTCCTGGCGGGTAAGTTGCATGTGGTTGTTATACCGCCAAGTGTGATCGTGATAGGATATTTCGGGCGAATCAACGTCCTAATTGGGATTAGGCGTTGATCCACCGAGATTTATTTCTCATCCCGTTGTGGAACCCACTTTTCGGTCCCAGTGACGAAGCCCTTTGATGTCTTGAAGCAAGGGTCGTAGGATTTTTGGGAGTAGATGAGAGTTAACCTTACTTGACCGGATATCTTTTTGAGGCCCTAGAGAGTCGCCAAGTGTGGGGTTGTATATGTCGGTTGGTGACTTGGTAGGGTTATAACTCATCTGCTTTTACTTAATGAAATGAAGTTGTCTTTTGATGCTTGATTGTTGTGTATATTATATACTTTACTATCCCGAGTTGTATGTTGACAGGAGAATTCGCTTTCGCATGTGCCATAAAGACGTAGGTCGATACGCCGGACGCTATCGATTATGACTGTGGCGATTTGGTAGGGATGTTGTGGGCCCGAGGATCGGGCGTGACATCCCGCCCAATGTGGTATCGAGCAAGGTCGAGCGATCCATCTGGTCATGATTTGGAGTGATAAGGAGCGTTGGGATTTGGGATAGTTCGTAGGATTGAGAATTATGTGCATGTGTTTGTTACTTAAGTTTTAAGGTCGTATACCCGAGTTCTCGCTAGAGTTGCTTTGGGGTGGCAGGCCCGTATGGTACTGTTGGGAGTATAGTTTGTTAAACTAATTGGTTCTAGTTCGGAGCGGTGAGAGCGGCCTTTCGATTTTGGCCGTAAAGGATAAGGTGATGTTGCCGTGGGATATTCTGAGTGTGAGTTGGTTATAAAGGTCACGAAGGGAGGACAGATCTCGAATGTCTTGGTAATGTGTGACTTTGATGTTATTATTCGTATGGTGTCTTAGAGCTATGATGGATGTTATAACAAGGCGATGTGGTTTAACTCGTTGGTTAGAAAGTGGTTGTTAAGGTTACTTGGTATTTGTCAATACGTCGGATGAGGAGCCGAGGACGGATGACATCGTCGTTATGTGTGAATTTCCATATGTCTTCCTCGGAAGTTGTAAGGGTTATCGCCAAAAAGGGAAATAGAGTTTGTAGTTAATTTAGTCCCCGAAACGGAACCGATTTCTAAGTCGTCGTATAGGATGGCGTTATCGAGGCTTAAGGAGCTTAGGGCGCGAATATAGGAGTTGTTGGATGAAGTATTTATCCGCCTTAATACGTTATCATGGGAGAACACTTGTATTGTTCGGAAGGAAAAGAAATGGATCATCGTGTTGTGCGTTGATTATAGGTAGCTTAATTAGGTTACGATCAAGGATAAGTATCCATTGCTTGGGGATACAGGATTTGTTTAGTGGTGCAAGGAACTCGGTATTTGCTAAAACCAATATACGAACGTGATGTCTTTAGTTGAGGATTAAGGAAAGGATGCACCGAAAGCTGCATCTAGGGCGTGTTATGGGTGCTAGGAGTTCCTTGTTGATGCCATTTGGTCGACAACCGCTCTTGTTCGCTTTTATGGATATGAGGAAGGGGTATCCAATGATTAATTGAATCGATTGGTGATAATGTTCATAGATGATATTTTGAGTGCAATCAAAGAGTTCTAAAGATTATAAGCGGAATTTGAGGATTATAGTTTGGACCCTTAGAGAGCATGAGTTGCCTACCAAATTTAGTAGATGCGAACTTTGTTTGACTCGTTTAGCCTTCTTAGGTCATGAAAGTTATGATAAATGGATATTTGTGGATCCGACTAAGATTGAAGCGGTCATGGAAAGGCTAAAGCCGTGGATAGTGATAAAAGTTCGAAGTGTCTTAACATCGCCGGGCTAGTATAGACGTTTTGTGAAAATATCCTCTGCGATAACCAAGTTCTTGACCCGATTACCTAAGCTAGGTCGGACTCATGAATATGAGTGTTCAAGAGACGATCGATAATTATGGATTATATAAGTTTGAACTTGTGTGGTATTCTAATAGTTTTAGTTATCGACTTCATTGATAATCCCGAATAGTGACAAGATGGAGATTCGTAAAGAAGCAAACGAGAACATAAAGTGTTATGCATAGAGTTGAACTGGTGGGTGTGCTTGAGGTTTAATGATTTACTTGTGAAAGATAAGTCGAGATGGAAATGGCATATCAATGGCTTTGGATGTGAAGTTTGAGGGGTGATTTTGGTGGGTCATAGGTTTGAAATTGCGTTGATTTCGATTGTTTTAGATATCGATGATTGTGGAAGGGCCCCAACTAATTGGTGATGTGAGGATTTAGGGAGCAAACAAGAAATGTTTGGGCGATTGGCCATTTTGATTAGATGATTGTAATTTTCGATTGTCAACGACCAAACTTGAAGATATAGTATAGTGGTTGACAGTAGATTGGACGATAAGTTTAGAATGTGAGGATTTAAGCTTAAATTGTTGGAATTCAATAATTAGTTGGTTTGAAGTTGTGGTACTTAGTGATTGTGGATTATAAGTCCGAATTGGTGTAGCACTTTGACGATTTAAGTTATTAATTTTTTTTATTAACGGCTTTGATCGATGAGACAAGGATCGCAAGGCGGTGAATGATAATGTTTGGACTAAAGGCTAGTGTGATCGAATGCATATGAGAATTATCGGACCGCGATCGAACATGAGGTTATAGATTGATCTTAAGAAATGAATCTATGATATGTAATGGTCGCTTGTGGAGTTAGAAAGTTCGAAATGATAAAAAAATGGAAGTGAAAACGAGTGGTGAGGAGGATCTTGCATTGCACATGTTCATGGCATTGAAGTTGGTTCTCAAAGTGAAAATACTTTCGGGAGTGCATAGTATTGCATCTTGAGCATCATACGGAAAATTGTGAGTGGAGTTAGATGCTTTGTGATTAAACGATACCTTTATGTTTCGTGGTATTGGTAAAGGTCGATTTGTACCTCCGAATGTAGTCGTAGAAGGAGTCCTCTGCCGTGTGATTAGGATAATCTTGGAGTGGTTTAAGACACCTATGAGCTAGTTGACTAGCAACCCGACGGTGTCATGGCGGAGTTATAGCATTCGAGGGCGTAGCTAATGGAACCACGAGACGGGCATGTGGGATGAAGAATTATGGAAAGATGAACCGGGAAAGTTCGTAATGGTAAGCAATAAGTGGATAATGTAGTGAGGTTTGCCAGACAAACCTCTAAGCTACTAAGATAAACGATGACCCGGAATAAGGTTAAAATTGCGAGATGTGGCAATTAAGGAAAAACTAGTGATCGGAGTGCGCATCGGAAGCATAGTAGGGTCACATAGGTAGGTGAGTTATTGACCACAAGGGGATTTCTTTTGACAAGAAAGAAATATTGGCGGACACCTATCGCAGTTGCTATAGTGTTAGTTCCGTTAGCACAAGGATGTACAAAAAAAAAAATTGGGACAGAATTACTAGTGGAATGATGGGACGGTTGGCATAGTTGAGCACGGGTGAAGTGTTGGATGTACAGCAAGTCAAGGTGCAGCATTGGAAGTTTGGTGGATTCTTGCCGCCGCATAATGTTCCAAAGTGGGAGTGGAAGCCTTTCACAATGGACCTTGTGATGGAGTTGCTAAGGAATCGAGAGACAATGATTCGGTTTGGGTTGTAGATTGATGGAGTTTACTCACTTTATAGCCGTAAGAAGGGACCTCACTTTTAGCGGGTATCTTTGACTTGTATGTGCCATATATAGTACGATGGCGTGAAATGCCAGTGACGATCACTTTGGAACGTGATCCCAAGTCCACCGCCATGTTTTGGAAAAGTCTCGCAACCGATTTAGGGACAAAGCTATGATTCGGTATGGCCTATCACCCGCAGACGGATGGCCGTCTGAAAGGACAATTCAGACTTTGGAGGACATAGGGCATGTGTTTTGGATTTCAAAGACGGTTGGAAAGAACGATTGCATTTAGTTGAGTTTGTCTACAACAATGGTTATCGCGAGTATTAAGATGGCACCGTTTGAGGCTCAGTATGGTAGAGCGCGCCGAATGCCCCGTTGGGGGTAAAGTGGGTGAAAGAAATATCACTGGTCTCGAGTTGGTAGAGCTCTATGGAAGTTGTCAAAGTCATTAGAGACAAATTGGGGACGGCTCAAAGTCGTCGAAGAGTTATGCCGATAAGGGGCGCAACCTCTGGAATTCCAAGTGAGCGATTATGTGTTTCTAAAGGTGTCGCTATGAGAGGGACATCTCGTTTTTGTAAGAACGGAAGCTAAGTCCCGGGTATGTTGGATCGTTTGAGATTCCGGAGCGGATTGAAAAT
The DNA here is from genome assembly GCA_021437795.1 of Rhodamnia rubescens. Taxonomy (NCBI): domain Eukaryota; kingdom Viridiplantae; phylum Streptophyta; class Magnoliopsida; order Myrtales; family Myrtaceae; genus Rhodamnia; species Rhodamnia rubescens. The sequence goes on from JAILYA010000017.1 coordinate 919,903, forward strand.
CTTGCTCATCGTTTTGCATTGCCGCGAGACTTGCTCAAGTGCATAATATTTTCCACGTGTCGATGTTGAGGAAATACAAACCGGACCCCGCTCATGTACCGAGTTATGAAGAGATCGAGTTGGATGAGCGAGCTTCATACGTGGAACGTCCATAAGATCGTGGATAAGAAAGAGCAAGTGCTTTCGGGGCAAAACGATTCAATTGGTCAAGGTGGTTTGGCAATACTATGAGACCAAGGAGCTACCTAGGAGAACGAGGAAGTTATGAGGAGCAACTATCCTTATCATTTTGAGGAGTTGTAGTTGTACTGCAATTTCGGGGACGAAATTTCCTAAGATGGGGAGATTTGTAACGCCCGATTTTTAAAAAATCTTGTGGGCCCCTCCCTTTATGTCATGTCACTGCCCCCTCTCATTTCACGTCACCCCACCCCCTCCCAATCTAGTCGACTTCTCTCTCCTCCCTCTCTCTCCCTCTTTTCCGCCAATCCCCTCACCACCCCCTCCCACGCGACCCTCCCTCTCCATCTTCGTTTTTCTTCTTCTTCCTTCTTCTTTCTTCCTTTCTTCTATTTTGTGAGCGGACCTCCCCCTCAACCGAAGCCGCTGGTTCCTTGCTAGCCGCCACCGCACCGCTCGCCACCGTCGCGCCACCCTCCGCTCGGCCGTCGCTCGACTTGTGGCCGAGACTACCCGCGAACGAGACCCACGCGCCCGAGCTCAACCCGAGATCTCGAGCCTTGCAACCGACGGAGCCGCGAGCCAACGCGGCTTGTTGCCGCCGTGCTTTGTCCTCTTCCGTCGACGACCAGCCGCCTTCGCCGTTTGTCGTCGCGAGCTCAACCCGGCCGAGGCCAACCGCGAAACCTAACCGCGACGACCCCAACCCGAACCCGGCCACCTTGAACGGCCCGATCTCTTCTGTTTTTACCGCCCCAAGCCAAGCCACCGTGAGTGCTAAGATCGAGCTGCCGAGACGCTGCCGTTGCTGCGCGAGCTCGTTGTCGATTTCGGCCGTGAACAGTGGCCACCGGCGTGAACAGTACTTTCCGCGCGGTGAACAGTGTCTCGCCGGCCCGGTCTCGAAGTTCGTGTCCGACTCGACATCGACCGTCGTCGTTTTGGTAGGTTAACCCCTAAACCCCGATTAGGGCGCTAATTGCGCTTAGAATTAGTTAATTGGTCGTTATGGTGTTTAAGTAGAATGATCGTGGTCGGTTTAGATAGAAACCGAGATTTAAGATAAATGGCCGCGATCGATTAAGTTAGTCGAATTAGTTAGGTTGTCCGTGGCTAATTGGTTGCTAGATCGTATTGATTGCCGTTGTATGATCGAGCGAGTGATAGTCTAGAACCGAGCGACCGATTAATAATTTAAGGAAATTGAGATTAATCTTTATCGTCGGATTAAATGGATCGACTAATCAATCGTGGATTTGATCGCTTGATTGAGTGCAATGATTTGATTGAGATTTTGATGTAATCCCTCGTTGCGGACGTGAGACCGGCCGTGAATTGTGCATTCATATGACCATGTGCGGAACTAAATTACATGTTTTAGCATGAAAATGGCCTTGGGCAAGTCTTTGAGCACGTCCGCATGAGCATCCGGCTAAAAGTAAAAGATAAAAATTGGTTGGTTGTCGAATGTGCCCGAGAGCCGAATGGTCATATGATGGGATAAACCGTGCCGGTCGACGGGACCCGACAAGCTCGTATTGTGCCGGTCCGCGCAAAACCACACGAATTGTTAGATGCACGTCAATTCGTGCCCGTGCCGGTCGTACGGATCACACGAATTGTCGGATGCCGGCATGTTTGTGATGGACCGACGCTCCTTTTTGGAATGCCTGCACGCTATGCCGTGCCGGTGTGCACTGGATACATAGCTTTCGGTCGCCGTCGCGAGAGGATATGGGACGATCCTGTCTCGAGGTAAGACACTGCCGTCGTAGTGTTGGAGCCACCCGGTCGTGTGGGCGACCACGCCGTCGCGTGGGTCATTTGATAATAAATGGCCTTTGTATGATGTCTTGCATATGCAAGCCGATGTGATGTCTTGCCTCGTTGGATTGATCGATCTGTCATGTCGTGTCAAATATTGCATTATGTATGGCTTCCTGGCGGGTAAGTTGCATGTGGTTGTTATACCTGCCAAGTGTGACTGTGATAGGATATTTCGGGCGAATCAACGTCCTAATTGGGATTAGGCGTTGATCCACTGAGATTTATTTCTCATCCCATTGTGGAACCCACTTTTCGGTCCCAGTGCGAAGCCCTTTGATGTGAAGCAAGGGTCGTAGGATTTTGGGAGTAGATGAGAGTTAACCTTACTCGACCCGGATATCTTTTGAGGTCCTGAGAGCCGCCCGAAGTGTGGGGTTGTATATGTCGGGTTGGTGACTTGGTAGGGTTATAACTCATCTGCTTTTACTTAATGAAATGAAGTTGTCTTTTGATGCTTGATCGTTGTGTATATTATATACTTTACTATCCCGAGTTGTATGTTGGCGGAGAATTCGCTTCCGCATGTGCCATAAGTACGCAGGCCGATACGCCTGGACGCTATCGCATGTTACTGCTGTGGCGATTTGGTAGGGATGTTGCCGGCGGATCGGGCGTGACACTTATTATCATTATGGTCATTAGGAGAGCCCTGCAAGCGGTGTGTGCCTCTGTGCGCCCACACGGCAATTGCCACTTTCCAATCAGAAAACGCCCCCTCTTCTTATAAATATTGCCACTTTCCAAGCAGATTCCTTGCTAAGAAAAATGGTCCAGCAGATGCTTGGGCCCTAGAACCATCTTTAGGGACCATCAGCGATCACAACAAGTGTCATAGTCAATCTAGAAGCTGCATGAAGCAAATCCCAACACGAACAACTTCGAGTCAATACTTCGATTTGGGGCTTTCTCCGATTTATTTCTCATGTCTATATATTTAAGAACCAAGATAAACCTGCACGATCGAGCATTCGCTTCTATGAGATAAATATGAGTACTTTTTCGATATTGAAAGATGCATTTCCGTGATACCATAATTCCAGGATCTACTGAAGCTCACGGTAGCGCCTGGTGCAGAGGAACTGAAGATGAAACTTGCAAGTGAGCCATTCGCTTCTCTGGTTGTTTTCCACGACAAAAAGCATCGAATTTGTCATGTCTAATCGAAGCTCGAACAGTTGAGAAACGAGTGAACGGAGCATATCAACCGACATTTCCTCTTTGTTGGAAGACAAATTTCATGTTATGGAGCAGTTTGTCACCGGAACTTAGGGGGATAGGAAGTGTCCGCTCGAGCTTGGGCATGTCTGTCGACTCCCACAATCTAGTGCTAGTGTTTCGATGATTCAGCGATGAAGGATCTTGTTGTACACTGGCGGTCAGGAACATGAATGATGATCCCTCCATTGGAAACTCAGGCCCATCCACTTTGTTTGGTCGGATCAAGCCCAGCCCAAATTTAACTGGAGAAGCTACTTGTTTTGTTCGACCCCGAATGGCCTCAAGGACTACAGAGGCCAGAAACAGAACAGCTGATTCTCAGATTTGGTCAAAATAGGAAATCATATTCATTGTTCAAAGAGGACTGTTGTTATCATGTCCTATATAAAGAGGACTGTGTTAATACGTCCTGTATAACTTTTTGGCCAAGAATTGAAATTTTAGCGGATGCAAAACTGATGAGTTTCCAATTAATGATACATGTTCAATCCAATCCCTTCTCGTTACTCATTCTATTTGATATGGAGTCATTGCATTCCCCAGCCGCTCACTTCCAAAAGCATGTCCTTGTGAGGACAATGTTGACTTAAGGCTTTTGCGAATCTTTCATGTATGTAGATCATCCTTAACCACCAAAAATACTTAATTAACTGTTATATCTCCTGTGACAATTTAGCCTCGCTTTTGCCGCTAGCTAGGCAGAATTTGCGACTTCATGTTAGTGCTATATAATCTTCGGGATTGCACAGCAGAGTGGCCTAATTTATGACTTCGGCTTACCAAAGAAATCGACATCGTCACGCAATTCATTCTGCCTTTGACAACGAAGAAAAAAAAGATGAAGAAGAAGCAAGGATCAATCAATATACGACCGGTTTATGGGCCATACATATGGATATGCTAACACAAACGCACATTATGCTGAATTTCCAAGACAAGCTGCCTTGGCCAACGAGTTTCCAAGACAATTGGAACGCAAGATTTTTGAGAAAATTACAAAAAAAAAGTCATAAATCTATTGTAATTATGTTAATTTAATCCTAAATATTTTGCATTCGTGTCAATTCAGTCCTCCTAGCCAATTCACGCTTGAAATTGCTGAGCAAAGATGACCAAAATTTATTGATAATTTAGTATTTTTCGATTTTTTTAGCTATTTTATTTTATTTTATGTTTCCTTTTTTTTTCTATTTGTTTTTCTTCTTTTTCCTCTGGCCGGCCGCGGAGGTCGCTTTTTTTCTTTTTTTAAATGCTGGCCTATTGTTAGGTATGGTTATTCGGAGTCTTGTTTTTCTCTTATGGACGTTGTGTCCCTCCTTTTGTTTTACGTGGATTTAGGGTGTGACATTCGTTGATAAAAGGGAGATAGCAATATTGCACAACATCCTCACTGTGGTGAGTTTTTCATGAAATCAGAATTGATGAATCGAAAAACAACAGAATTTGTGGAGCCTCGTAACTCAGGCTGGTAGATTATGTCGTTGGTGGTAATAATTTCTCCTCGTTATAAGTGATGATACTTCTACTGTCATCGGTGATTTTCGGATCAGCCACACATAAACTATAATATCTTGAATCCGACGTCGTTTGAGATACCTTGTTGAGATACATGAGTCAACCTTCACCGTGACCACTCGTAGCACTTAATTTTGAGAGCTTGCTCTACTTAGAACGGGTCGGGTCATTAACTTAACAATATAGATTATCTGGGTCCAGACAATTCTTCAGCACTCATATGCGAAGCGGAGTCCGCCACAATCCACCCCGGAGACCTCAATTTACGAAGAATCTGGGCTGGCGAGGTTGAGCCTCGCTCGGCCATGGCGGAGCTCGACCTTGCCGTCGCTGCCTCCCAAAACCTCCTCCGATCATACTCCTCCCATCTCTCCTTGATGTTAATGCTATGGCCTTCGAGTGTTCGGACTACCAGTGTCATGGATGGTCGTTCTCTTGGGACTGATTGTGTGCACAAAAGAGCCAGCTTGACCACTTTCTCCATCTCCTCCTCGTCATATGCACCCCGCAGATCGGGATCGAGTAGGATTTCCCACCTACCCTCTACCAGAAGCTCTTTTACCCAAACGAGTAAGAACTTATCTACGTCATTTGCAAGCCTTGCGAGATCAAAAGCTCTTTGTCCGGTCAAGAGTTCCAGAAGCATTACCCCGAAAGCAAAGACATCGTTCTTCACCGTGCATTTCCCGGTGCTGAGATATTCCGGCGCAATATGTCCTATTGTGCCACGTACCGCTGTCGTGACATGTGAAAATTCACTGTCGGATCTTGCTTCGGCCCTCCGAAGTACGGCCGCCTCCTCCTCGATGCCATCCACAGAGTATCCGCCGTGTCTGAGATCGACCGACAAGGCCAACCCAAAGTCTCCAATGTGAGGCTCAAATTCCTCATCCAACATAATGTTTGCGGCTTTGATATCTCGGTGCACTATGTTCAGATCATGCAGATGGGACAGCCCTCTCGCAACTCCCACTGCTATTTTTATGCGGGTAGGCCAGTCCAACGGGGTTTGTGTTGCCGGTCGCTCTCTCAAGCGCGATGCCGCATCTCTATTGATCATCAAGGGGTAGACGAGCAATAAGTCCCTGCACTTTGAAGTCCTGCAAAATCCGAGCATGGGAAGCAGATTTTGATGTGGGGGTACGATTCTACCAATGATTACCTCTGCTTCGAACACTGGGATACTACGTTTAGTTTGTTCTTCTTTGCATCTTTTGATTGCCACTAGAGAGCCATCGGCTAACCGACCCTTGTAGACTTTGCCAAATCCACCTCTGCCTATAATGTTTTCTACGCTAAACTCATCGGTAGCCACCTTCAACTCCTCCAGAGTGAACTCTTTAACCTGTCTTTGGTGAAATTCTGGACCGACATCAGAACTGATACTAGGCAATGGCGTCTCTGCGGATCGGTCACGAATCTCATGACCGGCAAGTTCAACAGCTGAGGTCGTAAAGACAAGAGAAGCGCCAGCAGCAACAAGGCGGCTGACAATGTCTCTGGTGAAAGTGCAGGTGTATTGGCATGGCTGGCAATGGCGGAGTGTTGCTGAGGGTGATGATGATGGAGTAGGTGGAAAAGCCGGGTTGAAATCATTGGGATCTTGAGCGGGATCGAAGGTGGCGAATTTGAACACCATTTTCCTTATTTCCGTTCTCCCGATTTGATTTATCACGAGCTTGACCAATGAATGTGTATTGTGATTTGCGAGAGATGGCTGTGCCCCTTCTTCTCGTGGATAGAAGTTTTAGGAACCAACTCAGAAGTTGCAACAGTTAAACTGCAGAGGAAACTGCCACGGCAGCTTCCTCGAGTCAGTGTGAATGGCTTTGTATAAAGCGAGCAATCAGTCAGTCCAGAAAAGACTCTCCCCCGCAAGCAGGTGTGTGCCCACACGGTAATTGCCTTTTTCCTAGCACCGAAAGGGCCCCTCTCCCCGTAAATTTCAGCTTCATTGCTAAGAAAATTGTTCCAACTTTGATCCTTTAACCTCTTTTTAGCGATAATCAGTAATCACAAGTGTCATAATCAGTCTAGAAGCTGCTGCTGGCTCAGGTTACTGGTGCGAGCAGAAGCAAAGCATAGATCTTGGCTCCATGAAGCAAATCCCCACTTCAAGTCAATACTTCCGCGTGGGCCGTTTTCCGGTTCATGTCACAAGTGGGAACTATTTAAAACCCAAGATAAACCTGCAGATGACCCACCTCCTGCTGCTACGATGTGAATATTGGGATTTCTCCATATTGAAAGATGCATTACGGCATTACCCGTAATCCCAGGATCTACTGAAGCTCACGGTAGCACCTGAGGTAGAGGAACTCTCACCTTTATCTGTAGTGTTTGTTTTCTTAGGCTAAGAAGCACTCCAGTTAGGAACCAAAGAGGCAGTGCGAATGGTTTTATATCAAGTGACCACTTCAGTGGGGGCTTGTTCCGATCGTGTTGCATGTAGAAAACTTTAAGAACCCAATAATAAACCCAATCCCAATTTAAGCACAAGTATGAAACATAAGCCACCACTTGAGTTCAGCATCTAAACTGCTGCAGATATTTTTTGCACCTGAAGTTGACATTTCCTAATTAGTAAACTACCTAGGAGTGGCGGTACTGAGATGCCAATTCTATTGCCAAAGATTCACTCAGTACAGCCAATACATGAGTTATGTCTGGCCTTTCTTCTCCAGTTGGTCTTGTACAAGACTCTGCAATCTCCACCGCTTTCCAAGCCGAGTCAATGTCGAACTTCCCTTGTAAACTCGGATCCATAATCATCTGTATCTCTTTAGTTTCAACGATAGGAGTCATCCACTGAAGTAAAAACACGTCGCGCACTGCCCCTCTAGTCACTGCTGGATGTCCTGTGATTAGCTCAAAGAGTATGATTCCAAAACTATAAACATCACTTTTCCTGTCTGGCCTTGAATACGGAAAAAACCTGCAGAAGGCATATGAGAATATCGATGAGAAGACTGACTTCTAGTTCATGGTAAGAGGTTTCTCTTTGAATCTCTTTGAGTCATATATCCTTTTTGAGCTTTTTTTGGTCAAGTTCACATTTTAACTACTTAAAAAGTGTGAAAAGATGAGAACTATAGACATTGAAATGTTTCACCAGTAGTTTCGTGTGCATTCAAGTAGTGAGGAAGGGCTAGATATTAATAAAAGAGAAGCGACAAGATTGAGTTTCAGCCATTACTCGGGGTCGAAGTATCCTGGAGTACTGAGAGGACAAGTTGGATAAGAATCCAGAGCTCGAGGTTCAAAAGCTCAGATGCCAAAGTCGGCTATTTTAGCTTGCATTTCCTCATTCAACCAGATATTTGCAGCACTCAAGTCTCCATGGATGATGGGTGGATGGCAACCATGATGAAGATAATCCAGACCTGCAATGCTTTGCAAGAACTCCTTAAACAATGCCAGAGCGAAAAGCAGCAACAGTGGATAGTTCATGTACACACCTTGTGCTACATCCACGGCAATTTGAAGTCTCTTAATCCAAGTCAAGAAATTTGGCCTGTCGCCTGTTACATCAACACATCTACCTCATTATACATGGAAAAAACAGACATTTTCGGGGTTATTCTAGAGTAAGGACTGTAGAAGAGAATGATAAAACACCCGATAAGTTTTGTCGCAGATTTCCACCATCCATGAATTCATATATCAGTGCCTTGGTTTTGGTGCAGTCACAATATCCAAGCAGACGAACCAAGTTTTCATGGTGAACAGCCCTCAAGTTTTTTGCCTGCAATATCATAAGCGTGCTTTACCAGTGTTTATGCTGACAGTAATTTGGGACCAAGTTTCTAGGTAAGCATAAGTTTGCCGTGTTCTATCTGACCTTGGCTTGAAATTCCCTGGACCCTTGTAATGAAACAGAAGAAAACCTTCACAGCAACTTCGGTGCCATCCTCTAGAGTGCCGAAATATACATTTCCAGATCCTCCTTCAACCAGAACCATTCCGAAGTTTCTGGTTACCCTCACAAGCTCACTGTATTTAAAAGGTTCATCCTTTAATTTCAGCATCCTTTCCCTGGGTTCTACACCATAATCATGCCAATGAGTGTTACATAACAACTTCCAAAGATTGACAAGTAGAATATCAAGGAAAATCTTTGAAAGTGTCCTGCAGATGAGAAATCCAACCTATTAGGCAGCATTTTCTGAAATTTGAGAGCTATATTTAAGGAGAAGATGACAAAGAGGGAAGAAAAAAAAAAAGGCACGGATTGAAGTTGTGGCAACTTACGGAGCATTGGACTAATCAGGGAAATCAGTATTCTCAAGCTTTTACTTTGTTGGTATGCTTGTCATGGATGAAACTCCGGCTCATTAATTATTAGGAGCTCTGTCAAATATGATCGACATGACTTTGTAGAACTATCTAGCACATCATGATCATCCCCCTCTAGGAAATATTTCTTTTCTTTAGGGTCTATTCTTTTCCAAAATCGCGTTGCCTTCCGACTTTACATTACGTTTGCTGGAAGAATCCAGCAAGCACTATTCAAAAAAAAATTAGTAACAGACTTATCGTCACGCCCCGATCCTCGGGCCCACAACATCCCTACCAAATCGCCACGGGTCATAACCGATAGCGTCCCAAGCAGGCTATCGACCTACGTACTTACGGCACATGCGGAAAGCGAATTCTCCAATTAACATACAACTCGGGATAGTAAAGTATATAATATACACAAATGAGTCAAACATCAAAAGAGAACTTCATTTCATTAAGCAAAAGCGGATGAGTTATAACCCTACCAAGTTACAACCGACATATACAACCCCACACTCCGGGCGGCTCTCTAGGACCTCAAAAAGATATCCGGGTCGAGTAAGGTTAACTCTCATCTACTCCCAAAAATCCTACGACCCTTGCCTCAAGCATCAAAGGGCTTCGTCCCTTGGGACCGAAAAGTGGGTTCCACAATGGGATGAGAAATAAATCTCGGTGGATCAACGCCTAATCCCAATTAGGACGTTGATTCGCCCGAAATATCCTATCACGGTCACACTTGGCGGTATAACAACCACATGCAACTTACCCGCCAGGAAGCCATACATAATGCAATATTTGACACGACATGAGTCGATCAATCCAACGAGGCAAGACATTACATCAGCTTGCATATGCAAGACACCATACAAAGGCCATTTATTATCAAATGACCCACGCAATCGGGCGTGGTTTGCCCACACGACGGTGTGGCTCCAATACTACGACCCGGCGTGTCTTTTGGCGGGCAGACCGTACATCGTCCCATATCCTCTCTCGGCGACGGCGACCGAAAGTTATGTATCCAAGTGCACTGCACGGCATGCATGAGCAGGGCATTCCAAAAGGAAGCATCGGTCCGTCACAAGTCGGCATCCGACAATTCGTGTGATCCGTACGATCGGCACGGGCAAGAATTGACGTGCATCCGACAAGTCGTGTGGTTTTGCGCGATCGGCGCAATACGAGCTTGTCGGTCCGTACGACCGGCACGATTTAACCCATCATATGACCATTCAAGCACTTGGGCATATCCGACAACCAATCAATTTTTATCTTTTACTTTTAGCAGAATGCTCATGTGGACGTGCTCAAAGACTCGGCCCAAGGCCATTTTCATGCTAAAAACATGTAATTTAATTTCGCACATGGTCATATGAATGCACAATTCACGCGCCGGTCTCGCGTGCGGCACGAACGAGGGAATACATCAACATCTCAATCATATTACAATTCAATCCAATCACTGCACTCAATCAATCAATCAAATCCACGATTGATTAGTCAATCCATTTAATCCGATGATAAAGATTAATCCCAATTTTCTCAAATTATTAATCGGTCGCTCGGTTCTAGACTATCCTTTCGGTTCTAGACTATCACTCGATCGCGATCATACAACGGCAATCAATACAGTCTAGTAACCAATTAGCCACAGATAACCTAACTAATTCGACTAACATAATCCATCGCGGCCATTTATCTGAATTCCCAGTTTCCATCTAAAGCGACCACGATCGTTCTACCTAAACACCCTAACGACCAATTAACTAATTCTAAGCGCAATTAGCTCCTAATCGGGGGTTTAGGGGTTAACCCACCAAAACGACGGTCGATGTCGAGTCGGACATGAACTTCGAGACTGGGCCGAAATCACTGTTCGCGTCGGAAAATACTGTTCACGCCCGGCTTGGGGGCGACGGGTGAGGACGCGGATCTAGGTGGTCATGCGGCTGAGGGCTCGGTGGTTGAATGGTCCTTGCGGCTCGCGGTGGGTCGAGCTCAACGAGCGGCAACCAACGACGGAGGGAGCGGCGGACGGTAGTGGCGTGGTAGTGGTGCAGGCGGAGCTGGCGATGGGGGTGGCAACAAAGGGCTGATGCGGTTGGCGGTGGTAGTCGTCGGACTAGGGCTCGAGCTCGAGAAACGCGACTGAGGTGGTCGGCACGGCTGGGCTCGCAACTGCAGGGCGTTACTGGCGAGGCTGAACGAAACTGATGGACGGCGAACGGTTGGAGGGCGAGGCGGAGGTGGAGGCGCGGGTGGGGTTCTGGTGTGGCGACAACAGATTCGGTGAGGGGGGTGTCGCAGAAGAAGAAAGGAAGAGGAAGAAGAAGAGAGAAAAGAGAGAGAGCAGCGGGAGAGAGAGGCTCACGTGGGGGGGGGCAGCAGAGAGGGAGAGGGTGAGGAGAGAGAGACTGGGTGAGGTTTGATGGCGATGGATTGGTGGTGAAGTGAAGGTTAGTGGGGCCCACTATCTTTAAATTTATTTTTTTTTTAAAATAGGGTGTTACACTTACAGAACCTACAAATAGGCCATAGGACCTTTCGGAATGACGGGCACAAGCACAAACGAGAGAAATGTGGCACGAGAGCATAAGAGTGTCATGGCTGGAATGTCAAGAAGTGAGAAGTACCAGCGACAACGAGCCGGCTGACTAAATATCTGACGCAGCCATCAATAGAATCACATGGCTGACAGATAGTTGCCGCCGCTGCCGATGGTGACGATGAAGACGACCACGGAGATTGTGGGAAAGCATGGTTGTAATCGTCAGGATCTCGAGCGGGATCGTGGCGAATTTGAAGACCATTTCCTCTCCCTCTCGCTCTGCTCTTGGAAACCGAAACCTTGCACTTTTATCACCACCTGAACAAATGTCTATGCACAGGACGTAATGATTTCAGCTTCTTGCGGGTTAGAGCTAGGATGATTCCATGGTCTCTTTTGGAGGTGAGCTACTGCAGGGGAAACTAGTAAGCAGGACGTCTTTCCGCGGGGGGGGTGGTGGGGAGAGCATAGGAGAAGCATTTTGCTTGCAGTTTGAATGGAGAAAGAGATACTTTGACCATCACACGAGCGAAAGTCACGGTGAAGTGGCGTGCCTGTGCCTCGCGCGGAATTGCCACTGTTTCGAGTTTACTACATGAGTTTCCGGAAGAGAAGTTTCCCGTGGTGCCGGCCGTAACTCTCGAAGTTAGTTGGGGTTATTTGTGTCCCACTCCGATGTTTGACTGGAAACCTAGGGACGTAACAGAGTATTTTAAGTCCTAGTCTGACCAAATGGAAATTCTCGACACGGTCTCGTAAATGGTTTCTGATGTCGACATCGCAGGATTAGGGTTCCATTTCCTCTTCGAGCAAAAAGTTCTTGACAAAGCAGGAGAAATCAAATCACCCCCCAATGGACATGGACACTCTGTCTCTGCCAAGCAGAGAACCAACTGATTTAAAAGTCTAGATCGGTGTAAAGATAGCATTGGTATCACCATGGAAACGTAATTTGAGAATTGACAGAAGCTTTAGTGGTAAAACATGTAGTGTCCTCAATCCAAGTTACAGTCTTCCTCCCAGAGTGGGAGAAAGAGAAAAGAAAAACACAAAGATGTCACCATCTCACCTTCGAACAAGCTGGTTAGCCTGTCTGATGCTCAAGCAGAGGTAGCCACAACCTTACAGTTGGTTGAATCTCGAAGAACACGTTCTTGGAAGGATCATCTAGGACCATGTAACCCTTCTTCGTCGTGATGAGAAGTAAAGCTGCTCGAACTTGAATCCAAGTTTGGTTTCCCAAATCGCATCATCGCATCATGTTGATACTCATCCCATCTTTTATCCAAGCTAATAATTCCTTCAAGAAATAGGACTGCTTCAGCCATATAAGGCCGTTTTTTGGGGTCGAGCTGCGTGCAAAGTAGAGCCAGGCAGACGGTTCTCTCGACTTCTTTCTTGTTATAGCCGCCCGGCATATCGGTATTGACTAGCCTTTCCAACTGTTCGTTTTCCGAAAGGGTGTGTGCCCATTGAAGCAGCTCCAGTTTATTTTCAACTGGACAGGTTGTTTCCCAAGCTCTTCGAGCACTTATGAGTTCAAGAAGGGTCACGACAAACCCATAAACATCGCTCTTTACCGAGTTCCGTCCTGTAAAGCGCTCCGGATCCATGTAATAAAGTGTCCCCACTGCGCAGTTGGTAAAATAGGCGTCTTCACAATTGGGTTCTCTTTTGGAAACAGCTTTCTCTTTGTACTCGTCCAGGAACAAGGCCATCCCACAATCTGCAACATGAGCCTCAAAGTCCTCATCCAACAGTATGTTATCGGGTTTAATGTCCCTGTGAATTATCCTCAAATCATGCAAATGGGAGAGCCCTCTGGCAGCTCCAATGGCTATCTTCTTCCTGGTGGGAGCTTCTCTGCTGACTGTCCTCTTAAAAGAGAGTCTAGGCTTCCGTTCACCATGAAAGGGTACACAAGCAAGTATTCTCCATGCTTCGATGGCAAACAAAAGCCTTTAACCTGAACCAGATCCGATGACAGATCATGTTCCCTAATTTTATTTCAGCATGGACTGTGCATGCCTGAGAAGTCCGTCTGGCGAGTCTTTTTATCGCCACCCTGGAGCCGTCCCCCAGGAGTCCTTCATACACGAAACCATACCCGCCCTCACCCTCCTTCTTTGTCTCGCTGAAGTTGTTGGTGGCAACCTTCAGCTCGCGGAAAGTGAACCTTTTAAGGCGTCCTTCCACTGGAAATTGGACCGATTCGTTTGGCCTCCAGCAACCAAACTTGGAAGCTGAATTGGCCAAGCGTTGGGAAGCAGTGGCGGCCACCTGGCGGGGTGCTATAGCTTTGATGAAACTGCAGCCAGCAGGATGAAGCGGCAGACAAATTGTCGATGACCGAGAAGCAGGTGGTGAATGCGGATCGAAATCAGGGGGATCTTCGGTGAGGTCTGTTACAGAAGAAATGCAGAAGCTGGCTGTGCTTTGCAAGCACAAAAAACACAGAAAAGAGAGTTAGAGAGAAGAGAGTGCACACCCGTGAAAAACACTTACCGCCTTCATAGCCTAATTGAATAACAACTTAGCCTTTTAGATAGGCCATACACCAACAGAAAATCCCAAGAAAAATAGCCACAACAATTGACGCACTATGCTGAACTATCTACCCACTATCCTGAACGTGTGTGCAGCAACAAACATGCTGCAACAGATTCCTATAAACTAGGACAACCAACTAGGCTTTATTGAAAAAACAAACAAATACTTTGACTAATTCAATACCCTCCCTTAAACCGATTGTTGCAAACAATCGGTTTAAAGGACTAGAACCAGCCCTCCCTTCTTAACCTTCCAAGGAACAAACACCAAGAAGCTTTCTTAGCTTCGATATGCAGATACTTTGAGAGGCTTGGTGAACAAATCAGCAAGCTGATCTTCACTCCCTGCAAAAAACAAGATCAATCACTTTATCTTTCGTGAGATCCCTCAGAAATGATACTTCACATCTATGTGTTTGCTCCTCCCATATAGAACTGGATCCTTTGAGAGTTTAATGGCTGAGTTGTTGTCACAATAGATTGTGGTTGCATCTTCCTGTTTAAATTGAAGTTTTCCAAGAATCTTCCTTAACCAAATAGCTTGACAAGCACTAGAGGTGGCAGCCACAAACTCAGCTTCAGTTGTTGATAAAGTAACAATCGGCTGCTTCTTCGAACACCATGAGACAGCCCCCGAACCAAGCATAAATACATAACCGGAAGTGCTTTTTCGATCATCCATATCACCAACGTAATCGCTATCGGTGAAACCAAGCAACTCGATTTTTCTCCCTTCTTGTAGAACAACCCAAAAGTTGCAGTCCCTCTCAAGTAGCGAAGAATTCGCTTTGCAGCTTGCAAATGTTTTTCGAGTTGGATTCTCCATGTACCCGCTAATAAGGCTCACAGGATGCATGATATCCGGCCTTGTTGCTGTTAAATACATTAAACTCCCCACGATTTGCTTGAAGAAAGTGCTATTTACCTTTCTTCCATCGGGATCCTTCGATAACTTCAATCCAACCTCGGTTAGGCGTGGTTACCGAATTGCCATGCTTCATCTGAAATTTTTCTAAAATCTCTTGAACATATTTCTTTTGAGATAGAAAAATTCCAGCTTCGGATTGATTTACCTCAATGCCCGTAAAATAATGCATCAACCCAAGATTAGTCATGTCAAATTCCTCCATCATAGACTTCTTAAATGTGTCGATCATGACACTATCATCCCCCGTGAAGATAAGATCATCCACGTACAAACACACTAGAAGCAATTTTCCACCATGACCAATCTTGATAAATAGCGTATGCTCATAGGGACATTTTGTAAATCCATCCTTCAAAAAATAAGCATCAATCCTACTGTACCAAGCTCTTGGAGCTTGCTTCAACCTATATAAAGCCTTTTTCAACTTATAGACTTTATGTTCATTGCCCGGTTTGACATATCCAGGAAGGTTGATGAACAAATACCCGTTCTTGAAGATCATTGTGTAAGAATGCCGACTTCACATCTAACTCGGTAGATGGGCCATGAATTTCTGTGCTACCAAAGGCAATCGCTAATCGGATTGTATCGAGTCTCGCAACCGGCGCAAACACCTCTTTGTAATCCACTCCAAATTCCCGCTTGTAACCTTTTGCCACCAAGCGCGCCTTGTACTTTTCAATCTCGCCATTCTTGTTCATTTTCGTCTTGTATACCCACTTGACTCCGATTGTCTTTTGCCCTTCGGGAAGATCCGTCAATTCCCACGTACCATTCTTCTCAATTGCTTTGATCTCTCGCATCCATTGCGGCTCTCCAGTTTTTATTTTGTAATTGCTTCATCAAAAGTAGTTGGATCACTATCTCGTAAACAAAGCAAAATGGATAAGTGGGTCTTCGGTTTGCTCAACTCCCGACACTTCACAATCTTCCATCCATGCTGGCCTTCGTCGGATGCATTGTGGTCGTTCTTCGGATGTCTGCGAAGAATCGCTGAATTTTCAATATTTTCTGTGGTGACTTCACTTGTAGAGGGCAGCTTTTCTAGCTCAAGAACATCTTCAAAGTTTGTTGGAATTGGTTTTCCACCATTCTTCTCACTCCATGACCATAATTTCTCTTCATCAAAGATCACATCACGGCTGATGCTAATTTTCTTGGTTATAGGATCATAAAGTTTGTAGGCTTTTGAATGATCACTAATGCCAAGAAAAATACATTTTTCTACTTTATCTTCTAACTTCTTCCTCTTCTGGTCGGAACATGGGCATATGAAATACACCCAAAAATTCTGAAGTAATCAATCATGGGTCCGCTCCCGCTCCAAGCTTCTTCAGGGGTCTTATTTAAAACGGCAAGAGTGGGACTTCTATTCAAAAGATGAACACTCTAATCGATCGCCTCCGGCCGAAGCTTTTGGAACTCCACTTGACGTCAAGAGGCTTCGCACCATATTTAGAATAGTGCGGTTCTTCCGTTCGTGAGACACCATTCTGTTGGGGTGAATAAGCTGCAGTGAGTTGTCTTTTAATCCCATGCTTCACACAAAAATCTGCGAACGCAGTTGAAATATATTCGCCACCACGATCCGTATGGAGAACTTTGATTGGATTTCCACTCTCTTTTTCAACAAGAGTTTTGAAGCTCTTGAAGGCTTCAAAGGCTTCGATTTTTCTTGCAAAAAGTAAGCCCAAACCTTCCGATGAAATCGTCAATGAAGGTAATGATATATCGTTTACCTCCATTGGAAATTGGGGAAATTGGTCCGCAAATATTTGAATGGACAAGTTCGAGCTGCTTCTTAGCTCTCCATGCTTTGCCTTTTGGAAAATGATCTCGGTGTTGTTTGCTAACAACACACTCTTCACATATTTTGGATCGTGCCGTGATTGGGGGAAGTCCCTCCACCATCTTCTTTTGATGTAACGTCCGCAACCCACCAAAGTTGAGGTGTCCGTATCCGAAATGCCATAACCATGCTTTATCCTTCAATCTTGCAGAGAAACATGAGTGAGAGGTGTCATGAAGATGCAGCGAGAACATCCGATTGGCAGTCATATTAACTTGAGCAATCGGATGTTGTTTCTCATCATGGATTCCTGCAAACACCTCCTTTGAGTGTAATTTCATATCCCTTCTCTTGCAATTGTCCAACACTTAGGAGGTTGGTCTTTAACTTAGGAACATAAAACACCTCTTTAATCATCTCGAACCGAGGTTCCTTTAGGAACAATTGCAATTGTCCCTTTACCCTTGGATCGACACGGTCGAGTCGTCTCCAAATTTGACTCGAGGTGCGGAACGACTCATCTAATACGGAGAATGCCTTCTTGTCTCCACACATATGGTTGCTGCAACCGGTGTCAATATACCATAGGTTTGATGAAATTTTCTCCGTTTCTTAACACACCATTAGGAGAGACACTTCGCTTCTTCTTTTTCTTCGCAAAATTAATCATTTCCATGCTTTGTGTATTTAAATTGGTACGACATTCAGATTTGTAATGTCCATACCTATGGCATCTAAAACACTCTACTATAGATTTGTCTATCGACCTTGGTTTGAAAACAGGTTGAGTGCCGACCTCCACGCCCTCGTCCTCCACCTTGAGCATCACGAGAAAAATGACCATTAGGCTTTTGATTGAAACTGCGACGTTCATTGGTTCCCCTTGCTCTACCTCTACCACTATTCGTTCTTGTTGGTGACAAAAAATGATCTGCAGTTGCCTTCAACGCCTTCTCTTCGGCTCTTTGCTGAAGAAAATTTTGTTCGTGAACCAACAACGACCCTTGCAGTTCATCAATTGAGAGTTCTTCAATGTCCTTGGCTTCTTGTATGGAATAGACAACAAAGTTAAAGTTTGGTGTTAGAGATCGAAGAATCTTCTCAACGATGGTGACATCCTCCGTCTTATCGCCATGAATCCGCATCTTATTGACAATTGCCATTGTCCGAGAGAAGAAATCGGCAATTGACTCTCCCGACTTCATTCTTAGTAACTCGAACTCTCCCCGAAGCATTTGAAGTTGCTGCCTTTTTGCTCTTGCGGTACCTTGATATTTTTTCTTCATGGAATCCCATATGTGCTTGGAGGTATCCTTGCAGAGAATTGTCTCCAAGATAGATCTATCAATGGCCTGAAAAAGGTAGCTTTTGGCCTTGAGATCTTTCAATCTTGCTGCCTCTTGAGCCGTCCGTTGTCTTTGCTGCTGTCAACGTAGCTCCTTCTTCCTGGTTCGGCAACTCCAGAGATAACAACATCCCAATATTCCTTGGATTTCATGAAGTTCTCCATTAGCATGCTCCAATGATCATAATGACCATCAAAGCATGGAATTGCTGGTTGGACAAAGGTTTCTGAAGCCATCACCGCTGTTGGATACCAAAAAAATCTTTCCTCACGTGTTTTCAACTCAAGCTCACTTTTTGGCTACTGCCTTTCACTCTCACTTTATCCTCTCGTGTTTTAACTCACTTTTCCTTCTTTAATGGCTTTGATACCACTGTTACGGAAGAAATGCAGAAGCTGGCTGTGCTTTGCAAGCACAAAAAACACAGAAAAGAGAGTTAGAGAGAAGAGAGTGCACACCCGTGAAAAACACTTACTGCCTTCATACCCTAATTGAATAACAACTTAGCCTTTTAGATAGGCCATACACCAACAGAAAATCCTAGAAAAATAGCCACAACAATTGACGCACTATGCTGAACTATCTACCCACTATCCTGAACGTGTGTGCAGCAACAAACATGCTGCAACAGATTCCTATAAACTAGGACAACCAACTAGGCCTTATTGAAAAAACAAACAAATACTTTGACTAATTCAACAAGGTCAGAGGGTTGAAAACTTGAAGACCATAGTTTTTCTCTCCAAGCTCGGATTGCTCGAAATTTTTCTTTTTCGTGAATTGGAACTGGAGAAGGAAGGAAGAAGAGTTTTCTGCTGCAGAGGTGAGCCTGAGCTGAGTCTGCATACTCTCACTCTTAACTATTTTGGTCGTCCATACTTACCAAATCCAATAGAAAAAAGCATGTTGGGTGTCGTTTGTGGAGTATCGTATCGTCATTGTCGATAACGCTTTGTTAATGTCCCACCCAGCGATGACTCAAAACGAGTCAATCGCCCTTGTCGCTTTCGCTTCTCCCGTCTTGGTGCGTTGATCTTTTCTTAGAAAAATAAATCCAACATTTAGAATTCCTATGCAGCTTCTGAATATGCAGTTCAGCCAGTTTTTTTAGGCTGAACTACCGACGTCAGCCGTCATCAAGTTGAATTATAAGCCCGGGCAACAGAGGCACTAATGACCTTCATCTGGTCGTGTAATGGAAAAACAATCCTTTGTTCAATGAGAAATGCCAGCCAAGGACTTCCACCTCGAAAACGAAAGGTCAAACTCTACTTTTAGTCCCTGAAGTTATGCTCTTTTCCCAATCAAGGGCTGGTGCGTGCGTTTGACTTGTCTGATCAAGTAGTTAAACCTGCATAAATTTCCTTGTCAAGTCTCTCTTGCACTGGTTCTCTACAGACATATGATTCTGCATACACCCGGAAAATTGCTCCTTAAGCCCTTCTAAAGGAAGGAATCAAGTCGAACTAATCGTAAACTTCATATGAGGAAACCTACCACTACCTGCATTTCTAATGAAAGCTATAGTCGTTTGAATCCTAGCTCGTCTCACCGATTTTCCCGTCAAACGTTATTTTCTTATTTATTTTTTCACTTCAGCTCAATCTAGCCTAACAGGATGCCTTTTGGAAACAATAGTGGAACTGCATCTTGGAGATTCATGAATGATTGAACATGTTTTCACAGAAGGCGAATTAGCAGAGTGGGTGTCGGATGAAGTCTCACTTTATGACAACCTAAGATTCAACATATGAACATAAGCGGAAAAGCACACAAGCAGCACAATCATCATCCAGGTTACAATAGAAGTTGTGTAATTCTCAGAATGAGGACACTCTCATCTCCGATTTTCCAGCTGAGCAACAACTCTAGGGAACGGTTATCTAGGATTATTGTTAGTGAAAATTCTTCGTGGCGGAGACAAGAACAAAATCCGCCGTGTATATATCAACGTTTGGGCTGCCAATTTGACGAGAGGGCGTAATAGCATCATTTTGGTACTCCTCCCATCTCTTCTCCAAGCAGACCACCCCTTCGAGAATTTGGACTACTTCCGTCATATCAGGTCGTCTTTCGGGGGAAAGGTGCGCGCAAAGTAGAGCTAGCTGGATCATTCTCTTGACTTCGCTTTCGTTATACCCGCTCTGCATGTCAGCATCAACTAACCTTCCCCACTCTTCATCTTTGACAAGCATGCCTGCCCATTCAGGTAGCAGCAGCCCCAGAGGACTGATCCTTCTTTGAGCATTTCGACCGCTGATGAGTTCGAGAAGGGTCACGCCAAAACTATAGACATCGCTCTTCGCTGAGCACATTCCACTGTTGGAGTACTCTGGATCAAGATAACCATACGTCCCGCCTATTTGGGTGCGAAGAAAGCTGAGGCTAAAGAAGCTGGCTTCCTTGGAAACACCCTTCTCTTCATCCTTGTCCATGAAGATGGCCATCCCAAAATCGCCAATACAAACCTGAAAGTTCTCGTCCAGCAGGATGTTATGGGGCTTAATGTCCCGATGGATTATGCCGTGATCGTGCAGATGGGAAATCCCTCTTGCAGCTCCAACAGCTATCTTCTTCCTGGTGGGCCAATCAAGCGAGAGCTTCATTGACGGTGGTCCTCCTAGAAACGAGGACAAGCTACCATTAAGCATCAAGGAATACACGAGCATGTACTCTTTCAGTTCCAACGACGAGCAAAAGCCGAGAACCGGGACCAGGTTCCGATGCGAGGGCATGTTACCCACTTTCACTCCTGCATGGAGCTCTCTCATTTCAAAATGGGAATGCTTGGCAATTCTTTTGACGGCCACTCGAGAGCCATCCTCCAAGAGTCCTTCATATACACGACCAAACCCGCCCCTACCCACAATCTTTTCATCGCTGAAGTGGTTGGTTGCCGCCTGCAGTTCGCGGAAAGAGAACCTTTTAAGGCGTCCTTGGCGAACCTCTAGATCAGAACCAGGAAACTGGAGAGATTCACTTGGCCTACAACATGAACAACCAAGTTCGGAAGACTGGATTGTCTGACGCAGCGAAGCCCCAGCAACAGCCTGGCGGGATGTTGTGGGTTTCTTGAAACTGCAACCAGGAATATACGGCAGGCAAATCGCCCATGATCGAGAAGGAGGCGGCGAGTCTGAATCAAAACTGAGAGGATCTTCAGTGAGAGCAACCGTGGCGAATTTGAAGACCATGGTTTGGCTTTTGGATTCCGAGAAGGAAAATAGAAGCTCAGATCACTTAAATCTGTCACGCAGATAATGAGAACGTTAATTGTGTTTTTGCAGGCGAGCAAGTAAAGCTTAAACTAGCAATTCTTAGCCTGTCTTTGTCGGACCCTTTCCCATTTTCTTCTGGTGGGCCCCATGTCTGAAGAAGACTTCCGTGGAATGACATCGAAGTATCAATATGCTTAACCTAAGTCAAAAAGGAGGGACGTGGAGGGTGAATGGGCTGATGGAAAAGAACAAAAGAGAGACGGGCCTGGGGCAAATAAAAGAGGAGGACCTGGCAGAAGCTTCTTGGTTGAGGGAGTGCCGACGACGCCTGTCACCAGTTGGCGTTAAGGTCTGACGACGACTATTGGCTTCGATGACGGCTGACGGAGCAGAGGCTGTCTTTTGGTTCGAGTCTTCCCCGGAATTCATCCGTTGGGGGCGCCGTCTGGTATTGCAGAGGAGGGAGCGACGCCAAAGAAAAAAAATGATGAGCAGTAGCAGTCAGAGCCATCTCTCGTTTAGGTTTGAGTTGATCGAGCAGGTTGGCGCAAGAGGTAAGAGAGGCTGCTGGGCTTGCGTGGTTCTATTCCATGAAGCTTGGATCTGGGCCTAGGATTTTAGAGAACTTTTGTTTGGGCTCGGCGAGTTGAAGACCCTGGTGTGCCTATGGGTTTTGTTTTAAAGCTGGGCCAAAGGAAGTTTAGTTTAGCAAGGATAGGGAGGTGGGCTTGGCCTCGTGGGAATCAGGCCCGGGTCTGGTTCTCTCCACCGGACCGGGTCAGGTCTTACGACCTGTTCCAGGTCCGGATCCGAGAACCCGACCCGGACCCCGGCTCCTTTTTGTTTATAAAAAATAAAATAAAAAATTCCCAAAAAAAAAAAATTCAGAAAATTTCAGAAAATTAGAAAAATGGTTTCATTAACCTTTTTACCTCTCGTGTGAAATTGTAAACCTCGAATTGGCGTTCATTGAAAATCGATGTCCAGTCAGGTCTTATATTGTTGTAATTCGACTTTCGAGTTGAAATTGTTTGTTTAAATATCCCCATCATAGATTTGGTCTGCGTGTGCTTATTTTAGTCTTTTATTTGGCATATTTATCTGATCGAGTGTTTATTATAATACTATCTTTTGAAAAATTGCATGTTAATCGCTTTTCCTGGATGCTAAGTAATTACACAAAATAATGAAAAACATTATGTATGATCAATTAGTTTTGGGTTAGATACTCGATAAGGCTAAAATGATATGCAAAATATGTGATCACCTTAGGGTATATCGACCGGTTAAGTATCGAAAGGGCGCTAATTATCTAGTTAGCGCAAATAAGTCTCCGAACCTAGAAGCTCTGGTTGCATAGGAATTGAGATAACATTCCGCGTCTCGATTGATTTCTAGCCGACCCCAATAGGCTAGTGGCGACTCTTGATAGCATTTTAGTTTGCTAATGAATAAAAAAAATCCAATGTCATGCGAGATAGGACTTGGGAGAGTCCACGCCATTGACCTATGATAATACCTCTAAATTCGCCGGACTCTCGGGGGAGGCTTAGGACGGGTCGCAACGCAAATCAAAATCGATATGGCGGATCAAGACACAACCTTTTGTGGAAGAATCCACTTTCATGGAAATGTTTCGCTAGGATTGCACTCACAACTTCATCCAAAAACACCCCAATATATTCACCAGGCTCAATACAAATTAGATCTATCGATTCATGTCGAAGTAATGATGGCACGAGATGAATGTGAACACAATTCATTTATCAGTCATGTCAAGTGGGTTAACATGATTACCACAAGCCCTATTAGCACAAATCTATGCCTACTAGCTTCGTGTCGTGTCCGAATAGTGCTTATGTCCCATTCCTAGAAATTGTCATCTTAGTACTTACCAATCCCGAAAAAGTTGCTCCGCGATTTTTTGTGTTTCAACACCAACCGGCTATTTTTACAAGATCGATTCAATCTCATGTGAATTAGATTGTGTGTAAATGAACGGCGGTGCATAAGACTGCACCATATGGAATGGTGGCCCACTTTTGCAAATAAAAAGTGAATTTTATCACAACCGGTAAGAGACGACCTGTCGAGCTGAAATATTTTAGTGGCCAGAGGATAAATTACAAAAAAAAAAAAAAGCAACAACATTTGTTGTAATAGTGGCAAGACGTAAATCATCATTCCCCTTATGCTCTGGGCGTGGATCCATCCCTTCGGTTGTATGTATAGCATCTCCACACAAAACGGGGTCGCAGTGATCAGACCCGGGCGACCGATGCTCCACCGCTTGTGCGGGCCCCCGTCAATTATTGTGTTGACAACATAACATGCTTTACATATGAATAGTCATGAAAGTAGGAGTATTCATGTGCTAACAAAATGAATATGATTATCTCACCCTGTTTGTGGACCTAAATTTATTTCTTTTGCCATCAGTGTATCAATCAAAAGTACATGAAAAATCATATGTCGTTTTTATTTTCTTATTGATTTGCAGAAGAATTTCAATTTTGTTTCTTGATGAGTCAACGCAAACAATTTGGCCAAGAAACCCAATCAAATAAATGTGCGGCGGTCCACGAGGCAGCAGCATATAAAATGCTGACACGTGGCAATCGTCAATGACTCTTATCTTTTTGCTTTTGAATCATTCTCTGCCGTTGAAAAAGAAATTTGTCCTATGTTTTGTTTTTTTTTCAAGGTATAATGTTGTAATGTAGCCCCACCAGATGTCAACTGCTCGATCGAAAGAGAGAGACTGTGGCCAACTCAACTAGTGGCGGCAATTTTGACACGAGGTTGGAGGTCCAACCCATGAGAAAATGGATGTTCGACACGAAGAAACTCAAATTTCGTGACCTTGATTAGGATGGATAGTTGCAAATCATCATGAATTATCGTAATTTTAAAAGTTTCACATTGACAACCTTAAATTCTTAACTACGAGGAAAACCGTTGTGATAAAAAAAAAAAACCCTTAAAACCTATGCATTTTGTTCTTGACCGTAATTAATCATGACCTCTTAATAATAATACTAATAATAATAAACAAAAAGGAAATCATGTTCAATCTTCAAGTTTTGGTCAAAGAAGCAACTTCTCCAACTTGGACTCTGCTTGTCTTCGAGGTGCAAGCTTGTACTCTATTCTCCTTGTCTGAGATGTTGGAGTCAAATATGAATCGAAATCCAACTTTAACTTTTCTTTTTCATGTAATATCAATTCTACCATTTCTAACATTCCAGTTATCGTCGGCGACAAGCACGTAGAAAGTTGGAAAAAGCAAATGCGATTGAGGGGAAAACTAGTAAGGAAAATAAAGATTGCACTCGAACTAAGCAAAGAAGTTTCAAACTGTATCTGGTAAAACGCTCACTGCTGAGGCGGCCGCAATCTCACCGCGGTGAATCTGGAGCAACTGCAGGTTCTTGGAACTGGAAAGGATCATCATCTCGGACCAGATAATTTTTCTTCCCTCGGACAAGAAATGCAGTCGATCGAACTCGAGAGATTAGCCGGGTCGGATAGCTCGTCTTCAGGCTGATACTCCTCCCATCTTCTGTCCAAGCTGATAATTCCTTCAAGAAATAGGACTGCTTCCGCCATATAAGGCCGTTTCTTGGGGTCGAACTGCGTGCAAAGTAGAGCCAGGCGAACGGTTTTCTCGACTTCACTCCTGTTATAGCCCCCCGGCATATCGGCATCGGCTAGCCTTTCCAACTGTTCTTTCTTGAAAAGGGAGCGTGCCCATTGAAGAAGCCCCAGTTCGTTTCCGTCGAGGCAGGCTGTTTCCCAAGCCATTCGACCGCTTATGAGCTCCAGAAGTGTCACGCCGAACCCGTAAACGTCGCTCTTCACTGAGTTTCTTCCTGTGAAGCGCTCCGGATCCATGTAACCGAGTGTTCCCATCGTGCAGTCGGTGAAATAGGTGTCCCCGCCGTTGGGTTCGCCTTCGGAAACAGCCTTCTCTTTGCACTCGTCCATGAGCAAGGCCATCCCAAAGTCTGCAACATGAGCCTCCAAGTTTTCATCCAACAGTATATTAGCAGGTTTAATGTCCCTGTGAATTATCCTCAGATCATGCAAATGGGAGAGCCCTCTCGCAGCTCCAATTGCTATCTTCTTCCTGGTGGGCCAGTCCAGTGGGATTTTCTTTATGGACTGTCCTCTTAAAAGGGAGTCTAGGCTTCCGTTCACCAGGAAAGTGTACACAAGCAGGCATTCTCCATGCTTCGGCGACCAACAAAAGCCTAGAACCCGAACCAGATTCCGATGGCAGATCATGTTCCCCACTTTCACTTCAGCGTGGAGTATCCATGGCTGAGAGGCGAGTCCAGTGAGTCTTTTTACCGCCACCCTGGAGCCGTCCCCAAGGACTCCTTTGTACACAGAACCGTATCCACCCTCACCCAGCTTCTCTGTCTCGCTGAAGTTGTTGGTCGCGACCTTCAGCTCGCGGAAACTGAACCTTTTAACGCGCCCTTCCTCTGGACATTGGAGCGGTTCGCTTGGCCTCCACAAACCAAACTTGGAAAATGAATTGGCCAAGCGCAGAGAAGCACCGGCGGCGACCTGGCGGGGTGATATAGCTTTGATGAAACTGCGGCCAGCAGGATTAAGCGGCAGACAAAACGATGACGACGGAGAAGCGGGCGGCGAATGCGGATCGAAGTCAAGAGGATCTTCGGTGGGATCGAAGGTCGAAAACTTGAAGACCATGGTTCTTGGCTCTTCTGAAACGCCGCACTCCTCGGAATCCAAGCTCGGATTACTCAAACTTTTATCTTTTTCACGGACAGGAACAGGAGGGAGGAAGGAAGGAAGAAGAGTTTTCTGCGGCAGAGGTGAGCCTGGGCTGAGTCAAAGCCAATGGACAAAGTCCTGGTGGGTTTCCACACGCTTTGTGGGGGTATGAATCAAGTCGTCGACGTTGCACAAATTTCATTATCAAACTCTCTCGTACCCTGATTCCCGATCGATTGATCTAGCCAGCACAGACATATTATTCAGTATAAGATCGTGGCCGTTGGATTTGCACCAGTCGCAACGAGTGGCCAATCTTCACACAAGATTGGAGGTCCAACCCGACAGAAAATGAGCGTTTGACACAATGACGAAGTCAAATTTTTATGGTTACGACCGGTCGTTGCAACCGTCGCGATTTAAAAAACTTAAATATATATACACTTTGTTCCGATTGCTATGAATCATTGCGTCGTAATTGAAAAGAAAGGAAAACAAAAAGGAAACCATGTTCAAACTGCAAGTTTTGGTCAAAGAAGCAACTTCTCCAACTCCTCGAGCCAACAGAGAATCACCAGGAGATGAAGAGGTGCGCAAGATGGCGAGGAAGTTTGACGAAGATGGCGGAGACGAATGGGAGAGAAGCAGCAAAACGAGAGAGAGAAGATGGAAAACAAAAAGGGCACGGACAACAAAAAGTGAGATTCCGTATTAGATAAATTTAGATTTAACTCCAAGTAAGATGCGAAAAAAATCGGAAATATTTAAATAAGGGCCTAACATGTCTCTTATTCTCAAACAATGATTTGAAATAGACCTTTTCTCAAATAATAACGCAGGTAGAGGTCAGGCTATCGATGAGGCTCGGCCATGGCCGAGGGAGGGCAAAGGAAAAGAAAAAAGGAAGCCAAAAGTTTTTATTTGATACGATTTGACAAAAAGAAAAAAAATCAACGAGTAAAAGTACGGAAATTCCGTTCGGGGCGGGTCGGACACTTTTTTGTTTTTTACACTCATATGGCTAATTCATAATTTTATGTGAAATAATATACACTTCGTGCGCCTTATTTAAGAAAATGAAGAACTTCAACTCTTATTTGGAATTTCTCCTATATACTTTACTTTCAAATCAAAACGTTTAGATCTAGATAATAAATTTGGAATTGAGTGAAAATTGTCACCATAAACTTTCTTTTTAAATGTGAGTGATATTTCCTTTGATGGGGGATTGCTTATTGGCTAAAGTTCGGGACTACATTGAATAAGTTAAAAGTTCAAGCTATATTGCACATTAGACCAAAGTTCATGAACTATGTGTGTCATTTTCCCATAAAAAAAAAAAATCATCTAATAACAAGACATGAGTGAATACACTTGAACTAGGATTCCGTTTGTTCCGCGGAAAATAAGTGCTTTGGAAAATATTTTCCTAAAAATGGTGATTTGTATCACTTAAAATAATTAGCCAGTGAAAAATATCTTCATTACCGACGACAATTTCTGTTTAAACCTTTGCATAGACGATGAAAATATTTTGCGTGCATCTATTTTCATTAGCAACATAAGTGATTATTTATTAAAATAACATTTTTCGAATTACTCATTTGTCACGCAACAAACGGAGCCTCCGCCCTCCGCAAAAAAGATACAATGGCAATTGGTGTGATGCTGAAGCTGAGGCAGCCACAATCTCACGGGTGAATCTGGAGCAACTGGTTCTTGGAACTGGAAGGATCATCATCTAGGACCGGATAATTCTTCTTCCCTCGGACAAGAAGAGCAGTTGCTTGAACTTGAGAGATTAGCTGGGCCGGATACTTCGTCTTCATGTCGATAATCCTCCCATCTTTTCTCCAAGCTTATAATTCCTTCAAGATATAGGACTGCTTCCGCCATATAAGGTCGTTTTTTGGGGTCGGGCTGCGTGCAAAGTAGAGCCAGGCGAACCGTTTTCTCAACTTCGCTCTCGTTGTAGCCGCCCGGCATATTGGTATCGACTAGCCTTTCCAGCTGTTCGTTTTTGAAAAGGGCATGTGCCCATTGAAGCAGCCCCAGTTCATTTCCGTCGAGGCAGGTTGTTTCCCGAGCTCTTCGACTGCTTATGAGCTCGAGAAGCGTCACCCCGAACCCGTAAACATCGCTCTTGACCGAAGTTTCTTCCGGTAAAGCGCTCTGGATCCATGTAACCGAGTGTTCCCATTGCGCAGGTGGTGAAATAAGCGTCTTCCCCGTTAGGTCCTCCTTCGGAAACAGCCTTCTCTTTGTAATCGTCCATGAACAAGACCAACCCAAAATCCCCAATACGTGCCTCCAAATCCTCATCCAACAGTATGTTATCGGGTTTAATGTCCCTGTGAATTATCCTCAGATCATGCAGATGAGCAATCCCTCTTGCGGCGCCGATCGCTATCTTCTTCCTGGTGGGCCAATCGAGTTGGCGATTCTTTGTTGGCTGTCCTCTTAAAATGCAGTCTAGGCTTCTGTTCACCATGAAAGGGTACACGAGCATGTATTCTCCATGTTTCGATGACCAACAAAAGCCGTGAAGCGGAACCAGATTTCGATGCCAGATCATGCTCCCCAATTTTACTTCAGGAGGCAGCGTCGATCCTGGAGAGGTACATCTAGTGAGTCTTTTTATCGCTGCCCTGGAGCCGTCTCCCAGGACTCCTTCGTACACGCAGCCGAACCCGCCCTGACCCACCTTCTTTGTATCACTGAAGCTGTTGGTAGCGACCTTCAGCTCGTGGAAAGCAAACCTTTTGAGGCGTCCTTCCTCTGGAAATTGGACCGATTCGCTTGGCCTCCAGCAAACAAGCTTGGAAGCTGAATTGGCCAAGCGCTGAGAAGCACCGGCGCCGACCTGGCAGGATGTTACAGCTCTGATGAAACTGCAGCCAGAAGGATTAAGCGGCAGACAAAACGTTGATGACCGAGAAGCAGGCGGCGAATGAGGATCGAAATCCAGAGGATCTTCGGTGGGATCGAAGGTTGAAAACTTGAAGACCATGATTTTTCGCTCTTCTAAAACACCACCCTACTCGGAATCCAAGCTCGGGTTGCTCAAAAAAAGAAAATTTCATGAAGGGGAACCGAAGAAGGAAGGAAGAAGAGTTTGCTGCTGCAGAGGCAAGCCTGAGTTGAGTCTGAATCTGCATGCTCATCGTCCATACTTACCAAATCCAATAAAGAAAAGCATGCTGGGTTTCACTTCGCGGAGTATGGTATCGTCAATGTTGATAATGCTTTGTCAATGTCCCGCCAATGTTGACAATGCTTTGTTAATGTCCCGGCAAGCGATGACTCGAACGAGTCAGCCGCCCTTGTCGCTTTCAATTCCTCCCATCTTGTTACGTCGATCTTTGTCAGAAAAATTTGTGCAACGTTTAGAATTTCTATGCTGCTGTCTGAATGCAATTCATCCAGTTTCCTCGGACACCAGCCGTTATTGAGGTGACTTACAAGCTCAGGCAAGCAAAGGCATTAATGACTTTCACCGGGTAGAACAAGAACCGGAGAAGAGGTGTAATGAATTACATTTTCACTTTTATAGTCCCTGAAGTTGTGCCCTTTTCTCAATCAAATCCTCGCACCTTTGACTTGTCAAATCAAGTCGTCCTTGACCTTGCGTAAATTTCATCATCAAGCCTCTCTTAAACCGATTCCGCTCAATTAGTCTGGCTAGTACAGACATATTCTTAAGCATAAACCCAGAAAATTGCCCCACAAGCCCTACCTCTACCTGCATTTCTGATGAAAGCTAAAGTCCCTCTGAACTACCTAGGGAACTTTTGCATTTAGTCCATGAATCCTAGCTTATCTCATCGATTTTCCCTTTGAATGTAATCTATTTATTTGATTTGGTCTTTTTTTAAACCTCGGATCAATCTAGCCTAACAGGCTGCTTTTGGAGATTCGTGAATCACAGTACATTTTTCTTGGGAGCAGGCGAATTCATGGGGGGGTATTAGCCGAAAAAAAAAGAAGGGTCTCACTGTGTACCAACCAATGAATCGACAAATGAACGTAAGTGGCAAAGCATTAAAGCGGCACCGAATACAACCCATGTAATTCTCAGAATCAGGACCCCCTCATCGGCGATTCTTCAGCTGAGTTGCAACAACTCCGCGGAACTGATTATCTGGGATGTTTTAGTGATTAGTCATCGTGATGGAGACAAGAACCGGAGACCGCCATGCCCCCTCTCAAGTTTTGGGCATAATGGCATCATTTGGGTACCACTCCTCCCATCTCTACTCCAAGCTAATAGCCCCATCAAGAATTTGGACTACTTCCCGACATATTAGATCTTCTTTCCAGGTCGAGTCGCGTGCATAGTAGAGCTCTACTAGCTGGATCGTTTCCTCGATTTCTCTATCCTTGTGCCCGCTCCGTACTTCGGCATCAACTAGCCTTTCCAAGTCCTTTCCTTTTGGAAAAACACGCCTGCCCATTCAGGCAGCAGCTGCCCCGGAGGACTGATCTATCTTTGAGCACTTTCAAAATGCTAACGAGGTCGAGAAGGGTCTCGCCGAAACTATAGACATCGCTCTTCCCCGAGTTCATTCCATTATCGGAGTACTCTGGATCAAGACAACCGTCTGTCCCGCCTACTTGGGTTCTAAGAAAGCAGAGGCTAAAGAAGCCGGCTTCCTTGGAAAAAACACCCTTTCTCTTCATCCTTGTCCATGAAGATGGCTATCCTGGAAATGCCAAATATGAGCCTCAGAGTTCTCGCCCAGCAGTAGTATCTTATGGGGCTTGGACGTTTCTGATGGATTATGATCGTCCATTAAAGGGTAATCCCTCTCGCAGCTCCATCAGCTGTCTTCTTCCCGGTGGGCCAATCGAGTGGGAGCTTCACAGACGGCCATCCGCTCTTTAGAAACGAGGACAAGCTTCCATCGTCAGAAAGGGCGGGGCGAGCGAAAGTGCTGCAAGGTCGGCCGGGGTAGCCAGGTCCGACCAATGGCCAACGACCTTCGCCTGCTGGTCGGGGCCCAGTGACTCGTCAATCCTTGCCCCATCATCGTTAGCCCTTTTTGGCAATGGCGGGCAGCAACGGCGACGGCCTGGCGGGTATCCTCATCCTCGTTAATTTAATTTATTTTAAATTTAATCTAAACAATATTTGGACTAAAAAAATATCGAATATAAACAAAAAAGACGTCGTTTTAGGCTTATTTAATCACGCCAACACCACGTAAGAAGAAAAAAAATAATTTTAAATAAAGTCATGTAAATATTTTTTATTAGTCAAGTTAGATTGAAATTACGAAATGACTTAATTACATTAATTTTATAAGTTTTGGAGCGTGTTCTAAGCAAAATTTTAGGTGCGGAATTAGTATAACTATACTAAGTTGAATTTTCCGACAAAAATAGTAAGTTGAATTTACCTGAAAAAGGAAAGCGCCATCTGCTTCGCTCGTGCGCCTGAGACACCCCCCACGAGGATTTTGCTTCCTGCTCAGCTCGCCATTTTTCAGTTCAATCCACAACTTTCGAGTCGCCACACTCCTTCGCCGTGCTGTGACGCAGCTTCGATCGGCGATGCAATCGATAGCTTCACCTTCCTCGTCCCTCTCAACCTCGTAACCCCAGGACTTGCATTCCCAGGAGTTGAAAAGGGAGAGCGCACAAGGGGAAAAATGGGAGGGAATGTGTTGGGATCGGCGTTCGATCTGAGATCGGGACAGATGATGATGGCCGCCCTGTTGTTGATGGTCGGGTCGTTCTACGCGGGCACCCTCTTCGGCAACAAAGCCCCCATCTACGTATCTCAGCCGCTCTCCGACTCCAATTCCACGTCTCCCTCCTCCTCCTCCCCTTTTCATTCTTCTGGTGATTCGCTCTTCTTCTGTCGCAACCTCATTTGTAGTGTCGAGAATTAGCTGGCAAATGCGACGGATCGAAGTTTAGGGTTCATCCGGTTGTGTGTTCGGGTCTGCATTCTGTGTTCGATGCCACTAGTGGTTGTTTGGGCTTTGTCTTTTCACAGGACTTGCTATACACGTTATCGTAGTCGTCATTACCTGGGGCATTTAGTTGCCGTTGCCTATATAAAAAGAGAGATGCAAACGGGACTTCTTTTTGTGGTTGGGGATTGAATATGTTGGCTTGGCCCCTTTTTTCTCCTTCTTTGGGTAATGTTGTCATGTGATTCTTCATTGTGGAGGACATGATTATCACAAGGAAGTTGGTTGACAAGGAGTTCATGGAATGGGGCACGCAGTTAGCTTCTTGGTTCTTGAGCCATCAACTAGACTTATGAGCGAGAGTGAGGGATTACATTGATACTAGATTACAGTGACGGCATTTGCATACCTCAGTCATGCTCTGAACCCGTGTCATATCTCTTTGAATGGATGAAATGCTGGTATGTTTATGACTTGAAAAATGAGATTTTAGCTGCATACTTCATGTTGAATGTGCCTACAAACCTCAGTCCATAAGATGTTCTATACTGCTTTAAGATGCTACTTCGTCAGAGCTTGATAAGGCTAGATCATGTGTTCCTAACCTGGAATGTCATCATCTTTCGTGCCACAGAACTTTGGATTCTCACTGTTTAAATCCCGTGAAATTGATGGAATTTTCCCTTTTGACATTTGCAGGGCTGTCTGCATTTCTAAACAAAGTTGAACTCACTTACAGAAAAGCACCTCTTGTGATCCCCGAAAGTGGGATGGATGTGTGCCCATTGACATTTAATGAATATATCCCTTGCCATGATGTGAACTTTGTGAAAGAATTGCTGCCTACGTTAGATGTATCACGAAGGGAAGAGCTTGAGAGGCATTGTCCTCCACCTGAAATGCGTCTGTTTTGCTTGGTTCCTCCACCAGAAGGTTATAAGATACCGATAAGATGGCCACTCAGTAGGGATTACATCTGGCGGACAAATGTGAATCATACACGTCTTGCTGAAGTGAAAGGAGGACAAAATTGGGTCCATGAGTTTAATCAGTTGTGGTGGTTCCCTGGTGGTGGAACTCACTTCAAGCATGGGGCTGCTGAGTACATTCAAAGGTCGGTTACTTACCATCTTTTCTTGCACATTTGCCTCTTCTTACATGAAGTTGCAGTTCACCAAGGCACTAAATACAGGATTGGAATCTATCTTACAAATAAATCTTTCTTTCACTTTTTTTGGATGCTTAACTTTTTATCATCGTCCAATGATATTTATCAGTTTCCTGACACACTTTTCTGCTTTTGGGGTATAGATAGTAGGATACTATGACAAGATAAATATCAAATCACAGGAGTTAATTTTCTTGTGGTCATGTTGCAAGAATCTCGGAATTTAATCATTGAACTATAATCACATGTCCTAGGATTTCTCTCGGGCTATCCTGAAGGCCAGTAGTGTTAGAATGAAGCATTGCGGTTTATGGCATAGGTTATTTGCTTATTGTGTGAAGGTGCCCTACTGCAAGAGCCAGAGATTTTTGTTCTCCACATGGATAATAAAGCCTACCAGAAATTCTTCAAGTGTCCTGTTTCAGCAGTTTCCTGGATCATTTTGTGGGTAGACTAATGCATCGTGTGATTGTATGCATGGGATATGCTCAATCTGTAACTTGCTGTTGTGGAGGTCTTTTGTTTCCCTCAATTCATTATCTTTCCTATTCAGATTACTCTGATTTTAGTACCTCCACATGGATGGAATGAGTTGCTTAGAGATCAATCTTTTCATCTTTTTCTTTATACGCAGGTTGGGAAATATGACAACTAATGAGGCAGGTGACTTACGTTCAGCAGGCGTGGTTCAAGTTCTAGATGTTGGTTGTGGAGTGGCCAGCTTCTCAGCATATCTTCTTCCTTTGGACATACAAACAATGTCTTTTGCTCCAAAAGATGGACATGAAAATCAGATTCAGTTTGCTTTAGAGCGTGGGATTGGTGCAATGATTGCAGCGATAGCCACGAAACAACTGCCATATCCTTCCAGTTCATTTGAGATGGTTCATTGTTCAAGGTGCCGTGTTGATTGGCATGAGAATGGTATGCTATCATCTTAAGCACGTTTACTACCTGATTTGTTAGCTACATAAGGGAACATCTCTGCCATCTTTGATATTGTCACATGTGTGTAGTTCTTTATTTGAACTAATATCCATGCCTTACCCATTGTTTTTATTTTGCAACTGCTGATCTGGCTTGAACTTAGAATTCAAGAGCATACTTAACAGTAAATAAAAAATGTAGCAGTATTTAGCGGTGGAAGACGATAGGTTTAGAATGTGTAGCAGAAATTCAATTGGCAAAGTGAAGACAAGTTGAAATAAGAGGGTGGTGCATTCCATAAGACAGCTTTCTGAACCTGGTCCAACATTGGAAGGAGGATGAACTGACCGAAGAGAACCTAACATGATGAACTCCAATGGTATCAGTCTCAAAATAGACGTACTCTTTGATATTTATCTCCTATGGGCAGCGACTTCCATTTTAGCCAAAGACATGCCGACTATTTTCCTGGTGAAAGCTCAAAACTTGACATGGTATGACCTCATCTGGTTGAATGCTAAAGTTTGAAGTTTTTGTGCAGTTGTAGAATTAGAGATATAGATATTAGGTAAACATACACCTTCAGCATGCACTAGTTCTGCCAGCATTTCAGCAATCAAATGATAAAAATGCGGTTTGGTGTCTTGGCTTTGCCTTTTGCACATGCAGATTAGAGATTGATTAGTAATTCCATTTTCATTTTTATGGCTCAAGTGAGCAAAAGAAAACTGCGTTCTTCTGATGATTACCTTTACCAAGACAAGGCATTACTTCACGTGAGTGCCTTTACTAATGTTATCCCCCCAAAATCTCATTCTTTTGCAGATGGTATTCTACTCAAAGAAGTAAACCGCCTTCTGCGTCCTAATGGATATTTCGTCTACTCCGCTCCTCCGGCCTATAAAACGGATAAAGAGTTCCCAATGATATGGGATAAGTTGGTCAATTTGACTGGAGCAATGTGCTGGAAACTCATTGCGAAGAAAGTTCAAACTGCAATTTGGATCAAACAAAATGACCAGTCATGTCTTCAGCATAATGTGGAGGAGAAGCTCCTGAATCTATGTGAGACAACTGATGAATCAAAACCATCATGGAATGTTCCGCTGCGGAACTGCATACCATTAAGTAGTTCAGAAGCGGACTCTGAAAAGCTCCCTCCCAGACCAGAACGCCTTTCAGTGTATTCCAAAAGCCTCAACAAGCTAGGTTTGTCCAACATCTAGTCATTTTTCATTTATTTTCATGATATCATGTCCAACATCAACTCTGGTTTGGAAAATACTTCAGGGACACAAGCATGTAGATCAGCATCATCGTAAATGGTTTATTTTGTGTATGAAAAGGCACTGCATGTCCAACTCAGCAGTCCTAATTTCGTCAAGCCATACATCGGGATACCTAAGGAAACAATAATGTTTGCTTTAGTTTCTTTCAGAAAATGAACTTAGCAGCTTATGTCCAACGTGCTGTGTGGCTAACTATGGAATACGTTATGATCATATTTTCCTTGTCTTGTATCGTAATGTCACCTTTGCATAAAGTATGTATTCCGTTTTTAGTTCTAGGAATTTG
Organism: Rhodamnia rubescens; assembly: GCA_021437795.1. NCBI lineage: Eukaryota > Viridiplantae > Streptophyta > Magnoliopsida > Myrtales > Myrtaceae > Rhodamnia > Rhodamnia rubescens. The sequence goes on from JAILYA010000017.1 coordinate 955,639, forward strand.
GAGCTGACTATTTCAACTTCCTAACGATGGGCATATTCTGCACTTTGTTTGTTTGTACTTGTTCTCTTGGTAAAAACTAATATATTATGGAAGATTCTTGCTGATACCATGGTTAATTATGTCTTGATTGTTTATTTGCTCTTATTCATTTATCGATGTGGTTGTCAATGTACATGGGCCAAAAAAATTTTACCCATGTGGTATCTCACCTCATCCTTTTGATAAGCATGTAAATATTTCTGATAAATTAGAAATACTGAAAGTGTTTTACTTTTATTAATGAAGCATCATAATTGACCCCGTATTGGCAGCAGGTTTCAGTCAAGAAGAATTTGCTTCTGACACTGTCTTTTGGCAAGAACAAGTTCGACGCTACTGGGAATTAACGAAGATCAATGAGGCTGAAATTAGAAATGTGATGGACATGAATGCAGTCTTAGGTGGATTTGCTGTGGCTTTGAACGCATTTCCTGTTTGGGTGATGAATATAGTCCCCATAAGCACAAATAATACATTATCTGCAATTTATGATCGAGGTTTGGTCGGCGCTTATCATGATTGGTAAGAAAAATCAGAAATGTTATGGTTAAGTACAAACCCAAGTATTACAGATTATCTATCAATATGGTTGTACTATAGTGATGATGCTGGGTAATTGATCAATGATTGGTTTTCTGGCTTTAGGTGTGAACCATTTTCCACATACCCTCGGACGTATGATCTCTTGCATGCGAACAATCTTCTTGCTTACTATAAGAACAGTGGAGAAGGTTGCTTATTGGAGGATATAATTCTGGAGATGGATCGCATTTTGCGTCCAGAGGTACTGTATGATTTTTACAATTTGGTGGCAGCCTCTTCATTCCACTGCTGCTGACCTTCAGCAATTTTCTGCTCGAAATCCAAGCTTTGAACTATTAAAAGATTTTCCATACGCATGGACATCACTATCTGTTGCATCAAACAGTGGATATCTTTCCAAAATCAGATATTTCAGGAAATTAGGAGTTAACTAAAGTGCTGTTACAAGTCAGAAATCCTGAACTCTCTTTTTGTCCTCATAGAATAGAAGTATAGAACTAAATGAATGATTGCGTTTCTACCTTAGAATACTACATTGCTCGAGGTTAACTGGAAAGGAATAAGCTGAAATTTCACCAGTATATGATGTCGCCATGGATGCCCACCTTGCATCTATTGTTGTGCATGGTACAGCTGTTCATGAATTCATTGGTGACGATGACAATTTCAATGTGCAGGGGTTTATCATCATCAGAGATGAGGAATCAACTATACAAAGAATCCGAGATATCGCTCCTAAATTCCTGTGGGAAGTCGAATCGCATATGCTCAAGAACAAAGAGAAAAAACTGGAGAATGTGTTGGTCTGTCGGAAAAAGTTCTGGGCAATTGCCTGACCTGCCCTGTACTGTGAAGGTAGTTTGTTGCTAACCATAGTAGAGTTCGTTTATTCTTTTTACCCCTCCCCTTTTGGCAATGACTCAGGTGTTCTTGTAATTGTTAATCCATCGGCCATGTCTTCTCAGCTGCTTTCGCTCTCCTCACTGCCGTCAATTTTATCGGCATTTTGCTTTACGTACAAAGGCCAAATGAAAATCAAGAATCCCCTTCAGCTTGGTTCGATCGTGAACCGCGTGTACAAGCTATTATAGACATGTATTATCTCACCTTTTGAAAGAGAACCTTTACATCTCTCTTTCTCTCTCTCTCTCTCTCTCTCTCGCATGAAACTGAAAGGTTTACATCTTAATTCGTCTAGGGTTTCATTGACATTGACATGATTTTGTACAATTGCAGTCATCTTATGTTTTGTTCACTGAACTTGGGTTACTGCTGGTGAGGATCTTACAGTGAACTAAACACTTCCACAGTGGCCAGAGACCATGGGCCATACGATGATTCCCCGGCCACAAAGATAAATGACCCCTTCATTGACGACATCATGCGGACTGGGCTCGACCTTTTTCCCAATGATGTATCTCCCCGCACATCAACAGGCTCAGTCGAATGAGATTCAAAAGTGCTTGAAAGTCAGGAACTTTTTGAGAAATTATATTACGCCTTTGTTCACAGATCCCATCGGATGGATGGCGCGTTGTGTTATCGGTTCCCCAAAGTGCCACTCATCTTAGGATAATTATGTAAATATCAAGAGAGCGCAAAACCAATCCCACGGCATGTTTTTATTATGCGAGGATTGTTCGGACAAGTCCGCCTATCCGAGGACCGACTCTCTTTAAAAGACCCTTCCATGGTTTTGAAGGTCACATTTTCGTGTCACAACGACACATGCCTACGAACACTCGTAAGAATTAGACCGATGGCCAGCTGAAATCGATGACCCGGCGATCATCAATCCCTACCAAATCAGAGCGTGAAGATTTCTCGAGAATTAGATTAGTGTCACGACGAAAGAGGGGGAAGAAAAGAAAAGGTAGGGATGGATAGAATGAAACAAAGGAGATGAGAAGAGGAGCCCCACCCTTTTCAAAAGAAAAGGCTCTTTGACATGACAATACAATCCCCCACGCTTGTCGGCTTTTAATTTGTCCCACACTCACACACTTCACTCGCTCACCCTCCCATTATTTCTTCTCCCACTCTGATTCCTTCGCAGGTGGTGTGCCCCTCTCCTTCCGGGCTTTAAGGTTACTTGTTCCTCATGGTCCATCCCATGCATGCACACCCAAAGACTTCCAAGTACTCCAAGGCCTAACAATCAATCAATTCTAATGCCTACCCTCCTTAAATCGTCCAAAATCTTATCTTGTCTTCTCTTCGCTCCCCTGTCGATGTAAGCCTTCGCTTCCATCCTTCGTCGTGTATGCAAACACGTGACATTTCATCTGAAGTACCGACGTCGCCTATCAATCATTCGAGTCTGGTGCCTTTGGTTGTATCGAACGCGTCGCTTTCTCTTCACTCGATGCTCGGTCGAGTGCGAAAGCCAATCGTACATCGTTTTTTGCCTTAATGGCTGCCGAACGATTCGGTTCCATAGCTTCTTCCTTTTTTTTTCTTTTTTTTTTCCTCATCTAATTTTTGTTTTCGGGGGTCGGTATTTTTTATTTCACGTGGTGGGATTTGATTGTTCATGATCACAAGCTCACAGTTATTAGCCTTTGCGTTTCACTGTCGGCGTCGTTGAGTTAATCGGATTAATTATTGAGATTCGCTAATGCTGATTTTGTCAGGTTATTGTGCTAGTGATTGGCCGATTCTGTGGTGTAAAGCAAAATGATGGCATGAGCTGAAAATCTTCTCAGGGGCCCAAAGTTAGAGTCGCCCGAGTGGGATTAATCAACGGGAACCCAATTAATTAGTGATCATCGAAAAGTCAACATACTTGTGTTCTAGCTAAAGTTGTCTTTAGAGAGAGAGTCCAAGTCTCGTATATTGCCAAAGCAAATTGTTTCAATCCAAACTAGCCTTTGGTCCAATCGAAACAATATTTGGAAGTAGAAATTAGTTTCCAAAGGTGATCACAACCGACCCGGGATTGAGCACATAAATACATAATAGATAAGGTAAATCAGAGGTCGGAAGGATTTGAACTTCAAACCTACTCAAAAAACCATGTAAAATTTCGTGACATCGCTGCCAACTATTGAAGTTCCTCGACCACTGACGTTTAGGGAATTTATAGACCACTTTCTTGGTTTATCCCACTTTGTACAGAAAGAAATAAACTATTTCCAACTTATTGAAAATGGGGACACAAGATACTTTCCAAGGTCAGGAAGAAAGGAAAAGAATTAAGTGGAACATTCACGAAGACTCCATCATGAGTCTATGGTTGCAATCTACTTTTTTTTAAGACACAATATGAAAAGAAGAAAGAGATTTCAAGTGCTTGCTCCTTCAACTATAGCCTCCTCCATTCACCTTTGGAGGTGCCAATGGGCCATGCATTGAACCTCAAATGATAACCCTAACATATATTTATAATTACTTACATACCAAAGGGGAACATCTTCGATATGATTCGCCTTGTCACTTGAGAGATCTTATCCGGGAAAGTCCAGGAAAAATGGTGAAAGTGACGTGGAGAAGAAGAAGGAAAAAAAATGATGAATTGTGTCACTCTTTTGGGAAGAGAGAGAGAGAGAGATTAAAATAGGGTTTCTTTCATTGGATGCTAATCTTGTCATGAAGGCTTGTCATGTGTTTCGTGGCGTGGGGACTGAGTACCTCTACTTTCTCCACCATTACTTTCCAGGAAAACACAACCCCTATGTATGTACAAATCTCGTGTCCTTATCATGCCTATTTCTTTCTCTTCTAAGTGTCTTATGGTTGCGTCTAGCGTGGTCATTTACACGCCGATGGATGATGTCTCTGACCGAACAAGCGTCGGCAGCGCGTTCGTTCTTCTTCTCTTTTGAAAGTGCATTATTCAATTCTCTTTTAGCAATACCGAAGCAAATTATGGGAATCGATACGATAATGTATTCATGTCGTCGCATGATGAGAATGGATTAACCTACATTATTTTAGCGACAAGCGGGTACAATCTCAAGCTGTTAAGGGGGTCGACTAAATTTTTGGCAAATGCCAACCCTTTTCTGGCGGGAGGAGCATGCATCTTTAATTGCTACTACTAATAAAGTATGTTATATCTTGTAAACTTAAACTCTTAGCACAAATATCTCTCTCTCTCTCTCTCCAAATTTTCCCTTAAAGGCAAAAGGAGATCGTGCTTTTGGAGCTTTTGGCAAGATCCCCCACCACTTCCACTTGCTAATTTTTTGTGATTTGAAGTTAATCAAATGCCCAAATTGCCCCATTTTATAATGGGGGAAAGGAGAAACATATCTAAGTTCCGTTTTGAGGAATAAATCCAAGGGCTTGCCATTTTGAGTCGAGCAGAGGTTTGGCCCAAGGATCCGGTCTCCGATACCGTGACTAAAATCCTCGGGTGACGTGGAAAATTCGTGCGTTTTTGCACGTCCTATGATGCAAATAGGAGGCCATTAAAGTGTGCAATAATTTCTTCTCCTTACTTTCTTGAGCCATGCAATATATATATATATATGGGGTAAAACCTTCTTTATTTAGTTCAAATTGTTGACATGTCGTAGTTTTCAAGGAGTTCATTTTTGTTAGGGAAACGCTTCCCTGACAAGATTGTCTAGAACGATACGATCTTAATCTTAGATCCACGTACCATCACCGCGTGTTTTGCATATAGCACTAATTAATTGGGAGATTGTGTGGTTAAAAAAAAGCCGACGATCTTGTCGACTATCGACTAGTAGTTGCGCATGAAAGACCCAAAATCAATTACAGAGAATAGTAAAGCTTCATAAGGTCTTTCTGTCCGGATGCATTGATGTTGGATCCGTGATTTGGGTAGAATTATGAGGATATGAGTTTAAGAATTGGCCGCCGATTTTTCTGTATCTTTTCTTAACGAGAGTGGTTAAACCAAATTGTCTCGAAATCGGAAGAACCTTTGGCTAAGCCTAGGCACTTTATGACACAACATGTTGCAATTTTTATAATCACGTAAACAAAATTAAGTATTCCTTGAGTCCCAATCAAGAAAAGGCGGACACATAATTAATCCAACTAAGTAAACTATTATGAGTTGCTCCTTTTGGGATCTCGTCGACATAAAAGGGGAGTTCGCGATTTCTGGTCCTAGTTCTGTCCCTCTAAAGTTAGGGAAAATGAAAGGTGATCTTTTCTATAACTTATCCACCAAATTCAAAGAGCCCTTCCGGATTAATTGTGTTTCCCTCGATCCAACCATATGGCAGCCCTAATTAGATTTCATCTTTTATGGTCAAAGAAGCAAAACCTGACGAAACGAATAATGGGAATGGAGGAAAGTTGTTGCTACTGAAAACCGGCCCCGGCCCCTAGTTTATTTTCTCTTTAGTCTGAAAATGTAACTCGAACTATCCCGGTGAATACAATTAAGTCGAGCTCGGCCAAACTCAAATTTCGTGGGGACCCTAGCTAGGCATGCCAAACTCAAACTTACGAGCCTCATAGGGCCCGCTCACGCGCGTTATGTTGCGAATCCCTCACAAGATCGACTCGGATAGGCTTTGCTTGGTTCAAAAAATCAGGTTAGAGGAATTGCGCATGAGTTGATACCATAGAGCTGAATTTGAATAGAATTCTTGACATAATGGTTGAGCCACATGTAAAACAAATATGGCATCAACAGCTAATCGCGAACGTCGTAACTGTACACCGTTTTTCGAACTTCATGCATGATGGTCAACAACTCGTTTGAACAAAATGCAAGCACATTAGCCGGCGAAATCATATTAACGTGTTCTTGGGTCCAGAACCATACATAGCATGCCGCCACACCACAGCATCACCATTTCTTTCTTTCTTCAACTCTCTGGTTTTTCTTTTCACTTGGGGGGTCCCATGTTCCTCCACAAAGCTTCCATCCGAGTAATCTTTGACACCTGAATTTCTGCCGACTCAGTATTATTATCAATATCATCTTTTTGGCCCTCGGCTTGAAAGAGATTGGACGCCTTGGCGGGTCTGCGGACGGACCGGTCAAAGTCCAGGCAATGTCACGTCACGCAGTTTTGAATTCGAAGTGACGCGAACGCCACTCCAGCCCCACCCGTCTGTCCGAGAAGCCAGCCCTAACTCGAGTTTAACGACCACCTGCGCTCGCTCAGTGATCAGTCCTCTGGGGACAGAGAAGAAGTGGAATGGCAAGAAAAGAGAGATGAAGCTCAGGACTCAGCAGAGGCCATCAGAAGCAGAACAGAGAAGAGAGAAGACGCTGCGACGACCGAGTTGGGCAAAAAGAATGAGCCAGGCTCTGGGTTTTGAGTCTCGATTCCTGAGCGAGACATGGGGACGCTTCCCCCTCGGAGGGACAAGAAAACCAGAACATCCTTTTTGAGAGAGAGAGAGAGAGAGAGAGAGAGATGGGTTATTTATTTTTTCCATTTTTCTTTTTTTTTTCATGGGAGTCAGTGCAGAGGTGATTGACTGAGGAGGCGTCATTACGTCGAACAGGCGAAACCCTACTGTGGAGACAGGCAGTGAAGTCGACGGTGACTGTTCATGGTACACGTGTCCCCTTTCCAGGAAGCCTCGACCGCCCCCTTATCCTCCCTCCTCCTCCTTTAGCAAAAACCATCTGTGGTGTGATTCACACCGTGAACACACGTTGAAATACATCACCTGCAATTAATGTTGAGCAACCGGGCCGGTTCAATCCGTGAATCGGCCCCACCTGGCCAGTTTCACAAGGGGATCAGCTCGGTTTCCAATTCTAAAAATCGAGAATCGGAGCTTTACCGGTTCGGTTCCTAATTCCATAACTTGAATCAGTAGTTACTTTTCTGATTCTGAAATCCGGAACCTGCATGACCTGTTACTGAATTGGTTTTGAACCGTTTTATCCCTCACCTTGAATAAGTTCTTCTGCTCCCCCTTTTTTCAAAAATCGAAAACATTTATTGCAACTTAATGGGTTTATTCTCCAACAAAAAGAATTATATTCATAGTTGACATATGCAAATTGTATTTATTGTTGCAATCTTATTAGGTGAACCACCAAACGAAAAGCTAATGATTTACTAAGCCAAAGATTTATCGCAATATCTTGCAAGCCCATACCAACCGCAACTTTGGGGTTTGAATTCATTTAATCAAACATGACATCCAATTCAATTAGGAGTCACCACTAATCTATTGTGGGTTCATTAGAAACCCAAGTGTGCATAATATCTTAAATCTGCAAACCATATATTCATTGATACGCACACATGGTTACACTAAATTAATGTAATGCTCTTTCGGTACCTTTTCTTTTCAAAAAATATTTAGTAGGCGAGTCTTGGAAAGTTTTATCCCTAATCCACTGACATGCAATGCGTGATCATGCAGGTAGGCACTCATTTAATGTAGCACTCGACAAAACAGGCAATAAATAAATCGCCAGGAATAGGGCAATCCTTAATGCATTAAGCAACTCATAGCTTCACTGTGATTAATTCCTCAATATCTTCAAGATGTAAATTAAAATTGCATACATGACCTTTATGATTTCTATATGTAATGAAATCTAATTCTTTTTATATATTTTTTTAAAAATTAAATATATGCAATGCATGAGGAGCAATTTTAATCTAAGTTATATCTCTATGATCCTAATATAACTAATGACATATTACATACAATTTATATGCAACCTCATTATAATATGGGGCAAAAATTATGAAACTAAACTAACACAACATGCGATGTAATTATATACAAGTGTAAACGTGCAATTGCTAAATTACATTGAATTGATGGCTTGGCGATGAATGACATAGCAACGATGACGTGGCAACAATTACATGGAAATTGGAAAACTAATTCTATAACTGAGATATTTTTTGTGATTTTCTTTTAAGGAAAAATAGAAAAATACCTTAATAAGTGACTATCTAATTTAAACTAGAAAATAATTTATATTAAACCTTATTCTCAATTGGGTAATTTCTTAATTAACTATATTTTTTTTGGATATGCAATTCTAAATTGGGAAAGTAATTTGAATGCAATCTATTCTAAATGCAATGTGAGTTTTACGTTTTTCAATATAGGAATGTTTTCACAATTAACAACATGCAATATATAAACCTGCGTAATTAATAGTGACCACATTTAACATAGGAAACAACGCTAATCAGGAATCCAATCTTAGGTTTTAAGATCGAAACTTCAATTATCAAGCATATAATACAATGTATCAAACAACAAACTTTCAATTCGGGGACGCCTAAAGTAAACAAATAAACTTGGAACTTAACTAAATTGGATTACCGACTCAAACAAAAATCAATGACAAGGGTGTCGCGAGGAAGATTCACGGTGGCGTCAACCGGTGAGGAATGGCAAGACGTAGGAACAACAACGTCAGGAACTGTAAACATCAGGAGGGGCTCTCTGGATCTTTGATGCTCGATTCCCTTTGTAAAATTGAAGAATTAGGTGTGACGGAGGTCTCGTCAAAATTTCAACACATTCTAACTTTGAAGAAACGCATACTCATCATTTTCGCTCGACAGCGCGTTGGACTCTCTAGCAATCCGACTAGTCCGATTTTCTCCTTCAAAGACATTTTCAAATATTATTTCACAAATCCCACTGAACAAATTCAAGAATAATGTCTTACTGTACTCTCAACAAAATTGGAGCACGACGCAACAGTTAACCAATGCGTATTTGTCGATTTCGTGAAATCGCATATCGAGAACAATCCCTAATTTTCTATTCAATGAATGCATAAATGAGTTGTCAAAAGTTAGGTGTCTCCATATAAAATAAAATGAAACAAAAGAAAGAAGAAAAAATGCCTCAATCAATTTCGGAGTTGAACTTAGAACTGACCGGTTGGAGTTCTAAGATCAACAGGGTCAGGTTACGCTTTCAAAAATTAAGGACTAACCTTGACATGGTAGATTTCGGGTTCCTAATTCGTTGCCTACCCACCCCAAAATCAATCGCTCCAGCTTGCAATACATCTCACTTTGAACATAAATTCTCACATTTTGTTGAGGTGCTAAGATGCAGCCTTTTCACCGAATTAGTCACGAGCTTAGGCAATCGGACTGAGTGCTATGCTACTAGGTACAATCACCTTCATTTGATTGAACTGAAAAGTTAGATTTAGTTTTGAAAAATGGTACAAATAGTTCGTGAACTTTGATTCAATGTTCATCGTCGTCCCGAAAATGGTTCGTAAACTTTAACCAAATATATAATGTCATCCATAAACTTTTAATTTGTTGAGTACGATTCTTAAAATCATTATGCATGTTTAATTTAGTCTCCAAACTATACGAAAATATTAAATATTGTCTTTGAATTTGAATTAATTAAACAATAACATTAGATATTTTCATACCGTTCACAGAATAAGATTGAACATTTATAAAAAAATTCAAACCTCATTCTGAATAAATTAAAAATTCACGGAGGACATATTTAAATTCGTGAATTATTCATGTAATTATCTCGTTTAGTTGATACAAAAGGTATCTAAAACTTGTGATGGGGAACAAATAAATAATTGATATAGTTTAATTCATTTATTTTTTTATAACAAGAGACAGTGGTGAAAGTGTCTGGTCATCGGTCTACATCAACTTCCTCCACCTGCACTCACTCTCGTCTTGTCAAATCAAGTGGATTCCCCAATTAACGCTCGTTGCCACCATATCTCCAAATGACACCATCATTCTCGTGAACCTTTTCACCACATTTTGTGACCCACTGTACAAATTACAGCATTTCACTGTACCTAAGTTAAGAGTTCATGATTAACCCCAGCGATGTTCCATGTGGCCAGGAAGCTTGCTAGAAATTTTACTTTGACTAGGAGGACAGTGCTATTTTACCTTGATTAAAGAACGTATTGTCAAAGTTCCATACCAATTTAGAGAGATGGAGGTTGTTTAGCACTCTTTGATTTGGGGAAAGCACTATTAGATTCATTTTTCCACCGGCAAAATGGAAACACATCCGCATTGTGATTAAAGGGTTTAGTTTGAAAAGGGCCCATTCAATTTTGTCCAAAACAGCGATGAATTGATTTTGTATATTCAGTTATTCTTCAATTCGTTTGGGGATATTTTGTATTCGTACGGTTGAGATTTGAACATCCGAACCCAACACGTACATAATAAAGGGTTTAGTTTAGAGAGATGTAGGTTGTTTAGCACTGTTTGATTTGGGGAAAGCATTATTAGATTCATTTTTCCACTGGCAAAATGGAAACACATCAACATTGTGATTAAAGGGTTTAGTTTGAAAAGGGCCCATTCAATTTTGTCCGAAACAGCAATGAATTGATTTCGTATATTCAATTATTCTTCAATTCGATTGGGGATATTTTGTATTCGTACGGTTGAGATTTGAACATCTAAACCCAACACGTACATAATAATATGGTGGTTCGATGGTTCCTATTTGCGATAAAGTTTGATTCAAGAATGAAGAACTTGGGTCGCCACTTGCCCGAGCAAGTCGCTTGACAGGAGTTTCAAGAGCTTATTCAAGGAAAAGGATACTAGAATAACCATAACTTCTATATGAGTGCTAAAATTTTTCGCGGATCATTTAAGTGCTAAATTAGAGAAAAACGACCACTTAAGTACCTTCAATAACAAATTTCGGTAAAAATTCATACGTGGCTTTTAAAAAAATATGAATCAAACGTGGCTTTTTATTAATAGAGAAAAATTAGGACTCGGCTTGGTAGCTCGAGGGAAAATTAAGGGCTAGGTGGTACGTTGGAAAAAAAATTAGGGCTGTAAGAGTTTGAAAAAGATGGGAAATTTGGGGCTTTTCATGCATAAACAGCGCCGTTTTAGGGCTTTGTCATTAAATTTTGTCACGTTGAATTTTCGGCAAGCCACGTATTAAAAAAAAATGTTAATATATATTGTCACATCAGATTTCAACATCCCAACTTGAAAGTTGACGCTGAAGTGACTGTATTTAAAAAAAAATGGCACTTATATGATCCCTGTGAAAAGCTTTGGCACTAAAATGATAGCCGCACGAAAGTTATGACATTTTCAGTCTCGTTTTCCCGTCTATTCAGGGCCTATTAGATATAACTTTTCCGTAACGATTGTGATTGTAAAAATGATGCTATTTGTCAAATTCCTCGTCTGAATAGTATTTTCACAGCTGCAATAGTTAATAACAACTTTAATGAAGTTGTCTCACTCAGTTTCGAGCCGCAATGTGTTACCAAATACACAGCACCACAAACGTAGTTATTATATAAACAAAAACTCATGCACGGGTGAAAAAACTAGCCTATTGAAATGTAATTCCATTATAGTCTTTCCACATAAGCTCAGTAGACACGAACAAATGTACTTCCGACTGATTCATATACGAACTCTGACTCGTTTAATGTCCTAAAGCTTCTGTCTCCATTATGCTTCTTCGGACACAGGACGGACTGAAGAACGCTACGGTAGCTTTGCTTCCAAATTCCTTAAACATACATAAGTACATAGGGACCCAATCAATAAGATCTGTTCAAATTGGTCGAAAGAAAATGACTAATTTTCATTTGTTTGGTGGTTTAGGAAAAATGCTTTCTTTCTTGTCAAAAAGGGAGGTTGTTTTTCCCCCAATCTAAGCTTGCTACCTTTTCAACCAAAAAAAAAAAAAAAGCTTGTTATTTTCGGTCCATGAAAAACTTGTGCCGTATATCGATTACTTTCTGTTGTCCAAATACCGAAAGTTTGAAAATAATTATTCGAGAGTAGTTTTCCTTCGTACAAACGGACCCTTAGCTTAACTCGCTTAAAGATTATAGAAAGTGAAAATGGGGAAATACTTTTGTAATGTTGAAGACTTCACCTATAAGGCTATAACCAATTGAAATAAAAGAGAGTTCTCACGATCTTGCCAATCTGATTGAGTGATACTGCCCCGAAATTCCATGCTGTGGGGTTGTTCTCTTTTGTACATATTTTGGTCCTCCATGAGATGGAATCCTTGCCTTTGTTTGGTGAAGGTCAGAGGGTTTGACTTTGAGTCGGACTTATTATAGGATTAGATTGATGTTCCGATGACCCAAATTAAGTAAAGAAAAATTTGTCACGTTCGGTTCGGCCAAAAAATTACGAATTTACGCCTAAACTCGCAATTTTTTTTATTACTTTTTTTCCCAAATATTTAACGTAGGTATGATCAATCAGACATTACAAATTACGGTTTGATAGCTTCCAGGATTCAGCCCAAAGCGCAAGTTCATTTCTAATATGTAGGCTATCAACTAAGCAAAGACGCCTAATCCCTCCAAGGTCCCACTTGCGAGAAAATTAATAAAAAAGTCATAAATATAATGAACTTATACCAATTCAGTCCTAAACCTTTTAATTGTATCAATTTAATCCTTCGTCCTTTCACTTTTTGATAATTGAGTCAATCCGGTTAATTTTAATAAGAAAACACTAACTAGCTATCCATTTAGTAATCGATCATCTTATGTGGCACACCGGCGGTAATGTGGATAACTTTATAAGTTCTTCGAATTGTTTTTCATGTTTTTCCTTTTTCTGTTTTTTTCATTCCTTTTTGCCAATGGCCAATCATAGGCGATGGCTTGAGAGGACTAGTGAAGTCGCCCTCGCCGACACGGGTGAGGGACAACCTCACCACCTAGGGCAAGGCCACTCGGGGCCACGATCGCCCTCACCGGCACTCGGTAAAAAAAAGTAAAGAAAAGAAAAATAATAAAATAATAAAAATTTAAAATATTTAGATTTATCCATATCAACACCGGCCATGCTACATAGGATAGTCGACATCCATGTTATTGGGGTGTAGTTTATACTCTCATTAACGAGAAAAGCATTAGGGTCCCGCTCTTTAACCTCCCTATTGTCTCGCACCCCTACCTCTTTTATCACCGAGTGGTCATTTAGAGGCCTTCGCTTATAATTGAGTGATGTAACGAGAGTTGCGAAATGCTAATTATGGTGAAATCCTCTATTGGACATAGCCCTAATTCAAGGGTGAACCGACATAGAAATCTCGCTCTTCGATTTCTCTTTTTTGCTTTTTACGATTTACTTTATTGTGATTGTGCTTCGAATCTTAATACACATTAGCAATTTGTGGTTAAAATTGGTTGGTTGGACTCAATTAATAAAATGTGAAAAGGTTTATGACTCAATTAGCAAAATTATAATGTTTAAGATTAAATTATTACAAATAAAATAAGTTTATGATTTTTTTGGTAATTTTCCCTTACTAGCTCTTGATATGAAGTTTATAGAAAATGTTTGATTGAATGTTTTCTTCACTCGAACATAATTTGAAAAAACGGCCCTCGTCATAATACATCACTAAGAGAGATTGGTGCTGGCTGTTAGTACTAGGAAAGATTAAAGAACTAGTAAAAAAAGAATCTAGTACTAACCAGCAACCAACATGGAACCATTGATGCCGACAATGAAAAAGGTGATTAAAAATTAATTAAGTCCCTAATTTTCCCCCTTAATTGTGTGAAAGCGACAAGAAGACTCTTTGTAATTGCGCGGAATTTTGTGGAAATCAACGAACAAAAAACAACCCTTTGAGATTTAAATCTCCGCATCTTTAGCTGCTTGGCCTGGTTGATAGATCAGAAAGGACAGAGCTCCAATTGTTTGCTTCGAGATTATTTGTTAAGAAGCATTTTCCTAGTATCCACCAGAAATAAGCGCGGACCAACTTCTTCGCACTCCACATAATTCATGTCACCCACAGAAGACAGATCGTTTCCCCTCTCAGTTTTGTCTTATGCAGCTTTATTAAATGCCTCGTATTCGCGTAAGAAAAAAGCTAATGTGCATGAGACAGGGTTACATACAAGACAGGTGAGTTTTTGGAAGTAGTGTGTGCAGAATCATCTCGCGAGGGTGGGATCCAACTCTGGTCTATTTCTGTATAATGGAACTGAAGAAATGCAACGATACACGTGATTGTACGAAAATTAGATTGATATTACAATCCAGGAAACGGAATTTCGAGGACATGAGGTGACATTTAGTCGAACGTCGCCGAATTCCATTATTTAGATGCGGGTTTGTCTTCTTCCTTCTAACCGTTCTTTCTTTTCACCTCGCACTTCCCATCAAAAAAACAGAATCGAGACATATTATTTCGTGGAATTTTCATTGGTTTCATTTCTATTAATGAGCCAATTTAGTACTTGGCCCTAATGGTGGGGAATGATTTTGATCTTACTAATAAGGAAATATTGCATTTCGAAGCAAATTCCTATTTGTGCTCGGGACATATGACCATTTGGAACATGGGGTAAAAGGGTTGTATGTGAGAGAGAGAGAGAGAGAGAGAGAGAGAGAGAGAGAGATAGGACAATTGAAAATAGATGGTCATTCACATGATCAGTCAAAGTCTAATCATTCCTGCAAAGAAGAATCCCACAGAGGCCAATGCCATCTTTCTAATCCGCACATCAGATCATGAGGTTGCTTCTCATATCTTTTCTTGTTCAAAATGTGTTTGTACCCCTTAAGGTCAACTAGTCACTTCACCGAGGGTCAAAGCTTGCCAACCTTCCATAGGGAGTAATAGAATGTGTCACCTCTCACATGTCACCTCTTTAAACCCATTAGGGTTTCTACTTTTCATGGGATTTTTTTCTTTTTTTCTTTCTTTCTTTCTGTTTTCTTTTGGCTTTTCACATATGAGAATTTGGGGAGATAGATGAGAAGAGCTGCTCGGAGGACCTTAATTGGTGGAATTTGTGCAATTTCTTTTTGAGCTTGACTCCAACTCCATCCCACAACCACAAAATGGGAAAAAAACAACAACATTTGAACGTGGGCATTTTGACCCTACAATCCCTTCCTCCCCCCCCCCCCCCCCTCCCAAACACCAACAACCTAAAGTGATATGTTCTCTCAATCTCACACCCACTTCCCATTTAAGGAATTGCCCATCCTTTCAAGCTAGCATGATATACATCTAATCACCAACTCAGCAACCATTAATTTTAGGGGAGAATTGAGGGTGGGGTCCTACAATTTCGATGGCCTCCCCTAAAGTCCCGAGCTCAAAAACAAAAGAAGTCAAAAGTCAACGTCATCCCCATGATTGTTACCACTCAATGGACATGAATGAATTAGCTGGACATCTTACCATGAATTTGTGCTTTTGTCCCCCACCCCAACTTCCTCAAGTTATCTCTTATTACCTATTTCAACGTAGGAGATCCACAAAAAAAGAAACCCGTAGCGTGGCCTTTCCTTTGTTTGCCAATAAGCATCACATAGATTAATACGGGTAGGAAGCCAAGTACTAGGTGAGGAATGGGCAGGAGACTTCTCGGAGGACAAGCAAAAGATGGCCGCGACCGTTTGAATTTTCAATTCGAAATTAGGAGCCGTCGTGCCGTTGATTGATGACAAAAAATATTGGTCGTAGCTGATATTTTAAGGGTTCATTTTCAGCTGCCAAGCGACTAGTATCTCCCCAAGACTTGGTGGTCAATGGAGGGTTTTGAACAAACCGAATCATTTAGACCTGTCTATCTAGGTAGTAGATGACACATGATGGGCGGATAGATTAAGGGGCACATGGCTTTGATTTGACTTCTAGGGTTTTCAGAGAAAGGTAGATGTCGTTCAAAATGTCCAAAATATGCGATGATGTAATAAGTACTTATACTTTAGGCCATTTTGGCGTCACGCGCATAATATAAATAAGGCTATAAGGCAAAAGGTTGCATGTTTAAGAGGTTGGTTTTCGTTGGGAAACAAGCAAATTTGAAAGTGTCTTTGGCTAATTCTCTTGCCAAACTGGGTGTTTCGCAGGAGAAGCCAGCTGGCTTTCTGTTGTTCTTTTCATTATTTTTCAATCAAGGATGTTGGGTATCCGTTCTCGTTAGACACGATCCAAACGGACTAGGGTTTAGAAAATTCATGTGAGGAGCCTATCGTTGTTGCCTGTAGACTAGTCATCGAGATAATATTCCATCGCATTGCCCCAAGAGAGTTGCCTTTATATGCACTGGCAGAATATTTATGTACCTTGGCTTTAGCTGTTGTTTGGGGTGAGAGTACGCTGGACTAGCTAAATGAATAACAGCCCTTTAAACTGCTTAAACTAGGAAACATACTGGGATCGGGTTTCGTGAATTAAAACTCGAGAAGTATTCCTAACAAATATAACATGCTCTATAACTCTCGGGGTTAATACCACGAAAAACTCGAAGCCAGTACATCCGTGATAAATATATTATAAACTAATTTTTATTACCTTAAAAATTTCAAGCTGGTATACTTGTGATAAGTTTACACTCCGTTAGTTTTCGTTAAATTTTACCATTAAATTGCTGAGTTAGATGACATGTGCTAATTGATGGGTATATCAGTTTAAATTTTTTACCATCCATTCGTCATAGATTTATCAATTTGAGATTTTTCGTGGTATTAATCAAATTTAACTGAAATTAATAGAGGGTAATTTATCATAAGTGTACCATTTGGGATTTTTTGTGGTCTAAAAATTAGTTTGGAATATATTTATCACAGGTGTCCCGGTTTGAGATTTTTAGTGGTCAAAAATTTAATTTGGAATAAATTTGTTACATGTCCAGTTTGGGGTTTTTGATGGCACTAACCCTAACTTTTACAAATCAAAAGGATATAACTCCGGACAGTTAAACAATCGATGATATTTTGAATCGTGGACAAAGAATTAAGGATGAAATTGGAGGACAGTGCCCTAATGCAGTGGCTTTGGTGGAGGAATTGATCCCCACAGGGAACAAATGTTCACATGCTTTTTGTACCAACTTGGATTAAGTCTGAGGAAACTATTGTTTTAGTTGCAATATGCATTAATCATATAGCCTTACAAGAACCCCCGCTACAAAAAGTAATTTGATGGCATCTTGCGGGCATCTTCGTACATAAATTATAAGTATGTAAGAAGAGCATGAATGTCATCGAGGACCTTTCTTCATATCTTTTCTTGGAAATTGAGGCACCTTGATTATCTTATTTCTCTTTTGAACGTGCTACGCAGTTTAGACGTTTTATTAGATTGATTTTTTTTTTTTGCTTCTCATCCTCGAGAAAAGGAAAATCCATGTGTTATAAACGTTATGGATCAGATCAACCCTCCTCTTCTTGGGGTCAAACCCTAAATCCCGACACTTGTGAGTAGATGCCATATTTCTAATGATTTTGTAACTATCTATGATTCGATTGCTGAGCAAGTGCCCTAAGACATTCGTCCACAAAGTTCTTTTCGTATATGGGGAGTTTTAAGCGTTATTCTTTCACCAAATACCGAAATCATCGCGGAAGCAATCCGATATTTCGGATTGGATAGCTTTATATAGCAACTTGGTTTTGTGCTTTATAAAGCGTGAGATCTCGATCGATCTGGAGAAAGCGAGTCATTTGATCTCACAGCACCCGAGCACAAATGGCCTATGCTTTCAAGATCAAATAAGATTGAGCATTAGCAGCTTATCTTTAAAGGTGGATTTAACCTAATGTATGGAAGCTAATCCGCGTGTACTATTTTGACGGTTCCTGAAAATAGAAGAGATCGAGCATATGGCATTTGTTCCGGCCTTGGAAGATTATTATGGGTATACTTGTAGGACATGATTCCTTGTTTAGGAATAAGTGTAAGAAATCTTGTTGCTCAGATTCCTTTCGACAGAGAAAATCGATGCTATTGAACAGCTAGTGGTGCTCGCCTCCTAGATCACTAGCTGTTCAATTTTTTTTTCTTTATTTCGCATTACCATCTATCATTTTCCTACTCAACTTTTGTGTAACATTATTTACACCACGCCTCCTTTCTAGACCGAGTTTTCGTCTCGAGTCCTTATTTCGATCGCTCGAGTTAAAATTCTAGGTCGGTACCTGTCTCATTCACCGTGGTGCAATGAATCATTTCGCAACGATTCTAATACTATTAGAAGACCGGCCAAGGTTAAAAGGATTTCTGCATTTGGTGATACTTTTGGCATAGATCTAAGAATTCAAAGTCTCTCCCCTCTCTCTCTACTCTATCTCTATCTCTTTGTGATGGATGTTGCGTGCATGTTGGGGATTAGGCAGAAGACCCAGAAAAGGGGAACCAGTCAAAGCTTCCATAGGGGATTCCTAGCCGTTCATGATCATTCAGATCTTTATCTCATCGATCGGTGCGCCTCCGATTTTATAAGCATACGTAAGTTGTTAACACGGGATTAATACAAGATTACCGAAAACAAAAAATTTTTCTAGTGTTAATTGAACAGATAATCACTCGGGTTTGGAAGTTAAGAAGCAAAGAATTCACCGAATATATATCAAAGAAAGTTTATAATGATGCGGGCACTAATTTTCTCCCGCTAGGGTTTTTTTTTTGGGGGGGGGGGGGGAGGATGGAATTTGAGCGTGTGAGTGTGTGTGGGGGCCAGGTGACAAGACAAGTCAAACGTCAAATCGGAGGTCTTTGAAATCATACGACAGTCAGTGGATGTGTTGTCAATCGATGGGATTTGTTTCGGAAGAAGGGAGGGGCGGGGTGGAATGACCAACCTCTCTGCCACTCCAGCTGACAATGTTGTGTCTACTACTACTAAGTACTAATCACTAACCTGATCGACCAAAAAAAAAAAAAATTCACTGACCTGAGAAAATTTTGTCATCTGGCCCCCATCTCCCGCACGTGCCGGACCCCTTTCCCACGTGCACGTGACCCCTTCTTTTCTCTCTCTCTCTACTCTTCTTGTGAACGACGAATCAAACCATCCTGCAATTTGTTTGGGGCTTTTTTTGGATACTAATCGACACGAAATCCCCGATTATCGCACGAGTCGGAAGCATGCGTGCCACTGCACGGAAGGTAATGGTAGGCGAGGCCGGTCGTACTTAATAACGTCTATGTGACGGCAATACAACAGTGTGCTACTAAGTTTACAACACGGAAATTGGTACTTGTGGAAGGGGTGTACCGATTTGGGTGATTTTGATGTGATTTCGAGCAACAGGGACAAACTTTTTTGTCATGGATTATAGGTCATTATGATCTAATGAAAAGCAGATCACTGTGTGTTAACTAATCATCCTTTTTAACTATTAAATGCGCAATTAGATTAATGGGTAGCATCCATCTGTCCAGAGCAGCTTACATTTAAAAGCAATTGGAGACATGGATCGTGCACATGCTCAAGAAATTGAATGTATGGTCGAGCGAGCATTTTGGCGAACTGGTCTTTAATTATTCTCCTCGAGGGTTGGGGGAAGAACAATAATTAGCTGAGGAGGGCACCATTCAATTCCACCAGGGCCGATGAGGCGCATGTAGAAGATGGCATTTTGTTTTCCCTCCTCAACTGTTCCTTTTTGAAGTGACTTGACGTGACTTGTTCCAGATTAAAATTCTTATTTAGTTTTTTTTTTTCCCTATCACAGAATAAACGAAAATATTTTTTATTTTTATTTTGGTTTTTTGCCCAAGGATTTTCTTTAAAATATCATCTAATTTTCAGAAATTTACAAACAAAAAAAAATTCATGTGTGAAAAATGAAAATAAAAATTAGAAATGAAACCGGACAAATTAAATTTCATACTTTTTTTTTTCCTTTTTGCCCATAATTTTCTTTGAAGTATCACCTAAATTTCAGAATTTACGAACAAATTATTTTTGAATATACGTGGCAACATTTTCATGAAAGTAAAGAGCAAAAATGAAACCAGATAAATTTGCTAACTTTAGTATTTGTTTTTACTTTTCGATTTGAGATTGCGAGAGTGCGTGGAACAATATAGGCAGGAAAAATCTACGACCATGATTGTTGATCGAGGTTACAAAGAATCGATAACTAGCAAAGTTAAAGTTAGATTTACATGCGCGCGCTTTTATTATATATATATATATATATATATATATATATAGTGAACTAATGCAGAATTTAGAGGGAAAATTACTAAAAAAATTATATAATACATATTACGATTGTGATAATTTTTTTATCAATTCAATCCTAAATTTTTTTTTATCAATTCAATCCTAAATTTTTTTGTATCTATGTCAATTCAGTCCATCCAATAATATTGGCCTATCGACGCCGACGTTTATTTTTGAAATGATACTTTAATGATTTTCTTTATTTTTTTTTTCCCTTTGGACTTAGGGCCGGGCGTGGGCGTCACGGCCCTCAATATATTTTTCTTTTTGAACTGGTGCTGCAAATTGAGTTTTTAAGCTTTTCTCTAGCTAGTGGATCATAACCTAATTTAGCGATGCGGGAACTCCGCCAGAGTTAGATTAAATTCGAAAAATTTACGTCCCGTCATACTACCAGAGCCACGAGAAGCTTCCATGACTAATCGCCGGCAATCAACACGGACTTCTTATTCGACTATGAATAAAACCTTAATTATCTATTGTTTAATAATGTAATGTCAGGTGCAAAAGGAAAAAAACACAGAGGATAAGGAGGAGTGTGTATCTTGAAGAGGACACGAGGTAAATTCAACAAAGGAGAAGTATGTGCAAAAAGACAGTGGTCTTTCTTTTGTGAGTGGACGTAAAGCTCAGGCAACCGTGTGTCTGTTTGCCTCAGTCGCATCCAGTCGAAACCAAACAAAATTAAAATTGCACGATCCCATTTGCAGACCCTTATGCACCTACTCGAGATTTTTATCGTGTTAATATAATTTAATAAAAATTAATAGATGATAAATTTATCGTAAGTGTATCGGTTTGAAGTTTTTTGTGGTCAATAAAGTAATTTGAGGTAAATTTGGCACGAGTGTATCAATTTGAAAATTTTGATGGTAAAAAAAATTAATTTAAAATAAGTTTATCATAAATATATTAATTTAGAGTTTTTCGCGATATTATCCTGGTATATATGTATATAAAGATTGAAGCACGTGTTTTCTTTTGCAGGAATTCACTTTCAAAGCTAGGGCACAAACAGGAGAATAGGATTAGTCAAATCTTCAGGGCTAAGAGACATCGCCCCTACCTTTTGGTCAATAGGAAGCCTTCAGACAAATAATTGTCTGCGATCATACTAAGTGGATTTTATTACATATTTACGAAGAACGGCCACGTTATTTTATAAGTTAATATTAGTATTTCTGGGATTATCCTCGTTAATTTTATGTTGTCTGATTTTTTGCCAAATGTTTATTGAGAAATAAAAAAATAAATAAAAGCTCGCCCTTTTAATAAGCTCAGCCGCCCAGAATGGCCACCCAAGTTGCTTCACACCCCTCTCTCTCTCTCTCTCTCTCTCTCTCTCTCCACCAAAATATCTATCAACGCACAGACCACCACTCTCCATCTCCATGGAAGAATCTCACCTCTCCCTCTGATCACTCTCCCAATAGAACTCGCAAACACCACATGAATACTTCCACCTCCTTTATCTCCTCGCCCTCCACCCGCCGCCGCCACCACCATCATCTCTTAACCCTTCTCTCTCGCTCTCTCAACCCTAAACAAGAAAGAAACAGCAACGCAGTCGCTTCCGAGAACAGGAACTCAAGAACAAGAAAGATGTCGGTCGAGGACTCGCTGAGATCCCTTTCGCTGGACTACCTCAACCTCCTGATCAACGGGCAGGCCTTCAGCGACGTCACCTTCAGCGTGGAGGGCCGCCTCGTCCACGCCCACCGCTGCATCCTCGCCGCCCGCAGCCTCTTCTTCCGCAAGTTTTTCTGCGAATCCGAATCCCCCGGGGGGCCCTCCTCGGATCCTTCCTCCGGGTCGGGCTCGAGGGTGGGCGCCCCGTCCTCGCCGCGGTCCGGGGTGATCCCGGTGAGCTCGGTGGGGTACGAGGTGTTCCTGCTGCTGCTGCAGTTCCTGTACAGTGGGCAGGTCTCGATCGTGCCGCAGAAGCACGAGCCCCGGCCCGACTGCGGGGAGCGCGGCTGCTGGCACACGCATTGCACCTCCGCCGTCGACCTCGCCCTCGACACCCTCGCCGCCGCCCGATCCTTCGGCGTCGAGCAGCTCGCATTGCTCACTCAGGTCTCAATTCTCGTATCCTCCTCCTCTCTCTCTCTCTCTCTCTCTCTCTCTCTAGCTAATGCGTTGATTGGTATGACCTTTTCTGGGGAGGTGGGATTAGATTTTGCTGTTGTAGGATTTGGTGGGTGACGTTTCTTATCAATAATTGGAGTTTCTGTGTGCTTCGGTTGGGTTTTTTTCATTTTTTTTTTTGTGGGCTTAACTTCTGTGTAATTTTAGGAACACTGAGAACACTCACCATCCAGACTCTCCTTTGAAACGGTCGAGGAATCCTAAGTACTTATAATGTTTGTGTCTTTTGATCCGTCACAGACCAAATTGTCGTGACCTTTTTCGCTTTTTACGCGAGCTGTTCTTGAGTTGCCGTGAGTTTGATTTTATGTACAGACGTGGGAGTTTCTTGAAATGGGTCGCCCTAATCCAGTGGCCAGGACTGAGAATTTTTCCCATTTTTAGGCCTTTGGATCGATCTCTCCATGTCTTGTCTTCCCGCACAGTTAAAGCATTACCAAACCCAACTTTCCCAAAACGTTCACTTTCTCTATTTGGGTGTTCAAATTCTCCATCCCAAAAAACCAAAAGAAGGAAAAAAAGTTGGATTGTTCTCCAATGAACACTAGTTAGATTATTAGTCTTGTGTTAGTCCTCTCTCGCCATGTTGATCAGTTCAATCGGGTAAAATCATCAATCTTTTGAACATTGTGTTAATCCTATTCGGTGCTCTTACTTGAATGTTGGCAGAAGCAATTGACAAACATGGTCCAGAAGGCCTCAATAGAGGACGTAATGAAAGTGCTGATAGCCTCGAGGAAGCACGAAATGCAGCAGCTGTGGACCACCTGCTCTCACCTGGTCGCCAAATCTGGTCTCCCACCTGAGGTCCTAGCCAAACACCTCCCCATTGACGTGGTCACCAAGATCGAAGAGCTCCGCCTTAAGTCGTCCCTCGCCCGCCAGCCCCTCGTGCCACACCCCCACCACCACCCTGGTCACCATGAACTTGTCGCAGTGGCTGGCGCCGACCTTGAGGACCAGAAGATCCGGCGGATGCGGCGTGCCCTCGACTCGTCAGACGTCGAGCTCGTGAAGCTCATGGTGATGGGGGAGGGCCTCAACCTGGACGATGCGCTGGCCCTTCACTACGCGGTCGAAAACTGCAGCCGGGAGGTGGTCAAGGCGCTGCTCGAGCTCGGGGCTGCCAATGTGAACTGTCCTGCGGGGCCTGCGGGGAAGACCCCACTCCACGTCGCGGCCGAGATGGTGTCCCCCGATATGGTGGCGGTCCTCCTCGACCACCATGCAGACCCCAACGTCCGCACAGTCGATGGGGTCACCCCGCTCGATGTGCTCCGCGCCCTCACCTCCGACTTCCTCTTCAAGGGGGCCGTGCCGGGGCTGGCCCACATCGAGCCCAACAAGCTCCGGCTCTGCCTCGAGCTCGTCCAGTCAGCGGCTCTTGTGATCTCGCGTGAGGAAGGGAACGCGAACGCATCCTCGCACTTGAACAGTAGCATCTATAACCCGCCAATGAGCGAAGGGCATATCAGCAGAAGCAGTGGAGGGAACATATCCAATGTGAACGTTGATTCGAGAATGGTTTATCTCAATCTTGGTGCTGCTCAAATGGGGGTGGACAGCAGCGACGAAGCCGAGACCGGCCGTCACAGGCAAAGGCAAAGGACGCAGCCAGTGGCTTGCGACCCTTCTTCGTTGTACCACCATCAACGTCCAGACTTTTAGCTCCGACATCCAACAACAAAAAACCACTGAAACATTATCGTCTTCGAATCCATATATAGTAGTATATCATAGAGAACAGAAAGTTCCCAATTAGACGCTCATTTGCTGATTCATAGGATCTCTAATTTTCTTCTCTACTTGTTCTTCTTCCTCTCTCTCTCTCTCTCTATATATATATGTATATATGTATATGTTCTGTGTGTTGGTTGTTCTTGCTTCTTGTAGGGCTTCTTTGGATGATCATATTCACATCAAGAAGAGAGAGAGAGCAAAGTGCCATTTCATAGATGGGACGTGATGTCTTCGATCAGTCGGATGGGACAAGGAGAGAGAATCTGACGAGTTCATGCAGACGTTGAAGAGGAGATCGGTCGGATATAATAGAGAGATAGAGGGAGAGACTAAGAGGCTAGAGAAGAGAGAGAGACGCAGGTCAATCTTTTCAAGCCCCGGCCATTCGTCGACGCTCTCGTGTATTTATTGGTAGAAGATGGTACATCTATCTAAGTTTAGTTTATATCCATATATTCATCGCCCGTCGTTTTTCCATTTCCTTGTTCTCTCCACCTACCTTCTCATTTTTCTATAAACATACATAAACCCTATTCTTATATAAGCTAAAAATAACAAGAATAGGCTTGTGGGGTTTATTCCTCTTTTAAGATATAGTTTTTTTTATAGACATAGGGCTTTATTAGTACATGGGTACCTTTTATTCTAATGAGGGAAATGAGCTGTCTCTTGCCTTTGTTTTTTTTTTTTTTTTTCAGTAACTGCTATTGTTTTTCCCTCCCCATACACGGGACATTTGGGCGGGAGGGGGAGTCCGATTGGCCATAGACGTGTCTAGCAAATTTGGACAAAATCATTTGGATATAGACAATTTGATTGGTGTGTTGTCGAGCTTGAACTCAACAAATGACTGTGACCGAAAAAGGACCCGCTCTTAATTTATTGTAATCCTCTTCCTTTGTCCTCCTTTGCCTTCTTTTTGGCCTGTTTCTTGCACCTGCTTATTCCCAGAAACATTTTCATGGCAGAAACCCTAAAGTTAGCATGTGCTAATTTCAAGTGCAAAAGGGTATGTTTGTATGTTTAGTTTGAGTCTAGAAGCAGCACCTGAGATCAATCGAAATCCAGCAAGAAAAAGTGAAAAATGAATGTTCTTCCCAGATGCGTGCTGCCATTATTTCTTCAAAGTTGTGTTCACTTAAGCTTTCCAATTCCTCTCCTAATGCATGTTATTTCAATGAACCAGAAATGTGGGAATAATTAGATCTGATCCTATGCTTTTATGTTCGGCGGAGTTGTTGCTACTCTAATTTACTTAAGCGGGTAAACTTTCGGTGTCTGTTTAAAGTTAGATTTTTGGAAAGAGCTAGCTTAGCTTGCTTTTTACCCTCAGTAAGTAGGCAGCTTCCAAAGCTTTACAGTTGCTCCATTTTGAATATAGAAGTTTGCTGATGATTTGTTCGTCGATGGATCCAATGTGGCCTGTAATTGCATCATACTCACTCGGTTTTTAAGTCGTGATATTGTGATTCCACAACTTATTCCTCTGATGGCAGCTACTAATGTACTGTGATTATAAGCTATGCCTTTGGCTTTCACCATTAGTAGCTCTCAACCAGAAATATCAGTCTTCCGGAGCAAATTGTTGTTTGAAGGCTAAACAAGTGCCTGCTGTTTGCAAGATGATCGTTCATTAATGAGCCTTAAATGAGTACCATCATTCAAATGCCAATGTTTTGTTCTGATCGTTCTCATTGCCACTTGCTCAATGAGTCTCGCACTCTCCTTCGTTCCCCGCCATACGAACTCTGGGAGAACTATATATCCATGGCTCCTTACTTCATGATCTTATCGATTGATTCGTCACGACTTCTGCACTCGAGGCTGGTTTGTAAACAATAATTTTCACACACTTCAATGTAGCTGTCATGCTGTTCATTCTTGATAGACTGTAAATTTTGGGTGTCATCGGGCTTAGAAAGTTTGAGTGAAAGGTGCCTATCCAACCTTATTAAACGAGCGGTCGAGTTTGATGGCTGCATTTCAGCTAGAAATCCCTGAATGCGTATTTTTGCAGTCACTGTTCGGCATCGGCAACACGTTGGTTACTTTGAATGTCACATTTCATTCAAATATTGTCCTTTTATGCATTTCCGGATCATTCACATCGCAATGAATTGTGTTTTCACATCTTTAGAGCAGAAAATTGCTGACAGTGAGAATATCGCCGTATGCAGTCGATGCTGTTCTCTTGCTCCTTCAATTTGTGAATTGTCGTGCCCCGAGTTAAAACGGTGTTTAGCATTATTTTCATATCTGGCATGGATATGGCAATTCTTTCAACTAGTTAAGATAATTCATGATTTCAAGGCACGAAACCTCGGTGTTTTAAAGTTACTAGAAAGCGCGCCATCTAGCACGTTGTTTTTCTATTGAATATCTTCGGGAACTCACGTCAATTTGCAAGTTACTAATTGTGAGTTTTGCAAGATTATCCAACAGGAAAATTAACTCTTGATGTGTTGTTTCAAGATGTCATTTTTGTTGGAATAACGACGATTGAGCCCTTCATCCTCCTTTTCACAATAAGCAAGTGGATGTATAACACACATTTGCAGGGATTTCTGCAATGCACATGCTTCTGTCGTTCATAGAAGTTTCATTAGACTAGTCATAAGCGGTTGTTCATGTCTTCCACCTTACATGCTCAGACAAGGCTAGTTTTCTAGACAGGATTATCAGTTTAGTATTTATACTATTAGCATAGAAAACTAGCATTTCAGAATCCTCAGTTCATTGTCGTGGATTTTGACGAGTGCCCTCGAGACATCTGTCAAGCAATCAAATAAGCAAGACTTTTTAACAGTGTTGGGTGTATGGCCTATTATCATTCTATCATAATTTAAAATTTGAAATATTACCTATGAACATACTTAACGAGTTTCATTTGACATCCTTTAACGGGGAAATTTACCCAATCAGTCAAAAACCTATTGTCCGAATGTCAATTCAGTTTTAAATTTTTAAATTTTTTCAATTTAATTATAAGCGTTGTGTGAAATTCAAATGTAATCATTCCTATCAATTTTTGTTGAAAATTGATGACGTGGCGGTCTAGTCATCACCGATTGTCCTACGTGGCATGCCATCATATCGGGGATTTGCGGCGAAACTTGGCCGAAAGGATTATATTGAAATTTCGCTCAAACATTTAGGACTCAATTGGCAAAATTGAAACTTTTAAATTTGAATTGGCATTCATATTATAGGTTAAGAACTGGTTTGACAATTTTTCATCCTTTGACGTGACTCTATTATCAACAAATGTGGTCCATCGGTTACATGTGATGCTCTTTGGAGGAGATATTACATCCAAATACATGACTCATTTTTTGTCGAAAATCGATGACGTGGCGGTCCGGTCATCATCGGCCGTCCTATATGGCACACCGTCTCGATTTTCATTGAAAATTGGCAAAAGGATTACATGAGCACTAATGCTTATGAGTCATTTGCCAAAATAGAACAAAATTTTAAGATTGAATTTATATCCGCACAATAGGTTTATAACTGATTGGACAACTTGTCTTCCTTTAATATGACTATTATCAATAAGATGTGGTTGCATTAGTTACATATGATCCTATTTGATGAAGATATTAAATGTCCAAATATGGTTTAGAGTATTCATACATGCATACATACATACATAGTATGTGTCCGCATGTATGTATTTTAGTAACATTATTTGACATTCGTAATTACAGTTGATTTGGTACTAATGATAGTCCTACAGTATCATCTTTTTTGAACCACACCGTATGAGAGAGAGAGAGAGAGAGAGAGAGAGTGGTTGCCACTTGCCAGAGCCAAATAGATCATGCAGAAGATGATGTCTGGTACGATCGTGTGTGGTGACAACTACACTTTTGTCTTTTGTCGGAACGAACATCTTCATTTCATATGCAAAAATGAGTGCATAACTTCAAGACAAATATGCGAATCTGACAAAGTAAGTAAGACGAGAAAATTTGAAAAATGAATTAACTTGATATTGCTTGCAAAGACTGGCGACAACTACACTTTAACGTAACTTCAATTTCAACTACGTATTTTCACAAATTCTTGAAAAACATTGAAGCACCTTAAAGTAACTTTCTCTGTCTAAAAAATAAGCAACTTTTTCTGAAAGTTACTTCTACCTGCTTCAAAGCACTATAATCTTATAACAACTATCGAGTCGATGCATTTACATCTTGCAGCATCTATGTAGCTAATTTTCAAAGTACTTAATAAGTAAATACGTCAATATCTCGAGTTTTCTCATTTGATTACATGACAATATATACTACCTTACGTTATGTCGCATATGAGTTAAGACTTATACGTGAAAGATTACGGTGTTGGTAATTATTGTAGAGTGCGCAACCTTGCTAGGTATACCACGCCTAGGTAATGCGGAAGCGTTGGAATAAAAAGATAGAGAAAGTTTTGGAGGTTTGGTGGGGCGAACACATAAATACAAATTAGAGTGTATAATACTCAAAATGCCTATTGCAAAGGCAATACACAAAGAAAAAATACAAGCTTTGCTCTATAAGCTTGCTCTCACAAAACTCTCAATTTTCTCTATATGCTTCAAGACTCCCCCACACACACAGGCTGCGATGCCTCTTTTCTCTCTAATCTATGAAGCTCATCTTTGCATATATGGTGACTTATGGATATGGGTGGCTTCTGTCTATTCTCTCTCTATTTCTAAGCTGCCCCACACGCCCTACAAGCTCAAGTTTAATCCCTGTTTATAGACTAAGTTCCACCGCCTGAAGTTTGCCGACTTCAAGTGTAAAACCCAAGCTGCTGCAATTTTTTATTCTCACGCCAAAGTCCAAGTTCTCATTTGAACTTGGCCTTCTTTTTGACTTTTCAACTGCTTGCAACCTGAGGGCTTGTAGCTGTCATCATCATGTCATTTACTAGAGTCGGTTAAGACTTGAAAGTCCAATTAAGAATTTTCTTTCTCTTGTATTAGGCGTTGGAATCCAACACTTCCCCTCAACACATGATACTCTTCACCCTATAATATCTGGATATTTGTCTTCTTCAATTGCTTCTACGACTGCGACTTATGATTGGACTCCAACAATTATTAGAAAACATTATGGTGTTAAGAACCAGTAAAAATTTCAAAGGTGAAGATCATAAGACGTTCCTTCATCGGACGAGAATTGAAAAAAAAAAAAAAAAGATGGCCATAGTTCCTTGCTGATAATTAAGAAGAATTGCAAGTCTTTTTAACGAGTACCACCAGAACACCAATTAAACACATCTATTATAGAATATTTCAATTTTGAAAGTGTCGATTACACATAAAACTATAAGCCATTGAATTGGAAACTGTAGATGGCCACTTTTAAAAGTGCCCTGAAGCAATCTTCGACAAAACCCATCGTATGTAACACGGGCATTTTCTTCTTCTTTTTTATGATAATACAGGGGCACAGGTGCGAAGGCTCCATTGCCCGACACCTATGAAACACTCTATAAACCCCACGAACCATTGAGTTTAGACCTTTAACCTGCATAGTTCGATCTTGAATCAAAACAAGTCACACTCGAAACGACCTTCAGTGTTTGGACGCCTCAATCAACTACAACAGCTTTGGGAGAGTTGATGGCTATTTAGGGAACGTTTGTTTCGTGAAAAATAAAAGATTTGAAAGATATTTTTCTATAAATGATCGTTTGTATTGCTTGTAAAAATGAATGAATAATAAAATATTTTCATCGCCCATGAGATGTTTACATATAAATTGTTGTCGATAACGAAAATCTTTTCAATATTTTCGATAATTGGTTAATTATATCGAGCGGTATAAGTGATTATTTTT
Source organism: Rhodamnia rubescens (assembly GCA_021437795.1). Classification (NCBI taxonomy): domain Eukaryota; kingdom Viridiplantae; phylum Streptophyta; class Magnoliopsida; order Myrtales; family Myrtaceae; genus Rhodamnia; species Rhodamnia rubescens. Next base: position 985,816 of record JAILYA010000017.1, read on the forward strand.
AAAATATTTATATATATTCTAAATTTTATTTTTTTTGCCAAATAAAAAGGGGCTGGAGAGCGAATGAAGAATTGAAGAGTGATTTTCGAGGCAATTCCATATGCAGACAGTGATATGAAAAGGGAGTGAAAATAACACCAACGAAGAAAGTGTTCAGGGTTTGGAGGTCACGAAGGGCCGATGCTGGTAAGCCCAGTCAGCATCCCTAATTAATGAAGGGGGGTAATTATAGTGTCTGATTAAGATAAGCAGCCAATAATTATGTCTGTTTTGTAGGAGACACTAGTAAAAATTAGGCATTTACTCCGGTCCAAAGGCTTCGGGGAGGGGACAAGATTTCCCATTGGTTGGTATACTAGGGATGTGGGCCCCTCTTGTGTCCCTGTTGGAACCACTCGGAAGAAATTGCAGGTACCATTACCATGCATGATTTGAGTTTCCTATTAACTGAAAAGATGTTTTTGTAGCTGACCTACAAAGAAGCGTGATTTATATAGTCAGACAATTATGTTTTTCAATGTAATAATGCCTGAAAGCTAGCTGAGTAGCTTTCCCGAAGAACATTACAGTGCTTCAATACGATTCTCGACGGACATGCAACGTTCCGTCTCGTGCCGGAACATCCGAATCGTCGTCGTCGTCATGGGGGCTCTAAAGCCGGGGGGTTATGCAATTGGGTTCTCCCAGGAACAGACGGTCCGAGCGGGTCGAGCAGCAGCCTGAGGCTGTGGCCTCGATAGATATGACTCCAGATCCAGAAGTTTTCACCCAGATTTGGCGATGAGCGATGTCAGAAGCAAGGCCGTGTTCTAGATCGTGACGTCGGTCCATACTTCCAAGTGCGACGAGCCATCCTTGTGCACAAAACGCAGACGTAAAGACTCCTCGAGTTCTTTTCAGTTTTCCTGGAAAGCCCAGATGCCAAATGTTCCGGACCCTCAGGCCCATGACATTGGGCTCTTCTTATGCTTGGGCCTGGCATCAGTTTCTTCCTCTTCTTCTTCTTCTTCTCTCTTTCTCTATCTCTTAAACCTAATAATGCTGACGCCCGACGACCGAAAGAAGGGGAAATAAAACAAGAAGAAGAAATCAAAGCTGGTAAAAAAGATCCATTCACACGCAGTTCCGTGTCTTAGAGAGACAGAATTTGAAAACGACGGCGATGATTTCTTTGGTTTTGTATCTTCGCATCCGGGGGGCTCATGTGGGCCCCCTTCCGGATTACGTGTCTATATCACCAGGCCGTCCTGGAAGCAAGAAGACGCACGTGTCATCTGGAGGGGAACACGATTGATTGGATAAGGGAAAACGTAAGCCCCCGATCACCGGCCGACGCTTGGGGCTAAGTAAAAGGATTAAGATGGCTAACCAATCCGAATTCAGATGGGAAAATAAGAAAAAAGAAAGAAGGGAATGGTCTGAACGAAGAATAATCGAAGGAAAGAGGCGAGGACAGTGAGTGCGGAGGGAATATGTTCGAACGCACGTTCGTTCACGCGTTTCAGGAATTTGGATATTCATCACTTTGAATTTGAAAGCCTCGCGAGCTTCGCGTGAAACCATTCCTTTTTCCCTTTTTTTTTTTGTCAACTCCGATGATGACGACGAGGGATGCTTGTTGGAACTTTCCGATTGATTCCCGCGGCTTCTTCTTTTTATTCTCTCTCTCTCTCTCTTTTCGGATTTTGGGTCCCGGCTTTTGCTTTCTCCTCTTTGCTAAGTAAGCATCTTCGAGCTCATTGTTGATCCATAGCTGCACAAATGTTTTTTTTTTTTTTGGAAGGTTGGAAGGGCGGCGAAAGGGCGACAAGTGGCGCTTTGGATGAACCGAGGATACGTAATTGATCGACCCTCCCCTAAGCCGACCATTAATCTACTGTAAAAGATTAAGATGCCGCCTTTGTCTGCAACAAAACTGCGTGTGAGAATATATATATATATACCCCCCAAGCCTCATGAGCCATAGACATCACCAATTCACAGAAAAGATTTGAATTCCCTTGAAAATCACTGCTCAGACAACTCCATTGAATCAGTTCCTTCTGTCTTTGATTCCAAAGATGGCCACGCCACAACCCCAGCAGAATCTGCCTCCTCCTGGTACTCATCATCATCTCTCTCCCTCCTCTCTGGCTCTTGGGTTCTGTTCCTAGTCCTCTGCTAAAACTGAAGGGTGTTTCTTGTGATCTGACTCTGTTTTGGCTTTCTTCTTGCTGTGTTGTCTTAAAGGCTACCCAACTGAGAATCCACCGACCGCCGCGGGAGGCAAGAAAAAGCGGTTCGCTCGCTCAAGGAACAAGGGAGAGAGGGGCTTCATTGAAGGATGGTAAGCCAAATGGTACTCCTGAATCTAATTGTTGCCCATTTCTTTCCCGTATCTTTTCTCTCTAATCCTCTCTCCGATGTTCGGTTTCGCAGCCTGTTCGCTCTATGCTGCTGCTGGATCTGTGAAGAATGTTGCTGCTAATCGATGGATTTGCTTTGAGTAAACGAGATATAAATATATGATATGTATTTGGGTGTCGTGTTGTACAACATGTTGTGCGATCAGATCATACGCTGTAATAATTTGCGACAGCCTGTACTGTAACCTATAGTTCATCTCCATATTCTTTTTGTCCTAATGGATTTATTTCTCTTATGGAATGCTTCCCTGCACTGTCCAATTGAGTTCTATCATGATTTTCTTTACATCTTAAAAGGAAAGCCTGAACAAATAAAGCGTTAAGGCAAAGAAAGGAACAAGGAATAGACAGACAGCAATTTGATGAGCATAATCTTCAGTTCGAATAATCAAATCACTTCACCATCCAGCAAGCGAACATTTCTTTCAGCAGTCAATATCTCAGGAATATTGCAAAATAGATCAGAAGATCTCTGTTTTTGAGGCCACATGATGCCTAATCAAAGTGGAGGATGACCTGAGTAGATGTCAACGCAGAACATCGGGTTCATTCACAACACACTCCACCGCTCTTTATCATGCAAATACATAGTGCTCCGATTTTATTCTACAGCCAACATCTTATGGCATCCTACTTTCTTAGATGACTGCGTAAGAATTGATGATAGAAGAAACTAGAGCTGTATCAAAATTATTGACTAACCGATTCTCAGGCTGATTTTCACGGGGATTCAGATGAAGGGAACAATTTGTCCAGCTTGTTATTAGAAAGGATCTTGTTGGGGTCCAACTCTCTCCGCGCTTTGTTGTACGCATCTACCGGGAAGCGTTTCCTTAGTCTTGCTTGCAGGGCAGCAAGCTCTTCATTGTCCTTTGGAACCTGAATAAATTTGAATGGACCTTATATTAAGTTAGCAGTCCAATGTGCTCTTTCCTGTATAATAGCAATTGAACAATTTCTTTGTGGGAAATTCAAGGTAAGCAAGAGAAAATACACTTAAAGATGTGCATGATTTTGGTTTTCAGAGTTCAGTTTAGGTTTAGATCTTTTAAAGTCAAAAGCCGGGAGAGAAAATAGGTAGATGACATTAAACTCTAGGAGATCAAGAAGAAAACAACTCTCTCTCTCCCTGCCTCCCTGCCTCCCCCCCCCTCTCTCTCTCTCTCTCTGCGGTATAACATCTGGTTGAAATTCCAAAATCCTAAGGCAATACCTTCACACGAGGCCAAAGCACTTGATGCAAAACACTGGGAAAAAGACAATGCAAAAGATCTAGTAGTGATAATTACCTCGATCTTAGCCCAGTGTTCATAAGCAGAATACCGATCCCACAATCGCTCCTGCGTCAGACGTCTATAGTGGAAAAATTCTTCAGTGATTTCCTTTCTCTGACGAGCATCACTTGTTGGAAGGTACATAATAATCCCAACCTGATAGATGCAACACCACTTTAAAACTGAGAATCATGAGCTATCAAGAACTGTTTTCCATAAAAGGTTGAACATGCTCACAAACATACCACAAAACAGAAAGAATGTTATTTTAGCCGCACCCTTGAAGAATTTGTAGCTCCATTAAACTAATTAATTCTGACTAGGAATATCTAAAGAACAAGGTTTACCTGTGGATCTCTCTGTCTAAGCTTATACTCCATGTTATAGTAGCAGTTAGGTAAAATTTGCTTCGTCAACTGTAAGATACTTTCGAATGTGGATAATTATGGTCCACGCAGCAAATGGGATACTATCAATCGGCCCAAAATATTCAAAAATCAAATTCAAGCAAGAGGAAATTTTGAGAAAACGGTTGCCCTTCTCAGAAGTCACTATTTGCCAAAGCTGAGAGGGCAAGATTATAAAAACAGTAGAATAGACCACAAGAAACAGTGTACACGTCACTATAGTCAGGTTTTCTAAAACCTAGGAGCTACATGCTTGAATATACAAGACATGCATATTGATGGTACCTATGATGGTGGGCACCTATTGGAAATACTCAAATTTCGCACTCCTAGCTCCCAATACAATGAAAGCAAGCAATGCATGACAATGAAGAAGCAGATCTGCCACAAATGCAGCAATCTAAGCATATCAGCTCTAGTAAGGGTCAGCACCAGGTATGGTTCAATCCGGGGAACCAGCCTGGTCGATTGTCGGTTCTACCCCCAGAAACCAGTCCAACCATGCCGGTTCCAGTTAGAACCGGTTTTGAACTTGTTTCAATACGTCTTTTGGGGAAAAAACTTTCCTTTCCAACCATAACCATGGTCTTCAATATGACAAACAATCATATAACCATTTGACCAAGGAATGTCTTTGTAATGAAGTAGTGGAAGGTTTATATTATAAGAATTCGAATTTTTACCCAAAACATAAGAATGGGCAGGTTCTCAGGTAGAATTGGAACCAGCTGGCCAGCCAGTTCAGGACCAGTAGTTCCAAAACTGACCGGTTCAGTTCCCAATTCTATCACCACTGCGCTTTAGTTATCTAGTGCTTTATGCTGATAACGAGACTGAGCCAGCGCAAGCGCACACACAGCCATAAGGAGGTGAAAGATGTGCAACAAAGTACCCAAGAGAATATGTCATCTTCTGCTGGACTTGATGCTGGACTCATGAGGCTCTTGCTGCGAGCTGTCCATCGTTGCTCTATAGGAGCAGGTGCAGGTATATCCTCCTTCTCTATAAGCCGCTTCAGCTCTTCTATATATTCAATGTCTTTCATACTTGGCTTAGAAAGAGTTCCAGCAGGAAAACAAGTCTCTGAGACCCACTGCTGGCCACCACAGTCAAAGCCTAGTATTTCATCGCTCCAACCCACCCTATATCCCTCTGACTTCTTCCAGAACTCAGCCTCAGCTTGATTAACATTTATGACATGGTCCTTATTGAGAGGATCCAGGGCAAGCAGTTTATCTCTCAGCTCCGTGAAAGAGAGCTCATTTATGTCTGGTTCATCCTTATTGGAGGATTTAACGTCAGGGCTGCGGCAAGTAAATCAAGAATTTAGCAACCCCCTTAACTAAGACCAGTACTGCATAGCAACTCTCAAGATGCAACGGCCCACTAGCAGTAAGAAACCACAAGCAGTAGCAGGATAAGCGAAATCAAAGGGAAAGCATTCCGAATAAAAGAGTTCATATCAAACTTCGAGCCTGAATGCCTCTGCACCCTAGTGGCAGAGCATCATTAATAAAACATAATACCACCAACAGAAGAAAATAAGTACAAGTTTTCATGGCCTGAGATGGATCTGGTCAACCTAAGTAGCAGGCTTCCCTACAACATGTCCTTATCAACCAGCACCTATATGATTATATTTACAAACTTGAGAAAGCTTATTCAGTACACTTAAAAATTATCTCACGACTTCAAGAATGTCATCAAGTAAGATGATTCCACTAGCAGATCAAAATATTTTTGGATCCTCCTATTACATGACAGGAGTCACAGCAACCACCTCTTGTAAGAAAAAGTAAAAGAAGCTAGTAACACAGCGGGCAATTCTAAAAGTAATCTGAGCAAATGCCATAGCTTGGAATCAGTGTACATTCAACATCCCTCTTTCTGCTTCACGATGATATATTAATTTCAACACCTCATCTTCAAAAGCTATTAAAATAACTCCTTGTCAAAAGCCAAGAAGAACAAGAGGAAGAATGCACCGACTCAAAGCCAGAAGCTGTTGGGAAATGTTTGGAGACACTCTGGCTTTCTATCTTATAGCCAGGCCAACAATGACAAAACAGCGCTAAACTTGGCCACGATCTTTTGGCTTCATCTAAGCTATGAGAAGTCATATGCCAAAGGAGAGCAAGTTACCGGTACTTCTGAAGTGACTCCTGGTAGAGTTGCCGCGCATGCTGCAAAGCTTCGTCTGCAGTATACTTGGGCTTGAATTTAGGTGGACCTTTCCATTTTGAGACAGGATTACAGGTCACAACCACAACAGTATCTGTATACGGAATATACAGATACTTTACATGTTTATTCTCAGACAACAATTTCCTGTGAAAGTAGAAGAATGGTTACATTTCTACTAAAAGACTGATAGTTATTGCACGACCTATTATATACATCACAGACATAAAAAACAACTCTCCTGCAATTTATGCATCTATGGATCACCAATGCAACCCCCCATGCTAAAAGATGAGGCAGGTGTATGTCACTCAAAGAACAGGTTCCACTAAAAAGGCAATTTGGCATTTAGCATATATTAATCAGTACTTGTGATTTTTCTTGATTTCTTGCATGGTTGACACAGTTGTATGCTCCACGAGCTCTTGTCTGTCGACACATTGGAGGGTTACTTCAGCAACCACACCGAGGCCCCCAAGACCACACCTAGCCAGATAGAAGAGTTCTGGGTCCTTCTCTTTTGAAACCTCAATTGTACCCTTGGCAGGAGTAACCAATTTCATACTGATGACCTGCTCATCGATGGGAGGCAATCTGGCACCAGTGCCGTGTGCGCCAACCTATACACATAAATTACCCGAACAATAAGCCAAAAGATACACAATGCCGATGCTACTTATTCTTTGTGTACTATCTTGTTGCTTCCCCTTAACAATCATGGATCATGGATCGTGTATCGGTCAGGCTCAAATAATATAATGCATTAGCACAAATGCCAGCATCTCATCCTAAGTGTCTACACCACAAGCATCAATAAAGCCAACCAGCAGCTCAAAACATAATACAATCCGCCAAATCCAAAAGACAGGAACTCCATGATGCAGTCAAATCTCTCTCATCTTCAAACCACACAAACGTCAACAAGTCTTGATCTTTCAGAAACTACATCCTCCCAATACACAACAAACTCCAATCTTCAACTTCCGAAACCAAACCAATGACCCACCCACACGCCTGAAATCTCAAAGAAAAAACCAACACGCACAAATGACCAACCAACCTGAACAATGCCACCAATCTGCTGCTCCCTAATGGAAGCGAAGTTCTGGAGAGTGAGGCCGTTCTCCTCAATCCCGTCCACCAGCTGCTGCACTCTTATCCCGGCCTCCACCCTCACCGTCTTCCTCTCCTTGTCCACCTCCAACACCCGGTCCATGAGCGCCAGGTTCACCATCCCCGCCCGGGACAGCCCGATCCCGTTCGGCGACAGACCCGACCCGACGGGCCTGATTCGGGCCTTCTTGGCGTTGGCTTCCCGGACGACTTCCTCGAGCTGGGCCAAGCTCTCGGGCTGGTGGAAGACGCGGGTCTGCACCTCGTGGGTGCCGCTCCAGTTGGAGACGGTGTGGAGGTCCTCAGGGAGTGGGGCGTAGCGGAAGAGCTGGGCCTTCTTGTGCTTGGCGTTGTCGGAGAAGGGGAAGGAGTAGTAGGTGGCGGCGCCGCAGAAGAGGACGAGGGCGGTGTAGCCCAGGTACTTACGGAGCTCGGAGGAGGAGGAGGAGGCGGCGGCGTCGGTGCAGAAGGGGCGGATTGGGTCGGGTCGGGCACGGGGGACGGTGGAGGAGGAAGAGAGGATTACGACGTGGCGGTGGTGGGGTTGAAGGGAGTGGAGAGAGCGTCGGAGAGAGAGTGATCGGAACATGGTTTTGGTCCGAGAGTGGCGTACGAGGAGGAGGAGAAGAAAGAAAGAGAGTGGACTTGTGGTCTAATTGGATTTGATCCCTTTTCTCATGGACGTGGAATCGGGCGTGAATCTGTCTGCTCCATCTGCTTGTAACAAAATTCAAATCGCTGCCTTTATCCAGACATTTTCCCATAGAAACTTGAATTCGACGATGCATATGTATGGTTTAAGCAAAATTAAAATCTCGCATGTGAGCTGATTTTACTGATTCGATTATAATGTGATGATTGAAATAAAACCATCTTCCATATAGATTAAATAACAAAATGTTGCCACCAGCCCTCAATTCTTGTTCTTATAAAAAAAATTTAACGTTGTTTTTCGATTTCTAACGCTGTCTCATAGCTGATTCTTGACCCCAAACAAAGGGAAAATTCATCTAGATCATATTTCATAAAGCGTGCGCAGAATCACAGGAAGTGACTATTAGACCTCGATCTCATTAGTTCAACTCATTTTTTTATAGCGAGAATAAAGAGTTAGTTCATAAGGTGATTATTATAATCAGCTGACTCTATTTAAGTTTTCTATGTAAATTTGCTATTTTAGTTTGTAAATCAATATGGTATATCTATCTCAGTGGTTCTGTCTGGCGTTATTCTTGATAGCACAGCGCCGTTGGATTTAGCATCTTAAGCCAGAGCTCAAGTTACAGTGTTCCATCTTTCTATTGGTCAGCCCAAGTAAGAGGATAAAGCTCAATAAAAAGCCAAAAATGGAGGAAAGTTCCTCTTGGGTGCCACTTCACCTGTAGTTGGGACTTGAGACAATATATTCAGCACTTGATAAACCTGTTACCAAAGCTTTTAGCATCTCCTTTCTACCCTTTGGTTGGTCCATTTTTCCTGTTCCCAAATATACCCGCAATCAGATGGGGTCACAGTACGGCGACAAAAGACCGCGGAAGCTGATCTCGTGCTCTTCCAGCTCAAGGATTCAAATCACAAACGAATAGATTTGTGTCTGTCAATCAAAAGTTACAGTAAATTGGCCGATAAAGCTCATGTCATAGTCACCAACGTTAATAAAAGCTGAAGAGTTTTCGTTGCAAAGCAGCATAACATGCCAATGCTACATATCCGAGACAGCTCATGGGGCTGTACAGTTGGGACTATAGCTAGAAAGAAGAATCGTTATTCTAAAAAGGTTAAAAGACGGTAGGACAGCGTATGCAACTGGCTCTGCTTAATACAGATGCAGCTTATAGACAAACATATAGTCACCATATGTGCAGGTAGATAAGTTTACAGGACCAGAGGTGAATACATCGCAAGGTATTTTAGCAAATCTCCATTTACGGAATGGAAAGATCATAATGCTTTAGTCCCACAAGACGAGGGTAAAGGATTACAAAGAGAGATTTGGAGTGACCAGACAGAGAGTTATTCTGTACAAAGCTGGAGAAGATTAACCATGCTCAGCTAGCATCGGCTTGTAATTGCTGCTTTTGCTGCTTAGTTTCCCATGATGTCAAGACGTATACTCCCTTGTTGCCCATCTGTCTTCGTACCTCCCAAAGGGGTAGCCTGTGTTAGGCACCTCGGTTAAATAAAAAGGGTCTGGCTCAATACCGTAATCTGTGAGCGGTCTATGCTCAAGAATGTCATCATGCTCTTGGACAAAGTCTGGGATTTCTATCTCTCCCTTTTTTATGTCGTCCCACAGGTATTGCAGGCGGCTTACATACTTGATTTTCCAATATAACCTACACAACAATCAACAAATCAAAAGCAAATTTGGGAGGGAAAAAGAGTAGATCAAAAGATGTCACCCACACATCTTTGGTGCCAACTAGAAAGTGCGCATTCACTTGCTAAAAGGCCTACGAGAAACAGAAGTTCATCGAGATCATTAACATTTGCTAAATTCATAGCATGACTCAGCAATCCATAATGGCAAAAATCGGTTCCCCAGTATAGAGGTACAGCAACAATATTCCAAATCAAGGATATGTATACAACTTCAAACAAACAGATCACTTACCCAAAGACTAATGGCATCCTAGACTAATTTGCACATGCTCACTAGTTCTAGGATCCAAAATACGTTTGACAGAGTTCCTCTCCTTTATTATAACAATCATTCTTATATCTGTAACAATTCTATTCAAAGAGCGGGGGCTAAAAACAATACTAAATTTTCAGAACCTAAATGACTAAGTGAAGTCAAAGCATCAAAACAAACCAGTCTTATCTTCAACATCTGAAAAGTAATCAAAAGTAGTAACAAGAGAGTTTTTGCCTGCTACGAGAGTTCACCAACTGAATAACCCGAGCAGAGTTTATGTTGATTTACAAACTGTTTACTTTTCCGAGTTACATAATCCCAATATAAGCCCCAAGATGCGACCCCATTGAGAGCACAAACGGATGTCTGTGACAGCAAAAGTGCTCTTTGGTCCAGACCAAAGGCACCAATTCCCAGAAAGAAGAAGAAGAAGGGGGATCCACACCAAATCTTGGATTGGTAACTGGCACCAGCCCCAGTAATTAGTAAAAGTCAGCTTACCCTCCACTTAAGAATAATCGACCAAGAGTAGCAAAGACCAGTCTTGAACGAATTCCAGGGTGGACAAAATAAACAAGTTGAAGTCTCTCCTTAATGTCCATTGGGAGGTCTTCATAGATCCACCTCAAGATAGATAAGCCTGGAGAATTATCCTCCTTTTGCACAGTACTATGCATGTAAACAATGCTAAACGGCCCTCCAGGAAGCTCACTGCATATCTTATGAAAAACATACTTCCGGAGCCGTTCTCCACTCACCACGGGAGCTGCAAACCAACAAAGCAACGGTATTTTAAGAAAGTTCTATTAACTTTTCTCCAGCATCGCTAACAACTGGAGCTGGAGCAAAAGAACGAACAATATCCAAGAGAACCCTTTTATCACGCCAACTTCTTTTCAAATGCAATTCCATATTTTTCTACATGGGCATGACTCCATAATGCAGAAAAGAAAAGAAATATCCAGCCAAAACATTTGCATTGGTCAGTCCAGTATTGACAATGGAGCATGAGAGAATGCAAAACGCATTCAAGGAAATTAAGCTACACAAACACATAATGAGCGACCAGGAAGATGGAGTTTCCCCTCCGTGTATTAATTCACCTGAAAGACACAGCCTTTTATATATGAGGTAGGCAATTCTATCAACGAACAAAGGGTTCCACAAGTGACATACTGTCAAATGAAAGATGAGAAGTGTCTATGGTTAGTTTGAAACTCCACGCTCACTTCACCTTTTAGTGAAAAGCTCAAATCTTTCCCTGTGAATGAATATTTCTTAGAATGGCCTGAAATTCAGCTGGAAATAGAGGATCTCTCTACTTAACACTTCCCAAAATGCAAAGTTACGGTGGTCAGGTCCTCTCTGACACTAAAAGACGACAACTTCAGCATCTAGACGGTGAACAGCACGTGATCGCACCGCAACAACTGATTCTTTTAAAGATGAATGCTGTCTACTACTAGATCAGTTAACAAAATCAGTTCTGTCTGGCTAAAAGGAACAAAAGGAATCATCTCTCAATTACCAACGAGCCTAAGACGCCAAACCGCTCAATCCAGATCAAACCCTAACACCAACATAAAGTCGCGTTAGATTCAAATGGAATCTTCAAGACAAGAGGATTCCACTCACCGGGGAAGGACTTGCCGACGATGCGGAAAATTCGGCTGCCAGCCTTGTCGGAGCCTTGGAGCCTAAAGAACTGGAGGAATTCGAGGTCGGAGAAGTCTTCGTCATGGGAGAGATCCTGAGAGCAATCGTGCCAATCGTCGCCGCCGTCCTCTTCCGCGACCCCAGACGGCGAGCCCGCCGGTTGCTTCGAGAGGAACGGACGCGCGTCGATCCCGAGGTCGGACGCTAGCACGACGACGGAGAAATCGTCGGACGACGAGCTCGCCATCGGTTTCTCTCTCTAGATTCGCTCCCTAGATTTTGGCGCTATGTTTGGAAGAGAGAGGAGTAAAGTGGGGAATTTGGGATAAGCGGTAAGAGCCATTTTCTGTTTCCTTTTTGGTTTTTCCTTTGACCCACATTTTTCATCTTTTCCCTTCTTTTCTTTTTAATTTTTTTACTTTTCCCTCTTTTCATATATCAAATTTTTCAAGATCCAGATCGCATAACATTGGGATTTTCACGACATACATAACATTACTCAAATCGACCTTCCAAATAAAAATGGATAGTTTGATTTGAAGCCTACATTTCGAGATTCAAAATTTTTCAAATCCCAAAAAAAAATTCCGTCGGCATTTTTTTCTTTCTCTTTCAACACATGATATGTTTCAAATCAAGCTCGTCCATATTCATTTGGACGGCTTAATTTGAGTAATATCATGTATGTCGCATAAATCTTAATGATACGCGATCCAAATCTAAATTTTCACATCGAAAAAATTATGGCTAGTGTTTGGCTTTTTTCCATGTAATAGAATAGCCTGTAAGTATTATTAATCATTAAGCTCGGGCCTTTGGTCCACACAAGAAATCTTAATTCAGAGCCGTTTGCATGCAATTAGCGAAATTTAAATATGTAATCTATAATTTCTAAATTGAAAATCTTCCGATGCTCTAATCAACTAACCCGCAATTTCGAATTCTAAGCCTACGAAGATATTCCTATAAATGAATGCCGTGAAATATTGTTAATAAGACAATCGAAAGTCGGGGTAAAATAAAATACCTTTACACGCTACGCTACACCCCCTTTGATCTTGGTCAAATCATCACCCGCCGTCGTATTTTTACAAGTTGCATTGATAATCCCGCGCTTTCTTAATTCGATTTGACTTTCCCTTTTTGGTAAATATCCAAATAAAAATTTTATTAAACATCTTACATTTATTCTAGAACAATACTCGTGCTTATAAAATTAGAACCTGGTTAAACATAAATCTAAGGAACTTAGGAAATAGCAAGACTTTGCCATGTCAAAACTCTAATGTTGTTTATTTTTCCAATGTCGTGAGGGGACAACGACCAGTTTATTTTGATTTGTTTTAATTTAAAAACTAATATTGACGATTACCTTAAAATCTCAGAGAGTTGCGGATTGTGTACAGATCATTTCGTTTCCAAATTGACCATTACGAATACTGAACTTGCTGCAACAAAGGATGGAAGTAAATGCAAATTCGACATTTTGGCCTAGGTATGAGCATCATGTTGATCATCGCCAGCATCATTCATCATTATCAAAATGAGGTCGCAGCAAATCTCTGTCTCGTAGAGTTCGAAGTTAATCGACGAAAGAACCTCGAGAGACCGATCTGGCGAGAAGGAATATATCCATCAGATGCAACTTCAGGATCAAGATGCTGTCTCTCAGTCTCTCTGTATCGGTTGGACCAGTTTGTACAAAGCAGAGTTTTTCAGCAGACCCTTTTAGTCTTGAGCTGTATGAACAAAAAACACACTCCACAAATACTGCATTTCAGCTGTTTACCAGATAAGCATGACATAACAACATGTGAATGCAGTAGACAGATGATTAACCGGCGAACATTTCTATCATAAATGCCAAAGCGATACAGAAGCTCTGCTACACAGATATTCACAATCATCAATCCATGAATCTTTGGATACGAGAGAGCACCCGGGTCTTACAAAGGAAAAAATATTACACTGAAAGTGTGATCAAATGCGGATATCAGCTAGTCTAATAGCTCGTCCGTGGTACTCATGTTGACATGTTCTGCAGTACCTGTAAGTTAACATGAAGATGCGTGTGTGTGTGTGCACATCAAAGTATACAGCAAAGATTGCACTAAATTTAGACTCTAGTCATCAAATTCTCTGTCCTGTATCAAATTGCCAATCATCTTTACCAGCGGTAATGTTCCCTTCGCCATAATCTCTACCCTTGACGTATTGGAAGCGTGTGAAAACAACGAGAGTCCGAAAAAAAGGAGCTCCGGCAGGAACAGTCGAGACGACAAGAACCCGTGCCAGTAATGAGGTTCTAAATCGAAAAACGCATTGAAAAATCTCCTCGTACCTAGTAAATCAAGCTTAAGCAAAATATCCATACCAAAGCAGAAAAACTCCCTCTGTCTCCGCCTTTTTATGGGCCACAAATCCTTCCAAACGTTTGCGGATAATTCATCGCCTGAAACGCCCCCATCGGAACCAAGATAACTTACTATGGAATTCGCGACAATTGGAGCCGCTGCTAGCGTTCTCGCTACCATATAACCTGTGGAAGGATGCACCATTCCAGCTGTACCACCTATGCCAACAACTCTCTGAGGGAGCACAGGAAGAGGCCCACCCATCGGGATGACGCATCTCTCGTCTTCTTCGATAGCCTTCACCTTTATCCCCAGGTGCTTTAATCTAGCCACCATTCTTTGCTGAATATCTTCCATTGCTAATCCGGGCCGAGCTACTAGGGAAGTTTCTTCCAGAAATACCCTGTTCGAAGAGAATGGCATCGCGTACAAAAAAGTGGGGATCCTGCTATTTCGTTCTTTCAATTCCATATCGCCCTTTAGGTGTGAGTCTCTCCAGTCCATGAAAACCATCTTATCCACATCAAAGGGGTGTTCTTCCACTTCTGCCAGTATCCCATATGCCACTTGGTAACCGGGATTGTAGGGTTTGTCATATTGAACAAGACATCTGGAGAAACCAGTGGCATCAAGAACCACTGTGGCTTGGATTGTGACACCGTCATTGCATATGAGCAAAGACTTGGCCTCTTCATGAATGACTTTGATCACTTTGGCTTGGTGAAACTTAACACCGTTCGATATGCATTTCTGGAGCATCTTGGACTTGAGTTGCTTCCTATTAACTCGGCCATAAGGCCTTCCAAGATCCTTCTTCGTTTGCTCATTAATGAACACGACAGCCCCGGACCAGGTAGTGTCTAGGCAATCCAGCAAGTCCATGGCTTCAAACTCATCCACCCACACGCCGTAATTGTTGGGCCAAATCAACTTGGGGGACGGGTCAATGGAGCAAACCGTGAGTCCTGCCTCCGACACTTGCTGAGCCACGGCGAGCCCCGCAGGGCCGCCTCCCACCACGGCTAGGTCCACCACAAGGCCCTTTGACGGGTCATACATGGGAAGCTCAAATTCGAGGTTTTCCTTCTTGGTTTCTGGGACAAGCTCCAAAAGAGCAGCACTGCTTGCCCTAATACACCCATTCTTAGCCCTTCTCAAATGACCCTTCCGTGAACTAAGCCTGAGCACCGGGTTTTGAAGCTTGGATGAGCTCAAAATGCTAACAGTTTCTGAGAACCCACAAACTGGGCGCAAGAACCCATGCTGATTATGCGTTTTCAGCACGGTATCCATCAACTTCCTATCAATCTCTTCAAGTGCTGTACGCAAAAGAAAATCCAATTTTGACCTAAATGACTCAATCCCTGAACCGCTTCCTGATAAAGAAAAGACCCCTTATTCCGCAACCAACACAAGCCTTGCAGAACAACTGAAACTACCGAGAAGAACAATTGCAAGAACGGAAGAAGAGGGTCTTGCCATTTCTTGTGGTGTATTCAACTAGACCTAGCTCATCATGAACAAAAGCTTTCGGGTGCTATGACTTACCAAAACCGCAATTTCGCAGAGAGATAGGGAGGAGAGACTGTCGCAAGGAAGAAGCGTGTGGCATTTTGGGAGGCCAGAAACGGTGGTGGGGAAAGAGCACGGCCCAAGAGATTTTGCAAAGGCGATGCTTGTGTGGTCCGTCCTCGGCGACGAAGAGAGGTGGGTCTTACTCGGTAACAGGGTCTCTACATATTTTGGATAAAACCTGCCTGCAGTTAAATATCATTCTAAGACAACAGAGCCATGGTTGGCTCAACTCGCATGGCAATGCTCTAGAAATAAACTTTTGTCAGAAGTCTGCTCAAAAGTAGATCTATTTTCGAAGAAAATTAAAAATTTTCATTTTTTTCTAGTGACTTCAAATTACTTTTAAGGTAAAAAAGACTCTTCGAAAGTAAAAAAATAAAATTACGTAATCAAACGAATTTTTACTACGGAACTTTAACTTACTAAACGGATTTTGTTTTGAAATGTTGTTATGCACGAGCTAAACGGTCTCGAGCCCCATCTTTGGTTGAGACCGGCCAAAGGAGAGAGGAGGGAAAAAAAAGAGAATAAAACTAAAAATAAAAATACGTGTACTTAGATTTTTTTTTATTACTAAAATACCCCTTTTTTTAGGTTGGAATAGTCACATACTCTCTTGCCGGTCAAAATTCCTTATTTGAAACGAATTAACCACTTTAGGAAAAAGGAGATCGCTTTGGGGTTTTATTTGAAATTTTTCCATTGGTCAATGTAGGCTCCCAGCTCTGCTTCACTGTGTCGAATGAGTCACGAGCTGCTAACGCATTGGTGGAGCTATAAAGATAGGCGCGCTTACATGCTTAATTGTCTCCGGTAGTGCCAAGTAAGTTTGAATCAAATCAACCATTCTACAAAATTTAGAGGGTCTTATAAGGTTGTGATTATGCTCGGGAGCGGTCGATATTGGTAGCAGCTTCGAAACCTTTTACCCCAAAAAAATAAAAAATATATTAAGGCCGGGACAACGATAGGACCACCACTGAAGATATTCATGTGTGGATTCCACGAGCCACAGGGGTCCTGTCCTGGCCATGTTCGGACCTCTGTTCTTGAGGGACAGCATGAATTTTCTTTGCACTCTGCGATGGTGAAATAAGTACTGATTAACATGCGGGGTCTTGAAGCAATGCTAAGCGCGCCAGATTGGTAATATTAATTCTGTCTGGATACGGCAATAACACAGAAAAGACGATGTTTAACGTTGTCAGCTCAGCTTTTGGGCACCCTTTTCCTCTTTTGCTGGTGAAAATCGGTTCTTGGCGCTTGTCGGGCGAAACGAAGAACAGTAGGAAGTCTGAATTCTCAGAAAGTGGCAAGAGAAACTGATTCTGAGAACAGAAGTCTGAGGAATACTCACTTGTTCAGTTGCTCTTGTAGGGGCGGAAGGCCTATGGCCATCAGTTTCCATTGCAGAGGAAATTGACATCGCGTACGTTTGTTCGTTCGTTGCAGCCAAGCAAACTGGTGCAAAAGCAGCCTGGTCTTCTCTTTGGAGTGATGGAAGTGCTGAGCTGAAACTTCTTGCATGTGTTGAATGTGGATTTCAATCGGTTCAAGAGGAGGCCAGGAAAAGAACATCAGGAATTTCCCTGTTTTGGTTCATAAACCGATTAACTTGTCCCATAGCTGTGAGCATGGAAGATTCACAGTTTTTTCTCTAGGCAGCTAAAGCGATACAGTCAAAAAGAAAGAGGTGAAAGGAGATGAATCATCGATCTATACCCGTGATAGATTCAAGCTTTCAATGGAGAATTCAGCAAAGAAAGCGGTGCTGGTGCAGTCCCAGGAAAGAAACACGTCAGAATGCGAAACAAACTTTATCATGAACGCAAGGAATCTTTCCTTTATTTCACTTTCATTCATGGAGGAAAGAAATAAATGCAGATAAGACAGTTCAAAGACAGCAACTTTTGGAAGAAAAGGAATTCCATCTGGGCATGAATGTTACAGCACAAGAAAGTTGCTACTGTTGCAATAGCAAAAGATTCACAGTATTCTGCTTTCAGGAGCAGCAGCCAGGGCAGTGAATCAACCCGTTCTCATTGCAATCCATGCACCTTCTGAATCTTTCATCGCCCTTATCAAACACCTTCCTGCTCCCACTACAACTGGGGCAGGGCACGAACCTTGCTTCCCCGCATGTCTTGCAAATGAACCCAAGATCACTCGCGTCGAGTCCCTCCAAAAGCCTTGCCAATTCTCCGTTCTCGTTGAGCTGCCTGATCTCTTCCGCACTGCCGATGTGGTTTCCTCTTATGAAGACCTGAGGCAGGCTCAGTGCCTTGCCTTTGAGCTTGCCTTGCAATTCCCTTCTGTAGGAAGAGTCCATCGAAATGTCCCTCTCATCCAAAGCTGCTCTCAAGCCCCTGAATATCATTCGAACCGCACGACAGTCCTCGTAAGTCTTTCTGATTCCTCTCAAGCTGGTGAAGTACAAAACTACCTTATCTTCTTTGCCTAATGATGAATTCTTGTCATTTGAGGGTGGAGAATGATCCTTGAATCCCACCAATGGACCAACTGTCATTTCATGATGGCCACTGATCTTAGCCGGAATTTCATATGAATTTGTGGAGTCGCCTGCTTTCTTCTCATGGACATCGTAATCTGAAGGCTTGCAAGAAATGGAAGAAGCAGACATCCTCAAGTTCTCACCATCGTAATCAAAGTCATCTAGACCATCCATGAGTTCCCAGGTGTTGATGACGGAATCCGGTGACGGGGCATCGTTCGAATCTTCCACATGAGCTTGTGGCTCAACCATTTTGTTGGGAGTCTGAGGAGGTGGCAAATGCATCCGCTCAGACAGATTCTGGATGTTCAATCT
The DNA here is from genome assembly GCA_021437795.1 of Rhodamnia rubescens. Classification (NCBI taxonomy): domain Eukaryota; kingdom Viridiplantae; phylum Streptophyta; class Magnoliopsida; order Myrtales; family Myrtaceae; genus Rhodamnia; species Rhodamnia rubescens. The sequence goes on from JAILYA010000017.1 coordinate 1,004,246, forward strand.
GGTGTTCTGGGGGTCAATGAGGAGGAGGGAACCATAGGTGGTAGATGTCAGAGAGACCAAATGGTGGGTGTCGCCTTTCTTGATTGGCGGGTGGTGTACGAGAGGAGTTGCAAGAGAAACGGTTCTTGCTTTGGCTGGCGATGGTGATAAATTTGGAGAAAATGCAAAATCAAAGGGAGAAAGATGGGGGAGTTCTGGGTTATTGGTGGGGGGGTGCTTTGGATGTTGAGACAAAGCATCCCATGGATGGTTGCCGGAAATGGTGAAGTGTCTACCTTCTTTTTTCTTGCTCCCTATGTACAATTTGTTGCTCTCTCTCTCTCTCTCTCTCTCTCTCTCAGTTATGCCTTTTGGTTCTCTCACTGGAACGTCTGGTTCATCAGTGCTAGTCTGGGGCTTAGAAGAGTTTACAGAGAGTGGAGAGAGATGGTGAAATGTTGGTGAGAGGGACCTTTCAAGAATTGTTGGAGGAGGATGATAAACTAAAGCTGGTAGACATTGCAAATGGAGTTCTTGGAGTTTGCTTGAATCATTCCTGAAGTTGGGCACGGGCGCTCCCCAGAAACCTTTCTAGATTTGAACATGCTTTTAATGTTCGTTCCTGAAGGATTTTGTAAACAGGGGAATTGGATTTTGGTCTGCTCTGTCGGGCGCCTTCGCTAATTGAATAAGACCCTCTAGATCGGAGTGGAAGCAACCCAAGTACATAGCATGTGCGAATGATGGCTTGAATGTATGTTATTTAATTAGGTCGGAGGATTTCCAAAGGGAATTTGTTCTCTCTTAGGTAGTTAATGTGGGTTCTGTCGCTATCGGTAGGTTACGCATAGCTCTCGGTTTGAACAGAAATTGTTGTCACCTAACCGTAATGAACTTCACAACTACTCTTGGTGATTTGGTGCAAATGCCCACAAAAGAGAGAACATGCTGTGATCCTTCCAATCGCTAAAGATCTGCCTTTTTTGTGTGCATAATCATGTGACAAATTGGTCCGAAATGCCCAGAAAGATCGCAAGACACCAACTTTGATCATTTTTATCCGGGGCATGTGTTCTCGCTATAAACGATAGAGGATGGCTCTTTTATCTCTTTTGGGATGATGAGAACACCAACACCCCCAACTTTAAAAGCAAACAAGCTTTGATGTAACGGGGCATATGGTGCACTGGTCATATGATGGCGACGGATAGTTGTCGTCTACTTGGCCACGGGGGAAAGCTGCACGTTATTCCATGTGACCACATGTATGAAGTCGCATTCGATCTCAGAGAAATCAGCTACCTTCGACGGAACGGAGAGGTCAGAAGGCAGTGGAGAACGTGCTATTGAGCTATTCTGGTCGCTGAGTTCTACTCGTGCAATCCTTTGCCACCCCCTGGCTCACTTTCCTTCCGAATGGTCAAGAATTAGGCAATGGTCTTCTAAATTTGCAAGTCACGCATTCACATCGCAAAAATGCAGGTCCGGGTGCTAAAGCACAGTAATCAACTGCAAGCATCTGCTGCTAAAAGATGATCTTCTGCTTGATATAACATTTGCTTCACGAAATCTTTTATCCTGGATTACAACGACGTTATAAATGCACGAAATTAGGATCACAAAGACAGTGGATGAGCCCAGAAATCGCAGCAGACAACATGATTCCATGTGCAAATATATAAACAGAATGAGGTTGTGGATGAGCCCAGAAATCGCAGCAGACAAATGATTCCATGTGCAAATATATAAACAGAGAATGAGGCATTTCACAGCTGGTACATTTTCTGCCCCTGGTTTTATGAACGTACATAGTTCATTCTTTTTTCGTATCATAAAAAGGAAACCGAAATGTCAAAAAAAAAAAAAAAACTCCCGTAGACTTCAAGAGAAGAGGTACATAGTATAATAAGGTGGAGAATAAAGTTGATCTAACTTCCAGAATTCATCAAAATCTCACCCGTGCACAATCAAAAACTTTGTCCACTTCCCATGGGGCCACACCAGATAGAGGGCCACATCAGATAAAGCACCTTTCGATTTCGAACGATGCTAAATACTGAAGCAACATAATGATCTAGTGATGAAAATGCACAAACATAACTATAGAACCAGTTACATCAGCCAACCAAACCAACACAATCAAAATATGAAACGCCTATCCAATTATGTCACTTGCCAAACGGCTTTCACTCTCAACCACACCCACTGTACAGGAGCTACAGGTAAAATCATTCCTTCGAAGTCCATGACATTTCACTCATCCACATTTATAGGGCACCTTGTCGTCTGATTTTTTAGTTTAATCTGCAAAATCAGAGTAGAATATCAGCTGAAAACAAATAACCCACGGCCGAACCAAATAAAGAATAGTCTCCTTTAAATCCACGAGCAAAAGTCTAAAATAGGCCTCAGTTTGCAATATCATAGTCACTCAGAGACTTCTGGGGTGTGACCAAATCTTTTCTGGGCATGGATAAAGAAAACTTGTGATCCTTTTAGTACGATCAGTTTGTGCAAACCAGCAACTCTATCTATGACATGGCCGGAGGATTACTGCACTTAACCAGACCAATGAGTGAATCTTTTCAAAATACATTTATTCGAAAATGAAAAGGGACTGTCAGGACAGCATTAAAAGAACTGGAGACTAATACTACTCTTTGTTGAAGATGTAGCTTAGGACCGTAGAAAACCAATCTTTGACGCATTATAAGCACCAAAAGTAGAAGCACTTTAGGCAATTAACTTTCATTGCAATTTTTTTCCCAGAAGATCATTCATAAGAACCGTTTGATTACCAATCAATGACCCAGTCCTCCAGACTTTCCACTAAAGAGTTTGTAAAAATTTAAAACTCTCAATGCCTCACTTTGTTTTGTGTTTACTGGCTAATATAGGCTCCTGAGAGTCGGCGAATGTGAACAAGGCTCTCAAGTAACTTTATACAACACCAGCGAACTGCAGGCAATGTTCAGAGATCTAACTGACAGTCAAAGTTAGGTGTCAACCTCTCTTAAGAAAATCGATATACTAGGTAGAATGGCTGAGCAAAGCAGAGACCGTCGGGCAGAAAGAGAAGCAGGAAGCAGACAGTACATCTAGTAATGCAACAGTCTAAGAAATAACTTAATAGAAAATTCTTTTGGACATTGCAGTGAGAATAACCTACTATCAGGTAACAAAAGGAACCTTAAAGCCTGAACCATTAGCTTAGGCAATGTGTACTTTAGGTGAAATCTCAAGGCCCGTCCTTTTTCTTCCATCTTTTTCATTTCCTTCAATCATTTCAATAAGAACATCCTCCGTCATAATCACAATCAGACCAGACTGGTTCTCACTTCTCACTGAGTCACATTTCATCTAAGCTACTTAATATTTCAGATTTAGCAAATTAAAAGCTGTACTAACCACCTTACTCCCCCATTTGATCCCTCAGCTGAAAAAAGAAATAATTGTCTACATAGTATGACAAGAGCATACTCGGTGCTTATTCTATGACAGTCTTTCATTCTCCATTTGTTTGGACACTTTTGTCTGGAGGCTGTGATAATCAAAGAGAAAATATGGCCTTGCTTGATAACAGGAATGCTGAGTTGTGTTTTCACTGGGCCCTGCAAATGGAGGCGATCTTCAGTTTCTCATTCTGCTTCCAACATATTCCTCTTTCAGATCTCTAAACGCTGATAAAGCTCCCAATCATCATTATTTACCACTCCAACCCCCGAAAAGGAGACCATCCTCCCACTTTTACCATAATCTACCAGTTCGTGCTCCACCCCCGGGGAGGGGGAGGGGAGGGGGAGGGGGGCAGATGGAGATAGAATGGCAACTTGCTCGAGATAAGATTCCGCTGATTGAGCAAATAATTACAGGAACGACTAATACGATACCGTTAACAGCGACGACACGGGGCAAATTCATCCTTAACGTCAAAATTACTCAAAGAACATCCTGCACAGTTCACACGCATAGCTCATTGAAATGATGATGATTCAAGCGTCGAGCTAACAAGGAAGTCGCCGGTCCGACTTGATCAGAAACCGGCGACCATGGACTCAGAGAGCGGGGACGACCACATGAGCTTAATCAGAAAGAAAGGAGTAAGCGATCAGCGGGCTTTCGGAGACAAACCAGGGATCGCTCCGCGGAATCGGGATCACCCGACATGGAAAGGGCCGATGTCGCCGGTGCGTAGGGAGGCGGCGACGTCGTCGGCGACGGTGAGGCACGAGGAGAGCCAGCCTCGGAGAGCTATCAGCACCAGCCTCGCCACCCATAGAGTCGTACCCCATGGCACCGCCATGGCGATCTTCGGCTCTCCAGCTTCTTCGGATCAGGGGACCAGCGAGTGGAGCGATCGGATTTCAATGTCTGAAGCGTCAAGTATTTGACGCGGTCGGACCAGTCACAGCCGGAGAAGTTGAACTGGAAAACTGGTTCGCCGCTGGCGAGCTGAGTGGATGATTTGATGATTGGGCTTGGGCTTGGGCCCTACTCCATTTTTTTTAACCTCTTCAAATGTGGCTCCCCATGGCTATTCCAATCAGATCCGAATCCTTTGATATCGAGGTTATATGACATACCTATCATAAAATCAAATCGGACCGTCCAAATAAAAATGGATATTGATTTGGGAGAGGATTAGGATTCAAAATTTTTTAAACCTCAAAAAAATTGACACCCAAATTTTTTCCCTCTCCCTCAACAAATGATATAGCTCATTTTTGGCCGTCCAAATTAAAATGGACGGCCCGATTTGAGTTTATGATAAATATGTCACGTGAATCCCAATGTTAGAGGATCCAAATCCATTCCAATCGCCGAGGGTCTAAAGGGCTGCACCTCGGGTCGTGCTTGAAGCTCGGTTTTCCAATTTCGAGATTCGCGAAGAAGTTGAGGACAATGGCTAGGATTCGCGAAGAAGTTGAAGGGAAGCCGACAAAGGATCGCTTAAAGTCTTGCGACTTCGACGTCACCTGGGGCTACACGGCCTCGGCAACGACCGTTGCCGAGACTTCTAGCTCTGCCTCCGCTAATCGGGGGTGCTTATAGCAATGTTTTTGTTCTTTTCTTTTTAACTAAAAGCTTTTGAGAATAAGGTGTCCAAATACTATTTGCATTTCATTAAACCTATATCCCAAACGTGGTTTGCATGACTACCCTTTAGGCCGATACCTTTTATGCAAAGACATTGGGCAAATACCCTCCCAAACACATCCATGGTCGGAGATGGCAACCGGGGGATTGATGCGATGCGCAATCGTGCATCGCCGATGGTGAGGAATCAACACGTTTCACGGTGGAGAGTTTTTTTTTTTACGACTGTTTACCTTATAGGTAAGAAGGACCGAAAATCCTAAACTATGCCCACTTGACATATTTAACCTCAATTTTTTATGACACCAAAAATTGTAAAATTGTATATGTATGACATATTGACTCGGAGGTTTTTTTTTTTGTGACAAAAAATTTCAAAATTTTATCCGTATGATATATTTACCCCAAATTATTTTTGTGTGACATCAAAAACCCTAAATTTCCGGAAGTGTGGTATATGTACCTTTAATTTTGAAGTAAATATGTCACGTGAATATAAGTTTATAGTTTTTATTATTGTAATTTTTTTTGAGTAAATGGAAAATATCACCCATCGCTTTTTTTTTGGCCAAATATAACTTGCTTAAGAAGATAAGTATCTCAACAAAAAGAGAGACGAGTATTGTATATCTTGATAATCGACATGGTTAATCGGACCCAAGGTTTTTGGAACAGCCCGACTTGTCCCAAACTCTATCGGGTATTTTTCGGTTTAGGATAGAACCCGACTTGTCATGTATTCCATAACCTAAAATTCTAAAAAGTTAATACCACAAAAAACTCCAAACCTGGTACATCTATAATAAATTTATCTCAAGTTATTGTTTTAATCACCAAAAATCTCAAACTAATATATTTATGATAAATTTATCCCAAACTATTTTTTAACCACCTAAAACCCCAAACTTGTATATTTGTGATAAATTTACCTCAAACTATTATTTTGACCACCGAAAACCTTAAAGTGGCACACCCGTGATGAATTTGTCCCGCACTAAGTTCACTTATGACATGATTTATCATCCGTTAGTTTTCGTTAAATTGATTTAATGGCCCGACAAACCCCCAAATTGATACATCTCATGACAAACAAATGGTAAAAACCTCAAATGGGTACACTCGTCAATTGTCGCGTGTCATTTAACTCGTAATTTTACGTTAAAATTTAATGAAAACTAACGGAGGGTAAATTTTATTATTAATTTGAGGTAAATTTGTCACAAATATATCAGTTTATAATTTTTAGTAGTCAAAATAATAATTTGAGATAAATTTATCAGTTTTGAATTTTTTATGATTAAAAAAATACTATGGCCATGGTCTGCGGATCCCCCGACCCGACCCGCACTCCAATTCAGGACGCGAGTCTCGCATCTGTTCCGTTTCCCGCTCCTTTCAAAGGCTCCCCCATTTCGAAAATTGCAGGTTTGGCCGTGGACGACCGGTGAACAAACCTCGGGAACAACAGCGAAGAGGAAGAGAAACACTCTCTCAATTCTCCTCCGACGCGCGACAATGGCTCCTCACTTCGTCTTCCCTCCGAATCTACAGGCTCTCGAAGAGGAACCAGAAGACAATCGGCTCTACGCACAAAACCCCGTCGAGATCGCTTCGCTTCGCTCCTCCGAGCTTGAAGAATTCGTCAAAGGTTCGCTTTAACTTGCCCACCACAATCGACTATGATTTTTCTACAATTTACGACTAAAAGTTGCTGCAGTGCCGGTGCGGAGTGCATTTGTTGTCGCGAGGGTTCTTGACCTTTTGGTATCCCGTGGCTCTCGTAGGCCTGTCGTTCGATCTCTCCGACAAGGAGCTGTTCTGCGTGGAAGAGCAGGACGTGTTCGACCGCGTGCACTCGCTGGTCCGCAATTTCTCCAGCCTTGCCCCGTCCTGCAAGCTCAACATCGTGGAGAGCCTTAGATCGAATCTCAGCGTGCTTCTCCCGAATGTCGACTCGCTCGCGCGCCAGGATGACGATGGTATGATCCTGGATCGCATCAGTTCGCACCGCAATGCCTTTAAGATATACACGTTCTTCCTGCTCAGCATCGTGCTCGCTGAGGAGTCATGTGCTAGCTCCGGCAACAATTCGAAGGTATTGTGCTCGTCTCTTGAAATAGTTGAACATTCGAAGGGCAAACACATCGAGCTGATTAAGCGTCTCTGTTTACTTTATTTGAATCAGCGCATTCCTTTCCACCATATTTCATGATTTTCCATTTGTAGTTCCTATTTAGTTTAATTGACCGCCCACTCCACTCATGTACAAGAAGGTTGTGAAATATTGCCATCAGTGTCACATAATCATGTATGTTATTTTGCTTGTAAATTGGGTTATTATCATGCGAGAGTTTTAGTGAGGTTTTGGATCTTGGGTTCAGGTGACAGCAACCGCAAGGAAGAAACAACCTCTAAACTCTTGGAACTGGGAACAACAGAGGAGACGGGTGCTAAATCTAATTGCTAACTCCTTAGAGGTCAACCTTTCGTTGCTCTTCGGATCATCGGATCCAGATGAAAATTACCTGTCTTTTATTGCAAAGTATGTGCTGAGAGTGTTATGTTAATTCCTTTGAATCTATCTTTTGGGTTTTTCTCACGGATTGAACTCTGTTTCTGGTAATTGTAGAAACACGTTCTCAATGTTTGAAAATGCTTCACTCTTGAAAGACCCCGAGACGAAAGATGCTCTCTGTCGTATCATTGGGAGTTGTGCCAGCAAATACCATTATGTAGCACAATCGTGTGCTTCGATCATGCACCTGATTCACAAACATGATTTTGTTGTCACCCACATGGCTGAGGCGGTCTCAGGCGCTGAGACAAAATATGCTGATGGTGGCTTGGCCAGTTCTCTAATTAGAGAGATTGGAAGGACCAATCCAAAAGACTACGTTAAGGACACTGTAGGAGCTGAAAATGTTGGACGTTTTCTAGTTGAACTGGCTGACAGGATGCCAAAGTTGATATCGACCAACATTGGAGTGCTTGTATCACATTTTGGTGGGGAATCTTATAAGATTAGAAATGCTCTTGTTGGAGTTCTAGGAAAGCTGGTTGCAAAAGCTTTTAAAGATGTCGAGGGAGAGGTTAGTTCTAAATCTGTTCGCCTTCGAGCAAAGCAAGCTATGCTGGAAATCTTGCTGGAAAGGTGTAGGGATGTCTCGGCTTACACTCGAAGTCGAGTTCTTCATGTCTGGGCTGAGCTCTGTGAAGAGCACTCTGTTACAATCGGAGTATGGAATGAGGTTGCAACTGTTGCTGCTGGCAGATTGGAGGATAAGAGTGCCATTGTCAGAAAATCAGCATTAAACTTACTTATCACAATGCTGCAGCATAACCCTTTTGGTCCGCAGCTTAGAATAGCTTCATTTGAAACTACACTGGAGCACTACAAGAAGAAGCTGGATGAGCTTGAACCCCCTATCCATGAAAATAGTGTGACTAATGGTTTATCACTTGATGATATATGCAATGCTGATGGAGAAATTGAAGATTGCAATGCTAAAACTATGTCTGAGGAACAACAAAATAGCTTACCTGATAGTTGTTTCCCTCGTATGGAAGATGCGGTCACTAATAAAGATAGTTCTGTGCCAGATGTCGGCAACTTGGAACAGACCAGAGCCTTGGTTGCATCTCTTGAATCTGGATTGAGATTTTCTAGGTGTGTATCAGCCACGATGCCTAACCTCGTACAATTGATGGCTTCATCCTCTGCCACTGATGTCGAGAACACTATACTGTTGTTGATGAGGTGCAGACAATTCCAGATTGATGGCTCGGAAGCCTGCTTGCGTAAGATGTTGCCATTGGTAAACTTCTGTCCTCATCATTGTTTTAAAATTATCGAAAAGCTGGTGGTTGGGTATAAATAATGTGGAACCAGCTTTTTAATGAACTTGACATTTATGGTCTTGTACTTGCTATCTTGTAGGTGTTTTCTCCAGACAAATCCATCTATGAAGCTGTGGAGAATGCCTTTATTACAATTTACATAAGGAAAAACTCAATAGAGACAGCTAAAAATATAGTCAGTCTAGCTGTTGACTCTAACATAGGTGATCTAGCTGCTCTGGAATTCATTATTGGCGCCCTGGTATCAAAAGGTGATATAACAACCACTATGGTATGTTCCTTTTCTCAGCTCTATAGTTTTTTTATCATGTGTTTGAGAGTTATTGTAGAGTAATTGCAAACTCCTTTTGTCATGAAAACTAGAAGCAGTGCTCCTGTCTTCCAGTTAAATTAATCAGTTTACGAGTTTGTGGCTACTTATGATAGATCATATAGATTCATTTGGACTAGTGAAATGGTTCTAATTGAACTCTAGAAGAATCTTTATAGCAATAACAGGATACAGTGGTGGGGTTCTATTATTATTGTTATTTATTGTAACTACTACTATAATCATCATCATTATTACTCCTACTACTACCATTCTACTCTTACTAGTATTGTTATAATGATTAATTTGTAACTGCTAAAGATACATCAGGCTGATGACTCAAGATATGCATCTAGAGTTGCTTATTTGCATACTGTTACTCGTTCCTTCTTCCTTTTTTCTCGTTTTAATATGGTTGTAAAGCAAATAAACTTTTGGGTTAGTCATCTGCGGAAGCATGAGCTTTTTTATTTTTTTTCTGAACTTCTGCGTTCTTACTGTGGCATATATAGATTACTTATCTTGACAATTTTCACATATTTTATAAATTAATTGGCCCCGAAACAGCCCATTAAAAAATTTTTTTAGAGTTAAAAAAAAAAAAAAAAAACCCACTCTAGGTCCATAGCATAGTCTTGTAAATGTAATACTGCATCATAATTAGTATTAGGACCAGCATGACCGTTTTGATGTACTCCTCTCTTTATGCTAATTCGAATTAATTCCAGGTGGAGTAAAAAAAGTGGTGGTGATTGGCACCTTATAACTACAATAGTTAATTGTTAGAGCAATATACTTTCGGGTATCTAGCTATAGTTTATGGTTTTGAGCCCTCTAGCTCTCCATCCTTTTTTGAAATCAGAATCTGAATACAGGCAGGAAACAGATTGGCCATATATATTAAGAAAGGAAAAGCAAAGACTGGCCAATTTTAGGCTTTGGTTTGATAAGTATTGGCTTTACTCGTCTCCTTTGAAACTACAGATTCTATAATTATTAACTTGAAGTTTCCATTTCCAACTGGTGAAAGATGGCTTGACATCTTCTCTGTCATAAAGACTGTCTTCCATTTAATTGCAGTAGTAATGATTAATGTTTAGTTATAATTCTGTTAAAGAGGCTAATGATTGAATGTGGAAAGTAAAATGGCCACTGTGTTCAATTGCATTGCTTGAAAAATTCTTATGTGAGACTATCGTTTCTGCTACCTCTTCCCCTTAAGGAATCTTAACTTAATGACGCCTACTTGCAGGTTTCTGCTCTGTGGGATTTCTTTTGCTTTAATGTCAATGGAACTACTGCAGAGCAAAGTCGTGGTGCTTTATCTGTGCTTTGCATGGCAGCAAAGTCTTCTGTTGGCATCCTCAGTTCTCACATTCAAGACATCATTGATATTGGATTTGGACGGGGGGCGGCGGGGAAACTGGAACCTTTACTTGCAAGAACAGCATGCATAGCTATTCAAAGATTGTCTGAAGAGGACAAGAGAAGACTCATTATGAGTAATGGGAGTAGATTGTTTGGTATTTTAGAAAGCTTGGTCACTGGTTTTTGGCTACCAGAGAACATTTGGTATGCTGCTGCTGATAAAGCAATAGGTGCCTATATACAATTCACCCACACAACCTTCCATCCCAGAAACTTTGGCAGCTGAACTGGTCAAAAAATCTCTCAATTCTGTGTTTGATGTGTGTGGAGGAGAAGAAATACAGAAAGATATTGAGAATTGTAGCATGAGAAGCCTTACAACGATTCAAGTAGCCAAACTAAGTAAATTTCTTTTTTGTTGCTAGTCAAGTTGCTATGAACCAACTAGTATATATTGAATCTTGTGCTCGGAAAATCCGAAAACAGAGATCCAAAAAGGAGAAAGCTGAAACTGATGGTGTGGCACTCGGAGAGAAACATAAGGTGAGATAAACCGCAAATGTGACTTTGATGGATTTGATGGACCTTGAATTTGTTGTGATTGAAAGCTTCTTATTTGTCTCCTCCAGGAAAATGGTATAAGTGCTGAACTTGGTCTGGCAGCTTCCGAGGATGCATTCCTTGATTCACTAGTGGAAAGAGCAGGGACAGAATTAATTTCTGGCAGTTCCTCTGTAAAAAATTTGATTGGAAGCTGTGCATCTTTCCTATCGTTAAGCTCTGTAGAAACTTTGGTTTGATGCAAAAGGTGCTTGATAATTTTGTTATATCCGTTTCTGTTTATCTGATGAACACTCTATTAGATCATATGTAGACAGGATCTTCATGCTCTATGAATCACTAACATTTGATATTCGGAGTGTTGTTTGTTGTGTTGCAAACATAACTTTCTCCTATCACTTGAAAAATAAATTAAATTAAGCAATGACTGATCATGCTTACTCTACTTTGAAGTGAGGACTGTAATTACTTCCTTGTCTCCATTGCTTGACTGAAATGCCAGTCATACGGTTTTATTGCATGCTCAACACCTGAATTTTTGTCTACTATTTGCCCAGCAAACTCACTAGACCTTCCTATTTTTTCAGTATCCTGAATTACAAGCATCCGGAATGCTCGCTTTATGTCAGTTTATGATAACAGATGCAAGTTTTTGGTAAGGACTCTCTCTCTCTCAATATCACGTCTGTGGGTCTATAAGTGGTCCTTGCTCTTGTGTGCTTGTCTAGAGAAATGCGCATAGGTCTGACATCTTCTGTTTATGATGATATCAGCGATGCCAATCTCCAACTGCTATTCACCGTCATTGAAAATTCACCATCTGATGTTGTTGGTTCCAACTGCACCATAGCACTTGGCGATTTGGCAGTTCGATTTCCTAATTTACTAGAACCATGGACTGAAAACGTCTATGCTCGGTTACGAGATCCTGCTCTATCTGTTAGGAAGAATGCTGTTCTTGTGCTCTCCCATCTCATATTGAATGATATGATGAAGGTAAACGGACAGATTCCTGGAATATCTACAATGATATAAGAATTATCAGATTCATCATGATTGGGAATGCCACTGCTTGTCCAGGTGAAAGGTTACATAAATGAAATGGCTGCGCGATTGGAAGATGAAGATGACAGGATTTCAAGTTTGGCTAAACTATTTTTTAATGAATTGTCTAAAAAAGGTAAATTATGGAATGTACCCGGTAAATGATTATGAAGATATTACAAGGTCGCTTCTTTTTAATTTCTTCTCATAATTTCTCTTTCCTTGGTGCAGGAAGCAACCCAATATACAATCTACTTCCAGATATATTGGGCAAATTGTCCAGCCAGAATTTGAAGAGAGAGTCTTTCTGCAACATTATGCAGTTCTTGATCAGTTCCATCAAGAAGGTTTGCTTTGCTTAATTCATCTACAGAATTCTCTATCATCAAAACATTGAATTTACCATCTTTTGAAATGTCAGGACAAGCAAATGGAAGCTCTTGTCGAGAAGCTATGCCACAGGTTTGAGGGAGTGACAGGTGGGTGCCAAAAAACTTTCATTTTAGTTGTAAATTTTATGGAATGAAAAGTATCACTGAATCAACATCACCTCAGCCATAACATGGTGGCTGGGTATGTGACGCTGTGGTGTATTACTCTTTATCAGCCTTTGGGTAGACTGTTAAATTATAATTGTACATTCTTTTGTATTTCACTTTTGGAGTTCCAAGTGGCATGATTTGACCAGTTGAATCCCTGATTTGGGCAAGAGAGTCAGGAAGGTTGTGAGACTCATTTTTCTTTTTGAGAAACTTTTCCGTGCTCAGTTCTGCTCTTCGTGTAGATCACTTGGAACTTGATTTTCTTCGCACTTAAATTGGTGATGGAAGGTGTTTTGAATTTCTTATTATATGATAACCTTTTATCATTCTCTGTGGTTCTGATGCAGATATTAGGCAATGGGAATGCATCTCTTATTGTCTTTCTCAGCTGGCTTTTACTGAAAAGGGACTGAAAAAGCTCATTGAATTATCTAAAACTTATGAACACGCGCTTGCCGAGGACTCTGTCATGGATCATTTTAAAAGCATATTAAGCAAGGTACTGATTACCAAAATATCTGCTTCTATTACCATAATTTTCTGTTTGGCTATTCATATCTTTGTACACTTTGCTTGAAGCAGGGAAAGAAGTTTGCCAAACCAGAATTGAAAACATGCCTCGAGGAGTTTGAAGAGAAACTTAATAAAGTCCATACCGAGCAGAAGGAACAAGAAGTTACTGCACGAAATGCTCAGGCTCATCAAGAGAAGATGGGTAGCTTGGAAACCTTTATGTCATCTTGTAGTTCTGGTGTGGAAGGTGCGGAAGTGGACTCAACCAAAGGTTGGTGTTTGGACATCTAGGACGCACAATTGTTGCTTCCTAGGCTCACAATTTTGATGGAAGTATCTGCATCATATAAGTTTGGTCAGATTTTTGTCATAATAGTTCAGGACAGTATTGCTAAGCTTGATACATCTTTAGGTTAGCGCTGTTGTAAAAGATTGAATAAGCCCCAGGAAGAGAAGTTTCAACAGAACGCCTGTCTTTGTGTAGCGGTTCTCCTAGTAAAAGCATCATGGCTGCAGTTGACCAGAATCAAACAACGTAATATTTCACAAATAAGAATTTTGCTTATTGAACAATTCTGGAGGCCACTGCCAGTTGACCATGTTGTCTAACGACTGGTTGAAGTTAGCATATGGTCTTCTGTTCTTCCCTAGTTGAGGCAAAATCATGAGAAGGGTACAAGTCCATCTGTCAATTATCATTTTGGTAGTAAATTAGCCAGGAGAGATTTGGTTTGCAACTTGAACTTTTGTTCTGCTCTGCATGGACGATGTCGGTTTCAGTAATGCCACAGAAAAAAATTTGGATGCCATGAACGTGCATTTGATTCTGAGCATTTTTATGTTTCCATACACCACTGTTGTTTGTAATCTTGCGGCATTGTATCTTTAAAAATCTCATGACCGCAACAAATGATATGTTTCTTGTCACAATGACCCCACCGTAAGAATGAAGGGGACTAACCTGAGTTGGATGCATTGCTGTACAGTTGTAAATGGAAACCACTTTTGATTTTGTTATATTCTGGACAGAGGGCGAAGTTATTAACACATCAGTAGAAGATACCAATGGATCCCTTAGTGGTCATCTGAACTCTAACAGTGAGTCGGAAGAATCTTCTGGTGCTTCCAGTGAGGTAACAGAATCAGAATCAGGTGACGTGGAAATTCAATCACCGAAAGTTGTTTTAAGAGGTACTGCAATCTATCTGGCTTTCAGTTAAATTTGTTTGCGTTTTACCTGCAATAACAATATAACATTAGCCGCGCATTCTGTCTTTAACATGTAATTGGGTGTATGTATGTGCCGCATGCAGGGTCCAAATCCAGAGCCAGGGAAGCCAAAACTAGGAGTGAAACTAGCGACGCTTCTGCATCCACAAGAAAGAATCTCAGGGTAAAGCAAAGGTAGAGTTTGCACTCTTTCCAGCTGCTGTCCCTGCATTTCTGCAAGTACTTATATGGGATAGTCACAGCTTATACCCACTACAGACTTTTGGGCACAAAAGCGCCAGATCACATCGAATCCCTATCCAGTAGCTCTTTTTTCATGTGTTGTCAATTTTTGCCCTTTCCGAATCCTGCAAGCTTCATGTAGAAGTCTAGAGGCAGCGGTTTTGAGTGAGCTGGCTTGGCTCATCTCATACCGTCAAGGAAATCAAGCCACAACTTGTGCAATAACAATTATACTGCAATCTAATGTGCTTTCGAATCTGCAGATCAAAAGAAGAGTTGTAAATTGATTGGAGCATTTCACCACCCCGTCCTCGGCGTCAGACAATTCGGATGGAGGAAGCCCTCATCTCTATGGCAAGACCTCATTTTGTATGCTTGTTGCAACGCGAATGTGTGGCCTGTATCTGTATGTATGCATGAGATGTTTCCCTTTGATATTTAAATGGTCAAAAGAACTGTGAAAATGTAGAACGATTGGTTTCACTGCTCCAATTCTTATAGTTTTATCAACTGTCGTACGTGTTCCTTGACGACACTTTAAATTTACGAGCGACCGATCAATTTTAGTTTCAACTAAATTACCAACTGGTGTTTGGTCATCAGCTCTCGTTTTCAGTTATTTACAAATGTTGACTTGGTCTATTTCTTTAAATTTGTCGGGCCTTTGTCATTATTTACTGTGTTATATCCATCTTGTCGACAAAGCACCTTCAATTATTAACTCCTGCATATATAAGTAAAGAAGATGACCCGTGTTTTTTGTCACCAGACTATCAAAATTCCGGCTAACGACTGGACCGGCTCTGAAAAAGGATGGACAATGAATTAAGTGAAAATGAGATGAAACGAGTGATAAAAAAAATATTTAATCAAGGAAAACACAGATTTTTTAGAGTAAAGTTAAAATATCTAATCAATCATTTAGTTTAAACAGAGATATCAAATTTTGTCTAAATATTTTCGTGCACAATGTAGATATTTTCTGTTCATTCAATTTTATACGCATACAAGCTATCGTTTTTTTAGAAAATATTTTTTCAAATTATTTGCTTTTCAAAATTTGAAAAACAAACGGAGCCTAAAAGATTTATTAATCTTTGATACCCCGACAGTTTGAGCTTCCTTTGATTGTGCTATCCAGCTTCCTGTTGATGTAGACAGTTATACTTGCAAACATTAATTAATTAGCTAAATTCACGATAATAAAGATGATTCTTGTAATTAAAAAAAAAAAAAAGGCTAACGCGATGAATATGCTTTTTCGATATAATCTAAAAGATGACTTTCGTTGTATTTAAGGTAAGGATACGTAGAGGTGATAAGCTGAGGAAGAACGCCAAGCGAACATGAACATTGACGCATTTGCAGAACAGATACACCATGGGAAATTAAATTCCGAAAAGATGAGCCCGTGGTTTCCGAAAGATCGCGCGAGTCCAGCTTTCCATGTGCTAAAAAATAATTATGGGTTTTAATTAATTAAGAAAAAATTCTAAATAAGGGCACCAAATATCTTATTTTCTTAAATAAGAGCTCGAAATGAATTTTATTTCAAATAAAGGCATTTAAATATCTTTATTATTTCAAAAAAGTCTGATCGAAAGCATTTTCGTCCTTTAATTTTTTACAATTTTTTTTATTTTTCTGTTCTCCTTTTTTAATTTTTTTTAGTTTTTTCCCTCTTCCCTCTTCGGTCATTGCTGGCGCCAATTGAGCGCAACCCTCTCTAGATCCAACGAGGGCAACCCGACGCCAGCCCAGGAGAGGGTTGCCCAATGCCTACCCAAACTATGGTTGAGAGAGGAGAGAAGAAAAAAAAAAAACAGAATAGGAAAAGAAGAATAGAAAAAGATTACAAAAAATAAAGAACGAAAATGCATTTCGGTAATATAAAAATTATCATTAAGCACCTACATATCTTCTTCAAAATAAAAGAATCAAAATCCATATAGTTCTTTTATTTTTGATAACCTCTAATTTACCTCATCATCAATCGTCGCTACCCGTTTCGATAGTCCCGGCGGTGGTATTTCCATCATCATCATTGAAAAATTCTCTTTCGCATTAGGATCCATCTTTTGTTGTCGAAATTGAGCATTTGTTCAATCATTGAGATAAGCTTGAGTCTCCATCGAATCCGGATGTAATCTTGAACATCGATCGTCCAAAATTAATCATTCAGGCTAAATACTTGTTCAATTAATCGTTGAACAATGCGTTGCTAAAATATGTCATGCGATAATAGCGAGGGTTGGGAATTGAATTGGATGCCTCTTCCACCACTTTAGAATTGAAAATCTATGCCTTTGAATTCATCAAATTCAAAAGAAATGGTTAAATATGTCTTTATTTTAGAAATATCACATGTTACTCTCTTTTATCTTTTTGCCTACTCAATATCATTTTGTACTTTCTACTAATTCTGCTATTCTTTCCACTTTGTAGATCGCTAGGTTGGAAAGATCCACTATCACATAAACCATATCTAATACAAAATTCACTATACAATTCTACTATTGCGTCTTTAACAAGCATTTGTATAGTTCTAAACATTCATAATAGATATTCAAATAATCACCTAAACCATCTAATTTCATACGTAGATCGAAAATAAGAGTAACCAAATAAATAAGGGGAATTTTAGTATAATAAAGCAGCCATTTTGCTCGCATTGCTATAATAGTCGAGCTAATTGGTCATCTTTTTCATATTCTTAAAAAACACCAACAATATTAACACACTCTATTAAAATTAAATGCGCAATAGGATAATAAACATTAGATAAACTATAAGTTGCATAGTTAAAAAATTTTAAAAAATCTTTTTTTTTTTTGCAAATATCTCACTCTTGTGGGAATAAATTAATTTCGAAAATATTATTTGAAATAAACGCACATAATAAATTTTTATAAGCAAAAGATTAATTAAGCAACTCGGTCGGAACATCTTTTGAATTTTTTTTTGGTGTTCTTTTATGTGCTTTACAAAATCTACCCTATTCTTTCATAATTTGGAGATGTTTTCATAAAAATTAAATTATTTTTTTTATTAGGTGAGAAAAGTTTCAAGAGTTCGCAAACCATTTTGTACACATAAATTTAAAACATGGCAAGCACATCTAATATAAAAAAATTATCCACCAAAAGCGAGTTTACAAAAATTTTATAAATTAGAAATGGAAGCGGTATTTGTCGCGACATTATCAAAACCAATTGAAAAATTTTTATTAATCAAATTATATTCTTTTGAAACTTGTCTAATTACTTTATAAATATTATTGGCCGTATGTCTATCATTAAAAACTCGAAATGCATTAACTTTTTTTTTAGCGTTCCAATCGTCACCTATCCAATGACATGTAATATCAATATAAGAATGCGTTTGCCAAGTATCACTCCAAAAATCGCTATCTATATGCACACATCCATAAAATTTCGTAAAAAAGTTTTTCAACTCTTTTTTTTCCTTTTTTGTAAAGACCAAAAATTTCCCTTTTAAGAGTATTTCTCCAAACGGATTTTACTTGCTGAATACATATAGTGTTTATAAAAAAATTAAAACTAAAGTTTTCACCAACATTAAACGGTAAACGATCAATGGCAGCATATTAAGCTAATGTTTCTATATAAACTTTTTCATTGTAACAAAATAAAGAATGAGTGTTAGAATTGGCGTACCGGAAATTTGTTATTGAGCGGTGTCGATCTCCGCTCGCGTTGCATGTTTTGATCTCGGATGCTATTTAAACGTTCCATAGCCGCCTCTACTTGTAAAACCGTATGTTATCCCACAATATTTACATTTTACTTGGTACTTGCTTTCGCCTAAATATTCTTTCGTGAAGTGTTTTCATATGTTGGATGTACCCTCCCGTTTCGATTCCTATGTTGTCGACGCCACTTCGACACCGATAGGAGAATGAAGACTTTCTTGCTTGGTACGTACGTATTCGACGTTGGAAATAACGTTGATATTATCATCATTATCTACCCAATATTCAAATTCACGATAATCATATTCATAAGAATGAGGTATAATAGGATTCCCCCATTCGCATCGCGTTCTTTTCCTTATCCAAGTCTACTTTCCTTGCCATTTTTGAAAGAATTGAGCGAAAAGAAAATTTAGAAAATTGAGAGAATTGAGAGAATTTGTAAAAAAAAATAAAAGGAGAAAAGGTATTTATAAAAATTTAGGATGATTTTAATAAATAAAAATAATAAAAGAGAGGAGGATTTCGTGGACCGTTGCAATGCAACAATTGGGTCGGTAGAGGGGGGAAAGAGCTGCTCTTTCCCCATTTACTATTATTTTTTTTAAGTGTTAAAGCCGTTGGGCCTAAGCCCAACGGCTTTAATTAGCCTATTAGCAACCGGTGGGCCAGGTCAAAGGGACGGTTTCGGTTGATCAACGGCCCAATTTCAGGTCCAAATCGTTTCGTGATCATTTTTACTTCATCTTTCTTATTTGAAATTTTGTTATTAATTTATTCGGGTGAAAAATAGATTATTGCAAAACATATGTCGAGTTTATTTTCTGTACGGTCCGGACTCAAAATATGCCGTCAGAAGAGCCTCTCCGTCACACCTGACCTGTCCGACCTCAACCTCTGTATTTGCTCGCGTCGCTTGTTGTCGTCGTCGTCTTCGTCTCTCTCCACTCGCCAAAACCCTCTCTCTCTAGCTAGACAATGTGTCTCTCCTCCATTTCTCTGAGGTCCGCCGCATTTAGCCCACTCCCGTCCGAGCTCGACGATCGCGTGAGTCCTTACAATCCATCGCTCTCTTCTTCCCATTTGTTTCGCGGTTTCTCTCTTTTTCAGTTTTTCCGCGACCGAAATGGCGTTTGATCGAGCGCGCGGTTCTCAGTTGATTTTGATTTCGGCTCTGATGGTGGTTTTCGCAGGGTTTTGCGACAGCAAGACTCTCTTTGAGCTTCGGATCCAACGAGAGAGTGAACTCGGTGGGCAAGCGATTGGTGTCTCCGGCGAGGAAGTCGGAATTGAGGTGTTGTAAAGATAGGGACATGGACGTGAGCGCTTCGGCCGTCGTCGATGGCGTCGCTGAGTGTTCTCACGGTTGGTTCTCTCTCTCTCTCTCTCTCTCTCTTTCTCTCTCTCTCTCTCTCTCTCATTGTGGTTTTCTGACCGTGACTGCTGTTCTTTTGATTTTGCTTAATGTTTTGTCGTAATGCAGAAATTCAAGTTAAGGAGCCTGGTATATCGACGCTGTTGATGAATTTTGAGAATAAGTTCGATCCTTACGGTGCTATTAGCACGCCGATTTACCAAACAGCTACATTTAAGCAAGTAAGATTAGTTGGAACTTCCTGCGATCAATCCCGTCTTCTTGTTCCTATTTGATTTGTCTCGGCCAAGAAAAATGAAAGTAAAAATTTTCAAAAGGGAAAAGTATTGGTGTGTAACATTTGCAACTTTTCAGTGAATTCTTTCTTATATGACTTTCAACAAGCTAATTTGCAGCCTTCAGCCACAGAAAATGGTCCCTATGATTACACCAGGAGTGGAAATCCCACGCGGGATGCACTAGAGAGGTATGATCACGCTCGAGGCTTCTTGATTCCCAAATTGCTGTGACGGGCCTCTTGCAATCTTCAGTTTTCTTCTTGAGCTTACTTATGAGTATTCATATTCCTTAGCCTCCTCGCAAAGCTGGACAAAGCTGATCGAGCATTTTGCTTCACTAGCGGAATGGCTGCTTTGGCGGCCGTTGCTCATCTTGTTTCAAATGGTAGTTACTCTTTCGCATACTTTGTTTTGTATATTTTGCTTCTCTTTTCTAAATACCCAGCTTGATGAAAATGAATTTTGGCGTTATCGGTAGTTCATATGAGGAAAAGCATCCTTTCTCCCTTCTTTTTTGTGGTTGCCTGGAAATATCAAGATGTTTGTCATTGTTTCATGTGCTAATTAGCCAGGTGCAAAAAACATGCAGGTGAGGAAATTGTTGCTGGAGACGACCTTTATGGTGGTTCTGATCGTCTGTTGTCCCAAGTAACTCCAAAATCTGGAGTTGTGGTGAAGTCAGTATCATTTCTACTTTTGTTCATTTCTTCCGGAACGATTTTTCCTAGTTTATTTACCAAATGAATGTTGTAGGCGGGTAAATACAAGTGATCTACAGGAGGTTGCATCTGCTGTTGGTCCCTCTACCAAGCTTGTCTGGTTAGAAAGTCCCACCAATCCACGGCAACAAATTTCAGATATACGAGTAAGTTCTCTCCTCCGTTATTGGTTTCTTCGTATATCAGGTTATCAGAAGTACTTTGAGAATACACCATGCATGTGCACTTCTGTGCCAGTGCTTCTTTGCATTCATTTTAAGTTTGCCTCACAGAAGTACTCTTCTTTGTTTTTCTTTTCTTGAAAATTTGCTGCTTGAAAATTCTTAAGTAGCAACATGAGTTCTACTCTTTGTTTAGTAACTTGTACATGGGAAAAAGTGTTTGAGATTGTGTCAATCTTAATGCAAACATAGGATAAAGTATGTGCATGTACATAAATGGTGTGGATGTGGATGTCCAGTCATCTTATCGTTACTATCAGTAATTTGTAAATTTTATATTCTTTGGTTCTACCCATAAAGTTTCTAGTAGTAGATCTTTGGCAATGAGATCAAGGAATATCAATTCTAACTTGAGGAATACACCTCTTACCGGTGAACAAATAGAAATGTCATCACGTGTGGTATGTGCTGTGGACTGTGGATGCATTTAAGATGGATATGACATATTCCAGCTCTTTACTTGATATTGTTTTTTTCTTGGGAGAGTACTGCCCCTGATGGAAAAATGCTCTTCCTTGGTGCCTTCTAGAAAATAGCAGAGATAGCTCATGCACGCGGTGCCCTTGTATTGGTGGATAATAGTATCATGTCACCTGTATTATCGCAACCGCTGGAACTGGGAGCAGGTGGCCAAATTTTGAAGTAGACGTTATATGAATATATACCTGATGCTAAATGCATGTTGCTTATTATTACGGGTCCTTTCTTTCAGATATTGTCATGCATTCTGCGACTAAATTCATATCTGGGCATAGTGATGTCATGGCGGGTGTGCTTGCGGTGAAAGGGGAAAGGTAAGAACTGCAAAATATGGAAGTAGTTCTTTTGGGAAGGCATCTGCAAATGGTCATAGATAAAACCCCATCTCAGTATCTGTACGAGCTGTAGTTCTGGGTGTCAATTTTTTTAATCTTGACGATACTGTTAGGTGTCGCTAGCGGCTTCAACTTCAATTTTTTTTCAAAATCTCTAATTGCTTCTCGCAAATCCCCCCTTTTTAAGTCTTTGTGAGCATTCAATCATCTGCTTACATGCTTTAACTTTGCTTTATACTCTGGTAAAAAGGAAAAAACCATTGTCTGACCAGATTTGCACTTTAATTCAAGCTTTCCACGTAACGGTCTTCTGTAAAATGTTCGGATAATTAAGTACTTAGTTACTGTGATTTCACTTTGTGGATGGGCTTCCACTAATGAGTTGATCTGAACATTGAGTTTTAGATGATATCCCAGAGTTACAGGACTTGGAATTTCATTTGTTGCACATGTTTTTCATATTGCTTGGCATCATTTCTGCTTGGGTTTCTATTATTACGTGTTTCACTTTTCCAAGTGTCGTCTTTGGTATGATTGGTGCCATTTTAGTTTATTCTTCAAACAGTCTCTTGGTGAAAGTACCTATGTATGTTCTATTTAGTAATTAGATTTATCAGTTTTGTAAAATCCGTAAACGCAATTGTTGTGTTTACAATGGAACACATCCTCGTGTAGGTAGTTGCGTAACTATGTCCTGCTCACTGGATGATGTTAGCTTCATATTAAAATGCTTTTCTTTCTTATATTTATATTCTGATATTTGGTTGTTGCTGACTTTTGCCCTTGTCAACACTTATAAAATAAGTCTTGTTTTATTCCCCTGTTTTCACTTGTTCCAGCTTGGCAAAACAGATATATTTCCTCCAAAACGCAGAAGGTTCTGGTCTAGCTCCATTTGACTGCTGGATCTGCTTGCGAGGTATTAAGACCATGGCTTTACGGATTGAGAAGCAACAGGTGCAGCTTCATGCCTGCTTCAAGACTATACCTGCTTTGTCGGTTGAATGTGCTTTTCCCACTTTCATTTAAATAAGCATCCAGTATGCTAACATAAGGGCGCTGAGAAATTGATCTTGGAACGAATGTATATCTTTTTGGACAGGAGAATGCACAGAAAATAGCTGAGTTTCTATCGGTCCATCCCCTAGTGAAGAATGTCTACTATGCTGGTCTCCCTGGTCATCCTGGGCGTGCCTTACACTACACTCAGGTATTCAGTGGAACTGAGACTTTGTACTTCGTACGCTCAGGTATTCAGTGGAGATTCTATATTTGACCTTAAATGTCATTGCAGGCTAAGGGTGCTGGATCTGTGCTTAGCTTTTTAACGGGGTCAGTGGCGCTGTCAAAGCATATTGTTGAGACCACCAAGTACTTCAGTATAACTGTTAGTTTTGGTAACTTCCCTGAACCAAGCTTGCTCCAAACTCTAGTGATTGCATCTTTGTGTGAAGTTACTGCATCGTTGCAGTAAACCTTGTATATGGTGGATGATTATATTAGATTCTCACTATTCTATGTAGTTCTTATCCTCTTAAAGATCACATAGTGAAGGTTCGTGCTATTTTGTCTTTCTATATATCATTTATATATGAAGTAGCATACGCCATCGGTGCCAATAATCTGCTTCTTAGAGTGAGTCTGGCTTAGTTGTTTCTCATCTGATGCAACCTCATGTTAGAAATATCATTTTGCTAGCTGGTCCTTACTGATTTTATTGATAATACTTCTGGGATCTCTCAGTTCAGTAAAATATAAGAACACAGAAATCCATATAAACATGATGCAGTTACCCTTCAGTTTAATTAAATTTGCAGGAGAATCTGTTTACTGAACTAAATGGATTGAGACTTCTGAACATGTCATGTCATAGTTATGCACACAAGAAATGAACATTTCGAATGCTTTGTTTGGAATGCGTGGGGACGGTGCCAATCGGTGCTCACAGCCATCTCTGAGGGTAACTTAAATTTTCACTTGTTGAATTTGATTGCCAGGGAGTGTGAAGTCCCTCATCAGCATGCCATGCTTTATGTCCCATGCAAGCATACCAGCAACGGTCCGCGAAGCTCGGGGCCTGACAGAGGATCTCATTCGTATATCCGTTGGAATCGAGGACGTGACTGATCTGATATCTGATTTGGACACTGCTCTTAGGACTGGACCATCTTAGTTCCTTGCCCCAAATTGGGAGACCTCGTAGGTGCTTTGCCTTGTCTTATCTTCTATTAACAGTGTGACTTCTCCGGAAATGATGTTAAAAGTGATGGTTCTGCTCCCCAATGATTTTCAGTTTGGCTATTTTCTCTCTCTACGACAAGGAAAATGAGTCTAGCAACAAGGACGGGAGCGAGCAGGACTTTGTCTTAATCCAAGCAGTTGCTTCTGGTTCTCACCATTCCTCCTTTCATCTAGAAAGAATGCGTTTGCCTGTCGATGGTAAGTCATTCTGTTCAACCCAACCACACTGTATTTCTACGATTTGGTTTTGTTCGAGGGTTCTTTCCCCAAAGAATGCAGTTTGGTTTATGTCCAACTTTACAGATATTATACTGAACTGAGAAGTCGTTTTGTATAACCTGTTAAACCTTTGAATACCTTTGCCATTTCCATGCAGTAGTCTATTTGTTTTTAGATTCGAAGTAGGTTTTATTTTCATTTTGTGGGCATTCGTGAATTGTTGTGTACATAACTGTTTGGTTTGTTCATGAAATTAATGCTCCTAGGCTAGTATAGTGAGTTTGAAAAGAAAAGAATATTTAGAACTTGTCGCGAAAGTGCGCTTGAATTTTAAAACTTCCGAAAAGTGCAAGCAAGTCCTAAATTTATTGAATTGTTGCAATCAAATGACATCATTTTGATTCGAGTCCTAGTTTTTACACCAATTAATTAAATTAGGTTTAAAAGTTCAAAAGTTTCTTTAAGAAAAAAAAAGACAAACTAAAAAAAAAAGAAATAAAAAGGTTAAAATAGAAAAACTCACAAAAAGGGAAACAAAGCAATGGCAGCTAGCATCGGCGGCCGGTGGCTATCGACCTACCGACCCATTGTTGGTGGAGAGTTGGCAATGGCCGGCTACCCTTGCCGACCACAAGCGAGAGCCACTTGGTCAAGGCATTGGCGACCTTGCTCCCCATTGCCAACACCTCACCGGCAATTGGGTGGTCGCGCCATAGGTGTCTATTTTTTTTTTTAAAAAAAAATCTAGCTTTTTATTTTTTTTAATCTATTTTAACTCAAATTTAGGTTGAATTTTGAGATTTTGATTAAAACATTTTAGCTCGGAGAGAGAATAATTAAAAAAGTCACGTCAACATTGCCAAATATGACGGACTTCAGAGAATGACTTGACGCGGCAATTCAATAAGTTTTAAAATTTAATTATACTTTTTGAAAGTTTTAGGATAAGTTTTAATACTTTTAAGTCATTTATCCTAAAAAAATTTGGGGAAGAAAAATGGTTCGGTCGGTTAAAAATGGGACCAAATGCCAAAATGAATTTGGTTTTGTTCCTAATGAAGATACGGTCTGATTTGGTTTCTCTTTTCTTCTAACCGAACCGTGCTCATCCCTAAAGGAGAAAAAAATTCAGTGATTTGCAAGTGCCACGTCAATGATTGAACTTTGAAGTGGCGTGGGCTTATTTGCTCTCTTTTTTTTTTTTCGGTCGAACTTATTTACTCTCTAACCAATTACAAATTGACACATATTGTGACGTAGAAATATTTACTCTTTTAACCAATTACAAATTGACATATATTGTGACGTAGAAATAGAGAAATAAATCAAGAATCCCCAAATCCAAGTGGATTTCTCCTTTCCTCCTCTTCCATTTCCATCTGACTCGGATGCCGTCATGCTCCAAATCTGTCGCGGCCATGACTCCAGATCTGGACGCGACTTGACTCCAAGGTCTGTAGCGGGGGCATGGCTCTACGGTTCCAGATGTAGATGCGAATTTTCTTGTAACTTGTTGCGGTAACCATGGTGGGGAAATGGGTGTCGAAGATGGACGTTACTGAGCCTTGAGCGGTGGATGGAAACGATCGACATTGCCGAGTTTGGCAATGGCCGGAGAGATGGTGGCATGATGGAGACGAAGAGAGAAAAATCCTACCGCTACTCTGCATCTGAGGACGATGGCATCCCATGCTTAGACGCCGAGACAACGAAGAAGGTGGATGCGACGAGATCAACCATCGCTAAACGACTACATCTAGTCTGCTGCTCAACAGCTTTGAACTTGAGTCTCGATTGGTAGCCATCTAGTCTCCTGCTCAATAGCTTCGAACTCGAGTCTTGATTCGTTCAAGGCTACTGATGGCGAGCTCAACAGCTTTGCCGCGAACTGTGGTGGCCACGGTGGTAGCAGCGGCTCAAGGATGGTAGTAGAGGCGGCTTGGTGGAGAAAGCCAAGCCCAGGCAGAGCGAACGTTGAAGATCCGAGGAAAAGAGGAAAAAATTAATTTTTTTTTAAATTCCATATCAATATTCATGTGTCAAGTCACTCACGTGGCGCTTGCAAACGACCAAATATTTTCTCCGAAAGAAGACACTCCTCTAGTTATTCTTATAGCAAAAGATAGGCCGACATGTGCACTCCCTGGCCGCCCAACTGGATAGACGAAACACCTTCAATGCTTGGAAAACGAAAGCTGATGCAGGTATCTCTAAGTGAATGTAAAGAACACGGTTGGAAGCAACAGAAGATGACAACAAGTCCACTTGTTTAAGCTTTTGCCCGAAAGTGCGAAACTGATATTTACATTTAACACATAACCAAGAATTACAAAACGCCAACAGGGAGCAACAAGTAAAAAGGAAAGGCAAACCATCAGTGACATCAAAACCTCTTTGTGAGAGTGTACCTAAAAAGCAGCAGTCAAATCACAGGCAACACACCAAATGCAGCACAAAAAATAATTCTATTACAAAGCCTAAATAATTCATCGAGATGTACTGCGGAGTCATAATATAAGTCACTGTTCCCAAGTTATTCATCTATCTTCCCCCAAGAACAAGCATGCTCCCATTGTCCTCGTCGCTATCCAGGGATGTCAGTCCACATATTTTTTAACGAAACAATCATATCTTCAAGGACCAAGTTCTTAAGCATCTTCCTTCCTAAGTGGCTATGTACACACTCTTTTCTCCTATGACAATGTTATACCTGCTTTGTAAACACAAAACAATATGTCAAGAGCTAAGGAAAAGAGCTCCAGCTCAGGGCAACATGCTCTCATCCAAAAGACAGAACCCCATATACAGCATAATCAGCAACGACATACCGTTCAAATAGTTGCTATTCACTGCCAAAATCTCCATAATTTAAGCTTTCTGATATAGGCTCTAACCGCCTATTGTCTCCTGTAACACCGACACGGTTATCTAAGTAGGTTTTTCCAGCATGGCAACAAAGATCCCTTTTAAGATACTCACCTTGTTCTCCCCTTTCACGAGAATCCAGAAAGTTCTCAGCATCTGTCGCTAAGAAAGGTGAGCGGGGATAGCTCTCCAGTATATCTGAACAAATTTAGAGCCAGAAGTGCTATTGGTGAGGCTATCACATAACCAAATACATGCTATTGACACATGTATCAAGACCAGCAATTCTCAAGTATAGAAAAAGTTGGACCTCGGTGGACATTCATATGCCAAAGGATGATGAAAGATCAAATCTAGGCACACATATGGAAGGAGAAAAGGACAAACCGGACAAACCAGAACTTTGAGAGAAGTCTGCCGTCAGGTCTGATAGACTGAAATTTCTGGGTATTTGACCCAAAAACCCAAATGAAGAAGTGTCTGCATCCAAAAGGGCTTCACCGATGGGTTGCGACGTAGAGTCTACACTACTGAAAGAAGCAACAGATGCTTCGCCAATAGGTGGACGTGCTTCGAGGACATTGTGATCAGAACCAAACATGTAAGGTGAAGCACCAGAATAGCCAGCTTCGGTTTTAATCATTCCCCCATTAATCCCGTGCACCAGACCCCCCATGTTTGAGGTCTGACTAGAAAGCATATTTGGTGGAGCATCCATCCTACTGTCATGAGCAGACATGTGGATTGCAGTGTGCAAACTTGTAGGTAGTGGCGGGCCACCATTGGTGAACGCATTAGTTAAACCGGAAGCAATGGGACGCCGAATGTTTTCTGCGCTCAATGCTGGTCCTGTCGCATAGCATGCTGGATTCTGAGGCACTGTTAAAGGCATTGCCAAGTCTATTAGTAGAACCCAGAAGATCTAAACAGAATTGAGCACAGGATCACTTCTGTGAACAACATTTAGATGTAAATAAACATCTGTTCTTTCCATTTTAATAGTTATTTTCTGTAGAAAGTTATCTGCTTCTTTCCCGAATGAAAAAAATGAGCGCAGAAACGAAGAGAGAACAATCTAGGTTAAAAAGTTCTGAGCAAACAAGAAGACATATAAAAGGTTCACCTAATAAAACAACATCTGTTACTCAGATTCACCCATATGAGACCATATGCATGACAAACAATTGGGAGGAAAAAAAAAACACTATGCTAGGTTAATACTGTGAGGAAACAACAGAATAAGAGTTTCAAATGCAATTCTGCACGCTTCAAGTATTATTTGAGGGTAGATAACAAAATTATCCTGAATATCATTGCAACCACAGAATGTGTTCGTTACAGTCAACAGAAACAAAATTTGTAACCATAGTAAGTACAATCTTACATGTTGGCATATGAGTTCCATTAGAAGTTGGAAGAGCAGGCGCTCCACTAGATTGCATCTGCCGCATCAACTGAACCTGTTGCTCAAGCAGCTTGTTGAATTCCATTATCTGTTCTTTCACTATCAATCTCAAGTAATAGGCCTTGAAAAATTCTCGGTTCTCCTCCTCCAGCTTTTGCCAGACTGAAAAAAATCAACAAATTGTATTAACTAGGAGAAGACGAATCTGAATAGGACTCCTAAGGAATTGGCAGAACTTCCGAACTCATGGAAGTACAGAATGGTATCAACCTCTACTGGAAGTTTACTATTTCTTGTACTAAGGCAATACTGAAAGCCCAAGCCACGACAAAATTCTTGTTATGTCCAACAACCAGCAACTAACATCCCGCTAATGACTATGCTATATGTCGCAACCAGAGCAGGATGCCTTCTCCGAATGTTAAAACTCAAATTTTAAAAGTTAACGACCACCGAAATGTCGATAATAAGCAAATATCCATTAGGAAAGGCATGAGTAATTACTAATACTACCGATACGGCGTTGTTTTGTCCAACCATTATACAGCAAGATATTTTCATCTAGCCATAGCTGCTTTTGTGAAATTATGTCAGACAAAGTAGATTTTGAAATAATTAGTTAACTAAACTTTCGATGGTTTTCTCAAGTTTTACGATCTTAATTGCTCGGACAATACAGAATATGACGATAGTGATGTTACATTTTCATGATGTCCCCTTAGAAGGATTAACCAAATAAAAAGAATATAAAGTTAGAGAGACAGCTCTGAAGATAAATCATCAAGGCTAGGTCCCAATCCATGATCTTTAAATATCTAACCGCTGTAAATATGCTGGCGGATGCTAAATACAATAGATTATCCTCAAAAATGAAAAATGCCGAGTTTTGCTTCCGAGACTTTATATCTGCATTTCAAGGACAAGACCAATGATGGGGTAGGAACACACTTAAATGTCAAAGAGAGTTTTCCCCGCCAGAGATGGAGTTGGTCTGTTCTGCTGCTTCTTATCTTAATAGGATACCACATCTACTGATTATCAGCTCGAAAACAATATCCGCGATATGAAAGAGGAATATCTGATGCTTTACTCTGCTGTACAGTCTCATGTGAAACTGTGGATGCCGTAGTTCAGAACTAGGCAGCTGAGGATTTGGTCAAATTCGAAATTCTGAAGGAAAACATAACTAGAGTACTTTATGAGAGGCCAGATAACTTAGCGAAAGAAGTGCTTTCCTCTGACCCAATTTTCAGGGAAAGAAAATGGGAAAGCTGACTAATTTGGTCCCCATTCCCCAGAAAGCACATAGGGATTCATCAACTACAGATAAGCAAAAGGAGAGGATCCTGGCGACGTCTGTCTATGGTCATCGTCATACGGAAGCGACAGGAGCCATCATTTGCCATGCTCTCTGGAAGCATTAACTTAGGGATCTTCCCTATGCAAGCCCCACTACTTATTTGCCAGGTTCCCTTTCAGTCAAGGAGCAGGCTTGGAAATATGCAGTAAAGGACATGACATTCCATTACATTTACCCCCCATGCCTTATTGCCTGCTTGGGAAAGAAATGAAAGAGATTTTATGAGGAAAGAGAATCCCTATTACCTTAATTGCACGCTTTGGACTTCAACTTGATGGTGATTCATCAGTTAAACTCTCACACGATGCTGAAAATTTTTGGGAAACAAGGCATCTAAGTGCCTATAGGGGATCAGTAGACGCGTCTCGGGATGTTTACAGTCCTTCCCCAAACTATTCTCCATAGAGAAGAACACGTCAGTACCCTAGATCTTGATGGATCTTTAGGGTCCAAGTCTTAACTTTTTCATCGTTCCAAACAAATAGCTATAAAAAATTTTGCACATGCAAACACAGCTGATTATGTCGAGGACATCAATTATCTGATATCTTTTAACATGTAAATAATCACCTAATGCTCTCAGGATACACTATAAATGTCTCCCACATTTCAACAAAATGCTGGTGATTGGCATAGCGTTATGTTTTTTACACTATGCCTACATGATTCAGGAAAAAGAAATGTCAAAGTAACAATCAATGAAAATAAAACAGTTTAGGTACCAAGTTCTGTAAAACCAGGATCAATTTTTGCCTGCTCCAACAGAGTATCCACAACTTCCTTCTGGTTCATGTAAAGCTGTAAACACCGTTCTATCAGGTTTTGAACCTGTAGGAGAGAAACAAGAAACAGAGAAAGTTCACAATTGTACATCAAGAGTCTGCGAAGGATATAAAAAGCTCGATGAATCGCTTATACAGAGTACAATACTCATTTTCCTGCTTACCAGTTGTATATCTTGACGTGAAACTCTCCTAACTGTTCCACTTGACATGCTCGAAGGTTCTGGGTCTACAGGTAGAAAGAAAAGTCCAGATTGCAGAAATTGTCTCCTAGAGCCGCATTGAATGACTGACAAAGTTCAGATCTTCAGCCTCAGGATTACACCATGTCAGTGAGTAGAAAACTGCAACCAAATGCAGGAGAGCAAAAATCCACAGAATCAGTAACAAATCATATCAGGAGAATGTGGAATATGAAGTACCAAGGAGACATTGGTTGCAACAAATAGCATTTTTTGAATGTAATAATGATGGAAAAAAAAATCATGCAAATGTTCAGAAACTTCATCCAATCATGGAAAGAATTATCGCCCAGCGGAAATCAATGAACAGAGAAGCAAATGATCTAGACCCTCACAAGTCGCAACAAAGGCAACTGTACGGGAAAATCCCTCGTTAAAACAGAAAAAAAATAGAAATATAGTACATAAAAGACATGACAAACTTAACAGTATGAAAACATGATAGTAACTGGTGATTGTAGGGTTCCTGTCTTACAGACATTTCACGAGCACCGTGTGTATGAAAATACTCGAGAAGTTGAGGTCAAGAGAAATATTCTATTGATTTATTTCTTCTTATGCCAAAACTCATTTGGGTCATCCAATGATTCTGTCTATCAAGGATCCAAAATTGCAGAGAACTCTTTTCAAACAACAAATTACATCTACAAGAACCTTATCCTACTAAGTGGAATGAATCATCTTCCGTCCCATTGTGTTCGATCCTGCATTAGAAATGAAACACTAGCATGCAACATATCGCCAAGGATACATTGTTATCATAAAATAATTGTTGACGTGTAAAAGGGAAGGTTTAGATTAACATGGAAAGTTAAGTCATGTTAAATTATGTACATATTTACTCTCTATGGCCGAGAAATAGATGTTTTCTCTCACGAGAACGCGAGAGAATGTGATTTCCATAATGGGTCTCTGCTACCCGTCTAGAATATATATCTTACACACCTTGCTATCATGAAGACAATCTCCAAACCCGAAAAAGCTGTAAGACCATTTCTGCAGCTCGTAAAAAATCTAGAAGGAGAAAAACCATCGATACAGTCTCGGATTCCCACCGGATCATCGGCTTTCATTCAGCTAAAACGGCTCACACACAACCAAAAGTCCTCACGAAGCTATCCTTTCGACTATTTTTTTCAGCCAAAGATGAATCCGATCCCGGTCATGCTACTCCCCAACAACCGACATAGAGCCCCTAGGGTTTCGGGACAGCGCGGAACGTGTCCGATCACGCGGTCAAAAAGCACGCGATCACCCCATGGCCACACCAATCCTAAAACCCTAATATCAGCAGCCGGAAAATCCAGCACGAGGATGGAAATAGAGAATCATCGACATGCATAAATGCAGAAACTCACCACGCCTCTCTCGCGCACTCGTTCGATTAACCGCACGAAAACCTTCCCGGAGAAGAAGGAAGAATAACTAAAATGAACAAAAAATAGCTTGAAATCGGACGACGAACGAGCCGGAATCAGAGCTCACCTGGAGGATTCCGAGCGAATCCGCGACGAGAGATTTCGGATTTCGGCCGCGATTAGAAAGAGGGAGGGAATTTTGGTGATCAAGCTTTCGGTGACGCAATTGTTGGGGTTCGGTTCTTGTTGTCTATTGTCCGTTTCTGACGAGATTGGTTTATTTTATTTTTTTATTCTTTTTTCATCCAATTAAAGAAAAAGAGAGTCGCATATTCGAGAGTGGAGACGTGACACGTCGGACGGACGTGGAGGAGGAAGTGGGGTCCACGTGGACATCATGGTCAAATTAGGTCAACGCAGCCTTCCGCCGTACTTACTTTTTCGCTAATTGGGTTAATTGTCATGATCTCAATCCTATTCCGTGAAATGCCGCAACGAAAATTTAATTTATAAATGGAACAACCTCTCTAACTACTAGATTCTTCGCACAGTATCTTTAAAATCGGGAGTACGTCATCGACAAATCGGTTTAAAAACACTATACAAAGTATAGGTTGACAATATAAGAGTCGAAACTCCGATAATTCATTCCAGGGCGCATACAATCCTAACTAGCGATAGCCATCCAAAGATGATGTGAAATCTATATTCTTCACCATCATCCTCTAAGTTAAGAAAAATATTTTTCTTTCTTTCATCTTAAGGAATACCTTCGAATTTTACGTCCCAAAGTTTAGACTAAATAGTTTAAGGGCTTTACTCACGTACATAATTCAATAATCATTGTTGCTCTTTAAATAAAAAAGCTTTTACTTAGATCATACCACATATCATCGCAGTCAAAATCATAGCAAATATTTCTTAATATATGTTCTTATAATATGGTAGCTCAATACCTCAAATTGAAATTTTTACTTTCTATGTCACAAGAAAAGAAAGTGAAGTTATTTCAAGACAATGATAATAGAGCCGGATTATTTCAAATTATGGCAGATTAGTTTATAGTAAGTGCAATGACTTAGGTATCAATTGATTTATTACAATGAAAATGAATGCTTTTGTTTGACTGATAAAATAAATAAATCAACAACTTTTTGAAGTAATTAATTTTTTTTATCAACAATTCAATCAAGAAAAAGTAATTTCTTTATCTTACTAATTCATTTTTTACCTTAGCCTGATAAGAAACTAATTTGTAAAGAAAAACACCATTTCAATGAAGAATATCTTTTTCGACCAAAAGAAAAATAAAGAATATCTTGATAGAGATTATAGGCATTAATTTTCTCATTTGACAACAACATATAGAAGTTCCATTTTGTCGTCCTAATTTCGATACCCACATAATAAATAGAATTTTTTAAAAAAATTTGGAATTATTTAAATTGGATTTCATCAGCTAAAGGGTTCCATAACATTGAAGATAGGAGTTGATTCGATTCCGATTACTTTATATTACGGACTGGTAGATTCGGTCAGTCCGTAAGATTGGATATTTAGTAAGTAAAATAGGAAAACGTTATCTTGTATAGCTTTCCCTATTTGTCTTTTCTCGCAAAAATATCCTTATGTACATGTACATGCAATTTGGAAAATACAATTACAATTCCTCCAAAAACTCTTACTCTTCTTCGATTTCCATAGCATAAACTTCTCTTCCTGTTCCAAGTTTGCGTCTTTAATGTTCTCCGCTAAGAAACAAACACTCAGCCTCGCTAGGCCAAACCCAAAAATCAAATCCCAACAAGAAACACTCCAACACAATCCACCTCAGAACACATCAAGAAAACACAAAAAGAAAATCCAAAGCCGTGAGCTCCCATGGACGACAGCGAGACCGCGCGCTATAGCCGCAACAGCGGCTCCGCCCACGTGCTGCTCCGTCGAGGGGTGGGGCCACCTCATCCGCCTCAGTAGCTGCCACGGTCGCTACGTGGCCGCCTCCAACGAGTCCTTCCTTCATGGCATGACCGGAAAGACGGTCCTAGTCGAACTCAGGAGATCACAAATCCAATTGGGCCGACCGGTGCTGGCCTTGGCGATTTCAAAGAATCGTGGTCCGACAACATTCACAAAACGAAAGCCAAACGCATAAGAAAATGGGCCCAATATCTAAAAAAATATCTAATTTTAGCATTTATGATAATTCTATCTAAAAATTTTTTTTGTCTCATAAAAAACCTTTAACTTTTATATTTGTCCCAGTTCTACCTCAAATTTTTGCTTTTGTCCCAATTCTACAAGTGCTAGTACAAAAAAAACCTTCATTTTTAGCATATGTCCCAATTATATAAAAAAAAATTCTCATAAAAAATCTCCAATCTGTTACTTTTGTCCCAATTCTACCATCGTTATCCCTCTATCCATAATGACCATTAGTTAATCTTATATGGTATTTTCACGTTATTAATGAATTACACCTCATTAAAGCGAGACATGAAAAAATTCATAAACTTCTCTTCCGTAATTTGCTATCCATACGTATTACCGAGAGATATATAATCACTCAAGATGGCATGTTTCGTATTCTTTTTTCAGACTCAAGAACTCAAAAAATGGCTAGACATGGAGATATTTGGACTAACGATCTAAAATCTCGTCATCTCGAAACCTACTATTTCTAAATTTCGAAAATTCATTAATAAGTTTGGCGAGAAAACTCGAGCCATGTAGGATTAACTAACGGTGATTATGGACGGAAGAGCGACAAGTGGTAGAATTTGGATAAAATTAAAAGTTGAGGGTTTTTTATGAGACAAAAAAAAGTTTTGGATATAATTGGGAAAAATGCTAAAGTTGAGAGTTTTTTTGGGTATTAGATTGGTAGAATTGGAACAAAAGTAAAAGTTGATGGTTTTTTATGAAACAAAAAAAGTTTTGGATATAATTGTCACAAATGCTAAAGTTTGAGGTTCTTTTGGGTATTGGGCCTAAGAAAATCACCTTGTTACTGAAAATTGGAAAGAAACAAACATGAATGTTGTCGAACAAACGGAAAAGAAGAAGAAGAAACAAACAAGCTAGAAGCTCGCGTGTCAATCAATACCGTTTCGGCTCCGATTCCACTCCGAAGAGAACCGAGAGTTCAAGAATCCGAACGGGGAATTGGATAAGTCGAGATCGGCTCCAAAAATTAGAAACCGGAAATCGGAGGTACCGTGAAAACCGACCTTGAACTCGCTAAGACCGAGTCTATCCGATTCTCGAGTTGAATCGAATAGAATGAATGCCCCTAGTTGATACTTCTTTTGATCCTTCACGTAGCTTTTTATATTTATGAAATCTGTGCGAGCTAGTGGACTGGACGATCGATAACCGATTGCAACATGGCATTCACCGATGGTATTGAAGAGTTTCTCTCTTGACATACCGCATCATCAACTCGGGCGCGCATGGCAATACTTCTACACTAAAAATCAATTTTTGGTCAAGAGTTGAAGTAAATTTTTTCTAACAAAAAAAGTGGCTCTAAAACTACATATGAAGCACAAAAAAAAAATGCTCAAGATGTAGAAAAATAAAGTTGCGTAATCAAATGGATTTCTACTCCAAAAGTTGCGTTAGCAAACGGATTTTTGCTCTAAAGCACTTATGGAGCAGAAATTCTTCTTCAAAAGTGTTGTCATGCTCGCCCTCAATTGCTTTCAATTCATAAAGAAGGTCTTGATCCCGTTGGCCAAGCAATTCTCATTCCTCTTGGTTCTGGTTTCTCTAGTCTTTTAGGTTCTAAGAGCCAAATAGCATATCTAAGGATTTGCTTATTATCATTTGAGCACCGTAACGGTTTCGGGGAGTTTTGAGTCTCGAAAATGAGAAGTTAAGGGCTTGCATGACAACGATTCGATAAAAAAAAAATGATTCCGATCAAAATTGATTTTTTATGATTTTATTCTCTAAATGAGTTTTAAAGAATCGGAATGCGTTTGATAACCGCACAAAATTTTTATTCTTGGAGCACAAATGCGTTTGGTAATCGTACATAATTCCTGTTCTTAGGAACAATTTATCTTCCCAATTTTTTTTTATTTTAGTCAAATAATTACGTTTTGTCACTACAAAATCAACCTATATAGCATCACTAATAAAATGAATACAGATCATGCATAATCCATAATCGGACTATTTATTTCGTAGAGCATAAAGACATATGCAAAATTCATAAGAAAGAACATAAGCTCATAAGGAATTTACACTTGAATTTTTGCCGCGAATTTGCACTTAAACACTTCTATATTTAACCAAACCCATAACCGATCCGATCCATATTACTTAAAGACTTCTATGTTTAACCAAATCATGGCATATTTATTTTATCATAGTCTGTTAAGAATGTAATACAAATCTGGAGAATTTTTTTCAATTTTTTTACTTTTTTAAAAATTATTTTTTTTTTAATAAAATATATATTTTTATTAAATCATTCTATTTATTATAAAAAATTTAATTGTTTTTGTTACTAAAAAATTATTTTTTAAATGTATTTTTATTTTCCTTTTTCTCTTGCAACCGTCAGTGATCGGCGGCAAGCGAAACAAAGTTAGAGCCCTCTCACTTTATTTGGCTTGTTTCTCAAAAGTGATTTTGGAATAGAGAATCAACTTTTTTTTTATTCTTGCTTCTGCTCCAAAAGTGTTCCCGGAAACGGAACTATAAAATTTTAGGATGAAAATCATGTACGACTTTTATCCTTTTTTGTTCTAGGACGTAGAATCGAAAGAATTGGAATCGTTGTCATGCGGATCCTAAAGCGCGTGAACTGCAACATTTAGATTTTGAAAAACAACTAAAATGTCACGGTCAATCCAGAAAAGACTTAATATCAACTTATTGCTCAAATATGCGACAGTTTTGCTTAAGATAATTCGATGTCTTACGACGAGCAAAGTGCTCGCACCTCCGCTGATTCTCTAGCAAAAACGTGGCATTAATTATTAAAAGTTTGTCTCCCCTCGGTTCATCGGGAAACCATCTATTCATACTAACGGCCCGGAAATAAATCCAACGATTCCTTATGTTTTGGTTAGAGGATAGAAGCTATGAAGTTGAAATCGAACACAGATAAATCTCTAGTTAAAATTTAAAACATTACAATCAACTCTTTCTTCCTCCCCGCAGAGAGAGCAGTAGGGTGACTGGATGTATTTGTTTCGCAAAACATAAATGATTTAAAAAATATTTTCTTGAAAATCACATCTTATAACGCATGAAATCGTCAGTCGATGAAAATATTTTTCAGACAGTTCGTGTAATAGTCGTGACCGTTAGAGCAAAGCTATAACGCACGTTTGGAAATTGACATAATGACTCCATTTACTTTGCTAATAA
Organism: Rhodamnia rubescens; assembly: GCA_021437795.1. Taxonomy (NCBI): domain Eukaryota; kingdom Viridiplantae; phylum Streptophyta; class Magnoliopsida; order Myrtales; family Myrtaceae; genus Rhodamnia; species Rhodamnia rubescens. Next base: position 1,041,947 of record JAILYA010000017.1, read on the forward strand.
GCATGCGAGGAGGCTTTTTGTGGGGTCTTCTTCTCATTATTGAAAGCAAGATGTCTTGATGCAAACTATCTTTTGTTCTAGTGCATGTTAATTCGAGGCGACTTTGCTTCAATTAATGTCTGCTCAAAAACTTAATTGGGTAGATATTTACAATTGTCGTGAGATGAATTTGGGCGGAAATTTCTGACCTTTGTAGCATTTTCCTCCCCAATTTCTTCGCCCCTGGTTCCCGGACATAGCATAAGTATCCCACGTGCTTTTCCTTCTCTTATTCTTGTTTTCGTCGGATTGAGATTGGACAAAATAAGAAAGGGGTACTGCGGATCAACTACTTCATTTAAGATCTATATACCTGAAAAAAAAAAATCTCCAGCGTTCTGTATGCTCCAGCAGTAAGCAGGAATTGGGTGTGAAAGACAAGATGAGTAAAAAGATACACGGTCACAAGAAATTAAAATGTGCGATTCATCAGAAAGTGGCCACTCCACTGTATCTGGTTCTTGTTCTGTCAGGCGAAAGGCCTTCTTCGACGTCAATGGCCTTTCTCTTGTTGTTATTGCCGGATTTCTGTTGCTCGTGTTGTGGGATCTGCTGGGACTGATGGTGTTGGCTCTGTTGAATTTCAAGTTCATGTTGGCGCGCTGGCTGTGATCGAATCTCACCATGTCTCTCCGAGTCTTCTCGCGATTCCTGCTGACGAGTCTTGAGCTTCTTGGTTCTCATCATGTGGGGTCTGAGCTTATTCACATCCGATAATCTCACTGGCTTCAGGATAAACTCCTCCGCTCCTTCTTCCAAGCATCTGCGTCGTCCCAAATTAAAACACACCCGTTAACAAAACACCATCCATCCTCCCAAAAGTTGGAACATATGAGCACAGACATTGAGGAAGTTATATTTTCTTACAGCACTATAAGCTGCTCTTACCTGCTGATCCTTGAAGGGACGTTCTCGGATGACATAATGACCACCGGGATGTCTCTCAGGGATGAAGATTCCTGCGAAAGAACATAAATCATATGAGTTTTGCTTACACCAGTTCTTTCCTGTAATCTAGGATTGAGTAAAAAGTGTGCACTTTCAATCTACGCGAAAAAGGGAGAAGTGGAGGTTAATTTATAAGTGAGGGAAAATTGAAATTTTGAGGGGACACTTGAATTCTGAAGGGAGAAAAGGGGTTGCCAAAAAGAAAAAGTTTTTGTAGGTTAGACCTGATACCCCCGTTCCGTTCTGGTTTTTCCATTGTTTTCTTGGCTTGCCAGATCTGATCAGTCAGTCTTACTATTGCAGGGAAAATAGGTAGGGAATATATTCTTGGAGATTATCATGACGGGAATTCCCAAGCAAGTGGGCAGGGGAAAAAGGAGGCAAACAGATAAAAATGGAAGGACCCACGAACCGAAACATTCAGACCCGTGCATGTTAGCCACTTTCTGACTTTGTCAAATTATTGGATGTAAAACAATCGATCCGGTAAGACTCGCCTGGGGCCAAATTTTCCCGGAAAGGAAAACGATGCCTACAGGACGACCGCGAGAGGAAAGAAAAAGGGCAAATGGGAAAGAAAGAATATATGGGATCGTGCAAAGAAGTGGGGAGAGAGAATCCAGAGGGTGTACCTTGATTTTCTTGAGCAAGTCGTAGCCAGTCATTCCGGGCATACAGTAGTCCGTGATGATGAGATTCACCTCGACTCCCTGTTGGTTAGTTGATTGGACATCAAAATGAGTCTCGCAACTCAACCCCAGGAAATCCAAGAATGACCAGGAAGAAGAGAATTCCCGAGTGAAAGAAAGACTAGAGAAATGCTGAAACTGAAGCACACATTACTTGATGATCGTTCGGTGAAACGGACGGGAGAGGATCGGAGCTGCTTCGGCCATCGTTTCCACGGGAACCCAGGAACTCCAGAGCTTTACGACCAGAATCAACAGTAGTCACTGCAAATGGCGACAGGGAGAATTTGAACAATATCAGAACAGAAGACAATGAGAAATGAAAAACACCCAAGAATCAAAACAAAACAAAGCACCAACACGAGCTAAGCCGACTTCTCGAAGAACCCATTCCTCATTTCACCCAAGAGAAAAAAAAAAAAAACAAAGGCCAGAGAGAGAGAGTGCCTTGGTAAGAGGAAATCTTGAGGAGCCTCTCGATGAGCTTCCTATCGACGAGACTGTCGTCGACGGCCAAAACATGGAACTGAGGCTCTGCGGCAGTGCCCATTTGCGGACCCCAAAAATGGAGAAATGCGAGTTCCGAGAGCAGAAACTTCTCGCGAGGTTTCAGTGCCTTCTTCCTCTGCTGCTACGACAGCGGAGGAGGAGGAGGAGGACGAAGAAAGCGCAGGGTCGTCGTACGAAGAAGACCCAGTAGAATCCACATCCTACAGAGAAAGATCCTACCGGATTTCTTCATCCCCAAAACCACTCCCGAGCTAAATTTTTTTTTTTTTCCTTCAGTTACAGAGACGGAGAGCAATGCGAGGGGGCGTGAAGACTGGGGAAAAGGAGAGAGAGAGAGAGCCGAGACAGAGAGAGAGAGAGATTGGATGGACGTGAAGGCAAAAGCCGAAAGAGCAGGGGGAGGGAGGCAGGCAGAGATAGAGAGAAGGGGTGAGAGGTGGGGGGTGGAAGTGGGGCCCGCCAAAATCCTCCTAACAGATGCAGATGACGTCATCATCCCCCTCCTTGACCACCGGCATATAAAATTGATTTCTGTGCACACTGTAATTATTAATGTGTGACGAGTATTATCACGTCCAATATAAGTTAATTTGGTGTTCAGATAGTATCGGATACCTCTGTGATCTCTTTTTCAAAAAAAGGACAGAAAAAAAAAGTTCACATAAGCCGTAAATTCATGTCACAAAAGCGAACAACGCAAACTAGATTATCACTTATCAATCTCGAGAGTCATCGTTCCCGCGATCATTACTTATAGGTAAATATATTAAATGAGTGGGTCAAGTCGAATTTGAATCGGATCGACGATGATCCGACTCATATAGACTCATTTAACCCATTTTCATATAGTATAAATCTAACGATCCATACTAATCCCATCCATATTACTAAAATACAAATGATTCTATTTTTTAGGTAGGGACTGGAGAAGGAAATAGAAGAGATTCAGTAGAAAATAGGGGCTTTTGATTCTGAAGGATCCGAATCTAACTCCCAAGACCCATGAGGAGGATTACTTTCTCAATATCCTCATGCATACAGTTCTTAGAATATTCTATTTAGCTCGCAAGATATTCTTTCCAGTTCTCGAGATATTATGTCTAGTTCCAATTATTAGCATCACCAGCCGGATTCTCGGGACCCGAAATATATAATAGATAAGTACGAACAAGAGCGTCTTTCGCGTGCTTATAAAAGGCAAAACTTGGCAAAAATTATGAATTATTAAAAAGATTATATTACTAAAACACTGTGGACAATTTTGTAATTAAAAAAACTAAAAAAAAAAAAATCACATTTTAAAGATAGTTAGCTAACACGTTTATGCTCTATTTAAAATTCATTAAGTTGTTAGTGACCCATTTATGATTCATTTATGCTTGTTAAGCAACTCATTTATGACTCACACTTTTAAACATTGATTAGAATATGGGTTCTCAACCCATTTTATCACCGTAGTAAATTTTCACTCGCTTTCGAGATGAAAGAGCTAACATGCTCTTGAAACACCTCAAAAATGAAGTCCACATCGTATGATAATCGACTCGGCAAGTTACGCCTGCACATTTAGTCTCACTCAGTAAACGATGTCGACAATTCTGTCCCCTAACTCAATAAACAAAAGAAGATAGACTTTAAATACCTAATTGCACGAAATAAAAAGGTTTACAAATCCGATCGAACAATTTGAAAAAAAAGAAAAAACGGGGGTTTGCGAAGCTTCATTCCAATTTCCGTCAGACAAAATCATACAAAATTTGAAACATCCTCCGTTTCCATCCAAAAGAGTTTGGCGAAATCAATGACGGGCAAAACGATGTCGATCATCCAGCTCGGGCGATGAACGATGATGAGGAGAAGATTCCCCGACAGACTTCTGACGTGCCTGGCGCAGCGTGTCACGTATGATCCACGCTCACCCCCACGTAAAAAGGCTGATCTCACGGGGCCCACGCGCTTCGTGGAGATCTGGCTCACCTCCACCTGCTACACTGCACCCTAGCAGATCACTCCCCATCGTCAATCCTCGAATTTGGTCCTTCTTGGCTCGTCGGTAAAAATATAAGTGAACAAATCCCACACATTCATCTAAAACAAAACAAAAAAAAAAAACAAAAAAAAAAGATTGCTGAGGATTTGATAAATTTATAGTAGTTCTAATGTGGGATAATAACACAAGTAATTCTCGAGCTTTGATTCAATAAGTAATATCATTCTTGAATTTTTAATTTATTTGATATAGTCTTTGAACTTTGACCAATATCCAAGTAATGAATTAAAAATTCGGAAAGCAATATTACACATTGAATTAAAGATGAAAAATATTTTTTTTTTCTGAAGTTGTTCTGACTTAATGTGGTGAGACGATAAGCCAAAGCAAAAGACTCTTTTTTATTTTTTTCTATCAAAACATCGCTCTTTACCGGATAATAAATAAAAGCTACGACAACTTATGATACTTACAACGGTAAATGAAAAAATCGGCAAAAGTTAGATGTCTAGTTATCCGCCCATTCTTTCTTGCGACCTTAAATCCACTAGGTTTTATTATTTTTTTATTCTCTCGAAGACGGCTTTCGACGTCACACCAATTCGAACGTCTAGATTTTGACAAAAAAAAAAAATTTACTCGATTGAGTTTGATCCAAATCACAATGGTCAAAGATTGCCCAATTTTTATGATCGAACTCGAAATCCCAAGTCGGTAATCATGATCATGTGCTCCCCGTGTACCGACCTGAGGTGCCTATCTAATTTGTTGATCTTAAATCCACTCGGGTTTATTATTTTTTACCACACAAAATCTTAAATTGATATCTTGTGATAAATTTACCCCAAACCAATCTTTTGACCATCAAAAACTTCAAACCGGTCCACCTGCGATAAATTTATCCTCCGTCGAGTACACCCGTGACAAATCGAGGATAAAAATTTCAAACCTAAGACATCTCGTCAATTGTTGCGCGTCATCTAACTTAATAATTTAAATGTAGAATTTAACGCAAATTAACGGAAGGTAAAATTGGATTTCGTCACATGTGTATCGATTTGAAATTTTTCGTAGTCGCGAAATTAATCTTAGCTAAACTTTGTCACATATGTTTCATTTTGGGGTTTTTTTTATGCTAATAAATCAATATTTGTTACACCAAAGCTACGGATCGATCAGACCGTACTTGTTCAAATAAATTGATATCTAACAAGTATGCATCGAACCATGATGTTATCTCCATTTCTTGTTTTGTGATTCAATTTGAAGGAAAAATCTACCATCCTCCAAATAGTCGTGGATGTCTGCTCGCAAGAAGCCTTGCAATGTTGATTTGAAAATTTCACGGTGGCTGCCATAACTTTAAAGGGAACCTACCCGATTCAATTTTCAAATTTACAATGGTCGAAGAACGTCATTTTTATTATCTCACTTGCCCGATTTGATTATTTATGATTTTTATCTTTTTTTTTCGAATGATATTTTCACATTCAAATATGTGGAACCAAAAAAAAAAAAAAAAACTATCTCCAATTCTATTTGAAAAGAAAAGAAAAACGTCCGACCAGTCCGGGTAACCTTGTACACCGATAACAACCATTCACTTATGTCTGGACCACGTCTAGAGCTTTTTTCAAGCGGGATTATCTTGAGCACCCAATAGGAATAGGACAAAAAAGAAGACAAAGGTAACAATTTTTATCGCCCCTTCACTTGATGCCGCCTAAAGCAAGAACAAAAGAAAGAGGAGACATAAGTTTGGGACCAAGTGCCAGGACCAAGAGCCAAAACAATAAAAAAGACGTTTGGACCAACCTTGAGAGAGATTGGAGGGCCGCCTTTTCACCAGTATTTGGTTTTTATTTCCATCGTCAAGATAAAATCGTCGCAACACTTTGCCACAACCCATTCACGGTCAAGATAAAATCGTCGCAACACTTTGCCACGACCCATTCACCATCGGTGTGAGACAACAACAATAACTTTAATACCCTCTCTCACGGTAGTTCCGATACCATGTTAAATTCTAACCTAAAAGTTTAAAGCTTATAAGTGGAAAGAAGCTCACATAAATATAAAGAATATACAAGATCCATTCACAACCGATGTGAAACAACAACAATAACTTCAACATTCAAAAGCCCTAATCTAAAATTTTAAGTTAAAATAAATTAAGGCAAAACCCGACTCCAATACCATGCTAGTAAGTCCAATTTTGCTATTGAAAAAGGCCAACCGTGTATAGTGTACATGAATTCCGCATACAAGCAATGTCGGATATTTTAACGGCCGTATCTCGGTTCATTTTAAAATTCGATTCCCGTTGGTTCATTTGTTCTCATGACGCGACCCGTTACACTTTATGGGGTTTTTGTTTTTTTCTTCCAGAGGATTTGAGTTTAATCTAGCTTAAAACCAACACCATCCGAGGCTAGCCCCCATCACCTAATTACGAGAATTATATATATCTCTCTCCGGAACGATAATTCATGGTTATTGCTTAATAATAGCGGATTAGTTTAACAGAGGAAACGTGTGACCTTCATATTAGTCATGTAATGTACGTAAAAGTCACCAATAGAATCTGATTTAATTTTGTTGTTTGACTCTCAATTCAGTTGTCAATTGCCCTAATGTCAACGACAGTGACGATTTCGATGTAATCAAGTCCGGGGGTGTCGCGGACCTAAAGTCCATATTTGCCTGTCGATATGTAAATGGCGTTGCGTGGTCAAATCAAATAATATATTTTTGGGATTCTACTTAGCATTAAACGTATTAATTAGAATCTAATTAATCAAGGTAGGACACGTATGCGTGGACTTCTTTCCTCGACCCAAAATATATTTTTGGGAATTGACATGTCATTTTCATGGTGAGGTAAATGGATACGGGCCTGATTCTTTCCGCTGCATTATATAGCCCATGATGCTACACGCAACCGCTCTACTTAGATTCCGTTTGTTTAGCCAAAAAAAAAAAAAAAACTAAAATATATTTTGCGAAAAAAAACGATTAATTATATCAAACTTATAAAAATGGATAAACAAAAAAAAAATCTATCGTCAACAAAAATATGTAAATATAAATTGTTGTCGATGGTAAAAATAATTTTCATTGGCTAATTATTTTAAGCAATACAAATTATCGTTTTTAGGAAATTGTTTTTCAAACCACTCATGTTTTCGCAAAGCAAATGGAGCCATAATTAGAAACTTTGTTGTGTGATCTACAACTTCTCAATTCGAAAATTTTTAACTCTTTTTGAGCTCGAAAATTACTTATTGACTTTCCCTCCATTGCCGCAGCTCAAAGGCTATTTTTGGCCTCGGGCATACTTGGAAGAACTTCCCATGATTTCAAATGAGCTAAAAACTTAAAAAGTCAGTATGCATGAATTTTTGAAAGTACCTCAAGCGGCATTAAATAAGACGAGAGGATAAAATGCTGAAAATAAGGCGAAAAAGCACTAGGAGCATACAATACTCGGGAAAAGTATCAAACAAGTCATAAATTCATCACATTGATGCCAATTCAATCATAAACCTAGAAGCATAGTGTGGCTTGTATAGTAGAATAAGATAGGATAGTACCGAACCAAAAAAAAAAAAAACCATAGACTTTTCAATTATACCAATTTAATCTTAAATATTTTTGCATTGATACCAACTAAGTATACCCGTCCAATTGCCAAAACGAAACAAAAAAAAAAAAAATCAATTATCGTGCCGGTCTTTGTGTGGACAATTTTAAATAACACTCATGCTTTGATATCATGAGATATTTTATGGCACCATTCGCTAACCTGCTCTAAAAATTTAAGTTTGTTAGATGAGAGCATGATTTAATATTTAAATATTCTATCATCCACATCGGTGATTGCCGATCTAAATTATCAGGTGAAGGAGACGCTAATGCGGCAAGGCTTTGACCGTGCTATGATACTGAAGAGAATTTACAAGAATAACGAAGGAACCCGTTGAGAACCAATGCTGAGCAACCAAAAATATTTTCGAGTCAACAAGAGAATTATCCTTTGACTTTCCTACATGAACCATCTCGCCCAAAACAAAATCCAAGAAAATGATTTTCTATTTTAGTCGTTGAACGAAAACAAGAACAGAAGAAGCCGGTCTCGAATGCTAAGAAGAGTAGGTACAACCGATCCCAGAAGGAGCCCAGGGTAGTATTATGTCTATATGAGAATTAGGAGCATCGCTTCCGGGTTAGCTGAATAGCCTGAATGCACTGAACGGAGTCGCCCCGCCGTTCGGCCATTATTTTAGGAGATACGCTGGCCATGCGGTGAGATCTGGTTTGATGCCCTGCCCTGTTTAGGCCAGCGGATCACCTTTTGTCTCTTGCCCTCCCGGCTGATCGGTTCTTGATAAAAGTTTTTTTTTTTTTTTTTGCAACTTCAGGGCTAAAGGAGTCGGCTGGTGCGAATGATGATGGGACCAATCGTTCTGACGAAACCCTAAGTCACAGGATCTTGTGAAACATGAGTTGAATTCAAGCTGGAGCTCCATGGCAATCTCAAACGTTGGTTTTGGTTGTCTTTCTGAGGTTGTTTTGAATGATGTCTTTGAGAGTCTTCACTGGCGGACCTGGGGGGAGGCTACAACTTGGGCGTGCAAGAGTTTTCCAAATTCATTTTCGGGAGGAGATTTTAAGGCCTTCCCCACAAGTCTTGTTGATTGATAATGCCGTAAAAAGCTTGGCACCGAGGGGTTGGTCGAGTAATTCAGCGGTTGAGTGAGATCTCGCGCTAAATCTCTGGGCCAGGTGAGGGCGCCATCTCTGGGTGAGGGCTCGCAGCCCTCGCCTAGGGCCAGCAAGGACTACAATGCCCTTGCCCAATGTTGGCGAGCTCATTGCGAGCCTCGTTGGCCCTCTCTCCACAAAAAAAAAAAGAGAGAAAAAAAAAGAGAAAAAACCAAAAGAATTATAAAAAATAGAAAATTAAAAATTAAAAAATGGAACGACCGGCATTTACTTTAATAATTTTCAGTTAAAATTGATTGGATGAATTTCAATTGACATAAATGTAAAAAATTTAGGATTTTTTTTTTGGACACTTTTCCTTTTGTTTTTCGGGAGGAAAATAGTACGAGTTTTTCTTTAAGTTATTCGAAGCAAAATGGGTGGATGGAAAGTGGCTTTGTCCAACATAAAAGTAGGGAGAATCATAATAATGCAAAAGCCCTAATCCAAGTTGCCATTGTTGGCAACTTTTTGGAGCCTTTCATGCCTTTTTTTTTTTTTTCGGGGACCAACCAAAGCCATTCTTGCTATTACCGGCAAGGTGAAAAGCCCCAAAAGTGTACTTTGTGGGATTAGTGAAAGGTGATTATCAAAGAATTAATGAATCCGCGTATCACGTTGATTGACAATTTCACTTTAGTGGAGTGCGAATCATTATTTACCTTAGGACTGAGCCAATAATTAATCTTTGTGTGGGCACTTATTAAACACGGTAATAAGATTTTCAATGCACTAAGAGTGCATAAAGCAACGGCAACTAGTGTATTGAAAACTGTAAAGTTTCCTCGATTGGTTGCTTAATAAATAGCCCGAAGCACCCGCTAACATAAACTATCTTTGTGTAGTGTAAGGAAACGAGTAAACTCCCAAGAGTCGGCACATTCGGTTGGGGGCGTCGGTGGAAAATCTCACCTCAAGAATTGAAGATCGCGTAATTAATCTCACCAGCTGTGTACCAACTACTTTAAGTCAAGATCATCTGCACAAACCAAATGCTTACACTTGATCGGTTCATGAGATTTGCAGGGTATTTTATAAGGGTTTTAAATTACCAGACTTATCCGCTCATGTTGAAGTGCATGAATCGAACAGATGATTTCCTCGTCTCAGATCTTGAGATGAGGAAACAACTTATCACGATGGGAGGTGAGAAAAGGTGGGTGAAAGGTGAAAACCACACCTGGAAAGCAGCTGTTAGGCACTGTTAAATTAAATTACAGTAAAGCAAGCTAGGTTTATAATGTGAATCACATAAAGAACATAATGCCTCTCTTTTTTTTTTTTTTTTTGGCCAATACATAGGGAAGTAGCAAATTGGGTTTATTTGTTCGCTCTCGTCATTACATTCAAGTTTGGTTTAAGAAATTTATGCAAAAAGACAAATCTTTCTATTGTTCGTTTTTCAGTATGAAATATATTGAGGGCACGATTGTTTTGTGGAAAATTTATGGTTACACAATACTTTCCTTGTTGTCTTCCAATGCTCGGAGCACTTAAATTCAGGAAAATGACTACCTTTTTTGCAAATAAAAAATAATTTTCCATATATACCAGTGGACCCTAGGGCTCGGGCCTAGTTCCCCAAGGCAGAGCTCGGTTGGACCCTTGAGGCCGAGTCCGTGAACCTAGTGGCTGGGTGCGAGCACTCATCTTTTGTGCACGATTCGTCGATGCCCTGCGTCCGAGTCCCTCGAAGGCATGTCCCTAGTCCCCCAAGGCTAGGAGTGTGACCCCTGCACTCGTGACCAGATCACCTTAAATCGGCCAAAATGAAAATGCATAATGAGCCGGATTTTTTTTTGAGTTTAAAATTTTAAAATTTTTTTCATGCTAGGGACCATCACTCGGGTGTTAACCCGGGACCCTGGGAGGGGCGGGTTCGGATCCCCAAGGCTAGGCCCAAGTTCTCGGCCCATGAGAGACTTTTTGACAAAGACTGCGTCACAATTTTCTAGTAACAAATAATAGAAAATGATTTCCCTGTTATTTGAAGAATCCGACCAAAATTAAGAAGCAAATGAGAGTGGTTACTAAGTCAAAATAAGGTGGTCCAATACATAAATACACACACGTATATCTCTTATTCCGAGAGTTTTTGGTTTGGAGTGCATTTGAAGCTGTCTTCTCCCTAATTCCACAATTTTTCATAATCGTTAAATTTATCATCTTGAGATCAAAACACATAATCGATTGTAATTTTAAGGGGAGAATTTTTTTTTTTTTTTTTTTTGGTTAGATCATTATCATCCGTAAAATCACATAAGACTTCAATAGACGAAGGATGTAGAAATTTTCGGATTATCAGAGCTTCGCTCCCGTCGGCATGCGTGTTCCATGAGGCCGAGCTTAAAGAATAAGGACATTATATTAGGTCTCACCTCGACCTCCTCCGCCTTTTCGACATGCTATTTTGGATTTTTTTTTTTTTGCGCGGCTGAAAACCATGTAAGCATTTAATTTTATTATTCATTAGGCGACAACAAATTGCAAAAAAAAAAGAGGGAAAAAATAAAAAGAAACTTCCAAAGATTCCAATCTCACGAGCACGAGGCGGCTACCGGAGCATACAGATTTGTGCTCTCGGGCTCAAGAGGATGCACGAGTCGAGTCGACGGAATAACAGGAAAGGCAAAAACTTGGGGACATGGTGGGCTATTCATACGAAGAAAATGGGCTTATGGTAACCACAGGATGGGCTGGGGATTGGGATTTTGGGCTCGATGGGCCTTCTTATGGGCCGTGGATGCAGTTCACTAGCCAGATATAACGTGATATCCCGAGTGAAATTTCACGTACCCCGACTAAATTTTTCTTTTGGATCCAAACCAAGGCATGCAATATTTATGTCGGATTAGGAGATTTGCGATGAATTACTTCCTCGTACCCCGACTCTGAAGTGATTGCGCCGAGTAGAAACCGAACTTGAGACCTCGGGTTTCATGAGTTGCGAGGTCTCCCGATCGTTCCGTCGGTCTTGATGAGGAGTTTAGGTTTGAAGCACCATCCGATTTTCATTGCCATTTGTTACGACGAATACATTCGATTCCTAACTTATGAAGTTTGTTTGACGAACTCGGACAACTATCATCCAATGGGTAGTTGAAGCCTTGTGATTCTCCTAAAGGGAGAGAGGAAAAGTCGAAAGTGGGAGAAGAAGTCTAGCGGTAGTTCTTACTAAAAACTTGTTTATCAATCCCCCTGTTTTCCATGCTAAATGGCCTATTTTCCACATGCAAACTCTACCTACACGACTATTATAAAAGATCATAATCTTCATCGTGTCTTGCCAAAGGAAAGATTTTTTAACGTGTAATATGATTTATAAACTTTTAATTTATTAAACGTGGCTTTTAATTTGAGTTTGATGTGCAATGTATTTTCTAAATTTTTAATATATGTTTAATTTAATCTCTCAGTTATGAAAAAATGTTCAAAATTATCTTTTTATTAATTCAAATTCATAGATAATATTTAATACTTTTATATAGTTCAAAGATAAAATTGGACGTGCATTGGTTGAGGAATGTACTGCATAAGTTGGCAATGGCGTCGGGCCAAAGTCTATGTGCGTCGTTTTCTCTGCCGCAATCTACCCCATGAGCTGTCTCTAGCGGTCCTTCTCCTTCCTTCCTTCGGTGAAGACCAACAGCTTGATTTTCGCTTCGTTTGACTTCCCTTCACTTCCTTCACAAGCCTCAACATCGCAACCGCAGCGCAGTCTTGATCACCTGAGCGAAGAGGCCATGGCTCCTTCGAAGCTCGGAGTAGTCGCGGCGGCACTTGCAATCGCAGCCGTCGTCCTACCTCTGAAACCGCCAACCCATCTCCTCCACCCGCCTTCCGTCCCCGGAGCCCACGACCGTCTCCACGCTTCCAAGGTGGTGCCGGTCGCCGGAGCTTTCGGGCCCGAGAGCCTCGCCTTCGACCCCAGCGGCGGTGGCCCGTACACCGGCGTCGCCGACGGCCGGATCCTGAAGTGGGAGGGCGACGAGCGCGGGTGGGTCGACTTCGCTTTCACTTCCTCTCAGAGGTGCGACGTTGAACCACTCTTCTGCTTGTGCTCGACTTGTTTTTTTTTTTCCCCTTCTTTCCTTTTCAAAATAAGATAGTGGTTTTGCTCTTCGTTGTTGACATGTTTGATCATCCTGATTTACTTCCATTGCTGGCGAGTATCGATTCGCGAAACTTCATTTATTTGAGCAGCATAGTAGAGAACACGACCAATTTGTTCAAATGCAATCAGCCACGCTATTTAGTATGCTAACTCGTAGAGCAATCTTGGTATACTAAGCATCACTCGCCGGTGTTGGCGAGAAATGCGAGATAAATTTAGGGCTATATCCATGTTAGTTTGAGGTGAGATTCTATGCCATTTCGCGAATGCTTAATCAGAAGATTGGAAAAGAGTGGACTCTTGATCATGCACATAAATGTCGTCCAAAGCCTGGTTTTGTGGTTTGTTTACTGCAAATGTGAAACTAGATTAGTCGCATTTTGCAAATCATGTGTCACTTATGCTGGACTCTGTAAGAAAGTATGCAGATTCTGCATTCTTGCGCGGCAAGTGGTTCAGTCCATCACATCAAAGTAACCCTGTGTGTGCTTTTTAGCATGGGTGTGTGTTTCTTTCAATCCAAGTAACAAATGCAGTCAGTAAGGCGTTCGTTAGATTGGATTGATTACCTTTTTCCTAATTGAATAGAGTTTTTGTTCTAGTCGCTATCTGATTATGTCTCTCCTGTGCGATCAATAGTATTGGAACGATGGAGAAGATTAGCATGGCCCTCACAAGGATGATGCGAAAATAGTTCCAACGAGTTAGTCATCTTCTGACTTGTTGAGTACTTGTTCCTTTTGGGTTTCATGGTAACTCAAATTGAATTTGAGAGCCCCAACGTTGGAAGTTCTGTTGCTGCTGCTACTTTCTCCAGAAAGTTCCATTTTCACCCACTTTGATACATAGGGACAGAGCACATGAGTTCTAATGTTCCTGATTCGAGAAGTTGTCGGGGCTACTGAATAAAAACCAATTTCAGTGTCAGCACGCATTCATTAAATTTCCAGTAATATTGTGCTTCCTTTTGTATATTTTTCCCTGAATGTCACCAACTTGGTATTGTGCTACTAGGAAGGAATGCATTCGCCCATTTGCACCGGAGTTGGAGCATGTTTGTGGAAGGCCTCTAGGACTCCGTTTTGATAAGAAAACAGGAGATCTCTATATTGCGGATGCATACTTCGGGCTTATGGTGGTGGGCCCAGATGGTGGTTTGGCCACTCTGGTGGCTAATGAAGCTGAAGGCAAGCCCTTGCGCTTCACCAATGATCTGGATATCGATGAGAGCGAAGATGTGATCTACTTTACAGACTCGAGCACAACTTTCCACAGAAGGTAAGCAAGACACAGTCAGTATCAATGCTAAGAGAAAGATGTCTGGATATCGACGGATCTTGTTTTCATAATAATGTGGGATAGTTCAACACGATAACTACCTTTATTGATTTCTACGTGGTTAGGACATGGAAACAAGATAACCAATTGTTATATGGAAACAGTGTCGTGGTCCATTTTAACTGATTTTCAGAGTAGTCACACCTCCACTACAGCACCCAACTTCTTTTGTCTTATAATGACTGACAAAGAAAACTATAATCTGTTCTTAGTGATGTCTATTGATGCCTACAAGAAGCTACTTATCGCTGATGATTTGTGTGTCCAGAGAATTTATGAATTCATGTCTCAGTGGAGAGAAAACTGGCCGGTTGATGAAATATGATAAGTCGAGCAAGGAACTAAAAGTCCTATTGCGAGGACTTGCTTTTGCCAATGGAGTAGCGTTGAGCAAAGACGGTCTGTTTCTGCTGGTGGCTGAAACCGCTACTTGCCGAATCTCAAGGCTTTGGCTTAAGGGCCCTAATGCAGGAAAGTTTGACATCTTTGCCAAGTTGCCCGGTTACCCAGACAACATCAGGAGGAACTCCAAAGGCGACTTCTGGGTTGGCTTGCATGCCAAGGAAGGACCGGTCGCGAGGTTCCTTCTTTCCAATTCTCTCATTGGGAATTTCGCTCTAAGATTGCCGATCAGCTTCCAACAACTGCACTTGCTGTTTGTGGGAGGGAAAGCTGATGCCACCGCTGTCAAGCTGGGCAAGGAGGGAGAAATTCTGGAAGTAGTTGAAGACATGGAGGGGAAGACCGTGCAGTTCATAAGTGAAGTTGAAGAGAGGGACAATAAGCTGTGGATCGGGTCGGTGATGAGGCCTTTTATCGCTATTTTCGATTTGGATTGAGCTATTTATTAATCTTGAGTTGTTAGATCGGTGAGCACACGGTACCACGGTAGATTCCAAGGTTGGGGGTCATACTGATCCTGTTCTCACCCATCATCCTATGCCATTTGCAGTGTATCTTGTAGAAAGGTACATGGTGCCCTGTACTGTATCTCTCGCATGTAGTATTTAATCTATATGCGCGAGAGGACAATAACTCTCATTCTCATTTCATCGAGTTTTTCGAAATGTCGTGTTAGTGAGAATTTAAGTTCTTCTTGGTGACAGGTCACTTGTCGATTTTTGTTCTGGAAGGTTATTTCAACTCTGAACGTACTTCCAACGATTTCAAATGAACTAATAAGTCGGTATGCATGAACTTTGCGTGATTTCTCAAGTAAAATTAAACAGAACTAGAGTACAAAATGCTAAAATTTGAGGGGGAGAGAAACATGTTGAGAACCAATGCTGAATAACATCGCCTCAAGAAGGGAATTGTAATTAGAGAAACAATTAGGGGCCGAGATTGATCTGCCACTTCATATCAAAGCGTTGAGGAGCCTCTTATGCGACCAGGCTTTGGCTGTGTTATGACGATGAACTACTAAATTATTTTTTGACTCGACAAAAAGAATTATCTGAGGATAAGTGAACAGCAGGAACATACAAATGACAGTTTCAATTTGTGATTAACTTTTATTTTTTGGACAAAAATATATCATTTGATATGTCTTAAGAGTCTTCATCGGCGGACCATGTTGATGCCAAAGATCACAAGAGTTTCAAGCCTGCAGAAGCAATTCATTTGAGTCCCACTAATTTCTGTATGGATGATCTGCCCCGATTGGATCAAGGAGGTGTGCTTAATCCAACACGAGAAACCCGGTTTCGGATTCCTCCTGATCGCACTCCACACGGATCAAAGGCCTAGGCTTAACTCGTACATGGGTTTGCGAGAGCGTTTCATGGGCATTTAAGTAGTTGGATTTATTGGACCGTGTTTGTGAATTATATAAAAATAAAGATAAAGATAAAGAGGAAACAGGTACAATATACTCATTGTATAGATGATGTGATAAAAGATCATTTTTACAGCCAACGAAAAACCTATGCGTAAATGAAAATGACTCTCTCTTTTGAAAACCAGAAACTATATTTCAAAGTATGACTTGACCTTGAGGCTCAGGGTCGGTTCCCCAAGGCTGGGCCTCGATAGACCCTTCAGATTGGGTTTGGGGCCTCGTTGTTGGGAAATTTAACAAAATGTGATGAACAATGAAATTAGATTTTAAGACGTGATAGCATTCTTTTTAAGGAATTATTTACACCACAACATTACTAATGGTTATCGGCAAAGAACTTTCTGGATACACAAGAGTTTCATGCGAGAATATTAGATAGCAATTTTAATATTTGTCCAACAAGAAACGATCGGAAAAGAAGGAAGATTGTATCTCTTTTAGAAAGAAACAAAAATCTTAAAATTGATTTGAAAATGAATAGAATAGTTGAATATATGACGATAATAGATCATGCCTTTTCGCGTCCGAAAAGTAGTTAATTCTCATACAATTCTTCGTGTCCGAAAATAGTTTATTCGATCGCACCTGTTCATTATTCAAAAACAGTTTATTCTCGAAAGGTTGCAACTTTTTGAAGGTCAAAAATTGCTAACTTGAATGGACGCAACTCTTCATGTTCGAAATTGTCAAGTTTGAAGAGTTGCAACCATTGGACAAAATTAATATTAAAAAAAATAACCGCAACCCCCGAGTGAACAATCGCCTTGTTTCACTAGGATATTATAGTTGAATTGAACATAAACGTTCAGTAATTTGTAGATAAAATGTTTGAAGGGACACAACATTTCAAAGGTTATAAGAAAACCTTAAAAAATGATTGCCAATTGAACAGATACACACTCGTGTTCTTTCGTCCATTGAACAAATAGGATTAACTGCCAAGTGGGATAATGCACCTCCTCATTTGTTTTACAAACAAACTACCAACACTCATCCCCCGTGGTTAGGACCCCAAATGGTGGGTCTCAAGTACTCGGCTCTCGTGCCCAACTCTCCGAGGCGCGCACCAGGTCCTCCAAGGCCAAATCCGAGACCCCAACACCCTTGCCTCGGTTATCAATGCACAGGCTCGGGGCCTAATGGCCTGGCCCGGTTCCCTCGAAATTGAGCCCGAGACCCTAGTGGCCCGAATTCGGGACATATAAGTTTTACTCGAGATTTTTTTATTTTTTTTGTGAAATGTGTTTTATAGTTTCCTATATCAAATATTAAAAAATGACTTTCACATTATTTGTAAAATCCAACCGAACATCTGGATGAAAGATTACATCTATTCATAGTAAAAAAGTCAAAAAGGAAAAAAATATTATCTACACAATAGCAAATAATGCCTAGCGAAAGAAAAAAAAATACATTATAGCAAATAAGGTGGTCCAATGTAGATAACTATAAGACAGAGTTTTGATTTCGAGTGCGTTTGAAGCTGTCTTCTCCTAATTCCACAAATACTAATAACCATCCAATCGTTTAACTTGGCCTCAATTGATTCAACTTATTAATCGCTTCTTAATTTTTTGTCATGTGGGATAGTTTTAATTAGGGGGTAAATTGTAATTTCATTCCCTTTCTGCCTTGCCCCCCCTATCTACGGAACTCTGTTGATGCTAAGAGCTTTATAAGAAAACATTGCTCATACGACTCTCATAGTCAAGATCTTTATCATTTGCAAAGATTACGTAAATCTTTAACAGTCAGAGAACGTGGAAATTTGCAGATTATCAGTTATTCACTCCCACCGACGGATATGTCTTCGTATCTTTTGAAATAAGGATATCGCAACCGCCATTCTTTCGTACGGTTCGCACTGACTGCCATAACTTCTTTATTTCCAATCATTTACAGCCCATGAATCTTTTTTTTTTTCTCTCCTAAAGCGTGACAACTAGAGTAGGGGCATTTACAGCCCATGAATCAGGCAACAAATCCAATCGTTTAACTTGGCGTATTTTGCCATTTAGGGTGGGGTCGGGGATTTCTAGTTCATAGTAGTAGCTTACCAAGAACCGAGCAACAAATTTTTTTTTTTTTTGCCCTAAAGTGTGACAACTAGAGTAGGGGCATTTACAGCAATTATATTGCTATACTGCCTCGTCAGGATTGAGGATCCTCATCTCTAGCTTGAGATGGTATGGTAGAATTAAACGGCAAAACAAATGTTTACAGATAAGACTCGAGATTTCAATCTTATGCGTCTCCAATGAATATCGGAGCATGCAGGCTCGAGCCCTCAGCCTCAAGAGGATGCCCTAATGGAGTGACTCAAACCCCTATTGCTTCATTAAACTCACATGGGGAAAAACGAATGTCTTGGGCTCCGTTTGTTTTGCGAAAAATGAATTATTTGAAAAACACTTTACTAAAAATGACTGTTGTATCGCTAGAAATAATTAATTAATAATAACAATAATTAGTTCTTGAAAAATGTTTTCATTACCGCCAATAGTTGATTTCTAAATATTTTCCTAAACAATGAAATGAAAATATTTTTTATTTATTCAATTTTGTAAGCGAAAGATGGTCATTTTTTAAGTACTTTTTAAATTATTCATTTTTCGCAAATTAAACGGAGCTTTGATCTCGAGCAATGAGGATGAGAAGAAGTGGATGTCAACAAGAAAGCAAAAGACATGGGAAAGTTTTGGGCTTCTGATAGAGGAAAAGGGGCCTTGTGTTTCTGATTTTGGGCCCAATGCGACTTCTTATGGGGCCCTAAGAGTAAGCGCCGTGCATGCACAGAGTAGAACCAAGGAACTAAAGATAAAACATGCCGTTTGCATCTCACTAGACAGCGATTAATGTCATGCCTGAAGTTAGTTTTCGGGAAAAGGACACTTTTTAGTGTCAAAAGTTATGTATAGAGATCACTTTAGTGCCAAAAGTTTCAATCAAATCACTTTAATGCCAAATTTTTGAAAAAAGGATAATTTTAGTGCCAAGTCCGATTTATCCGCCGGAATCCCGATGTGGCCTTGTTTTATTAATAAGTGAAGCTGACGTGGATCCGGCGAGGTCCAATCAGCAATAAAAAAAATACAAAAATTGAAAAAATATTAAAAATAAAAGTACAAACTTAATAATTTTACAAAAAATAAAAGAAGCTAGAAATTTTAAAAAATAAAATACAAAAAATTTATTTAAAATAAATTGAAAAATTAGCTTAAAATTTACAAAAAAGCTAAAACAAAAAAGGGTCTGCGAAACCATACGGCGAGGGCTGTGCAAGCCTTTGTTGACGCCACCACCCACGATTCCGACAAAGGCCGGCGAGAGTGGGGTGGGCTAGCTAGGGGTCATTGAGCCCGGCCGGGGACCCTAGTCGATAGCAAGGCGAGGGCATGCAGGCCCTTATTAGATCCGGGCAAGGTTGGCGGCCCTCACCCATATTGGGAAAAGGTCACTAATAGTGGGGAACGGCCGCTAGTGGCGAGCCTCGGCCATGCTTGGGCGAGGGCCGCCACCCTTACCTAGATCTAGGCGAGGGTTTGTACGCCCTTACCTACGGTTAGCGGGGGTTGTTGGCCCTCGACCGGGGCTCGGCGACCCCTGTTAGCCCCGTCCCACCACCACCGGCTATTGTCGGTGATGGTGGAAAGCGGCGAAGGCTTGTAATAGCCCTCGCACCTGGTCCATTGCCTCCACCAATTTTTTTTTAAATTTTAAGCTTTTTAAAGCTTCTTTTTAATTTATTTTTAATAAATTTTTGTGTTTTAAACATATTTAGGTTTTAGCTTATTTTTTTAATTTAAATTTGATTTATTTTATTTTATTTTAAAGTGTAGAATTCCACGTGAACTTCCTTTTTTTTAAATGTCATTTTACATTAAAATTTTAATTAAAAAAGCCACATATTTATTTTCGTTGAAAATTATAGCCGAAGGCACCAAAGTGATCATTTTGTCTCCAACTTGGCACTTATGTTATTTGATTGAAACTTTTGACACCAAAATTATATCTCTGTACACAACTTTTAACACCAAAAGTATCATTTTCCCTAATTTTCGCTGCACCGAATTGAATCCGCCCTTCGATCCCATTTGAGGCGGGCAATATTCATGTCTAGACTAGGGGATTCCGAATGAAATACTTTTCTTAACTAGGGGTGATCAGTCCAAGAATCGATTGGATTGGACCTAGGCGGTCCAATGAAAGTGGTTGATAATTAGCAGTGGTCGGCAATACGTACTTTAATGTTAATATATTAGCTAAAATTAGGTTTACATTTAAGAGATAAAAAATAAGCGTTGGATTATTAGGTTCACATTTAAGAAATAAGAGACATAATTTCCATTAGTTTGGGGATGGAAACTCATGGATAAGTTAAGATCCAATCTCATGAGTTGGAAGAGTTCTGTCTGAAAATCACCGTTACCAATTTTATGAGGTTGGGAATTGGACCGGCGCCCTTGAAAACAAGATTGAACTGGCCGTCCGAGCGATTCTCCTCGGTTCGATCGGTTCGTCTTGCTCATCTCTACTCTTGACCTTGGCCGCCAAGTGATTGCGCTGGCTAGGAACCGAGTGCAAGACCCTACGCTTCACAAGGCACGGGATTCCAATCATTCAAAGGGGTCGGAGAAGAGCTTTTTCCTCCCCTGGCTATGGTTTTCCTCTCTAGAAAGTAGCCGCCGCCCAATTCAGAAAATTTTTAAGCCGCCCTTAGAAGAGGGGTTGGGGGGAAGGGGAGGGGGAGCCCTCCTGTCCGCCTCTACCTCTCTCCCTACTTCCCCTTCCCTTCTGCCTCTTTGTTAGCCTGGTTTATCTTTAATTTTCTTTGTGTTTGTGTCTCTTTTTTCTCCCGATCTGCTCTGGGAGTTTGTGTTTGTGAATAAATTTTCAAAACTGGTCTTGGGTGAATGTGAAGACAAGTTTGGCCATTCATCTGTGAATAACTAACAAGGATGATGTTTGTGATGTGGCTAAACAACCTCCTCAAGATTAGACCGCTCTCTCCTCCCGATTTAGATTTGGATTAAGTTTTGAGAGTTTTACTCTCCGAACCGATCTGGATATAGATTTGGGAGTTTCTTACGAGATATTTGATATGTGTTCTTTCAATATGTTGATGTTGGTATTTTGCCAAGTGATGGTAATGAGAGTGTTAATCCTAAACGCCCACCACAAGCCTTTGCAAATGTAGTGGGTGAGCTCGCCGTATACTCATCATTGAATTTGATGATCGGCTATTGAACGTATGGTGACAGATTAGTTCTCGATGGATGAGAGCGTGCTTCTAGCTGCAGACTATTCCGTATTATATGCTTTTAAGTTATCCCTTTGTTCCTCGATTATTTGGGATTTGCTAGAATCGAATGTCTTCTATGTACCTCTTGATTATTCTGATAAATAAATAGCATCTTTTTTTATTTATTTATTTTTTTAAAAAGAGGTTAGAGAGTATGCCTTTGCACATAATGTTCATGCCTTTTGTTGCGATGAATTCTAGTCGATTTCAGCTTATGGAGTTTGTATGATGGATTTGGAGAACTCCCTCCCATGAATTATTGAAGCATCGTGATCGTCCTCCAACATCACCTCACATTTTACATGCTAAATGGCTTAGTTTTGACGAACAATATCCTGAGAGTTGGCTATGTTTTAGGTAGAATTTGCATGCATAACCCACCAATAAGATCGTCATCTCCTATCTTCACGATCACTATCTCGTCTCCCTCTTCGTCACCAACAGTCAGACTCCACCTTCGTCTCCGTCATCACCCCTGGGGGAAGCTCCAGTCCGGCGATCTCGCCACAACAAGTTGAAGCGGAGAGAGAGGGTCTAGAGTCAGGTGAGTTCACCGGGAGTGGAGGGCGGAGAGGAGGGCGACGAGAGCGGCCCTGAGCGGAGTCAAGGTCAGGATTGGCAGGGGAAGAGCAGAGGCAGAGCAAGGTGGTGGGGATGCTCTGTTTTGGGAGCGTCGAGGTTGGACTTCGGATTGAGAAATTTGTGAAGTTAGATTATGGGGCTCTTGGGATCAGGTGAAATTAAGGGAACCAACCAACAAAACTTGTACGAACCTTATTGGGTTTCCGGTGAGAAATATTAGTGCGGCAGCTGTGAGTTTGATTTGGGTTGGTGGGAGACGGAGGAGTGAGTTAAAGATGGTTTAAGGTTTTTCGAGAAAAGTTCCCGAAAAATTTTAAATTTATTGTATTGATGCTAATTTAGTTTTAAACCTTTTAATAATGTTAATTTATTAATAAATATTTTGATCTATAGCTAATTCAGTCCTTCCGATTAATTTCAACCGGACATTGCTTGATATGGACGTTATCGTGCGGTTTACGTGACACGGTGACACCGACATGAAAATTCTTTAATAATACATAATAATTTACGATTTTTTTTATTTTTTCTTTCGTATTTTCCTTTCTAAACATGAAATTAAAAATGAAAATAAAATATTATTAAAAAATGTTCACGCTAGTGTGGACCGTGCCGCGTAAGACATCTCATTTGAGGTTGATATCTTGTATTCTGTTATTCAAGAGATTATGAGACGGTTCCAAAAACTCCCCGACAATTGGATAGCGCCCCGAGTCGCAGAGGTGTTTTATATTCAGTCATATAAAGATTTATATGGGAAAGTTAAATATTTTAGGCTATGTGGGCAATTTTATAATTTGTGCCATGTAGGGTTTCGTTATATATATTTAGGGCGAAACAGTGCCTCAAAACAGAGAAGGCGTGAGAAAGAGTGGCTGTACACTTTTCTACGTTATTAGTGAAATGGATCTCATTTTCCTGTGAACGTAGGTAGGCGAAATATCTCCCCTACCGAACCACGTAAATTCTTGTCTTTGCACGAATTTTCATTACTTTCTTGCATCGTTGATAGGATTGAATTTAGATATTCGACAATCCCACATCAATAATATTTGGCTAAAATTAGCCGGAAGGAATGAATTGGCTTCTGGTCAAAAAGTTTATGACTAAATTTATACTATTAAAATGTTTTTGACTAACAAAAAAAATGTTTTTAACAAAATTGACACCAATATTTTGTATTTAGGACTTTTGTAACACCATTTTTGAAGATTTTTTTTTTTGGGGTTCAGAAAAAAAAAAAATTGAAGTTGCAGGTTTTCTGCAAGATGGGTGGAGCTCCTCTCTTCTTTGAGTGTGATTTCTCAGTTCAACTATATGGAAGAGAGTGCTTATGCTTCGTGTCATTAGTAGGGTTCTAGGAAATTCTGATGTCTCATCTCTTTCTTTGGGTGCTTAGCTCTACATTGCCCCGTGAGACCCCAAAGATTTTAAAAAATAAAAATAAAAAAAAAAAGAGGAGGAGGAGGAGGAGAAAATAGATAGCCCAAACTTAATATTCCTAATCAATGAAAAATCGACTCGAACCGAATCGAACCGTTGACGCTCTTAATTCTAATATCAGTTTGACGAGTCATTAATTTTAAGAATACTATATAAGGAACGATTCGTTTTTTAAAAGTGATTATGCATAAGCGAAGGGCATCGAAAGCTACCAAATTTCAATAGATGATTGCCTAACGAATGTCTCTAGGAAACCCAACTGATAAAACCTTGCAAATCACATCCTCGTCGTATTTAGTGCTTGTTTTACTTTGGCCAATGGGACTTACCCACTTGACAGTACCCTTCAATCTTCCATTTCATATTTTGCATGGTAATCATTCGAGCTCGGAAAATTATTTTCTTCTTGTCCTCTTTGACAGGTAATTTTTCTTATGCTTAAAATGGAATCAGAAATGACATACAAATTTGAATATTCCGATGATCGCCAAACCGAATAATGTGCTGGTCGAATCTTGTCCCGACTTCCAAACTCGATATTTAGAACTACGTAATCCATTTTTGCCACGAATTACTACGCCGTTCGTAATTTGGCGGGTGGATAGTTTCGTAAAGTTGGTCTCCCAGCTCGCGGCAATCAGTCAGTGCCGTCCTTCTGGGAGGACCCGTCAGTTGGAATATTTTGCTTCGTTTGATTCACTTCACTTCCCACTCCCCTCGAAAAGCGTGGAGCTCGCGCTCTCTGTCCACCTGCAACAGCACAGTCTCGATCGCCTGAGGAAAACAAGAAACCATGGATTCGACGCTCGGAGTAGCAGCGATATCACTTGCGGTCGTAGCCGTCGTCCTAGCTCTGAACCCGCCGGCCCATCTCCTCCAGCCCCCTCCCGTCCCAGGAGCACGCGACTGCCTCCACGCCTCCGAGGTGGTGCCGCTCGCAGGAGCGCACGGGCCCGAGAGCCTCGCCTTCGACCCCAGCGGCGGGGGCCCGTACACCGGCGTCGCCGACGGGCGGATCCTGAAGTGGGAGGGCGACGAGCGCGGGTGGGTCGACTTCGCTTTCACTTCCTCTCAGAGGTAGGACGTCAAAAAAATCTTCTGCTCGTGCTCGACTTGCTTTTTCTTCTCCGCTTCTTGTTCTTTTTTTTAAAGATAAAGTAGCGATTTTGCTCTTCATTCTTGACATGTTTGATCATTCTGGTAAATTTGGGGCAACATGGATGTTAGTTTTTTGTTCTTTTTCCTTCCTTTTGGTCATCCGAGGTAAGAAATGTGAGATAAATTTGGAAGTTCTGCTGCTGCTAATATCTCCAGGAAGTCTTTATATTCATCCACTCTGGTGAAAATCCTTAACGTCGGGACAGAGCACAGGAGTGCCAACATTCCTAATTC
The DNA here is from genome assembly GCA_021437795.1 of Rhodamnia rubescens. NCBI lineage: Eukaryota > Viridiplantae > Streptophyta > Magnoliopsida > Myrtales > Myrtaceae > Rhodamnia > Rhodamnia rubescens. Next base: position 1,066,898 of record JAILYA010000017.1, read on the forward strand.
GAGAAGTTGTCGGGGCTACCGAGCAAGAACTAATTTTAGTGTCAGCACTCATCCATTGTGTTTCCAGCTATACTATCATATACTGTGCTCCCTTTTGTATATTTTGCCCGGAATGTCACCAACTTGATGTTGTGCTGCACTAGGAAGGAATGCGTTCGCCCATTCGCACCGGAGCTGGAGCATGTTTGTGGAAGGCCCCTAGGACTGCGTTTCGACATGAAAACTGGAGATCTCTATGTTGCGGATGCGTACTTCGGGCTTATGGCGGTGGGTCCGGATGGTGGTTTGGCCACTCTGGTGGCCAATCAAGCTGAAGGCGAACCCTTCCGCTTCACCAATGATCTGGATGTCGACGAGAGCGAAGGTGTGATTTACTTCACAGACTCGAGCACAGCTTTCCACAGAAGGTGAGTAAAGACACAGACGGCATTGATTCTAAGAGAAATCGGCCTGATTAACTTTCTTATAACGACTGAATGATCGATACTCTAGTCTGTTCTCAGTGATGTCTATCGATGCGTACGAGAAGCTACTTATCGCCGCTAATTTGTGTTTCCAGACAATTCCTGAACGCATGTCTAAGTGGAGACAGAACTGGCCGGCTAATGAAGTACGATAAGTCGAGCAAGGAACTAAACGTCATATCGCGAGGACTTGCTTTCCCCAACGGAGTGGCATTGAGCGAAGACGGTTTGTTCTTGCTGGTTGCTGAAAGCATTACTTGCCGAATCTTGAGGCTTTGGCTTAAAGGGCCTAGTGCAGGAAAGTTGGACATCTTTGCTGAGTTGCCCGGTTACCCAGACAACATCAGGAGGAACCCTAGAGGCGAGTTCTGGGTCGCCTTGCATGCCAAGAAAGGACCGGTCTTGAGGTTCCTCCTTTCTAATTCTCTTATTGGGAAGTTCGCTCTAAGGCTGCCGATCGGCCTCCAACCGCTGCACTTGCTGCTTGTGGGAGGGACAGATGCAGCGACCGCCGTCAAGCTGGACAAGGAGGGAGAAATTCTGGAAGCAGTGGAAGACGCGGAGGGGAAGACTGTGCAGTTCATCAGTGAAGTCGAAGAGAGGGATAATAAGCTGTGGATGGGGTCGGTGATGAGGCCTTTCATCGCTATTTACGACTTGAATTGAGCTATGTATTCTCGTGTTGCAATGTCGATCCGTGCCATGATCTCATCCAACCAAAGCGTCTATCTCGCGCGCAATCCAATTGTATTCCTTCTCTATCGATTTACCATTGTTCTGTTCGTTTTTCGAATTATCTGTAGGAGTTCAACCCAGTTAGATCTGCAGTGGTTGTAGTGAAGAACATGGAATCGATTCTTAGGGAGGCTTCCACCAGTATATATTCATCTGAAATTTAGATCTTAGGATCGCCAGTTATTGGCTAACGTAAATTATCAACAGAGTAACCCCGTGCATAGTACCACTGTGCTATGAAATCGATTTTGTTTCACCGGAATTGGTATGCGTGACGAAACGCCTTTCACTTGTTAAAAGAGATAGGTTCTGCCTCGATTCCGGACAGGAAATATCACATGCACGCAAGAAAACCGATAATTTCACTTCAAATGGAACTGAAAGTACATAAATATTGCTGGAATTTAATCATGAAGGAGTATGCAGCGTAGAAATTAAAAGATAACAAGTTTTGTATGTTGTGCACAGGGGTCTTCGATAGATGAACACCAGTCTCTATATGGTTAGCAACATAACCATTGATTTCAAATTTGAATGTCATAATTGAATTCAGCACCCTCCTGACATTCAATCTGCATTTGGTCTCACAATCAGTAATATGTCGATCCTTTTTAATCAGTATCATTGTTGTCTGACTATGTCATGATGATCGTCAACCAGGTACTATCGTGTATCGACCGCTTGTTTATGGCCATCGATGTTTATGAATATCGACAACTATTCATATGGTCCATCCACAAGGGTACACGTGAGTGTTAATAGCTGCCCCGTCTTTAAGTCACGTGCTTACTCACGCCTATGACTTGGTTAATTTTGGTTGCAAGCATGTGTCCTGATAAATCGGAGCAATTTGCACGCGACTGATGAGATTTGAAAATCCGATCTCTAATTTCCAAGATGAAAATCCGCTGACACCCCAATCGATTTTTTGCAACATAGTTTCTGTAGTTGGCCTCTTATGACCTTTGAGCATTCACTATCAACTCTCAAGAAATTAGCATGATATTTTGAAAAACAATGAGGCTAGTCATGGTCACAGGTCGAGAACCGCTAATTCCGATTCATGAACTATCGATTCCGGTTCCAATTCGGGGGAACCGGAACCGAGCCCTTAAGTGGTGGTTCCGGGCCGGTTTCGGGCCCTGTTCCGATTCAAAATAAAAAAATGGAACTTCCTGTTTCAATTACGATTTTTGAGTTTAAAAATTAAATTGTAATAAATTTGTAATAAAATTATAATCAAATTATCAAATAATGAATCATGAAATAAAAGAAAATAATGAATTATCAAATACAAATTGCAATCAAATTGTAATCAAATTTGAGGGGGAAAAAGGGAGAGGGAGGGGGCTTGAACCTAATGAATTATCATTAAGAGTATACATATCTTTTTAGAGATAGAAGAATCAAAACTCATGTAGTTCTTTTACCTTTGATAACCTCATATTTACCTTATCCTCAATCGTCGCTACCTGTTTCAAGATCCGGTACTAGTTCCGGTGGTATCTCCGTCATCAAAGAATTCGTCTTCATTATTGTGATATATCTCTTGTTGTCTATAGTGAGCCTTTATCCAATTATTAACACAAGCTTAAACCTCCACTGAATCGAGGGCTAATCTTGAACGTCGTTCGTCCAAAATATTGCCTCTAGCGCTAAATGCTTATTTTGCCGCAACTGTCAAACAAAGGGTTGCTAAAATTTATTTTGCAATTAGAGCAAGAATTGGGTATTGGGTGGATTGCCTCTTCCACCAATCCAATATTGTAAAATTTGTGCTGCCTTCGGATTCATCAAATTCAAAAGAAATGGTTAAATAGCTCTCTATTTCAGAATTACTTCCTATTGCTCCCTTTTACTTTTTTTGCCTACGCATCAAAAGTTGGTACCCTCTACTAATTTTACCTATGTTTTCACTTTGTATGTCACTAGATTGAGAAGATCTACTATCACATAGATTATATTTACTACAAAATTCATTATATAATTCAATTATTACGTTTTTAAACCTTGTTTGTATAGTTCTAATATTTACCCCATCAATTAAATGTAAACATTCATAATACGTATTCAAATAATCACCTAAACCATCTAACTTACAACGTGGATAAAAAACACAAGCAACTAAATAAATAATAAGAATTTCCCTAATGTAGCTATTTTGTTTGCATTGCTATGATAGTGTCACTTAATTTATCATCATTTTCATTTTCTTCAAAAACTTCAACAATATTAATATATTCTATTAAAAATAAATGCGTAGTACGATAATAAATACCGGACAAAATATAAATTGCTTCATTAAAAACTTTTAAAATATCTAAAAAAGTTTTGCAAATATCACATTATTGTGGATATAAATTAATTTGAGTTATATTATCTGAAATAAATGCACATGATAAATTTTTATAAGCATAAGATTTATTAAGCAACTCGTAAGTATAATTCCAATGATTTGGAATATCGCTTGAAAATCTTTCATTTTTTGGGAATGTTTTCATAAAAATTGAATTGCTATTTTTATTGGGTCGAGAAAAATATCAAGAGTTTTTAAACCATCTTGTACACATAAAATTTAAAACATGGAAATCACATCTAACGTGAAAAACTTGTCCACCAAAAACTGGTTTACAAATCTTTTCTAGTTCAACAATTGAAATGGTATTTCTTTGCGGTATTATCAAAACCAATTGAAAAAATTTATTAAGCAAATAATATTCTTCTAAAATTTGTCTAATTAATCTATAAATATTATTTGCCGTTTGCCTCTCATAAAAACCTCTAAATGCAATAACTCTTTTTGAATATTTCAATTATCATCTATCCAATGACTTGTCATATCCATATAAAAATGAACTTGCCAATGATCACTCCAAATATCGCTATCTATATGCACACGTCCATTAAAATTCATAAAAAAAGTTATGTAAATCTTTTTTTCCTTTTTTATAAAGATTTTTAATTATGCGTTTAAGTGTATTCCTAGGAACACATTTTGCTTGTGGAACACATGCATTTTGTATAAATTGATTAAAATCAAATCTTTCACAAAAACTAAATGATAAATGTTCAACGGAAACAAATTTACCTAATTCTTCTTTATAAATTTTTTCATTATAACGAAATAAATAAGGAGTGTTAGGATTGGCGTACCCGAAAATTTGTTATTTCTTGGTGTCAATTCTCGCTTCGGTTGGATGTTTCTCCTTAAGATGCCATTTAAATTTTCCATATCCGGCTCCACCGATATATTTGTATTTTATCCCACAATGTTCATAAACTACATCATACCTTTTTGGAGCTATATCAAATCTTTCTACCTTCATGAAGTGGTCGATGTATAAACTCCCGCTCAGGCTCTTTTATTGTTGATATTTCTTTGATACCGGTAGGAGGATGAAAACTCTCTTGCGTTTGAACTTGTTTTATATTAGGAATAATGTTGATTTCATCATCTACATCAACATCGAGTCCCCAATCTTTATAATCATGAGGACTATGAGGATAATCGGATTCCCCCACTTGGTTCTTGCATTTGCCACTAGTTCTACTTCGACTTGCCATTTTTTGAGATAATTGAGAGAATTTAACAGATTGAGAGAATCCGGAGAATTTGAGAGAATTTGTGTGAAAAAAATGAGAGATGGGAAGGGATATTTATAATATAGGTTAGAAATTAGTAAGGACAAAAAAAGGAGGTGCCCGTTGGCAACGGTCACCGAGACTCAAAGAGAAAGAGCCGTTGCCAAAGGGCAGTGGCTCTTGCTTTTTTTAAAAAAATTAATTTTTTTATTCCAATTTTTTGGCCTGTTCGGAATCGGCCTGAAATCCCCTGTTCGGGGCCCGATTCAAGGTTTTAAGAAACCGTAACCGAACACGTATGCCACAGGCCGATTTCGATTTGGAACCGTGGGCCCGGTCAATGTGCCGGTTCCTGGTTTGACCCGAGCCGGTTCCAGGCCTAACCCGGCCCGTGGCCATGACTAAATGAGACCATAGTAAATGGAACATAAAGGATGAAAATTAACATATATCTCATACCATTATTAGTTTCGGACATCACATTATCTCTCTTTGTTATATAGTAAGCCCATGTCATCCTTCGATCTAAACTCTCATGTCCGATTGCAATCAAGTTTGTCGCGACCTAAAATTCGAGAGAATTCTGGATTAATGGATTACCGGATTAATTAAATGAATTAACTAATCTAGCCCGAGCTCTCTCAAACTTGATCAATTCACAACTTTAGTTTACATGATTTTAATCAAAAGATTTTTAATTTTCGAAGTTGCCACTAATCTTTTTTGGTAGATATATTAGATGCCTAAATAAAGTATCGGGAGAATACTTTATTTTCTGCAAACAAAAGATTTAGGTTCGGGGACTTGATTATGTTAATTTTTCAATTAACACCCTTTTGGTACCATTCTTGTGACAATTCTCTTGATTGGCAAATTTAATTGATTTCAATGAATGAATTAAGGTGCAATTATTTTTGGGATTTTCTTGATTAAATGCATGCTATGTACGTATCTATATGAATGCAAATGCGGCATGAAACAATATGAGGGGAAATTAACTATGCATGATGACTTTAGAAAAATCAAATTTTAATGCAAGAAAAAAAAATTGCGATGAATTCTAACCTAAATGACATACGTCATGTTTTAGTTAAAGTATATGACATGGCGTGCATGAAATTAGATATGATATGATGTAACACCATATAACATGAAAACACGCATGAATGACGAACGACATGCATGATGTGCGAAAATCATGACTAGCGCCTAAATGACGTAGAATAATGCATGAACATAGTAAAAATGTGACGTAATGTAATTGCATGTAAAGACGAATATCACATAGACTATGAAGTGGACTATACTAATGACATAAAAATGCATGAATGAGAATGAATAATTATACTATATGAAATGCACAAGAAATTTTTGTCCTTAAATGAATTTTTGATTTTTTCATGATTTTATGCGACTTGTTTTGACAATTACCTTAAGTTAAAACATTGATTTCTCAATATTTTAATTTATATTAAAAGTCATTAGCAATTGCCAAAAATTTAATTAAGGCCAAAGTACGATGATTTTTATGATTTTTTTATGAAAAAAATGAATCAAATAAAATTATAATAAACCTTGAGCACAATAAACTTTATAATCTGAATTTTTCCTATGAATTCGTTTTGTACCTGGATGTGGGATCGAAGGTAATTTATTCATATCGTACTCGATGATAGGGTCAAATAGTGAATTTATGTATTATGAAATTTGTCGGTCCGGTCCCAAAGTTATAAGATAGGTTAGATAATTTCATTGTGCGGATGACGTCGTATTTCGGGAGTGAAGTCGGATAGCCATCCATAATGCACATATTCCGAGGGCAAAGCACAAGAGAACATGTACTATACTCAAGGTAGATTATAAAAATATTTGAATTAGACTAAAGTATATAAAAAAGTGATTTTCGGCCAATTAGGGTAGGTATCGAAATTTTAAAGGGGATAGGCTCCTATCCACAAAAGATCATATCTTTTTAATTCAGGAAAGTTATCTCTTGAGATTTAAAAGACTTTTTAGATAATCCCCTGAATTTCAAAGATATGTTTAGAATTCCCAACCGAGATAAAGATCTTATTCGATATGCTCAGAATTTTGAGATGCATTCAAATTTTGATCACGAGATAGCCATGAATATTCCAAAAGATATGCACAAATCTTTAAGCTAAGATCAAGTCAATCGGAATATACTAAATATGCCGAAGATACGCTCAAATGTCTCAAGAGTCAAATGCAATATCTTTTAGGATATGATTTGAATCCATGCTTTCTCGAAAATCAATCCGCAAGACATATCAAATATCCAAAGTCCAAAGTCCAAAAATATATTCAAAATTCGAGGCATGCCCATTATCTTTCCATATATCATCAAGATTCCAATTACTCAAAGATTATTCACAAGATATGCCAAGTATGCACAATATCACCAGACTTACTTAACGCAATCTTATAGATGAACTATCCAAAAATGCACACAAACTCCACAAAATTTGCTTCCAATTTCGAGAATTCATATTAGGCAATCAATATCTGAAAATTTGGAAAGATACGCAATGTTCACAAGATATGCACGGAATGCAAATAATTCGAATTTAGGCAACTAGACATTTAAATGTTCTAAAGATTAGAATCGTATTTAATTTAGCAAATCCTTTCCAATTTTGAACCGGCCATGAATGAAGATGGGCACGTGGATTGTGGGTCGGTGGGACTTGCGTGGACCTCGTGGATCACGGTGTGAGGCCGACAGAGCTCACGATTTGAGGTAGTCGGCTGAGGTAGGGATCAACAACACTTGAGGAACCTCTCAGCGATGGACTCACTAACTCAGCTCGCTGGACAGCAGCTTCATTTCCAATGAGATCACAGTGGGGAGGAACTCGGCACGAATAAAAATATGGCGGCGCAAGTCTTTGTGGATGAGCAATATCCAAGGACTGACTTCATCCAGTGCTTGAGAATTTTCAAAGGCACGAACTACGAAGCTATCAAACAGAATCAGTAGCAAAGCCCACTAATTAAACAATGCTGATTAGTAAAAAAAAAGCATGAATGAATAAAGGGATCCCACTGCAACAAGAACGAAGAAACGTGTTCTTCAGATAATCAGTAGGTCTTCTTGATTGGTCTTGCGGTGGGTCGCACAATAGCAGCCGCTGAAGTGTTCTCGGGAAAACGCAACGACACCCGAAGTTCGGCAGACGCAGCATGGAGTCGTCGTCGTCGTCAGGAGGTCTCGGCCAAATATGCTTGGGGGACTCCCTCTCTCTCTTGCATTCTTTTCTCTCGCGAATGATGAGCAGTAAATTTTTGCCGACTTATGGCCATATATGAATTTGTGTGTCCCCCTCGAACGTGAACCTACGTGTGTATTTATAATGGTGAGTTAGAGTTTACGCTTTTCGAAATAGTCCTAATTCTAAAACCCTTTCCAATTGAGTCCTTAAATGGCTGGATTATATTCAATTAAATCCCAATTTGGCCTTATAACTTTGAATTTTTGGCCACCATATTCCCCAATGCCTTAGCACAATTTTATTTTTTTGCTCGTCGAATCTAAGTGATTAATTCCGATAGCTTCGCCCCGGTTCGTTAAATGCAAATGCAATGCATGAATGACAAAATAAACATTAAACATGATTTAATTATTTTTGTTTAGAACTAAAAGGTTAGCTCTAATTTTCCATGCGAAAATAATCGAAAACGTTAATCAAAATTTAGGTGTCAACAAAGTTACATGCCTTTCACAAAGCACGAATGGCAACCGGCCTGTTTTAATGATAATCAAACATAAAAAAGAGATAAAAAGAAGAGAAGAGGAGCATCCAAGAGTTAGTGTGGTTCAGACAACCAAGAGACAAAAAAATCTTTTGGAAGCTTACGTCCACAGTGGTAGATCCCCAATTCATCTTATTTTCTTTGAAAAGAATTTATCATCCTTTAATAAAGAGCAATACAAGGAATTACAATCATTAATTTGATAACTACAGATATTGCACAACCTAATCATATATCGTACTATATTAGGATTAGGAAAATCTTGCATCTTTATCGTTCCAACACTCCTCCTCCGAGTTGGAGCGAAAACGTCCTCCAAGGTTAGCTTGGATACAATATTCTAGAAAACACCTTTAGTGAGAGCCTTGGTGAATACATTTGCAAGACATAAGGAGTTTCAATTGTCTGATCTTGAACCTTCTCATGAACAAAGTGACAATTGACTTGTATATGTTTCGTTTGTTCATGGAAAATTGGATTTGAAGCAATATGAATTGCGGCATGATTATCACAAAATAACTTCATAGGAGACTTAGGAGTTCCAAACCCCAATTCTTGCACCAACAAACGAAGCCAAACCATTTCACTTGTGGTTGATACCATGGCTCTATATTCAGCCTCCGCGACCGGAGCTTGCCACAACATCCGCTTTTTATTTTTCCAAGTGACTAAGTTGCCGCCTACATAAGTGTAGAAACCCGTAGTTGATTTTCTATCCGAAGGGCTCCTAGCTCAATTCCTATCAGTGTACTCTACAATACCAATATGACCATATTTCTTCCTCAAAATACCCCGATCTAGACTAGAATTTATGTATCGAAGTATGCGATCCACAAGTGCCACGTGTTCTTCAAGAGGAAGCATGCATGAATTGGCTTTACATAACCGATGGGGTAAGCAATATATGGCCGAGTAATGGTTAAGTAGATCAACCGTCCAACCAACCTTTGAAACCGACCAATGTCGAGTAATGGTGCGACGTTGTCAACAAACTAACTATTATAATCCATAGGAGACTCAGCGAAGTAGCTCCAAGTTTCCAAGTCTCTTTTAACAAGTCGAGTACATATTTTCTTTGAGATATGAATAATCTTGTGCCGAGTAGGCCACCTCTATATCAAGAAAGTAGCGCAAATGTCCCCAATTGATGTCAAACTTCACATTCAAGTGTCGCTTGAGAGCCTCGGTTTCATAAATATTATCACTAGTAATAACTATATCATCTACGTAGACAAGTACAACAATCGTTCCTTCGACATTCCACTTCACAAACAACGAGGAATTTGAATCACACTTTTTGAAACCCACACTTTCAAGAGCGGAACTTAATTTCCCATACCAAACACGTGGCAACCTGTTTGAGACCATAGATAGCTTTATTAAGCTTGCATACTACAATGGGTTGATTTTCTGAAGGATGTCCAGGAGGAATGTTCATATAAACTTCTTCTTCTTCTAGTTCTCCTTGTAAGAACACATTTTTAACATCCATTTGAAAGATTGGTCAGTTACAATTTACTCTTTGTGGATATCAAGTATTCTCACCGTGTTCTTTTTGCTATAGGAGCAAACGTTTCTTTGTAATCTTCACTATATGTTTGAGTGTAGCTCTTGGCAACAAGTGTTGCCTTGTGACACTCAATGAAAACATTGTTCTTGTATTTAATTTTACATACCCATCTGCTCCCAGTGGAATGTTTTCCTTCAGGTAAGGTGACGCTATCCCAAGTGCAATTTTTATCGAGTGCTTCTAGCTCTTCTTTCAAAGCATCTCGCCACACTTGATAACTTCTAGCTTCAAGAAAGGTAGTAGGTTCTTTTTGAGCATCAATAGCTAAAAAGAAGCGTGAAAGGCAGGAGAAACTTTACCATAGCAAATATAATCCTGTATTGAAAATAGAACAGAATAATAAGCGATGAAGTCATGAAGCCTGGTAGATAGTTGTGAAACTCGAGCAGTCCTACAAGCAAGAGCAGGCGCGGCGGGACCGAGAGCGGGTGTAGGTTCTTCAGTCTCAACAATTTCATCCCCTTGCTTTGGGGCGAGGGCAGAATCACTAATGTGATCAGTCACAATCGAAAAGGAAGCAACTTCAACATCGAACCCATTATAGTCAAAGTCAGTACCATCGAATACTAATGATCCGTTTAATTAGCGAAAAATGAATAATTTAAAAGAATATTTTCCTAAAAATATTTGCTTATATTGCCTAGAATAATTAGTAAATAATTTATATTTAAATTGTGGACAGTAAAAATATTTTTAATTTATTCATTTTTTGTATGTCTATACAAAATAAAATTTATACCATCATTTCAGTCCGACAAATTACATCATTTCACTGTAGATGCAGCCGGTTTATGGTGGCTCCATTATATATTAGGATCTGCGTTTCCAGACGTTCGACTCGGACACAATACCAGACACAGCTCGGCCACTCGTTTCATAGGCGCTAACGTCCAAACACCGCAAACCATCGCGTTTTTCGTCGCTCACCAGCCTTCGGTCGCGAGAAGAAATCCCAGGGCCTCGTCTCGTACACGGGCCATGAATTCGAATCACAAGCTCTCCTTCTTCGTAGCGGCGACCGCCGTCGTCTCCGTCCTCTTCACCGTCTACCTGAGAGCCCCCTATGGCGAACCCGGGACCATTGACGGCCTCGAGCTGGTTCCGATGGATGGCGGTGCGGTCGGGCCGGAGAGCTTCGCGTTCAATCCGCAAGGGGAGGGCCCGTACACCGGCGTGTCGGACGGGCGGGTCGTGAAGTGGACGGCGAGCGAGCGCCGTTGGGTCGATTTCGCTTTCACTTCTCCGAGCAGGTACGCACCCATACGTGTAAATAAACCATAGCTCTTGTGTGCTGGCGACCAGTGCAACGATGACAGAGAGAGAGTGGGATGCGGTCGTCGTTGACGATGACGACGATTCCACCGAGGTTGGAGGCACGTTGTTCTAGATTATTGTTTTGTCCTCTAGGCCAGCGGCTTAATCCAGCCGCTTTAGCATTTGGCATTACTAGCCCAGTCCTAGCCCATTCCGGTGAGGCCCTATGAAGCGATGGATTGGGATGCTAGTACTAGGCAAGAGTCTAGTAAAAAATAGTCAAAAGAATCGAGCGATCTGCAAGAACGAAGACTCGCTTTCGATTTCTTTACGATTCAAGTGTCTCGGTTTTCTTCTCATATTTACAGAGACGTGTGCGAGAAGCCCCGCGAGCATCGAGAGATGGAGCACGTTTGCGGACGCCCGCTGGGGCTAGGGTTCGACCCGAGGACGAGCCGTCTCTACATCGCCGATGCTTACATGGGCTTGCTCGCCGTCGGCCCCGCCGGCGGATTGGCCACGGCGGTCACTGCCCGAGAAGATGGCGTTTCCTTTTGGTTCACCAACAGCTTGGACATTGATCCGCTTAGTGGAGCCGTGTACTTCACCGATAGCAGCTCGCAGTACCAACGAAGGTAGTACGTGTGGACTTTATGCATCGTTTGCCTTTCACATGCACGAACATTCTGCGTGTACATTATGTAGAGTACAATGCAGGAACTATATTCCTCTAATTCTGAGCGGCGATCGAACTGGAAGGCTAATGAAGTACGACCCGGAAAGCAACCGCGTGACAACGATCCTGAAAAATCTCTCGTTCCCCAACGGAGTGGCCCTCGACGAAGATGGCGACTTCATTCTAGTCGCCGAGACGAGCACCTGCAGAGTCCTCAAGTACTGGCTCAGACCACCCCACAAAGCAGGGAAGGTCGAGGTTTTCGCTCGGCTCCCGGGATTTCCGGATAACATAAGGAGGAGCCCAAGAGGGGGCTACTGGGTGGGGATCTTCTCGAGAAGAAACAAGATTTTCGAGCTGGTTTTATCGTCTTCCTGGATGGGGAAGTTCCTGCTCGGGCTACCGATCGATGCGATGAAGATTCACGGGGTGTACACGAGCTGGAGAGGGAGGGGGATGGGAGTGAGGTTGAGCGAGGAGGGCGAGGTGGTGGAGATCTTGGAGGAGAGAGTGGGGAGTCAATGGAGGTCGATCAGTGAAGTCGAGGAACGAGATGGAGGGTTTTGGATCGGGTCTGTGAACATGCCATTTGCAGGCTTTTATAAGGCCCAAACAAATTGATTGAAAGAGGTAAAAAAAAAAAAAGGTTTGTGGAATGTAATTAGGAATTTTTCTCATTTTTTGTTTTTGTCGGTATGAGCAATGGATTTAATAGATGGCACGATTAATTTCAGCATTTTTTCTGGATCATAATTTATGCTACAAAAGTATTTTCTTTGGTTATATAACTTCATTTTTCTACTTTTAACGATTTTTTGTTCCGAAGTAGTTTTAAAACCACTTGAAAAAGTTAAAAAAAAAAGATTTACTCATATTCGGAAGTGGAAAAATCAACTTCGCTCAAAAGCAAAAATAAAAAAATTAATTTCTCGTCGGAAGTTGATTAATTTGCCCCATTAGGCTCGTGATTGAAGAAAAATAGTCAGACGTTGTGCTTTCCAAGAACTCAAATTTTCAATTAAGGCCATCGTGATCCATTTGCCTTGTTATCGTTCACTTGAAATTTCTTGACCCTTATTCGGAAGATATGGGCTCGACAATTGGACTGGACCGGATCGAACTGGCCAGGCCCTCGTCGGAGAAGCAGTCGTCTGTAACTTGTAAAACTAGAAACATCAATCAAGCAGCACTCTAGATGATGCAAAAGGGAGGACAGGTGTCCGGCTTCGGGAAGCGCAGATTCAAACGTTAGGATCAGATTCAATATGGAAAAAGAAGGATATGGACCAGAACACTTGGCCCTCATCCAAAATTGGTCCACTTCCTTTTGATTTTGGGAGGTAAAAGCGACAGCGAAATGGTCCGCATCGCCGTCTGTTCTCGAGCGTTTTCCTTCACAATTCGAATGACAGCAAGTTTTTATCATGACGTGGAAGCCCGCTTTGGGCACCCGGGACCACGGTCTTGTTGATTGGAGCGCGCTTCTCGAGACGCAGATGGTGATATGCTCCCCAACTTATAAGAAATTAGGGGCGATCGATTTCAAGTCGCGTCAGCTTTAATGAACCAAACTTGTCAATCCAAACTTGATTTTCAAGTTAGACCGATTCAATTTAGGTTTTGGCAATGTCCTTTTCTTTGCTCTTTAAAGGAGAAGAGGAAAAAAAAATTTGTATCGATTAGTTCCCGTCTAGATGATTTGATCGGTTCCTCATCCGAGATAAGGAGTTAGATCGATTATTTTTTACTTCAAAATTTTGAAATTGAAAATCAATCCAAATCGGCTGGTTTGATCCGATCCGATTCAATTATTGGATAAATTCGGTATCTGTGTCCCGCCAATAGGGGACACCCTTTCTCTTCCACAAGATCTTTAACGTCTCCTTTCCGGGGATCCCAACCACAAATCCCCAACGCTGGGCCATGCACCCCTCTTGTGCGATTTTTCTTGGCCTCAAGATTTCATGTGCCGACACACGTAGTCATTTCACCCGTTTTTCCAGAGATTAATGAATTTATATCGCGAATGACCCTTTTCACCAACGTCTAAAATGTAGAGAAATACTCCTAATTTTATTGTTTTTGCTCGAAATGTTTGGTATTTTGCAATAACCAACCGCCAAAAACATGCTTATTCTCTTTGTTATCCAGAGGAGTAAATATTTATTGAGCATATGTGGATGCCATACATTTTACTTAGCATGGCCGGCATCGAAAAGGATATGTATTTTTTTACAATTTTTTATTAAACATTTTGAATTGTTTAACAATTTTGTAATTTTTTCTTTCTTTTGTTTCTTTCTTTTCCTTTTTTCTTCGCTAGGGCTTCAAGGGCCCACGAGGTCATTGGGCCTTACTTGTGACCAGGAAGGGTTAGCCGACCGGCGACCCTCGTCGGACTCGATAGACAAAAAAATAAAAATAAATAAATATATATATATATGTATTTTTAAAAAGAATTATCCACATCAAAGACCGATTATTTCACGTGGCACTACTAATGTCCAAGTCGGCGATTTCGAATTAAAATTGATCGAATCAACTCAATTCATAATACGCCAAAAGATTTATGACTCAATTGACAAAATTGAAAAGTTCGACATCGGGAAGGAAGCGAAAATAAGCCTAAACCTGAAGCAGGTATGCTGTCCCCAACACCAAGCCCTTGGCCAATTACTAGGGGACCGCCTTTAACTTCCAGGCTCAGCTTAACCCTCGAAGTGTCAGAAATTTCTTATGCACAGGTTCCGCCAAGGTGGCAAGTGAAGAGCATACTGAACTATATCATACTATCGAATTAATAAGAGGATTTTAGGAGTTGAGAAGTCATGCTTGGATGAAAAGATAATGGGAGAATTTAGAGATTCATGTAGGAAAACTTCAAATTGATATTAGAAGTAGGCTCGATTTACCTCGTAAGTGTAATAGAATTATGACTTTTAGATAAATTTTTCATTTGATACTTACGAGAATTAATTTTGTTTAAGAGATCTCCAAATCTGCAGCGCTCCTTTTCAGTAGTATTGCTCGTCCGAAAACTTACATGTTAAAATACCTTTTCAAATCTCAATAATAATAATAATAATAACCTTTTCAAACAAGTGCCACTCCATTCGTGTTCACATCAAACACGAAAGAGTGAAAAAAAAAGTACCTTTTACAATTTTGTGAACACGAAAGGGTCGTGAAGAAAGCAAATAGCAAAAGTCGCCGTCTCGTCCGACCCGATTGATTCTAACCAAACATGTCACTCCATTAGTGTTCACGTCAAAAACGACGCGGATTGCCGATTTGAGTCTCGAACTCAATAAACTTACGGACGCGTCTGTATTGCTTCGATAGAAGCCAAAGGAATTCCGAGCAATCGCCATCTTGGGCAACTCCCATTCACGAAGAAACCCGCCATAGCCATCTCCACCACTGTATTCCAGAATAATCGAGCAGAAAATACAAAATAGCTTCACTTTTTCCCAGTTTTTCTTTTCAAAATAGATCTAAAAAAATACCAAATTAAGTCAATTTTTTTTATTTACTGATTTAGGTCTCGTGCGGCAGTCAAAGTGCCCGCCCGAGACCCGGGCAGCAGTTGAAATGCCGCACAAGCCTTGTGCGGTAGCAAGGCACTTTTTTTAAAATTCTTTATTTATTTATTTTTTTAATTATATTTTTATTATTCAATTTGTTATAACTACCCATTAACTTCAATAATATTTTCCTCTCGTCACTTCAATTCAGTAGAATTCATAACCTTTATCTTCAATCCTGCAATGTCGAAATCGCCGTCGTCTTTCCCGTATTAAAAATTAATTCTAAAATAAGAGACTTGCGAAATGATTAAAAAAAAGAGTTGTCGTCTTTTGCAACGTCATTTTCCACGAAGGGTCGAAAGTTGTCCGACGGCGATGGACACTCGTTTACTGCAAAACGTGATATGATTAAATTACGTGGGGAAGAAGGGACGGGATGACCACCCATGTCGTGGGCCCTACTTCGCCAAATATATTGTTGAGAATATCTGATACGATTGGAAGATGCTTATCAACTTCGAAAAGATAAAAAGTTACTTGAAAAGTAATTTCTTTTAAAACCCTCCCAAAAAAAAAAAAAAAAACAAACAAAGAGGATCTTCATTGCATGATTAACAAAGTCGAAAAGAATCGAAAAAAATGCACGGTTGATGAACTCGAGAAAATGCAATAAATATTATGTGAATATGCACATGTAAATTATGTTAGAAAAATCTCACATCGGATAATTGATGTGGTGTGAAGCAGCTTAATATATCCAAATTAATTTATAATTTATTGGGTTAAACTTTTAAGTGGATGTAAATTCAACTTGATGTTGACGAGTTAGGGCTGGGTTTCTCTTAGCATCTCTGCAGATGAAAGTATCGAGTTTGCTGCTGCGCGAGAAGATAGTTGCACAAAAGCTTGCACAAAATGGTTCAAGCATAATTGCCAAAAGCTTGCACAAAAATGGTATCATAGTCGATCCTTGATAAGGATGCTTGAATTAAGGGAGATCAAGCTTTGTTGCTGGTGCATTGCAATAACTTTGAGAGTCTTACATTGGAGTTGCTGCTTGGTGCATTGCAATAACTTTGAGAGTCTTATCTTTGGAGAATTGATGTGATGTGAATCGGTTAATATATTAAAATTTTTAGAGTCTTATATTGAGAATTGATATGATGTGGAATAGTTAATGTATCAAAGTTTTTTAGAGTCTTATATTGGAGAATTGATGTGATGTGGAGCGTTAATATATTAAAGTTGGGCCATAACTTATTTGGGCTAACTTTTGAGTGAAGTTTAGTCTAACCTGGATATGTTGACGGGTTCGGACTTTTGTCTTTCCTCTTGTCGATCTTCCAGGTGAAATGGGGCAGTAGACACTTAACATTGCCTATGGGAACTATAAGAAAAATAAAAAAATTATATAAATAATCTTTAACATTTTAAAGTTTGAGTTTGAACCAAAAAAAAAAAAAAAAAGCGGAGATATGCTGTCCAATGGTGTCAAAGCCAAGGGGATTAATGTATAACTTAAAAAGAAAAAAAGTGCAGTAGTCGTTGCGAAACAGTGCCAAAGTTCAGGAGAGTTTTAAGCAATAAATATTTTTTTTTTTTTGATTAATGGTCCGATGACGTCCGAGTCAGCTTAAGACGAGCAGTTAATTGCGTGCTATAAACAAAACTACGAACATTACAATAGTTGGCCATGAGACGTGCAAAGGAAAAAAAAAAAAAAAGAGTTAGGCTGCACGTCAACCTGATATTTACATTTGGACCCCCCTCCCCCACAAAAAAAAAAACAAAAGAAAACCTGATATTTATACTTTAATATATGATATAGAGAAATTGCTGACACGGATGGTCACCACCTTGTGATCTTCCACGTCATGGACTCGTACATTCCCCTTTTTGCCCTTGACCTCTTGCAGCCACGAAGAGACCTTTCTCTGGTTGCACGGTGATGTGTACAAATTGATTGCGATTGCGATGGATCAATATAGCCCATTCGCATTATTAGTCTGATGATAGGCTAATAAAACTTCTCATAGAACCCCAAAAAAAAAAAAAACAAATCGAGTTGACGATATTCTCCCTTTTCATATAAAAATTATTTCATCAAAAGATAGTGTCGACATATTACTAAGTACTTGAATAAAAAAAATTCTGATATTTCGTAGGTTCCTTTTTTTTTTCTTGAAGATAAATTATTTGGAAAATATTTTTTTTATAAATAATAACTTGTTTCTCTCGTAAGCATTCATGAATAATTTTTTTTCATTTATAAAAATATTACTATTGATAGCAAATTTGTTTATGAATTAATTATTTTAAGCGATGCGAGCCATTACTTTCAGAAAATTTTGGGTTGAAAAATTTGATATTTTATAAGTGAATGTGTTTTAAAAACCGAAGGGCTCTTGCGTAAATTACCCCCATAATTTTCCACCTATTGACACCCGATAATCTTCTTAAGAAATCATGAAAATAATACGTCCTTATCACCTCCACGTCCGCGCGGACACAAAAGTAATTTCGTCCATCCTCGGGGGGCATTTCCTCAGAACACCCCTTGATTTCAGGTTTCCCTTCCTGCTTTCGTTGGTCACACTCTCGGAGAGTCTCTCGCTGGCGCGCGGAAACACCTGAGTCCCACCGAAGAACCGAATCACCAACTAGCGCCTCGATCGCACTCAAATCAACTAATGAAGCTGGCGCAATGGCGGTGATCGCCACGAGGACGAAGCTCTCTGGATTTCTCCGCGCTCTCGTCGACGTCGAATCTCGGTTGCCATTCCCGAGGCGCGGGCCTCCTCCTCCTACGGCGACGAATGGGCTCGCGTCTCGGTCGGATTCGGTGCGGAGGTACTCCAGTTCGGCCGCCGCTGCGGTCGCGCCGAATGAGTCGGAGATGTTGGGCTCGAGGAGTTTGGGGATGGAGATTTTCGGAGTGAAGGAGTACGAGGACTACCGGAGGTCCTTGTACGGCAGAATCACTCACAAAGCTCTTTTGGTGGATGCCGTCGGCACACTCGTCGTTCCTTCTCAGCCTATGGCTCAGGTTATCTCTCTCTGTTGCTCTCTCTCTCGCTCTCGCTCTCGATCTCGTCGCTGCATTAGATTGAGAGTTTCTTAGCGAGACTCATAGGCTTTGCCTGTATTGGCCATTGCTAATGGAGCCGGCGATGTTGGGGTGCAGATATATAGGCAGATAGGGGAGAAGTATGGGGTGGAGTACTCGGAGGATGAGATATTGAACAGATATAGAAGGGCTTACGAGCAGCCTTGGGGTAGATCTCGTCTCAGGTATGTCCTTATTTGGCATTCCAGAGTCATTTATTGCAATTCGGTGGTTTTTACTTGAAAAAGGTAGATTCCTTTGCATAAAGACCGGTTGTCTGAACTTCTTTCTTGCTTCCCCTGTTTTTAAGCTCCAACATCATATCAATTGGGAACTAGATTCTAATTCTTGCTCTTTTGTAATTCTATTTCGGGGTTGCAATTACAATATTATTCTTTCTGGGGCATCTTGAAGATGTAGTTTTACACTGTAATGGCACTTAATTTGGAAATTTCTGACTTGATCTTTTGGACGAACGTTGTTTCCATTATGGCTCCTCAAGGCATCAACTTTTAAGTTTACCGAGCGCAAAGTCCCTTTATGTTTTCGTCCTGATCCCCAGGACATTTCCACCTCTCAGAGGTTGTACCGACCTTTAAATCACATGTGGACTTAGAGAAATATTAGTCCGTGGATTACTTCTGTGCCGAACTCATACCTGTTTGCAATTAACTGCTTCTAGCGAGGGCTAAGGAGTCTTCACAATCGTTCCTTAGATCATTGTGTTTAGCTCTGTCAGACATTCCGCTGTCCCAGTGATAGAGTTCTTTCCTTAGAGTTGTTTGGAAGCGAAATTTTCACTTTTGGAGTGCCTTGATCGTAGAGTGAATTCTCTTTAGGGATGAGAACTACGGAGGGAGGGCAGTTCCTTTTCCCTGGTAATTTTGGAGTTCTCATTGGTAGATTGATTTGATGTATTGCTCGTCCAGCTTGCATCAGTTCTTTTCCCATTTGAAGTTTTCCTGCTCTCTGTTTTCTTCTATAGATCACTGACCTTCAATTTCTTAATCTTTTATATGCACACTTGATATATCATTAATCCAGACGTAAAGATTCAACCCTTTCTCCATGAAATGTTCACAATCATATCTATTGGCTCATGTTCGGTGCATTGCAGACATCTTGCTTGATGAAAATTTTATTTCTATTTGGCGGTTGATTTGAAACATAT
The DNA here is from genome assembly GCA_021437795.1 of Rhodamnia rubescens. Classification (NCBI taxonomy): domain Eukaryota; kingdom Viridiplantae; phylum Streptophyta; class Magnoliopsida; order Myrtales; family Myrtaceae; genus Rhodamnia; species Rhodamnia rubescens. Next base: position 1,086,757 of record JAILYA010000017.1, read on the forward strand.
GCGTCTAAGAAAAATAAAGAATAAGGTAACACTGCTGTGTGTTCATTATCTGCAGATATGTCAATGATGGCAGACCCTTCTGGCAATTTATTGTTAGTTCTTCCACTGGCTGCTCGGATTCTCAGTACTTTGAGGAGCTTTACAATTACTATACGACTGATAAGGTCGGATTGTTATTTTAAATATCTGATTTGTGTAATGTTCGTACTGGTGCTTGTTGTGCTAATGACTTCTCACGATGGTTTTTTCCCACAGGCTTGGCACCTTTGCGATCCTAATGCTGAGAAAGTCTTTGACGCTCTGAGAAAAGCCGGGGTAAAATTGGCTGTTGTATCAAATTTTGACACTCGTCTAAGACCTGTTTTGCGGGCTTTGAATTGTGATCATTGGTTTGATGCTATGGCTGTTTCAGCTGAAGTAAGTTTGCTAACACTCTCGATGAGAAGTCACTGCTTCTTTTGCTTTATAACTCCCTTCCTTGTTAACCCTGTTGAACTACTGTTTCTTGCTGTTTTGACAGGTTGAAGCAGAAAAACCAAATCCAACAATATTTCTGAAAGCATGTGAGTTATTGGGGGTAACCCCTGAAGATGCAGTACATGTGGGGGATGATCGTAGAAATGATATATGGGGTGCCAGAGATGCTGGCTGTGATGCTTGGCTCTGGGGAAGCGATGTTCATTCCTTTAAGGAGGTAGATTCTTTCATCTTTCCCTCTTAAGCAGCCTTTTGGTGATTTCTTTGTCACAGTTTAAGATCTTCAACTCTTCTACCTCATCTATGAGGTATGCTTGCCGCGAACCCCTCTCTCTCCACCGATGAGCAAGAAGAAGCATTTATGTCTTGAGAAAAATTTATCTTGAAGCATTAGTCTCGGTACTTAGGTTACCATTCCAAGGGACGTTTGTATTGGTATCACCTTTTCCGTGTCATTCAAATGACTTTTTAGGCATTTGCAGAAAACAATATCAGTTCCTCAACAATTAACATCCATTGTTACCGAACTGCTTCATGGATGCTGAAACAGTGCCTTCCTTTGCACTCATGGTTGTGTATAAGAGAGTATAACGGCTTCATCTTATCTTTGCCGACGCAGGTTGCTCATAGGATAGGGGTCCAGGTTTGAGGTTCTCTCATCAAGCAACATGGGAGCCGAGCTGTTTTTTTCTTTTTTTCTTTTTTTACTTTCTTTTGTACAGTTCATCTATTTTGTAAAGGCCTGTAACTTCCACTCGGCTTTATTCTACGGACAGAGTCATGAAAGCGAGTCAAGACGATGAATGTGGAGGAAAAGAAAAGCTGAAAATACCAGCTTGACCAGATAGTTGTCGTCTATGGATCCTCGTAGCATGTTTGTGGGGTTTTGGTTCATACCTGGGACACTGCTTGGCGAAGGGACAGGGGAAAATACTCTCTTCCATCTTTCTTTGGGCACGCAGAGAAAAGCGTCACCAGTTTGGATATTCATCTTACGTTCTTAGCGCTCGTTTGTTTCGAGTACATTTTTTAATGGGACAGTTGTGTTTGTCTCACTTTTGGATATTCGAACGTCAAATGTCCGATTCACGAAAAATATTAATCAAGGAAGATATTTTTCCTCAATTCGAACGTAAATTTCCGATTACGAAAATATTTTAATTTATTTTTCCTTTTTTTTTTTTTTCTTTTTTTTCTTTTCTTTTTTTTTTTTCATTTCTTCCTCTAACGGTCACGGCTATGATTGGTGAGCTTGAGCCTAGTCGGATCTAGTGAGGCAAGGCTTGGCCTCACTCAAGGGTGGCGACCAACAGAGGAAGAAATGAAAGGAAAAAACAAATAAAAATTATTAAAAAGTTCAAAAATAAAAAATTAAACAAATTCAATTTTTTAATTATAATAAATTGTCACATTATTGATGGCCGTATCATGTAGAGTAACTAGTCCAAGTCAACAATTGTTGATCAAACGACAGTGCAAAAGACTAAATGATGAATGGAAAATATTTTTCATTTCATTTTTAGGTTTTAGCAAAACACTTGAAATTATTTTTATTTTTTGGAAAATGACTCACCCAAAAAATATTTTCCAAAAGCATCACATTTTTTGCGAAAGGAATGGAGCTTAAATTCCTTGACCAAAAAAGAAAGAACAAAGCCTAAATTCGATTTTAAATGTAAGCATCCTTTGCACATGGTCTAATAGACATTTACTGTTACAATATCTATTTCATCAGGTATCGCTTATTTCTATTCAAACGCTTCCTTTCTCTTTATACATAAGGCCCTATCATCGTGCGGGCACATTAGACATGCCTTGCCAGTAGTTCACGACTTATTTCGGAAAGAGACATGTTTTTACTATACTTACTATAAAAAAGTCGTGGATGAAATGTGTTTTTAGGTGGCCCTAATCTTGCTCCGAGAGGAGGTGAACCATACAAACTTGCACAAGTACAATGATTCGAGTCGATAGGTCAAGCAAATAACACCAACTCCTTAATACTTTACCAACCTCTTTATTTTCTGTGATTTCACTATTAATTTGAGTATACTTTCTTGGATTGGGCCCAAAACGAACCGGCGGCCCTGGAAAGAAAATGGTACAGGCCTTCCGTTATCTCTTTCAAAAACGCAGGAGAGCGCTAAAAGGCGGGAAGATTGAAGAAAAGCCCCAAATCAAAACAGCAGCGCTCTCTCTCTCTCTCTTCCCCTCGGTCACACTGTTCACCGTCGCTCGCTCTTCCTCTCCTCGATCGAGCTTGTGAATGGAGAGAATACACGTGAGCGTCAGGGCGAGGCCGCTCTCCCGGACGATGCCGGGGTCAGCCCCTGGAGGATCTCGGGCAACTCCATCTTCATGGCCAATCTTCCTTCCAAATTCGAGTTTGGTATTGTCTCCGTTCATTCTGTCTTTGCTCGGCAAGAGTTGAATTTGTGTTCGTCTCCTGTGATTTAGCGCGAAGGCTGTAAAAGCTCGTTTGTTTGTTTTGTTTTCAGATAGAATATTTGGAGAGGATTGTGAGTCAGCTTATTTGATATTTTGCTCTTTCGTCATTTTAGATAAGATATTTGGGGAAGATTGTAAGACATTGGAGGTCTATGAATCCCGCACCAAAGACATTGTCGCTGCTGCTATTCGTGGATTTAATGGCAAGCTCTCTCAGCTTTCCTTCGTTTGGTTGCGCAATTGATTCTATATTGGCTTTTGACCCTTTTCACCTGAATTGTTCGAAGTAGCATTTTTCGTAGGGATTCTTTCTGTCAGTTTATGTCGCTTGGGCAATGAAAGCACCAAAAATTTGCTTTGCAGCTGCACGTAGCTTAGAGCTTTGAAGTCCGGATTGAGCTCACATTTCGTATTATATTGCTGTCTTTTAGGAACTGTTTTTGCTTATGGGCAAACTAACAGCGGAAAGACACATACCATGCGGGGATCAGAGAGAGAGCCAGGAGTTATACCTCTTTCAGTTTATGATTTGTTCGATTCCATAAACAAGGTATACATTTTCCTGTGAGTCTCATATGCTTTATGTCTCAAATCTTCACTGCTAGAAAAGTTTGATACATTATCAGTAACCTCAGAATACCATTTCACTAAACTGTTAGCTCTAAGTATGCTGCTGAAAGCCCGTATTTCCAAAATTTTATCCTCAACCTCCTCAGATAAATTTCTGAAAAACAAATGTAAAATTTGGAATGCTTAAACATCTCATAAATTCTCAACCAAGAAATGCTGCCATGGTGTCTAATGATCTGATTCTGGATTTGCAGGTTATGTAACTTGCAATACTGAAATTCGCTTATGAATTGCTTATGCTGCATGTCCTTATTCCTGAAGTTCCCTGTTCCATGAAAGCATAATTACTCGAAATATAGTTGTTGTTCTGAGTTATGTTAAGCAAATATTCATCGAGTAATAGGCAAAATGTTGACAGGCTCAATAGTATTTCCGTTATCCTCTTCTTTTTATTACATAAAAAAAGTTAGGTTCAGCAGTTTCTTTTAGTACGCTGTTTAATTTATCTTTGATTCAAAGGTGATTTTGGTGTATATCTCTTCCTTTATCGTCAATCCTATCATAAGTTTGGCTCGTGAAACTGAACATTTCCTTTCATTAAACTGTGGATTCTCTTTTTTTGAGCATGTTAAAAGACTTACGGTGTTGACCTTTTCCAGTCTTTGAATTACTTTCTTTCATGAATCCCTTTTTCTCTTCCAATAGAGTTAAGTACTGAAAAAAAAAGAAAGAAAGATAACATACATTCTCTGTGAGTTTTTAGTCTGATCTTTCTAGAAAAAAAAGAAAGATAACATGCATTCTCTGTGAGTTTTTAGTCTGATCTTTCTACATGTCACTTATCATCCTTATAATACTCAGGAGGTGGGCCGTGAATTTTTGCTGCGAATGTCATATATGGAGATATATAACGAAGAAATAAATGACCTGTTGGCTCCTGAGCATCGGAAATTGCAAATTCATGAAAACTTGGAGGTATGGATTTACTGTGTACTAGAGGGCCGTGTAATTTCTTTTTATTAGTTCGTAAAGTTCATTTGGGAATCAACTTTGCAAGCTTAGCGGGGAATATATGTTGCTGGTCTACGTGAAGAAATTGTTGCTTCTCCTGACCAAGTCCTTGCTTTTATGGAATTTGGAGAAGGTAACTCTCATAGCATCATTACCTTTTGCTTCTGCGCCTCCATCAATGCGTTTGCAGATATATTATGATGTAGAGATTTGGTTTATTGCCTTTGAAACTATTTTCTCTTAAAAGGGAAATTATTAATTCTAGAGTGTTGATTTTATCAAAGCTTTTAAGGAAGGGTCCTAACCTATTTGACATCCTGGGTACTGTTGCTTCTTTTACTATTCAGCTCATCGTCATATTGGAGAGACAAATATGAACGTGTACAGCAGCAGGTCTCACACCATATTTCGGATGGTAGATTCATAAACTTTTTTTTTTCCTTTTTTCCACATCACATGCTTTGCAAAATCCTTCCATATTCAGTTGTTTTATGGTCTAATCTTCAAATTTCTCACCATCACGACGAACAGATTATTGAAAGTCGGGATAAAACTGAAGATGGTGATGGTGGCAGTTCTTGTGACGCTGTCCGTGTATCTGTTCTGGTATGAAGTTTTTTTTATCTTGTCAAATAGGTACTCTTATTGATCTTTCCCTTTTGACACCCACGATCTTTTATCTAGAACTTAGTCGACCTTGCTGGCTCGGAACGTGCTGCAAAAACTGGGGCAGAGGGTGTCCGTCTCAAAGAGGGATCTCACATCAACAAAAGTCTGATGACTCTGGGAACTGTGATTAAAAAGCTGAGCGAAGGTGCCGAAAGTCAGGGGTTAGTATCCAACCATTTCAGATAAAAGATTAGTTGGCAAGTGCCTTTTATAATATATATATCTGGTGGGTTTATATTGCTCACTTTTGATGTAGGGGGCATGTCCCATATCGCGACAGCAAACTTACACGCATTTTGCAACCTGCTCTTGGTGGAAATTCAAACACAGCTATAATTTGTAATATCACGCTGGCGCAGGTTATGGTTAAAAAGTCATTTAGATTGCATCCTTGTGGTTTTTGAGTAAAAGTATCTTTCTCTGCTAGCTCAGTATGTATACATTCTGTCAGAGTAGGATGCTGTACCAAAGTTTTAGATGATTCTGACATCGGTGGTTTTATCTCTCTTGTTGGATTTTATATGTCCTTGAAGCCAATTCTTGGTACGACCGGGTCAAGTTAGCTGGCCTGAAGACAAATGGGCCTTGTCTGGCCGGTTTGTGCATTGCTCTGGTTTAGTCATAATCTGGATTTAAACAAGGTTGAGAAGAGGGCAGATTTATCGTTAGGCTTTGTGTTATGTGGGGTCTGGTAACATCTGATGACCCTTGATTAGTTTAATACTATATTTTTTTTCTAAATAAAAATCTCATTCTGCAGCTGAGATCGTGTACCACTAGACTTGGTCTTCACAATGCATGTTGGCTGCCAATGAGCTTTTCATTTGAATACAGGCCAAGAGTTCACACGTTTCATTTTGACCTGACCAAGTGCAAGTTGGTTCTGTGGTTGCTTCATGGTTCTACCGCATGAAATTCTAGGTCATCATCACATGGAACGAAAGGCCTTTAGTTGTCAAATGATGTAAATTTTATAACTTGAAAGATGTGTCATTCATCGATATTGGCTTGATTGAGCTAATCTCTATCCTATAAAATTTGAATGGATTAGAGGAAGTGGTAACATTAGGTATCATGTAATTCCAGGTGTTCTAAGGGTAAAGTTCGCCATGTTGTGAATTCTTTGATTGACATCATTGAGTAGATCTAGTTAATCTGTAGCATCAGTGAAATATTAAATTTTCTGGACTTGTGCTCCCTATCATGGAGACGTGAGTCAGCAGACTCAGTACAACTCATGATCCGTCAAGCTCATTCACTTCTCTTAATTTGGTCTTAGCATTTGTTTGACCTGACTAAGATATCACTCTTTCTGCCAGTATAAGAGGATAAATAACAACTAAGGAAAATACACTCAATGTTTTGACTGTTCCTTGCGATGCCGTTACTTTGAGCGTCCTATGTGCAATTAAATTGTTGAAACCATGCAACTCATGCAGTGAAATGCATGAGTTTTTTGTTATTAATTCGTTCAAGTTTCCTGTATTGGGAAATTTGTGTAGCCTTTCATGCTGAAGTACCTATTATTTAGAAGTTTTCATCGCAGGCATAGTTACTGTGTAAGCTTGTCAACGGTATGCGTGTCACTTAGACCACTACCATTTAATGACATTTTTGTCAAATTCTATTTGCATCTCTTGTGATGATATTTGTTGATATGATATTTTTCTTTGTAGCAACTAAATGAACTCTTACATGAACACAAGGATAATTTCGTAAACTTTGTCAGACATTGCTTCTGATCATATGCAGCTTGCACATATCTGTCCTGTTTCATATCAATTTCTTTATTGCAGATTCATACAGATGAAACAAAAAGCAGTCTCCAGTTTGCAAGCAGAGCACTTCGTATTACCAATTGTGCCCATGTGAATGAGGTCTCAATCCTAAGCCATTGGCTTCCTTTCCACTTGTAGTCTTTCATTTTTTCCCTTCCATTTGCATTTTTTCCCTTTTGATGTGTTATATGGTATAAGCCTTTGTTGCTTATTCTTTTAACCTTTTCTATGAGGCAGATTTTGACAGATGCTGCTCTGCTAAAGCGGCAGAAGAAGGAAATTGAGGAGCTTCGAGCCAAATTGCAGGTTTACTTATTTGTCATAACTGAGATGGAGAAGAATATAACATGCACTTATTTGCAATGATGACTTTGGAAATTGATCTTCTGATGCTACTGATTTTCTTCAGGGTTCACATTCTGAGCATTTTGAAGAGGAAATCTTGAACTTGCGGAATACATTACTGCAGGTTTAGTGTTGCTACTTATGCTGTATATATGTCATAGAAAATTGGGCATGTGATCTTTAAGTCACTCAAACTTCTTTAACAGACTGAACTGGAGAGGGAGCGAATCGCTCTGGAGTTGGAGGAGGAAAAGAAAGCCCAAGCTGAACGTGAGAGAAGGTTACAGGAGCAAGCTAAAAAAATTGAAAACTTGAGCTCAATTGTGTTGTACTCAAATAGGGAAGAGATTCGAGATAATTTCAAAAAGGTATTGTACATGTGGCATGCTCGTATATTGCATATACTTTGAATTCTCCGAGTTTCATGTTTTATTTGGCCAGCTCGCTAGTACTTTTAATATTTTGTAGTTGTATTATAGCTACTCAATTAAGTTCTTTATACGAATCATTACCCATAGTTGACTTGGCATGTTTGGCAAAATATTCGTTTATGCACATGAAGATGGTTCATAGTTACGTATAGAAGACACAAGGTATGCCATCTCTGTGCTGTTTCTGCTGCTCTATGGTGAAGCAACAAGCTAATAATGCACAGCGTGGTTCTTTTGGTCAAAATACAGATACAAATGCATACTTTAATGGCTTGTCCCCTTTATAGCTGGGCAGTGCTGTACTTGGCTGGTTATATGCGATATAAAGTCCTAAAAATGACCTACAACTCCATTTTCATTTTATGGATGTTTTGTAGACCTATCTTTTCTTGTTAGCTCTGCTGATGAATAATCTCTGCTTTAATCCTTCTATCAACGAATAGTGCAGTACTAGAGCGAAGAACAAATGTCATTGAAAGACAGATAAGCAGAATGAAATGGTCACTGAGTATGATTTATGATATTGTTGTGAATGTATATATACCTGGCCTTTTAATATAGATCCCAACTCCCATCTGACTTATTTTAGACAGTTGAGCCGGCTACTGGTAAGATAGTTGTCCACCATCATGAATCACTTAGTTGTAGACCTCTGAAATTTTATCTGAAACATGCTCAAAACTCTCGTCTTTACCAGGAAACAAAGTGGAGTAGATCTAGGAGAACAATAATAGCTCAAGGCAGCTTAATTATTCTTGTTGCAGAGTAATAACACTGGTTTTCTTGCTTTGAAGAGATTTTCCTCATTGTGTAAGCAGGGTAAGAGGCGGGATACATGGTGCCCCAGCAATCTTTTGCGCGAGACACTTACGGAGGTATTGCCTTCTGGATTGACAAGTCAATCCAATTTTCGATCAGTTGGCTTTTTGCTCTCTAAATACAGTAATTGACATTGTTTTTTCTACAATTTCGTGTATATTCTGCGCTGCACCTAGCTAAAAGATAGAGGCATGACTGCATAGGAGGTAAACAGAGACTTGGAGTGGAATGATTCAGGAAAAAAACTGTGAATTGCAACCTGAAGAAAATTCATACTCAATCTTCCTAATATCAACCATATGCGGCATATCCTTAACAGTATTTATAGATAATATAAAAGGAAATTCAGTTTTCCACAAGCAGCTTAGATAATTTGCATTTTATGTCTGAAATTGGGAAGACTTCTTGACTGGTCTTTGAACCTTGACACGCAGTTAAGAGCCTGGGGCCTAGCTGTAGCAAATATCGAATACGAAATAGCTTCTTAAAAACACTTTGAAAGGCTTCTTGAACGTGAACTGACTGGACATCTGAGCACAATACACCCGTGATGAGAGAGAGACTTCTTTTCTTGCACATGGAGCCATCTTGAAAAAATTCAGGGGATACAGCCAAATGCTCAAACCTGGTGGCTTTAATGAAGATTGTGTCGAAAGGCAGCAGTTTATTAGCTTTACTACCATAATGTTCACTGGACATGCCATTCACGGTTGTAGTTGTATTTTGATGGTAAAGACAGATACGCAGGTTGTATCATGTATATGAAGGATAGAGAGACTCACTACAGTAGCTTTTGGAACAGCTGGACCAAAATGCGAATCGGCAACTACGTCATATTAGATAGGCTAATTTGATGCAAGTAAAAGATTTGTGTAAAGTTGCTAACCAAATTATCTGAGATCTCACTATCTAACTGGTAAATGACAATGATATCAACAAAGAAAATCCGTAGTTTACTTTAAGTTACTTACCTTCAAAATTAGGCTTACTCCCTGCCTGATTTGAAGGATTCTCCTCTTGAGCCTGGACGAGCTAAGCAGGATATCGGTCCGCTTCTGCCTTTTGAGAAGTTACTTCAAGACACTGAAGCTAACGCAAACATTTTTAGCAATCGGAAGAGAGTGGAAGACTCTAGTCTTCCTCATCCACGAGCTCTGCGGCACGTGACTAATAGGAGGAAAGCAACAGTCAAAAATAAATGTGCACCTGTGGTTTGTGAAAAGCCTTTCAGTTCATTAATGTATGTCCTTTTCAATAGCAACGTCTAAAGCTCGTATTGTGGCAGGTCATAAATGAGTCTACAGATATCCATGCAAAGTATGAGGATTTGTTGATGGAATCTGAAGCTCAGGTAAATCTTTGCCTCTGCTTCTTTCCCTCTATTTTGTCGCTTGCTTTTTTGTCACATTTTCCTTTCCTCTCTGGCATCATACAGCGAATTGCCAGTGCTATACAAATCGATTGCTTAACGAGAATGCTTACTGAAGCCAAATTGGTATCATATGTAAAACAAGAAAATAATCTTACACGTCCTAGAGAGCCAGAGGCTCATCTTGTGATTGAGCAACTCCAAGATCAGGTATCCAATTTCTTTCTCCTATATATTTCTCATTCTGAGATTCTTGATACAGTCCAATCACGGTCAATTTTCTGCCACATTCATCTATTTTGTCATCTTTACATTCTAGATCAAGGTTATGGAGATAGAGAAAACTTTGAGCCAGAAGAATTTGGATAATTATGTTGAGATGGCAGCAGAAAACAAATTATTTGTTGAGAAGAAGGTTGATGAGGTATTTACTTATTTGTTTGCAGCATGCACTACCTGTATTTTCTTTCCTTTTTTATGCCAAAATGAAAAGTCTATGTATGGGCTAAGCAATTCTCCAGTAGTGTATTTAGCTTGAAACAATCGTTAAGTGAAAGGTGAGGAAAGTAGTAAGCTTTGTGAAAATTAGAATGGAAAATGGAAAAGGAAAGAATGTTATGCACTTTCATAAATGTGCAATTATCATATGAGCTATGCATTGTGGATAAACTAAGAAGGGGAAGACATAACCAAAAGGGTATCACGATACGTGGGTCCTTAGATAAACGTAAGCATAAACAATGGAAGGACAGAGGGCCCCTTCCTAGGTATGCCCATCAGGTATGCTCTCAGCTTTTAGTAGGGTCATCTCTTACGTCAAAGTCCAATTTATATGGTAGAGTTATGTATATGCTGCATGTGTTGAGCATATTTTATGTGTTCATGTACCTTTCTTTGATTGCTGCACAACTGAAATTCTCAGGCGCACGCGTGTGCTTGTACGTCTTGCATACTGATGCTGCACCTCATTCTGCCAAGGAAGTTCTGTAGCTTTTATAATTTCATAGCATGTTTCAACTTCTACGATTTTTACTAGATGCTTCACTGTCTTATTTTCTGTTGGATGGGATGCCATTTTTAAAGCTTCATGAAGAACTTCTTAGTGCACATGAGGAGGCAAGGATGGCTCAAGAAAGACATGCTTACAATGCATCTTTGGTGTCAAATAATGCACGTTGCTGCTTTCCTATTTCTGTGATCTAGGGATATTGGCATTGTTCTTGCTGCACAATGCCCTCAAAACAGAAACTGAAACTGTTTCTCTTCTTCAGGAGGGCAACTTTGACTCTTTGGTTGAGCTTTCCATGGAAGTTCAAGATATAATGATTGAAGTCCAAAATTTGCAAAATTATGTAGATGGCGCCTTTTCACTTATGGATGAAGTTTTCCAGAGTTTTTTGAGTGTGTCAAGCACCCTTCTCGTGAGTACTTGTTGCATTTTACCATCCCAAAAGAAACATTTATTGAATTCCAAGTTACTCACCTACAAATTTTGGTGCACATTCAACCCCTTAACCTGAATAGTGGCAGTTTACTCTCCTGAGTTTTAAGATCTCCTGGCACCTGGAGTAGGCATTCTATTGATATATCCTATCCGAATTTAACTGAAAATAAATGCCCTTTTGTGCTATTGTGGCCTGTATGTATAAGTGTTGGGTTGAACGCAGGACATCAAGACCCTTTCAAGTCAGACATCTCAGCAACAGAAATTAGTTACCATTCACCATGGGAGGTTGCATGATTACGTCAAGGAGAAAGTTTATAAACTTGAGAGTGAGAAGGTGCTGTACTTCTTCTCTAGGAAAATATGATAGTCGCTATTTGGTTGGTCTAAATTATTTTCTCTGAAACTGAATATGAAATGCAGATTCATTCGCAAGATTTCTCCGATGGTCTCCAGAGGCAAATACAAGAATTGAAAACTGATGCTGAAAGTTCTGAAAGGGCCTTGGTGGTAAGTTTGGACTCTTAATATAATGCGTGGGCTTCTGTTTATTGCTACACATTATCCAAGTTGTTGGTCTTTACATAGGAACTCAGGGAGCAAACAGAGTCGGAAAAGATAGAACTTTTATCCCAAATACAGTGTCTTCAAAAGGAAATCTCATGCTTATCCTCATCCACCTTGGCAAAAGAAAGGGAGAATATGAGGAAAGATCTGGATAAAACAAAGTTGAAGTTGAAAGAGATTGAATTCAAGCTGAGGAATGCTGTCCAAGAAAAGACTAAGCTTGAGGTGTCACGCCAATTAAATTTTGTTTTCCTTTTTTCTTTTAGTTTTCTGCAAATAACAGGATCACTCATGGACTCCTACGCCATCAGGGTGAAAAGGCATCTGCTGAGCGGGAGATAAAATTATTGCATGGTCAGAAGGCTCTTTTAGAAAGGGATATCAATAAACGGGAGTCACTTGCTGGGAGACGGCGTGATTCAGTTGCAATTGATGCGAAAAGGTCGAAGGGCCATGTTGTCCATATTGACCAGACAATGCAGGTGCTAATCATCCAAACTGTCACTCCACTTATGCATTCTGCATACTTGCAAGCTGGCTATGGATGGTTATGGATTAACGTTCTGTTTCCCCTAGTCCGTCAAAATTCACAAGTCAATGGTCCTGGTTTTCTTTTGGGGTGGGGGGTACAAGATGAAACAAATGACACTTATAAATATTTCTGCTTGGGATAGAATGAAATTCAGTCCTATTCCCAATTGCCTTTGAGTTTGTAAACTGTTTAATTGATAGTTCTCTGCTTGCCACCATATACTTGTTGGGTTGAATTTCTGTTGGTGGAATCATCCTATGAAAGAGCTAGTTATGGTTCTTGACTGTTTGGCCATGTTATGGATGATTGTTTCCTTCTTTTTTGTACACGCACAAATTATCTTGGTCTTCATTTGACAAGTGGTCAAGGCTACCCAATGTGTTGATGCTGTGTGCGAAATGCTTCTTTAGTTTTTGATGAGTTGCAATGTGCTCTGACCTTTTGTCTGCTTGTGATTCCCTTGGCTGGATAATGTTCACCTACACCTTTCGTCTGGTTTAGATTCAGAATGTAACCAAAGCTTTCTGTGTGCAGTAATTCACATGATGCTCTTTGGTAAGCAAAATAAACTTGGCAACTATACATGGATGGGGATGCATTTGTCAAGATGTTCATATTTCTAACTAAATGCCGATGAATTATGGAATTTGTTATGTATCTCTAGCTGATTATATTCTTGAATAAACTTATTTTAGAAGACAGATTTTTATATTTTCCCTTTATTTACATCTTATGTGCATTTGTACCTTTCTAAGGTGCAGCTTATTCCTCAATTGCACTTCTTCTGACACCCTAATTTCATATAGCACAACTTTATGAATTGTATTAGAGATTTTCTGAAGGAAATCTTGTGGAAGTGTTCCCTAAAGTTGTTCAATGTTCCCATTTAAGTTCATTTTTGGCATTTTGAGCTTCAAAGTCATAACATTATACATTGTGGGAGAACAGAACAAGCTTCAAACTGACGGATTTTGTCATCTTGTTCCTCTCTTCTGATTGTCATATTCAGGAAGAGTACAGAAGGTTGGAAGTTCTTGCATTTGAGATGGAAGCGACTATTGCCTCCTTAGAAGAGGAATTAGCAGCTGCATGTAAGGAAAAGGATGAAGCTATGTCTAAATGCGAGAGTTTGGCCATGGAATTGGAAGTTCAATCTCACAATATGAGCACGCAAAGTTCAGAATTAACAGGGATGCAGGAAGAAATTTGAAGCTTGTAAGCTTTGACAGCTCTTAGTTTTGACTCCAACTTTTTGTTTATGGTGAAATGAAGTGAATTTCTGAGCTCCACCTTATCTGCCTCATATGGCATCTTATCCTGTCCCTTTCCAGAATGGAAAATTGGAAGAATCTCAATCTTATCAGCAAAAGCTGGAAGCATCAATCAATCAGTTGGTAAATGAAAAGGAAGAGTTAGCTATGGTAGGAACATAAAGTTTAGTCACAAGCAAACTGTGTCCAATTAAGGTGTTTCCTAAAGTCGGCTTCATTGCTTGGCAATATTGGCATTTGCAGCAACTTACAGATTCCCTGCTAGAGATGGAGGAGGAGAAGGCTATATGGTCTGCTAAAGAGAAAGCTAGCATTAAAGCCATAGAAGAAAAGACTAAGTTGTCTGCAGAGATTACATCATTATCCACAGAACTGTCTGAGGTAACATATAATAACTATTTTCTTATGGAAGTTTCGATTTTGCATGAATCTCCTTGGAATGTGTAGTTCAAAACATCTTGGGTAGCTGTAACTTCTATGACTTTTTGTATATTCCAAATCAAGAATGCTTTCGCTCCATCGATATGATTTGCACTGTAAGCCCTTGAGAAGGGGCACTTACATTTCTATACTCATGAGAGTAACATTGGTTTATCCAAGTGAGATAATAGAGCGGGAAGTCTCATTTCAGTGTTGAAAACATTTAATATATCCGTGATCTATTCTTTTCGCTAAAAATACTATTGAGAAAAGTGCAACATTAGTTAGTGTAAAAATCATCTCCATCAAGATGGTCACTATAGTTTACTTTGTTTTATAGTGTAATAGTTATATGAGTCAGTGCAGAAGCTGAATATTTTCTGTTTCTCTTTTCGGCTGGCACTGGTCCTTAAACACTCATGAACAAACTATTGTTTGAATTCTAAATTGTGTTTCTTAAAGTGTCAACTTAAACTTTAGATTGCTTTCAAATTATGTTATCTGTTTTTCTCTTATTTTTGTCACGCACTTTCTGTTCACTCAGCCTATGTTGGACAAACGCTATAGATCGAGAATGAGTATGTTAAGTAGTGCTCCAACAAGGGATTGCAATTAGAGTGATGCTTAAGTTTGGGGAAAGAACATTCAACAGTTGCATGAAAATTTACTGGGGAGCTAGTTATTATTCCCTCAAAGTAAAACCTACAAACTTTTTCTTCAATGATGTATGGAACTGAATTAACATCCTGGCTGGAATGGCAAAAAGTATTTTGGTTAGAGGTCTTTGGTCTTTTGTGTATGTGAAATTACATTTTTTATTTAAATTGTGGATGTATCTAATTTATCGCAATAGTTATTTTTTGTTAAGTTTCTAAATTGATAAGTTGAAACACCCGGACAATACATATAACAAATAGGTAAAACCGAAATTCCATTGACTCAATAAAATTTGTAGAAATAGTCTGAGAAAAACTGGCTACATGACAACTTTAAATCAAATAATTAAACAACTGAGGATAATTGACGAGCGCTGATGCTTTCAAACTACAGTTTTTGAGAGGCTAACTAATATAGGGTAAATTTCTTAATGACTTGCGGAAGGAATTCCGTCGACACTGAAAGAAGGGAAATAAATGCAAACTTCATTTGTCCTTTGTTGAAGGCATCGATTTTCATTTAACTATCTTTCCCTACGAGGCAACTTCATTTTTGTGTGAATTTTGAAGAATGCCAACTCGGTCATGCACATTACATCTGACATTTTCTTTATGTGTTTGTTATGGACATTTAGGATTAATTGGATTACATGTGTCACTTTCCTATGGAGAACTCCATCTTATTTGATCCCTTTTATCTGTAATCTAAGGCGAAGAATGAACTCGAATTCTCTAAGGAGCAATGCAAAGTCCTTGGAGAGCAATTGAAACTCAATGAGGAAGAGACAGAACTGGAGAGAGAGCACAGGTTTGTCTCAATCATTGTTCTTTTGGTTGAGTTCCATGGGGATACTTTTCAATCTTGTCATGTGCCGCTTTGAGCACTATTACTTTAAATGTCGTCCTATTCTTCTTTGCTCAAAATGCTGGGCAAAAGAATGTCATTAACTGCACTCTTTTTTTTTTTTTTTTTTAAGTTTCTTCCCCTGTTAATGGGAAACATGGCATTTTATAGATTGTTAATTTTTAGAACAATGAAGTTGCTGCTCCATTATGAGCTTAAGTGTTTAGGTGGCCAGTAGAGAGGTTTAGCTTCCAGAGAATAAAGCCTCTTTCATCCGTTTCACCGATGTTAATGTTTCAGTTATTCAACTTATTTGCAGTATGAAGAAGACTTTAGACATTGAACAATTGAAGCATGCCCTCGAGTTGGCTGATGTGGAGAATAAACATTCCCAAATCGTAAGCACTGACTTATCTGTTCTGCAAATTTATGGATGGAAACGTAAAATGTTGAACAGTCGCAGTCGATGGTTTTCAGGCTAACTGATTCTTTTCCCTGCAGAAGATGAAGTCAGAACTTGAGACCATAAATTTGGAGTATAATGATGCTTGCCTGAGAGTAAATAAGCTACAGATGGAGCTGAACATTCTTAAGAAAGAAAAGGAAGATCTTTTTATCAAACATAGAGAGTTTGAAACTGGAACAGATCTGGCAAGTAATCTGCAGGTTAGATTGTTCAGAAAGAATAGCCTCTAAGATTTACTTGTTCAGTAAGATCAGATTATGCTGTAAGTTTTCAGTGTTCATTGCTTACTCTTTTAATTTTTTTTGTTTTTCTGTCCTCAGAATCTCAAGAGCCAACTTCATAACATAACAAATGAACGGGATAGGTTAAAGACTCAATTAGAGGAGCAGCAAAGGCACATGGTTGAACTTGAATCCCTGAAAATAAGTCAAAATGACAAGGTAGTTTGATGAAAGTGCTTGAGCATAGGTAGCATTTAATTGGCATGTAAAGGATCAGAAATTACAGGGTTAGGTGTTTTCTTTCAGATATCTGAGGCCCAAGTTCAAGCAGATATACCGTCTGACAGAATTTCCACGATGGAAATAAAGCTGCACACTGTAAGTTTGCCCACTGGGGATGTCTGCCCTTTTCTCATATTAAAGATTTTTGTTGATTAACTTGGTATTCTTGTAATTAGTAGATCTCAGGATCAGAATGGTTAATATCTACATGATTAGGATGTGCGATATTCAACATTTTATATAAGTCCACAACACCATGCGGTATGCTACTGGCGGTTGAGGTCTGAGATTCCTGGAACAACATGCTCTACATTAGCCTTGTCATATACGAGTACGACGGGTTAATATTCAAATTATAATGTATAGTGTGAAATTGGTAGAAGCACAACTTTCACATAACGGAACATGTTATGTGGTTCAATCGGCCTTAACAGCTTTGTTGTTTATATCATTACTCTCTTTTGTCTATTTAGTCTTGCTACTTTGTGTCTTATTATTCAGCAGAAGAATCATCCATTCCCTCCTTTTAGATGGTGTACAATGCACATGCCTTTCCTTTGGGGCATTGGGATTCAAATTTGGTGTATAATTTCGATATTCACACTCGCATAATATATTTTGACTAGAAAGCTTAAATCCCTGAAATCTTTCGTCCATCCACTCTGATTGGGAGTTGCTGTATCCTCATTAAGGTGGAAAAGTGTTTTCAACATATTTGTATTGTTTCTTGGTTAACGCTTTGAGCTCTGCTATGGAGTTGGCAATTGGGGCTTAGGTAGATTGTGGAGATACTACCTCTGCTAAATTGTTGGATGGCCCTTCTAGCTTTTCCATTTTCAGGCATTAGTTTTACTTGATTTTCGCACCATCTTTTGGCAGAAACAAACACCTAAGCTTGGTGGAAAACTGGAAATCTTGTGCTCCAGTTTCGTAACATGTGGATTTATTTTTAGTATTATACTTCTGCTAAGTTGTGAGGTGATAAGGGTCTCAGGGTTTTATGTATTTCCTGATCAGAATGTAGACCATTTTTGCCTGTAATATTCAAAACAAGAGGGGAGGAACAATAATAGGAAGTTTTGTCTGCTTCCTGTTTAGTTCCTCCGGCTAAAAGCTTTAACTTTACAATTATCACAATTAATTTTTATTGTTTTCTGATTCTTATGGGAACAAACAGCAAGAAGTCAACAATGGCAAGGAAAAAGCAAAGTTGAGGATGAGACTACGGGGGACACAGGCAAAGTTGGACGCCATGAGATATCGATGCACCGAAGCACTAAATGAACAAGACCTGATGAACAGAAAGTACGAGGAGGCTTCAGGAAAGCTCAAGGATCGTTTGGCATTGTACGGCATTGAGGTCCTCAACCTCAAGAAACAGCTTGCTGCTGCCAAGGGCCATGTTTAGCCATGATGCCCCCACGGGTCGAGGTCACATCACTGTATTACATGCTTGTAGTTTTCAGGTGACCGTTGAGTCTTCGAAAAAGATTCAGGAAAGTTTAGATGCCCAATTGTACAGAGTAATTCTTACTTGCCTGTACGTGTAAATAGTAAACACTAGATTTAAATTTCTGAGTTCTGAAACAATTTGTCTGGAATGGTGGAATAGCAACACCTCTCTCAATCGGATGGATATTATGTCCCTCAAATCGGGGTTGGTAAATTGATGTAAGATTCGATAATATTAGAGTACCGGCTCTAGTATGCAAAAAGTTAAACATTTGAAGCTTACACAACGCTTAGATTCATATATGATATTCTCTAGTTTTTAATAATACAATAATATTTTGGAGCTTGGTGAAAAGTAAAAAAAAAAAGTTAGTTTTGACATTTTTATAAGTTCAACCAATTAATCTTGGCACAGAAAACTTAATTATCCCTTTTCAAGGACACGGAAAAGTGAAGTGGCAAGCAAGAAACTCTAGGCTTCTTCGAAACTTTTTGTTTTCGTTTCCCAGCTTTGTTCAATTGGGGAAGCTAGAAAATATGAAATAAGTACACTAGAGTCTTAAAATCTATCACGAAAGTACAATTGAAATTTAAAACTTCGAAAAAGTGCAATATAGTTTTAAAACTTATTAAATTGGTGTAATCAAGACCTTTTGTGTGCTCCATTCAACTTGGCTTATGAAAAATACTTATATAACCTTTTTTATTATTTTTTTCTCCTACATGGCGATGACGTTATTAAAGACATGAAGTATTAGGTCAAAATGATATCATTTTGGTCATAATCCGATTTTTTAGTAGAAATTTTATTTAAATCATGATAAAATAAGCTAACTTAAGAAAAAAACCACAAAAAATGGAACAACAACTGCCGCCGCCACCTGCCCGGCGATGACGGGGCCAATGACCAGTTGGAATCGCAGATTATAGGTCCTTGCTTAGATCTGGGCAAGAGCCTCGCTGGCCCTTCCCAGCCAGCCAATTTTCTAACAGGTAAATGTCTCTTTAGCAAATGATGGGTGACATGGAGAACAATGCCAATTACACTGCAGAAAGGGATGAAGGAGGAATTGCATTAATTGAGGAAGTAAAGAAGCATCCATCTATTGTTGGACGGGATTCGCGAACTACCAGCTAAAGAAGTGGAAGGTTGACTTATTTTTCTTCCATCATAGATCACTCCCTCCAAAGGACATTATCCTCTTCAGGACGTTGGGGATCTAACCAGTGCCAATTTTCCAGTTGGGTCAAAGTTCTGTTGTCCTGACGAGCACCTCATGTAGATGTCGGCACCGGAAACTGTAGGAAGGATATTTCCCTAAACAAGACCGAAGATGGTTTGAACTTAGGATTTGATGCTTCAAGGGAAAAAGATTCTTGTCAAGTCCAGACAAGAAATTCCTCTGGTATTCTTAATATTTGCTGTTCTTTAACGTAAGCAAGAACGAGGAGAATGCGTGCTCACTCGTGACATGGCAATTCATGCGCGTGAATTGAGGTCGTAACCTCGTTTTGTGCTCGTGTTTTCGTGTGTATGTCGTGCGCTCTTCACGAGTCACCCTTTTTTTTGCCCTTTTCCCAGTTCTTTTATCAAAAGAAATATAAAATGAAACCAGCAAGGAACATTAACACGAAGTGAACAATTGCAAAAGACATCAAATATTCTCCCTTTGGGTCGACAAACCATTCAGGAAAATACTTGATAATACAAACGTTCGGAAATACTAACGAGAAAAAAAAATTGATTCCATCTTTATCATTGCAAACGTTAATAATTTTGTGTTGGGTCACGAAAATAATTTCTAATGATTACCATCAAAATGGGATGAAAGGTGACTCCAACAAGCTCAACACGTGTATGTTTATGTTTGGTTCGTGTACGACGTGCTTAACCAAATAAATCAAGAAAAAAGTGGTCGCGTGTGGACAGTAGCAGGAGTGAGTGCAAGAGGCTTAACCCGAAAGAGATCCCTCCCATCTCATGCTTAATCAATCCTAATTATGCCCTACCAGATCAACGGATTAGTCATTTTCACCCAATACATTATGCCATTACACTTTGGCTCAGGTCCTTGGCGGAAGTTCATATCATAAGCAATTGATCATCTCACCTTTAATCATCTTTCCCCAATATGTTACGCCATTACTGTTTAGCTGAGGTCCTTAAGGGAAGTTTATATATGAGCAAGTCATGATCATCCACCTTCTTATAGATCTGAGTATATCGGAAGCCTCCAGAAGGATTGGGCCACAAATGTTTTCTTTCCCTCCTAGCGTTTGGCCCTTCGAGGATTCAACAAGCCATGGACAAGAGAACTACATGCGCAGAGACGACCACCCTTGCTCTCCACCACCTCCTCTCCATTTGCCGTTCTCATCATCACCATCTCCGGATGCGGAGCTAGTACTCGAGCATCTCGATATCCCGTTCGTGGCGACGAACGGCGAAGCCACCACGGTCAAGAAGCTGAACCACAACGCCAGGGAGCGCGACCGGCGGAAGAAAATCAACGGTTTGTACTCCACACTCCGTTCCCTGCTCCCGTCTGCTGAGCAAACGGTAATCCTCAAGTTCTGCATCTGCAAGGAAGTTGCTAGAGCTAGTCTTTTATTTCCTTTCCTTTTGCCAAATAAGGAAAAAGTGAGAGAGAGTATATAACAAAAGAGTAGTGGCTAGTGGAAAGTATCGTTGATCACATATGAACCCTAGATTTTGTGCTATTGCCTAAATCCTTAATGTATGATTTGATGTTCTATGCTTTTTATTAATAGCTGCTTCAACTTCAAGTCAGTACATACTCAGTTATATTTCAGTATTGGGTCAGGAGAAATTAAAGGAAGGCACCTAAAATTAGGTTTTAACAAGAGTTAGATCTCGTCTTTTTCCCGTAGAAGAAGTTGAGTATTCCGGCGACAGTGTCCCGAGTGCAGAAATACATACCGGAACTGCAACAGCAAGTGCAGATACTGGCTCAAGAGAAGGGAGAACTTCTGTCGATAATTAATGCCGCCCAAGGAAGCGATGATTGCACTCACCAAGAAGCCGGCAAAGGAAAAGGCGCACTTCCCAATTCGGCGCCATCTATTTCGACAAGTCATTTGAGTGAGAGCGAGGTCGCAATCCAGATATGCACAACAGAGGTCGCGACTCAGAAAACTGCCGTCGACTTCTCCGAGATCTTGCTTAACTTGGATTATCATGGCGTTCCTCTGATAAACGCTTCGACGTTCAAGTCATTCGGAGGGACGAGAACAACCTTCTACAACCTACACGTTCAGGTACATTGGTTAGTTCACTATTAGTTTCTTTAACCATAACCTAAACTTTGCAATTTCAAATTCTTGACATGGTATATGGATTAGATCAATTGGCATGCTTTTTGAAAGATGATCATTTCGAATGTGAAGGTTGATCGAAGTTGGGGGATGGAGTGTGAGGCTTTGAAGGAGATACTGTTGGCGTTGTATGATCAGAAGGGAAGGGAAGTAAAATTCCTGAGACAACAAGAGAATCATGTAATAATGTAACAGTACCGCCATTAGTATTTAAATTCATCAATGAAGCCTTCAGCTAGGTGTTCTGATTATGCATTCGCAAATATTATATGACTAGTTTTACCCAAAAAAGAAAATTACATAAGCTAGATAAAAATTTATTTGATCTATTTAATAACGCTAAGTCCTTCACAATTAGATGTCCTTTACGCATCGAAGTTGGTTTATATAGTCTACTAATGGTTATACATGATACGACCGTGGAGCAAATTACAATTATGAGAAGATGTTGGGTACTCACGAAGTAATTTTCATCATATTCCCAAACACCTTACAACCATTCGGTACACTACATCTACGGTAAATTTCAAAATACGAAAAAATGTATAGTGCGAGACCGTATAATATACCCAAAAAAAAAAAAAAAAAATTCCCACGGAATTTTACAGCGGCTAATAAACTTGTCAAATGAGGACCTTCGTCGTTTGACGCTCCCCTAATATTTTCCAACTCCATCATGACCCAACGAAACCCTAGCCAGGAAAATGTCAAGTAACCAACATCTTGGGTCGGCCTTAGGTCAACTACTTTGGACAGTGAAAGCAACAAAATAGTAAATTGGGACTCGGATCCATCATTAAATTAAGACATCCAAACTGACGATATTTAGACTTTATTTATGGCATCGAGCACATCATGTTGCATCACACAGTCGCTAACAAAAAACTTCACATTAATTTAATGAGATAGACTTGCAAACATTAGCGTGGCATAACTTTTTCATGCGGTCGTGTATATATCGGAATCTGTCTCTTTGGAGTTCTCGCAAGTTTGAAAGCCATTAGAAAATGTAAACTGCCTTGATTTATTCCGTACCAGCTTTATTTTCTCCATCGTGAATAAACTTACTTCAATATCGTGGTGTTCCTTCTTGATTCCTAAATTGAAGGAACCTATCAGTGGTATTTATCCTCGTACGTCACAATTGTCCTCGTTCAATTGCGGAGCTTGACAACCTTAATTGTGAGTAACTTACCTTAGTTACATGGTAAGTTACTATCGACAACCGATTTAACACGTCTCTATTAACTTTCTTTTAAATGGTTCCGACGGTCAAAATTAGAACTCCTTTTATTCCATGGCTGGGATTGTGCATCGGACCGGTCCCATATCTAGGTGTGCTGGACCACATAATTTCCCCCAAGAGTGATGGGGGAAAAGATGTTCGATAAAATGGGTCTCTGAAGGCCCAGCCCATTTGAATAAGGCATTTCACGGCTCGGCCCATTTGGAAAAGGCCTTTCACGGCCAGGCCCATTTTCATTGCATGCGTCCTCTGAAGATGAAGAATCAGCAAATAGAGAGGAAGGGAGGAAGCACTTTGTTGGAAGAATAAAAACCTCAACTCAATCAAAGAACTGAAACCCACGATGAATGGGTTTCCATTGTCATGCTGCGATCTCATCAATCTATTGATCATATACCACTAAAATCTTCAAAATCAAATCCCTCTTTGTGCAAATAGAACTACTACCCAATTGTGATTCGAAGATGATAATCAATCCTAAAGTGAGAATACAAAACTTTACACAATGTGCATCCCTTGCTAGACATGACATTAAGACCCACCAAAACTACTTGTCCATAATAACCAAATCTAGCTCCCAATTGCCCTACCTCGGAACACATCGAAAACGATAAGCGATTTCATTATCTCGGATTGGAAGAGAAATCGAATGCTATTATTAACTTGGACAAGATATATGTACATCATAATCGAACGCATCTTCTTCTTAAAGAGTGTTGAATAACCATTCTTGAGACATTCATTGAAATCCATTTTTCAGTTCATCATCTTCCTAGAGAATGATTCCCATCTCGAATTCCGGCAAAAATGGGGACCCACCTACCTATTCATATACAGTAGAATCCTGTGATGATAAAAATCAAAACCCTACGTCCTCCTCGTACGGACAATGCCGTCCCCCCTATATTGTTCGCTTTCGGCATCATTCTTTATCGTTATCCGGATATTGCTCTCCCGCCTTTTGCTTTTCTTGGCATGAAAAACAAGCAGGTTCAACGTACTCTGCCACCAGCGCTGGTGTCATAGAATTACTTGATTTAGGTACAACATGTTAAGTTTTTGTCATTCGAGGTTTGGCCACACGTACGGGTTTTAGTCCCACATAAATTTAACACGGAGCCAGTTGCTGCGGTGTCGGCCAGTAGGCTCTGTTGCGGAACGGCCTTCCCAAGGGGCTAGTATACTGACAGTCACGCCTGGCAGATTAGGCTTTGAAAACCCGCCATGGACAAAAAGCTCAGCAAAACGAGGACGTGATCTAGGGTTATAGGAGTTAGGGTTTGGACGCAGAGACGAAGGAACAGATATCTTTTTCTGTAACAAGTTGGTTCTGAGAGGAACTGCGCAAGCCGAGGAGAATTATTCACAGTGAATTGGCGCTCGATTGCGAGTGGCTTTACGTGGGACTGGTGGGGAGTAAACAACTGACGGGTGGGAAGAAGGGATGCAATGAATTTTGCAGAAAAGACAAGAATTTACATCTGCATCGGCACGTACGCGAGAGGGAAAGGTGGAGGTCGTCAATTATTTTCGGAGATGCTGCCGGATCGAAACCGTTTCTTATTGACACTTGTGTGGTCGTAGGTTTTGATTATAATTCGGAAGCTCGTATGACATTTCGAAGGGATCATCTGTCGGTGTACGTTGGAAAATTTGATTTGAGTGAGATGATTTATATGTGGGGTCAAGCCTTTCTCCATTTGATTGATTCATATGTATTGTTATGGCTTAACATGGAAGCGTGAATAAACGAAACGGTCCGAGCAAAACATGAACCGCACAAATTAAATCCGACCATGGGCAATGTATGTGGTCTTGAGATATGCCTTTTGTTGGAGTGTGATTCATATTTCTATTGATAGGGAAGCAGACGAAGATCTCGCTTTCTTATATAGTTTGAAGCTTATATTTTATTGATAGTTTGAATTTGGACATGTGAGTAGTTAGTGTTATATATAATATCTTTTTCTTATAATTGATAATTATAAGAGGTATGAAGTGTCCATGTTAGTGAAATCATTTCTTTGGATGTACACATTATTTAAAGGTGACTTAGGATAAATCTTATATCTTGATTTTTCTTTCTCGCACTTATTTTCTATTTCGATGTGTTTGTGCATCTTATCCTAACACCTATTCCATGGGGAAGGATCAAAGATATGTCAGGGCTATAATCGGAAAAACAGAGATGCAATTGCTTGAAACCCTCACAAATAAGTGTTCCCCAATTCTAGACAACAACCATAACCACAAGAATCAAACACAAGAAAGAAGTTTTTTCATGATCTCCACACCCTTAGACGACGGCTGTCAAAACCCTTTAATTTTTTTGCAAATTATGTACAAAATAAGTTCAAAAATATGATTCCAACAATTGCTGAATTAGGAGCTAGGCAAGCTGTTTCCTTGCGCCTCCCGTCGTCAACCATTGCCTGCATGCCCCTGCTAACATTTCGATTCTCCCGATAGTCACAAACTTGTGCTGTTCTGAATCCAACGGCAGACTTTCAGCCATAATCAACAAATTTCTACATTGGCAAGAAGTTTAATTTCTCCTAGGGGTGGAAATCGACACGATTACACGACTCGAACACGACAAAATTTGCGGATTTAGGTTGAGATTAATTGTATGTGGGTCAGTTTCGTGTCAACCCATGAGACATGATTAATAATCATGTTGTGTTCGTGTCCAGCCTGGAAGAGAATAAATTTATCCGTATAAGCCGTATAAATCAACGAGTTAGTGTTGATACAACTTTTATGCGACCCATTTAGACACAATTAGTTAAAAGGATGTAATTCACTATTGAGATCTTAAATAGTTGATATCTTACTGACTACAAACGAGTTATTTAAATGATTTGATGACTTTTTGTTACTGGATTTTTGCAATTTGTGCACGTATTTTACAAAAGCTTTACCATATTTCGAGTCAAGTTTGTGTTGGCATGTCAATTTCACGTTACACGGGTCATTTGATTGTGTTGACTTTTCGACCCACTTTCAAGAGGGTTGCATAAATCGAGTCATGCCAATCTTTTAATTTTCGAGTCATGTTCGTTCCATGTCGGTTGACATAATTATTCGATCCCGTCGTGGCCGAATTGATCGGTTTTGTAGTATATCCCCCTATTGACACGATATAAGACACATGAATACAAATTGGCAGCCCTAAACTTTACCTCATCGATCGTCGTCTCTCCCAAGCCCCCTCTAGGCTCTTCAAGGCCGTCGCAAAGATGCTGACCAAGTCCGAACAGTTCTTAAATTGGTGGATTTAGGGGGATTCGTTCGAAGTGTACCCCAGGTTATGTCCAAATAAAAAAGCACGGGATCGAGAAATTTAAATTGCAGATCTTTTGTTCCTGGCAGAAGTCAAAGCCTAGAGTTTCAAGACCTATTGGAACTAATACCAAACTAGGTTCTACCAATTGTGAAGAGAGTTGAATATAATGGACTTTAATACAAGAACAATTAATTAAAAGATTCAGGTTTGATTGCAGAGAGAATTGGGTCATCAAGAAATCGATCAACTTGGCAACCGATGGTGATGGGGTTAGGGCAGAATCATTCCCTCCTCGGACGTCAAACCTCTCGGCCTCGGCACCTTTTGGTCCACTGGATGGTTCTCAATAGAAAAATGTCTGGTCATTTCTGGTTTATATTATTGTATCCATGCTTGTGGGCGCCAGGGGAGACTCGCGAGAGATGCAATGAACCTCGCAGTGAAGATGTTAAATCAAACTCCACAATCGGAGAACAAGCATTTTGCATGGCGAATATACCAACCAGGTCAATCCAACCACGATTGTTTATATTATCTTTTTACTACAGTAAAACAAGTTTTTGCGCTCTGAAACCGCAGTGAAAATGGATGCATGCAAGAAGGACGATTACTCGGCTGATGGTTTTAGGGTTGTAGGCAGTTCTGCAAGTAATCATCCATGTGTTAAAGACATGAATAGTAAAACTATCTGTTTAAATGGGACAGATTACAAACGAATGTATAAAGGGATGCGATTTATCGGTCCTCCAACACAGTTGTTGCTTTCAATAAGGCCCCCAATGTTCGGCCGAGCCGTTTATCCGGCGGGTGTTAAGCATGTTTTGAGTTGAGTTTAATCGTGGTTTATACATTAGCAATAAGCTCGTTGCTTGCAGTTAGACTCTTTTAGCTCGATTATACATGATAGCTTTAGACACGTTTAATTAAACAGGAAAAAATTTCAAATATGGACGTAAAGTGCACCCATTTTCTCAAATAAGGGCTACAAGTGGATCTTATTCAAACAAAAACGGATGAGAGCATCCTCGCTTGCCTAGTCGAGGGTTCCCCTCACCAAAAATCAGGCAAGGCGACCCTCGCTAGCAGCCGACGAGGGTCGCCGGGCCGTTGCCAACCGCAACAAAGAAAAAAAAAAGAAATGGGAAATTTAAAAAGAAAAGAGAAAAAATTTAAAATAGAAATGACAAAAATGACCTTTTCAAGCCCTTTTTGAAATAATAAGCGACACTTCAAACCCTTATTCAAACAAAGTCCATTTCGTAACCTTATTTTAAAAAAAATAAAAAAAAAAGGGCACTCCGGGCCTTTACTTGGATTTTTCTCATTAAACAGGGGTTAACGTACTATCAACATCAACACAATATGTTTTATATATTTAGAAACGTTAAGAGATATATTTAAGCTCATTTTTGTATAATAGACTAAATTTTGAATGTGTTAAAAGTATCATGTCGTGTAATCCTTTTAATAAAACTGCCTTGTTTAGGTTAGACATGAATTCTACACGGTTAATTATGATGCAAAAGCACAAATTTCCAGCCCAAATTATCGATAAGGATTTTTAACGTAGTCATATGTAGTGTTTACCCTATGAACTGTTGGATATATTGTTAATATAATCCATAAATAATATGTTCACATACAAGCTCAATAGGTGAATGCATGGTTAATTCGCCCATATGCTGGAGCCCAATAGCTTGCATATAATTCTAGGGTTCGCCCCTACGCCTGGCGTAACACTTATGAACGTTCCAAACTTCACGTCTCTTAGTGTAATACTTCAAGCAACATTCACTACTCTCTAAAACCCTAACCTCCAACAATCTTGAAGTATTATCTTCGTGTATCGGATTTGAAGGAGCAAGGTGTCTACTTGAAGATCTCGTCGAGGCGAACTCACGGGTATAATTTACTTCTATTTTCAACGGCGGAACCGGGCTGGGATCCGAGTTTGAAGATTCGGTGGATGAAATCTTTGATTCAGAAAATCATGAAATATAGCTAATTTCGTAAGGTGAAACCACTTGGGTTTTGTTCTACTCGTCAATACAAATGTTTTGAGTGGTCACTCGCGTCAATCGGAGGTCGGACGGCGGAGTTACGGCCGTCGGAAAAAATTCTGGAAATTTCACTGCATCGTAGCAATCGGTATCGTATCAACCCTAAGACCGTAGAAGATCGGGTATCGTAGCATCGAATTTTTCGGTGAATTTTCAGCAACGAAGGCAGCCTATCTTAAGGTTTTTGGGCGCTCCGGACACGTTTTTGGGGTCTATTTTGGCAAATTTCACTTCTAACGTAGTTTGACCAAGGTTAGAAGCTTTATTCGACTTTGGGAGCTCCGAAGACTCTAAGGTGCACTCTTTCTATTTCTCTCGCTCTAATTAAAATGGCGACGCATAGTTCCTATGATATTATAAAGCTGAAATCTTTTGATGTTACCGAATTTCATGGTTGGAAATTACACGTTCAATTTAGCATGAAAGAACGTGAAATATTCTATACTTGTATTGAGTGATTTTGCATCTACCACCTGAGGATGTGGATGAATATCAATGGAACAAAGATGAAGATTTTCGTAGAGATTACTTGTTGACTTCTCTAAATCCTCGTCTAGCGATGACTTATAGTGAGTATAAGACGGCGAAAGAGATATGGGATCACTTGAACGCCGGGCCCAAAAACAAGATGGGCTCTCTAAAACTCTCTTAGCAGAGAAGTTCTTTGATTTTAAATTCAATATGAATTTGAGCATTACCTCTCGATTAGTTGAACTTGAGAACATGAGGAACAAGTTAAAAGAGGATAAATCGATATGTCCGATAATCTCTTTGTCGGTCTTGTGTTGAGTAAGCTACCTGTTGAATGGAGTTCTTTCAAGACCGAGATGCAATGCATGCAAAGAAACAGATGGGATTGGATGAATTAAAGAGGTATATTCACATTGAGGATCAAAATATTTCTAGAAAGAATTTGGAACAAGTAGGACAACAAAAGTCGTTGCCAACTTAGTTTCACATTCCTATAAACCTCGGAAAAAGTTCAAGTCACCAAAAGGTGAATCCTCTTCACGGTTAGAGGCCAAAAAAGACTATCTCCAAAAGAAAGAAGAAGGGCAAGTGCTATAACTGTGGATGAGGCTAATATGCTAATTAGAGAATCTGAGCCTCATGCCTTTATCGGAATGATAAAGAATGGAAAAGCCGAGTATTTCTTCCGAGTGGTGGTTGGATAGTGGCGCTACTTGTCATGCTACAAACGACAAGAACTTACTCATTGAGGTTACGTAGTGAAAGACACCGTGGAAAATTGCAATGGTGGTGAGGCAAAGGTAACTCATGCCGGAACCGCAACTGGTGCTTTCTTCGGGTAAATTACTAACTCGAAACATGTTAGAGCAGTACCTTTACTTAAAAAGAATTTGATATTTATGAGTTTACTTGATAAAGCTGGTATGTCCTTTTCAACTATGAATGGTAGAGTAACTTTATCTCGTTAACTCATGTTATTTCGGTTGTGCATTCATGGTTAATGGTATGTATAGGTTGAGTTTAGATATGCGATAGCATAAACCATGTGAGTTCTACTCGATTGATCCAAAGTTGTTACACAATAGACTTGGACATGTGAACTACGGGAAAATGCAACATCTAGCTAAGACTCACAATATTCCATTGGACACTTCTATTCGATTTGACAAATGTGAAGTGTGTGCATGTGCTAAAATCACTAGAAAACCTTTTAAGTCGGTTTCTAAAAGCACACAACTTCTTGAGCTAATACATTCGACCTTTGTGACTTTAGAAATTATGTTACAAAAGGTGGTCGGAAGTATCTAATAACATTCATAGACGATTTTTCTAGATATTGTCATGTCTATTTGTTGAAATCGAAAGATGAGGCTTTTGAAAAGTTTAAGATTTTCAAGTCTAGAGTAGAAAATCAACTCAACTTGAAAATTAAGAAGTTTAGGAGTGATAGAGGAGGAGAATATACAATGACAGGGTTCAAGGAATTTTGTGCTTCAGAGGGCATAATACTTGAAACCACACCGCTCCTTACTCACCCCCGGCCAAATGGTGTTGCGAGCGTAAGAATAGAACGTTGACCGAAATGTTAAATTCCATGTTACTTACAGTGGCATGCCTTCCTCCTATCGGGAGAAGCAGTTCTAACTCGCTAATCACATTCGAACAGTTGCCACACTCCAAGTTGTCTCTAACACCTTACGAGATATGGCATAAGCGTCCCTGTAGATATGATACTCTTAAGACATGGGGTTGTATTGCTTATGTAAGGCTACAAGATCCTAAGAGACCTAAGGTGGGACCTAGAACCATTACTTGTGTATATCTAGGCAAGGGGTAAGATAGTCTGCAGATAGGTTTTTGGATCTATCTACTAACACAGTAATAGAATCTAGAGATGCGGAATTTTTCGAGAATAAGTTTCTCAAAAATCGTGGCTTGAATGTTTCGGATCTACGGATATAATTTTAGAATCTCCTGTAGAATCAAGGGCCCTTCCGACATTAATCCCACATAGATGATTGTTGAATCGGTTCAGGTTAGAGTATCTATACGAGAAAGAGTTCCCAAAAATTTTGGTGAGGACTTTGTCACTTACCATCTAGAGAATGATCCGTTTTCCTATCGGAAGCAATGAGATCTAGGGAATCTCTACGTGGGCAAGCCATTGATGATGAAATAAGTTCTCTATTACGTAACCACACTGCGCCTAGTCAATTTGCCAAAAGGGGCTAAGGCTATATCGTAAGTGGGTATTGAAGAAGAAACCGAATAATGATGGATCAATAGCTAGATACAAAGCACGTTTAGTAGCTAAAGGCTATAAACAACAAAGTGGAATAGACTATTTTGATGTCTATTCACCTGTGTGTCATCTATCAACTATAAGAATTCTTCTTGCTTTGGCATCTATTGAACACTTTGTAGTGCATCAAATGGATGTAAAAGCCTTTCCTAAATGGAGAGTTAAATGAGGAGATCTACATGGAACAACCGGAAGGGTATGTCATGAAAGGTCTTGAGAACAAGGTTTGTAAATTGAACAAATCATTGTACGGTCTTAAACAAGCTCCTAAGATGTGGCATCTTAAATTTGACAAAGTGGTAAAGAGTTATGGCTTTCTATCCGCTTATTCGGATAAATGCCTTTACCATCGTTTTATGTCAAATAAGATAGTCATCATTTGCTTGTATGTTGATGACATGTTAATTCTTGGCTCCGATCATTCGTAGTGAGTGACATGAAAGCTACTTTAGCTAAAGAATTTGACATGAAAGATCTTGGTATTGCTAATACCATTCTTGCTATGAAAGTAAGCTTTGAAAGGCAAGTTATTTCCCTTAGCCGGACTCATTATATTGAGCACTACTTTCTACCCGGGGATATAGTGAGTGCAAACCGTGTGAGACACCATATGATTATAATAAAAGACCGGAGTCATAATGAAGGGACCAGCGTGGATCGGTTAAAGTACTCGAAACCGATTGGTAGTCTCATGTATGCTATGAGTTGCACTAGACCGGACATCGCCTTGCGGTTGGCATGCTAAGTCGTTTCACTAGTAATCCTAGTAAAGAGCATTGGGATGCCCTCGTAGGCGATGAGATACCTTCAAGGTATCAAAAATTATGTTCTATGTTACTCTGGTTTTCCTCCAATCGTGGATGGATATTCGATGCCCGTGGTGCTCGGAAATTAGAAATAGTAAGTCCACCAGTGGATATATATTCACTTTGGGTGGAGTCGCTATTACTTGGAAATCCAAACGACGGACTTGTATTGCATTGTCGTTTATGGAATCGAACTTTTTGCTTTAGCCTCACCACGAAGAGGCAGAGTGGATAAAAATCTGATTATGGATATTCCTTTGACTCGGTTAAAGATTAATTCTTTAAGCCTCGTTCGTGATAATCAAGCGTGTCCAAGTCGTCAAGAATGCTCTCTTTAATTCAAAGAGAAGACATGTGAGATTAAAACATGCATTGTTGAATTATTTAAGAGAACAAGGAGTTATCACCTTGATCGATGTGAGATCAAAGGATAACATGGCCGATGCTCTCACAAAAGGATTGCCTAAAGATCGATTATTCAAAACAATGGGGGAAATGGGGTCAAAGACGTGTAAACAAGTCTTAATTATCATTTACTTACCTTTTAATTGTGTGTTTTGAATTATCGAATCTTCCTTTATTGGCCAAACCGATAAGCACAATTTATGTGTTTCATCGATGTTCATGGTTGCCGACTAATTTGAAAAGGGTGAGTTGTCTCATCCCAAACTTGATGAAGACGATTTCTACCTAATTCAAAGGTTCTTCCTGGAAAGCTTGTGTCATTCCAAACTTGATGATACAATCTAACTAGGTTGGACTATCCTTTGGTTAAATGATCCCATTCCATGCGAGATTATTTGACTTTAAGGAATCAGTGATTGTGACATTCCAAATTGAAACATAGAAATAGTTGTTTGCATAAGAAGCCTGTTGGTCTTGTTCTTAATTGAAACTTGACATTTCATGATGATGGCTCTTTGTAATTTAAACTGTTTATGCCTTGTTCATCTTTTATGAAACCGGCTTGATGCTTATGAACATGATGTTATGATGCCTTATGGACATCAATATATGTTTTTCTTTGCTCGATGTTGTGGTGCTAAGTTCTTTTAGTAGAACTAGACACTTTAGTAGATTGTTCAAATGATTGAATTCATGTTAATATGAAATTCATATTTGATATTCTATAGGGGATGGCGAGAAATGGAGGAGAGCTTATTGAGTGGAGTCCCGACCGGGATGATCTACTTGACGAATGAATGGTTACGGATCATTTAAAGAATGTGGGGGACTTGACATTTCACTTGCTATTGCCCATTTTGGTTGAGTCCATTTACTTGAGACTTACATTTTGTTATCTCTATTTTGTGAACATTTTCTCGCTCATTTCTTGTATTTGTAAGGCCTTAAACTATTTTGACTAGCCTACTTATACTTGACTTTTATGCATATGTTGATTGTGGATCGATTCGAGATTTATTTTGGATGAGTTCGGATCGAATATGAAACTTTTAATATTTATTTTTGATATTCTAATACTAGAACAGATTCATGATAACATTGGTTCACTATTTGGATTGAATGTGGATGATTCATGTTTGTTTGAACATTACATCGACATCAGTATTGGATTGTCTTTGTATGGTGAACATAAGAGGAGATTGTTGGATATATTGTTAATATAATCCATAAATAATATGTTCACATACAAGCCCAATAGGTGAATGCATGGTTAATTGGGCCCATATGGGCTGGAGCCCAATAGCTTGTATATAATTCTAGGGTTTGCCTCTACGGAGGTAACACTTATGAACGTTCCAAACTTGACGTCTCTTGGTGTAATACTTCAAGCAACATTCCCTACTCTCTAAAACCCTAACCTCCAACATGAACTTCATTCATTGTGCTTTCATTCTTGATGTCCATGCAAATACAAACAAAAATTAATTACATCCATTTCTCCAAACAAACCCACTTTCGATTGTTCATTACACATTACGAGGAAAAAAATTATCAAAAAAGTCCTAAATATATTATCTTGCTACCAATTCGGTCCTAAGACTTTCAACTGAACCATTTTAGTCTTAAATATTTTTACATTGGTACTAATTGAGTCCTCCCAACCAATTTAGGCCAGAAATTGCTAGTGTGGACATTTTTTTTGGTAATGTTTTAAGGTTCTTTCAATTTTTTTTTTCTTTTCTTCCATGGTTTGTGCCGGGGCCGATGGGCCGGCGAGGGTTGCCCTCGTTGCCTCAAGCAATGCCGGGCGAGGATCGCCCCGCCACCACGGGGGATGGTCGGCCTCACCCACCATGGCTTGGAAAAGAAAAAGTAAAAATCCAAAATATGAACAAAAAATTGCAAAGAAAAAAAATGTTCGCATTCGCTATGCCACATAGGACGGTCGGCTCCACGTTAGTAAATTTCGGCGAAAGTTGGCCAAATGGACTTAATTGGTATTAATGTGAAAAGATATAGGACTAAATTCGTTCAATTGAAATATTTATGACTGAATTAGTACCATTACAATAGATTTTAGTTTTTTTTAATATTTTTCTAGTCACTCTCGCCATCCGTCACCATTGCATCAATTCTTTCTGGCAATGCTTCCAACAAGTTACTTCGCCAACAGCGGCGGTTTCTTTCTCTCATCCTTTGTACCGGCGCCATCGACTGCCAGTGGCGTCGGACTAGTCAAGCTCATGCAGAACCAGATGGTGGAGGAGCTCGAGTCTAGATATGCCCCAATCTAAGCATCCTGGGCTTCGTTAGTGCCACTGTCAACATACAGTTCTTGCAGAGAAAGAGAGGGGCGAGGGGAGTCGAGGATGCCTAGGCGGTGCAATGGCGGTGGCAGTTGAGTTGCGGCGGTTCTGTAATTGGAGAGAGAGCGTGTCTTGCTGGGGTTTTGATATATTTGTGCGAGTTACAGTTTCCTGTACATGTCATATCTTACCTAAATACCACTAATCCCATAAGAGAGATCAGAAGTATTCCTCTATGTACTACACACACACACAAAAAATGGCCACCTCAACAATTTCTTTATCCCACACGCCCCTTAAATTTTAAGAATTCGTTGCTTCAACAATCTTAGATAACAATGCTCTATTTGATAATATTTGCAAGTGCTTCTCATAGTAAAGTCCACATGATTCATATCCATTTGTATTTCTAACAATTTCTTATACATGTTATAGATACAAATTACTAATACATAATGTAAAGTGATTTGTGAGCATTTAATATGTTTATTACTCCTAGCAAAAATCAACCAACGGCAGTTTGCACTGTCAAACCGAACCAAAATTTAAACCGATAATCGTATGTATAAACACATGCATACACATATTGGTGAAATTTTTCCATTAACTCCTCAAAACTTTTTTGAAGTATACAGGGTACTGTAAATTTGATGCAAGCAAATGTTTTATAGATCAGCTATGGTAGAGATCTATCGTCCTTATTTGGGGAAAGTAATTTTTTTTTTCACATGCATAATTATTCTGCTTTTTGTAATTCACTGAAATTTATTGAAACGATCTTCAATGTATGAAATCAATGTTGGATCCATATTCATGGTTTATGTGATTTCAAAAGTTATAGTATTAGTTAACCAAGGATATTCATCATACCACTTTCAACACAAATACTCGCATCCAATCTTCGCTTTTGTGTATTAAAGCTCGATTTATTTCACGAAAAATGAAATTTGCTAGAAAATATGTTCAAACAAACTTATGTCCAAGGGCAATGGGGACCCAGCTGCAGGGCCCTACGTGGGGTCGTTGGGGATCTAGATACGAGCATTCGGGCCTTAGGGTTGGGATACTGAGAAGACGAGAGCCAAGATCTCAAGCCTGGTTAGCAAACACCTAGGCACGGGCGTTGGGGTCTCGATCCTAACCTCACGGACGTGTGCCTGAGTGCTGGGGACTCGAGCCTAGACTCTAGGGTCCTAGGCGAGGGAGCTTGGTACTTGGGCTCGGCCTTCTACATGGGTGCCGAAGACCCCGACATAGCCATTAGTGGCCCAAGCATGAACACTGGGGTCTTGGGTCCAGTCCCCAATGACTCGGACGATAGTATCAAGGTCTCAAGCCCAGTCTCGAGGGATCGATGCCCAAGTGGTAGGGATCATATTTCAGTAATTTGCTTTTTGAAAGAGAAATTCATTTTCTAAACTTCAAAAATCGTTTTTTCCATCGAATATAGAAAGATTTTTCATTGGCTCCTGATCAATCCAAATGCTGGGAAATGATTTCGGGCAATGATTTCTTCCATAAAATAAATGGACTTTAGGCTTCCCTCTTTCCATGCTCTCTTAATCAAATGGATGATCATGAGCTTTTTTCATGTCGAAACATTCGGAACATTCAATGAACCACCTCAATCTTTTTTGACCTAATCCGTCGCCCGATGTCCGATTGACATCGTTATCTTAAAAATCATTGCAAAAGACAAAAGGCCGGTATAACAGGTTCCCTTTCCCAATCAGAGCTCTAGCCAACCAATTAGTGCGGGACAAGATAGGCCAAAAGAGAGTTGAGCTTGGAAGGATTGATGGAAAACAGTTATCTTCTTCTAGTTTGGCGATGTGGGCATCTTGGTAATTCCCATAAATCGTCCTTAACTTTCCTAGGTAAATAAGACCATAATAGTTGGAGGATCAACTATGTACTAAAAAAGTTAATGGAATTCAATGCATGCAAGGTTCTATGCATCTGCGCACACTTTCCTGTCGTTAGGTCTCCCGTGCATGCCTTAAGTCATCTGAAAATGACTCGCTTGTTATATTATTAGCACCACGCCATTTCCTGGGGGAGAATATGGTAGATTGGGAAGGGGAAAGAAGCAAGCGAACTCGTGTTCAATCGCCTTGCGGCTTGTCAAGGGAGTCAAGAAGGACGAAGATGTAAGCTGTGATTATAACTTTAAAAAGCGCCTTAAGATCATCATTAATAGATATGCAAATCACAGTTTCATAAAGTAGAAGAATTAACACACCTTGATTTAAGATCCATCGTTCTTGATGTGGGATCGATAAATCGATGATCAAGAACTTCTCCTCTAGAACCCCCTTAAATATTGGCTTCAATGAGACGGTCCCTCGCGTATCGTTTTCGACATTTTTTATGTGAGGTTATGTGAACATTAAGATTTAGAAAAGGACTTGAGCTCTATTTATAGAGTTTATAACATATCCCTTCATTATAGATAAGGTTTAACTTACCCATACTATCCAAATTTCATATCCAACTAGAGTTAAAAACTTTATATCTTTCCTTTATTAGATCAATAATCAATTACAATAATAATTAATAAAGCCCACAAAAAATATACTCTAATAGGAGAAACCTTCGTGGCCCACCATTTGTTGAACCCCCTCTTCTCGGGCTTATAGGGGTTCCTCTTCAGACTCCGAGGCTTGAGTTTCCTTTTCGGTCATACTTCTTTCAGGGCATTGGGTTTCCATTGCCGGTTGTATTGTTGTTGAGCTATCATGAGCTGTCGTAGATCTTTGTATATTCTCTATAGTTGTCAATCGCGGGCCTAGGACAGTCCGGGACCACGTACGGTGGCTCTTGCGACCGAGATGTCCGACGACAAGGAGTCTCGTATGAACAACAGAGGCCCAAAGCTCAGAGAGAAGCAGCGTATTAACCGAGGGGAAGGTGCGTATGGTCACGGCGGAGTGGTGCCCTGAAAATTCCGAGTGTGTGGATCATATTTTAAGAGTGCGTCCCCAGCGCAGGTGATGCATGAGTTTTGATTCATATCAAGAAAAAAAACAATACCCTCTTTGTTAGGTTGTTCATCTACGCAGAAGACGAATTATTTGCGCAGGTGATGCATAAGTTTTGATTCATATCAAGAAAAAAACAATACCCTCTTTGTTAGGTTGTTCATCTACGCAGAAGACGAATTATTTCCTCATTGTTTGGCTCCAAGAGGTTACATGATTTGACTAGGAATCGAATTTGGCAAAACTCCCACCTCGTATCCACACGCAAAATCCTCTCACCACTCAAACCCCAACCCCAAAAATCGAAACTTTAACATCAAGAAAATTGGAACGGGAGTGGTTTGGTCGTGGGGATGTTTTCAAAGCTTCCGAAATGGGCAAACCGTGACAAAACTCCCCGATCAGCATCGGCTTTAAACGAGAGCAATCGACGACTTGACCCGTTCCTCTGTCTCTTTCTCTTGCCGCTTTTCTTCGTTGGGTGTTGATACGGGCGTGTGTTGTATGCATACACACGTTAGGGTTGGGTGAACCGAGACACCAACATAGGAAATAATGGGGAGGAAAGTATCTTTCGAAGACGACTAGTGACGACAACGACCGGTCCAAGATAAGTTTCCCTCTTGTAATAAAAACTAAGTCATTGAATGTTTCCCACTCTTGCCCTTCTCATTCCTCCCCCCTTTACTCATTTCTCGTACCCTTGTCCCCATCACCACGCCCACCCCCACCCCCACCCCCGTCTCTCTCCTCTTTAGAAATTTTCCACAATATTCCTCCTCCATACCTTATTTTTATCTTTATCGGAAAGATGACATTTACTATGTGTTTGGATTAGAAGCGAGCAAGAAGGACTTATCAAATTGAAAATCACCCAAACTGAATCGAATTAGCCCGTTCGGTTCGATTTTCGATTTCATACCGAGAATTTTCAATCCAATTCCCGATTTTAGAGAAGAACCGGATCGTCCGGACTAAATCAATTATTTTTATTTTTTTATTTCTTAAATTTAAAGCCAATTTTTTTTTTTTTTGGGTCAAAAATTTAAACCCAATTGTTCACTGGCTACTTAGTTATTTCTTAGATACAAACCTAATCTTAATTAATTTATTAAAATTAAAGTTTATGTTGCTCACTTCGCTAATAATCCACCGGTTCCATTAGACCAGGACCGTTCTAATCCAGGTTCTTGATTTC
Source organism: Rhodamnia rubescens (assembly GCA_021437795.1). Lineage (NCBI taxonomy): Eukaryota > Viridiplantae > Streptophyta > Magnoliopsida > Myrtales > Myrtaceae > Rhodamnia > Rhodamnia rubescens. The sequence goes on from JAILYA010000017.1 coordinate 1,125,226, forward strand.
GAGTAGGACCGAATCGATCGAACCGAGAACTAATCATCCCTAAGTGTGAACATTCCACTAATTTGTATGTTTCCTTTTGCTAGAATTTGAATTTGTTATACCAATCAAAGTAAAGATTGGTTCGACCCTGATTTGAGCCAGGTCATATCCTTTTTTTGGGGCCAAAAAAGAAAAAAAAAAAGATAAGAGGACAGAATTCTCTCTTTTTGTCATATTTATTCTCTCCTACTGGGGTGTGTGCGTGTATATATAAACCTCTCTTCAACAACATTTCAATCTCCTTTATTGACTGCATACACCCTCCCTCCCTCCCTCTCTCTCTCTCTCTCTCTCTCTCTCTCTCTCTCTTTCTGGAGAGAGTTTCCACAGGGTCTTAGGGGAGGCTTCGATGTTAACGCATAAATGGTTGGACCATACGGCGTCACATGATGATCCTATGTCCACGAGGAGAGATCTATTGTCCAGTGATGATCGAGCGATCATCGATAGTTGTTGCTTCATGTTCATCACCAGAGACTATAAGATATAAGCTTCATGCACAGCAGGGCACATGCTAATGAGGTCCATGATGATCCTCCTGGCCTTCTTCACTCTTCTGCTGCTGGGACTTCCGCTGGTGTTGCCGCCGCTGCCCCCGCCACCGCTGATGCTCCTGTTCGTGCCGGTCCTGATCATGTCCCTCCTCATTTTGCTCGCCTTCTCGCCGGCCCAAGATCCCAGCGTTCCTTTCGCATCTGCTTGAGCTCCAGACAAGGGCGATTGAGTTTCGGTGCAAGGTGCGTGTGATTCTGTAATTAGATGGTGAAATTTTTGTATGGTAAGATTGCACTGTACATGCATGTCGGTATGTAGTATACAGTCATGACAGAGACAGAAAATATTCTAGGATTATCAATTTGTTTAGAGCTTTTCTCCTTCAATATCTTTCCTGTTGGAGTGCTTGGGGTTGGAAGATCTGAGGCATGCATGCATTTTCCCAGTTTCAAGATGTTCTTTCCCTTTCAAGATGTTCAAGTATTGGATTTTTTTATTGAAAAAATGTTCATCAGATATGTGCATGAAATTGAAAGTTTCCTTCCTTACTTGGAAAAATTAACAGTTATCGCGAAAATTAAGACAAGGGTTTCTTTTTCAGGCTTTTGTTTTGTCGATAGTCGGAAAATATTCTGCGAGGAAACTCAGGGGTCTAGGATGGATCGATGTATTCTAGGAGCTCCTTTCTTTCGTTTCCATTGAGAGAATACATGAGCTTTTCTTTCTTCCACACTCCATCATCAAAAGGAGACGCAAGAAAAAACCCTGGAGCAACAATATCTGAGAACATCAATTGACAAACATAGAATGAAAATCACAAAAGGATAGAATCAGAAAGGGAAAGATGAACAAAATCAATACATACCCATAAGAAAAGAACGAACCAATCAGTACGAGGCCATTGGTTGAAGAAGAAGAATCGATCAGAAGAATTGACGGAGAGCACAAGGAAGGACCCAAGAAAGAAGTGGGTGTTGGTTGGTTTTCCGTCTCCTAAGACTTTTTTTGTTTTTTTCCCCATTTTGGCGCTAATATCAGCGCAAAAAAGCAAGAAAGAAAAAATCTGACAAGTGGACACGTGGCGGCATGCCTTGAATCCGAAGAATTGCCATGACTATGGGCGACAGATTCATCTGTATGCTTTGCTCAAAGTCATAAGTACCGATGGACTAAGTAACGCCGCTGTTCCTGTTTCGCTTTTGGCTGTTCGCCGGTCAAAAGAAAGAGACATGGTGATGTGAAAAGAAGCTTCCTGTTCGTACGTACCTGTACAAACACACAGCCGTAGAAATCTTTCGTTGACCGGCTTTTGATCTACAACCCAGCAAAAGGAAACTAATCGAGGCGTTCTTATGCTGCTTTTCCCGGGTCGGGTCCTCTCTCTTTTGCACCGTTTTAAGTCCCCTTGATACCCTTGATTTGCGGTGCTTGGTCGTTCACTTTGCTGCGTAGTTTATATATCCATAAATGGAGGTTGAAGCTTTCCCCTACGTAGGTTAAAGGCTTTCTGAAGCACCCATCTTCGTCCTGGTTTTGCACTTACCCTAGAAGGTTAGGTTAGGTTAGGTAAGGTTATTTATGGTCTACTATATATATATATATATATATAGCTAACTCACCAAACTTTATATTATCGTGTGCTTCAAGCTTAACCTCGAATGTATGTGCATCAGAAACATGAGCATTACTAACGTGTCTAGTGTAGACCAGTAGACTGAAGCTAGCTTATAAGCTGTAGGTTTTATATCATATAAGCAGAGGCTGATACTAGATGGGTACCACTGATCCTTTTTGGACCTATCTATACTATAAGAGAAATGAGAAATGACAAAGGATCGATCAATAAGAAAGAGGGCAGAAAACATACGCAATAAAGGAAACACAGAGAGACTAAAGGTTGTTGGAAGATTTTGTGGGACTACTCTTAAGCTGTTAGATGAAAACGTGATTTTAATATTTATGTATTCTATTAGTTGCTTGGCAGAGTAACCTAGTTTTTCACTATACATTATGGTGACTCATCTACTTTTAGTTGGCTAGCTCAGTAATTTGCAGACTAAGAGGTTGGAGGGAAATGATTGATGGTGCTAAGGAAGTTTCCTCAAATCTAAACTGTAAAAAGCTTCGTTTATGGATGAGCACTTGAGTTGTTTCGCGGTGAAAAGAACTAAAATCGAGAGGGAGTCTTCCTTAGCTTTGTCGTTTTTTGAGTTGCGTGTATGACAGGAACCGTCTTTGTATTCATACATGTGTGAGAATGAACGAAGTCATGCATGCGTATGGCATATTCTATGTCCCTTCTTGAAACAAATTGCGACAACTTCGGGTGCTCGTATGAATCTTGAAGTCGAACCAAAGTGATCCAACTCGGGAAAGGCGGTCCGTCCACAATGATATGTTTGTAATTGGTACGCAAATTTTTCTATCTGGTTTAGACCATTCACGTGATTTTCCTTTATGCAATGTCTCCTTTAGGGTTTCAATCAATCGCTTGCCCAGTTTTTGTCTATATTTCTTTGGAGTGTGTATAAACATGTCGCACTTTTGCTGTGTAATATCATATCCTATCTTATCTTTATGAGAGAAAGAATTAGAGAACCTTGGTCCTTCTTTAAATGTGCGCACTTGGAAATTTGCTGAGTGAAAATAGGCACTAGGCACTAACTGCAATGAGTGGTGAGGAGTGGAATAACGAAAGAAAGAGCAAAATGAAAGGCAAAATGCTGTCAAACTCCATTGACAATTGAATATCACTGTACAGGGGGCATAAGAATTAGTTCTCTTTGTCATTTACGTTTTAAGTCACTCGTCAATTCTCTTAAAGGGATTAATGAGGAAAATTATCCGAAAATTTCTAAATCCACAGCATCTAATTCAGTCTTAAAATTTCTAATTTGGTCAACTTAGTCATAAATACTTTGGCGATTTTTCAATGTAGTCATCCTAGCTATTTTTTGTCGAAAATCGCTGCCATGGCTGTTCAATTAGCTTTGGCCGTCCCACGGGCATGACCGGCATTTGAGGTGAACGGTTTTGAAATTTTCTGAATTTTTTATTTTTTATTTTCATTTATTTTCTTTCCTTTATTATATCCCTCCGCTAGTCATTGGGGCCTCGGCGATGGCCCACAGACAAGCGACGATTGTGATATCGAGCCCTTGCCTAGATGCTTACCGGCGACAATGAGGGCCGCAGCACCATCGGCAAGGTCCCAATGACTAGCCGAGGGAAACAAGGAAAAAAAAAATAAAAAAGAAAAGGGGAAAAATATAATATTCAGAAAATTTTATATATATAAAAAATTGCAAAAAATTATCTATATTAGCGATTTTCATTAGAAAATACTCAAAAGGTTTAGAACTAAATTAGCCAAATTAAAGTTCATGATTGAATTGGCGGCCATATAATAGATTTCAAGAATTTTTGGGCGATGATCCCGCGGATCGTGTATTTATATAAATAAAATATCAAGTAATAGTAGTAGCGAGCTCCATATGGATGGACCAAAGCTACTTGAACATGTACACAAAGATTATGTTGATCTCTACTGTGGGATAACAGTTAATTAATTTCTATGTTTGTATTTACATTAGCATTTCCCATTGCAATGTTGACTGTACTTGGGCAGTAAGAGGAACTCTGAGACACAACCTTATGAAGAAAGTTCTGAGCTTGCAACTAGTTAAAGAGGAATATGCAGTCTGCACTATGAATCATTCTGAACAATTGGAGCACGCAAAACTTCACGCCCGACTCATTCCATTTCAGTGTTTGGGGAAACTATGTTACATTGGGAACAGTTGAATAGTTCGGACCATTCTTTGTCACGCGAGTCAAATTAAATTAAATAATTGCGCGGCCTTTCCACGAGGTATTTCCATCCATTTCTCTGAATGCCAAAAGACAAAGATTAATTCGCTTGCTTTGGGCGGGTCGCGGTCCGCCGTGCTTAACTCCACCACCCCGGACCAGGTTTTAATAATTTCGAGTGAAACTCGGGGTAAAGATTTTAGCGTTCGGAAGGATAATCCTTATTCTATAAAAGTGGGGGAAAACCATTTCACCTCGTTCCGAAACATGCATGTCATGTCTCTTCGATAGCTTTCAGAGATCACCGAGAAATTTTGAAGATAAAGCAGGCAGCACCATGCGAGATGGTTGAAGATTTGTCGAGAGCTCAAGAATTAGAGTGATGTTGAGCGTTGTAAAGCAAGAAGCGTTGGCCTGAGTAATTAGCACTAGAGCAGCTGTTCCGATGTCTGGATAAGTTGCGCCATCCTATCCTTTTAACAGGGCAGATGATGCTCCGGCAATAGACTCTAGAGCTAGACATTAGATCTTCACTGATCCGAGGAAGCCGAACAAGCAGCAAAATGATCATACTTTTACAGAGTTATTCAATGCAAGAAGACTTTGATCTTGACTAGAGCATATGATAAGCCATCCATGAGTCAATCAAGCAGGTCATCCACATCAACTGTTTCTCAATTACTTCATTCCACTTGCATACCTCAAAGAACTCGTGTTTATTTTCTTTCTATCTCTTAAATATTGGTGAAACTACGGAACCCCCAATATAATGTGTAATGCAGGTTACAAGTTCCTGATTAAGGATCATCAGCCAGTAAATCTGAGAGAGAGAATAACTGACGAGAAATAACAGATCACTTAGTCACTCACTGAATGCTTTTCTGGGGCTGAACTCATGTAATCCCAGCCGGAGCACTCTTGTGATTGCTTCTTAATCAAATTCCCAGAAGCTTCAACGTGACAGAAAACCCAAAAACTCGAATTTACAGTTTCTCCCACTATCTGTACAACTGCTCTAGCCCGGACGTGAATGACTTTTGAGGTATAGACCATGTTCTTTGGTCCAGCAATGTTGATCTTCCCGAACCCGAAAATGCCACCTCAAACTAGCAGGTGTTCCTGACCCATCAATTGAATAACGATACCACAGCTATGTATTCACATTCAATTTTTTCTGTACAATGCTGGCTGGCTGCCTCTAACTCACATGCTTCATCGCTCGCAAAGAAATCATGCAGACTGCAATGTCACCTGTCCAGCGGCTGTTGTCTCATACTCTGCACAAGCCTCCGGAGTGTCTTCTTCACTTGGCGGAACAAGCTGCCAGAAGAGTGGTAGATACTTGTCCCACTCCTTGAGAACTGCTGAGCCTCTGCTGCTGCCAGTTTTCTCCTACACCAAACAATAAGACCAGAAAGGTTCTTCGTGAAACAACATTGTCTAAGTGAGATGGAGAAATTCAGGAATACCTATATGAGAGTAATTTCTATGATTCATAAAACATGGAAAAGCTTGTTGGGTTGAAGAATCGATGAAGCATAGTTTATTTGTGAGATTAACCTGCTCATAAATAAACTGGATGCTGTCAAATGCAAAGGCCATGTTTAGCAACCAGTAAAAACTGCCAGCAAATTAAGCTAATGAGTGGTGTGATTCATGAGTTGACCCAAGACCCAGCGCATCTGGCTTCACGTAACCAGATGGTCCAATCAAGGTTTTGTTCATTGGAACTTCTCATGGTTAGTTGCTTCTAGACCCAAATAAAATCGGGACAACAAGAGTATATATTTCTAACTTATCTTCCTTAAGAGATTGCATATTTAATTTAAATTGCCATGAAATGCCATGATCAATGAGAGAATTCCAGCATTCATATAGAAGATACTTAAGCATAGTAATAACTCTTTCTGTGTATACTTACGTAATATCCTACATTAGGTTGGATGCAGCTTATTAAGTGATACAAAGGTCGAGACGCACCAAAAAGGAAACCACTTGAGATATTCCTCTTAGGGTCTTGGCCCACATGAATTTGGGCCAGGACATTACAACGTAGTCTTTATTTTCAGATTCTTTACAACAGCAATGCAGTAAATAGATATGCTAGACCTATCTGTCTTATCATCACCAAAGTACTTGACCATTAGAAACTCAAATGCAAAAATATGGCTGGAGATCATCAGTGACATTGTTTTTTCTGCAGTTAAAATTCTCAGCCATGAAAAAGGGGGATCTGACTTTTCTCATGAGCATATAATGAGGAGACACATATGGATATCATTGCAAACTTACAACATGGGCTCCAATAAGGCTCTTCAGCTGCATCTGGCCAACTGGTGCCTTCACTCTCTGGATCTTTACGATCTCTCGGTTCACCTGTCAACAACTTTTCAGTGGGATTTGCAGATAAAGGACATTTGACATGGAAAGCAAAGGACATTGGGGGACTGATAAGCTATTCACACCTATTATGCATAAGATACTCCAAACTACTCTCCACCCAAACTGCAGGGCCAGGCGCCCAATGACATTGCAACATAATCCAAATTCTTCATCAAAAAAGTTACTGACGATGCACATGCAGTGAGCCAAAGAAAAATTAGGTAAAAGTGTCTTGCTTCCTCATTTACTTGATAATAGATTGGAACAATTCTAGGAAATGTCTGTTGTCATGCAGCCAAGGTCACATAGTACCACAGCTCAAGGTAATGATGACAATAACCCATCTTTCATGCTAGATGAAGCTATAAGTGTGACTGGCGAAATAAAAAAGAAGAATGGGTTTCATCTAGACAAACCTTAGTTATTAGAGTGTCATCCTCATCGAGAATATATGCCAAACCTCCAGTCATTCCAGCAGCTACATTTCTACCAACTCTGTCAAATGCAAAACAAACTGGTTGAACAAATGTTCCTTTCTTCATAAAAGATTGACAGAAGAGAGTATACTTACTTTCCCAGCACAACCACACAACCTCCAGTCATGTACTCGCAACAATGATCTCCTGTACCTTCCACCACTGCTTGAGCAAGAGAATTCCTCACCGCAAATCGCTCCCCAGCTTTCCCTCTAACAAAAACTTGGCCACCAGTAGCTCCATACAAGCAAGTATTCCCTACTATTGTAGCATCCTCGGGGCAACAACCAATATTCTCGACAGGAGTTACAACCAATTCACCGCCAGCCATACCCTAGTTACAGATCAATTAGTGTCAGGCTTTCTAGACTAGCTTTACGTTGTATTCAGTTATCCTTTGAATCAGTATCAATCAAATGAAGACCAATAAGAGATGGCATTTTGCTCAGCGTTGAAATTAGTGCTTTTCTACCACCAATCCACTGAAAAGTGCATTAGGAAGAGATTCTGTGTACCTTGCCAACATAGTCATTAGCCTCCCCCACAAGTCGAATGTTCATTCCAGGAGTTAGAAAACAAGCAAATGACTGCCCAGCACTCCCAAAAAATCTGCATAAGTCAAAAAATATAACTAGGAATGTATGCAAGCATCTGCAGTTCAAATCACTTCCTTAGAACAGGTAAAACTAATCACTCTTTTTAAAAAGCTTAAGTTGGCAGGAGTAAACACGTCCACAATATTCTTTTTTCCCAAAACAATTTGTAGAACCTAATTCTTACGTTATGTTCAGCTGCCCTGCAAAGCCAGTGTCCCCATATTTCTTTGCCACCACACCAGCCACACGTCCACAAACAGCACGATCCACATTGTATATGTTGAAAGTTTTACTGACCAACTTTTCATTTTCAATAGCATCTGATATCTGCATAAACACAGTAAACGTTTTACAAGAATGGACTAACTAGGTCATCAAGTATAAAGTTGCTTACAAGTTGAAGTCGCTACAGACTTCATGCAAAGCTAACAAGACCATTATTTGGGCTCGTGACAGATCTTCCAATTGACTTAACTATATGACCCCAATTAAAGTGGTCAGAAATCACAATTCAGTTACTAAGGTCAAATAAATGAGCCGAACAAGTTTGGCAGGTTAGATTTGCTTCTATTATACAACTAAAACAACTTCTTAACATAGCAGATAGGCTAAAACTTCAAATATATGCTTTGTTTTTATTTCCCCACAATGCATCAGCATCAGATAAATATCTGTACACCTCTTCTCCCTGTTAAGTGTCCCCCCCCCCGATAAAGATGACGTACTAATTACGAGGACCATTTTAAATCACACAGACATTTTCTTTTTATTTCAAGAAGAATGCGAGCCCATCATAGAAGCTCGTAGCAGTAATATGTCCTCAGAGAGACAAGGATTGCTCTAGGAAGTCCCAGGATACTACAAAACGAATAAAGTCAGATACAGCCTCTGGCAGATAAGCTACCTCTGGATCTGCCAGCACAACATCATCCAGCACAGGACCATTAGAATGAACTTCTTGTTTTCTAATTTCAGTACTGCTCCATTTTGGCAACCCTACACTCTGGAATGAAGTTAAACAAATGTCAGATACACCAAGAGAGACTGCTTATTTTATCACAGCAACAAAAAAAAAAAATCAGAGGAAAGCATGTTTCCAGTTGCATACTGTGAGAATGTAACTCAGATCAAGATGCTGGGTTTTCACAAGCGAAATATCACGAGGCTTTAACAATTCTGTCCTTCCAATTACATCATCCAACTTCTCATAACCGAGCTGTGCCAACATGCCTCTCACCTAGACAAAGTAATGACAATTTTGTTTGAGATACTGGAGAAGTTACAAGATGCGTATATATGCCAGTCAACATATTGCCCTGTAATAAGTATGAGATAAAAGCCAAACAAAGAACCTCAAATCAAATGAAACCCCGTAATTCACAGGAGAAAGATAAAGTCGTAGATTACCTCCTCTGCAACATATAAAAAGAAGTTGACAAGATCACCAGGCACACCAGGAAATCTGGCACGTAATTCTTCCCTCTGACATAAGATAAATGAGAGGAATGTTCATAACATCATACAGCACAAGAAACAAGAGCATAATCAAACTAATCCCCAATTCCAATACCTGGCTTGCAACACCAACAGGACAATTGTTGGTATGGCAAATGCGAGCCATAACACATCCAGTGGCAATCATGGCCACTGAACCAAACCCATATTCGTCAGCACCCATTGCAGCAGCCATTAGAACATCAAATCCACTTTTAAAGCCACCATCAACCCGTAGAATTACCCTTTCTCGAAGTCCATTAGAAATCAGAATCTGTAAAAGTTCACAATCCTGACAATATTTATTTTGTTCAAGGACGAACATTAAAAGAATTCCAAAATATGGTTCTTCTCAATAAAAAACCTGGTGACTTTCTGTCAGCCCAAGTTCCCAGGGTCCACCAGCATGCTTGATTGAACTTACAGGACTAGCTCCAGTTCCACCATCATGGCCCGATATCTGCAAAACAATGATTACATTCATATTCTAACTTTCATGTAACTTCACCGTCGAAGAACGTAAATAACAATTATGATGAAAGAAGAATGCATAGGCCTTCTCCTGCAACCAACTGATGTTAGTCCCGACAGACTCGAAAATGTAGTATACACATAAATGAGAATAATTTTTCAATAATTACAACTCACAGCAGCATAAATATTCACAGACAAATTCTGCTGCTGACTTTACATAGTGTATTCATATAGTCAGAGAGAAAATCTCACTTAAATAGAAAAGTCACGCAGATAAAGGAAAAGAAATTCCGAAGTGGGATTCTGACACAATATTCCGACTACTTTTTATAATCTCTCTTTGGGTTCATTATCTTCCAAGACATCTTCCAAGCCACGAACTCCTGTGATGATCTCCATCAGCTTTTGTAAACTTTAACATGTTTGAGAGCAGCCCTCATCTCTCTCTCTCACACCCCCCCCCCTCCCCTCCACCCACCCACCCCATATATATCGGAGAAGGTGATGACTAAAAGCTTCTCTAGGAACTGGCAGCGACTTCAACCATAATACGGTACTCAAAAGGAAAAAATTCTTTGAATGAAGCAAAACCCTGCTCCCAGAGAACACTGCATGCACCGGGAATGTCCAACTATAATTCTTTTCCACAATGATGATCCTGATGGAAGCAAGTTAATTTTGAATTCTGATATAAGAGTAACTGATTTTGAATTTAAAATCTCTCTTAGACATTGAGTGCTAGCGATCTACTATGTATAAAATGTAAAAGACAGCGTAAAACTACATTGGAAGAGATTAACTAGACAATCTGTCATGACATTATTATTAAAAGCCAAACCTGTATAACATCAGCATTCCCCTTTGCAACGCCGGAAGCAACAGTACCAATTCCAGCTTCAGCAACAAGCTTTACAGATACCTTAGCCTTAGGGTTGACCTGTTTGTTCAGTAGATATTGGAAAGTTGACTATGGCTGATGATGAGCAATATAAGCATCCAAGAAGCAAAAGATAATTACCTGATGAAGGTCATAAATCAACTGGGCAAGGTCCTCGATAGAATATATATCATGGTGAGGAGGTGGAGATATAAGTGGAACCCCAGGCTTAGAGTTACGCAGCCTTGCAATGTACGCGCTGACTTTTTTCCCAGGTAATTGGCCACCTTCACCAGGCTTAGCACCCTGTGCAATTTTGATCTCCAATTGGTCAGCATTGACCAAGAATGTTGGAGTAACACCAAATCGCCCAGAAGCAACCTGAAAGGAAAAGAAAAATAAAATGATGCTCACAAGAGGGACTTGAAGCATGGTATTATGTATTTCTTCTGATACAGAATGTTAACAATGGCTCTTCGTATCAAGCTAACAAAGTCCAAGTTCGAAAACAAAAGGATAAGACAAATCCTTCTTAATGACCTGTTTGATAGCACTGGTAGCAGTATCCCCATTTTGTAGTCCTTTGAGGTGAGGCAGTGTTGGAGAATAACCATCAACAACATCTATTAACGGGCTCCAGCGGATGGGATCCTGCCATGAGTCACAACATGTCACTAACCGTCAACTTCTGGGCTTGAAAGAATAAGAGACAGGACATAAACGACACATAAAACAGTCAGTGAATGAAGAAGAACTGCAGATTACCTCACCACCTTCTCCGAATTTGATTTTCCTCCTACTCTATTCATTGCAATGGCAATTGCTTCATGAGTTTCTCTTGAGATTGCTCCAAGTGACATTCCACCAGTGCAAAACCGTTCAACAATGGAAGATGCGGGTTCAACCCTTCCGACTGGTATAGGAGCCCTATCACTTGTAAACTCTAGAAGATCACGCAGTACCTAGATAAGGGAACATGGATAGGGAACCTCCATATTGAGTTTCTCTGAGTGTCAATGTTCTAAATGACATAAGATATTACAAAGCCTAAACAAGAACAGATCACCTACGTTAACAGGACGATTGGCCAAATGCTGCTGATATGTTGAAAATGCACTTAGACTCTTCTGACGAACAGCCTTATGCAGCAACTTTGACATTTCTGGGTTGTTTCCATGATATTCCCCTTGATGATGCCGAAATGAAAAGATATTCAGTCATGAATGGATTACATTCCACAGAGTGAACTAATCCACTACTGTATCAGATACTGCACAAACTTGATTGTATCATGCTATTTTCTACATAAGAGTTTTGACTTAAATTGCAACAAAGCTGGCAAAAAATTAATGAGAAGTAAATTAACTGCTATTCTACGACTTTGAGATAGCTTAGGAGGTAAAATATTTCAGTAACAAAATAGTGATCAGTACAGAATATCCAACTATATGTGTGAGAGGACCCTATCAGCATGGATAATTTGCTAATTAAAGATTCACTTAGCTATTTGACAGATACCTCCAGGTCTGAACTGTATAAATCCAAAATTCTCCAGCCTCTTTGCTGTATCCTCTGAAAAAGCCTTCACCCAAAACGACAATGTCTCCCTTGCTAGCTGGCAGAGAATAAGATTCCCCATGGAACCAAAGAGCATGAATTAGGAAAATAGCAGCTCGACAATAACTTAAGAAGCAAATAGTAAAACTGTAAATGGAAGAGGCACTTAACTAGCATTTTCGTTACAAGATTAGGTTTGCTTCATAGTGATTTTTTGTAAATATTAGCTACTGTAGTTGCAATTGTTGATATCCCAACAAGCACAACATGCCTGAGGAATAGTTTCATAATTGATGTGCAGAAATGGGAACTTATTCCATTGCGTAGTCTCCTAACTAAAAAGAAATCCAAGTATTCAGAATTGAAGGCAGAAACATAAGATGTCACGTGTTCTTGTTCGAACTATGGAAGGAAAATTTTCACCTCTTGCAGTTTTGTGTATCTAATTGTCAAATTTTGCCTCTCTAGATTCTTATGTCAAACATTCTCGTCAATGACACCGTTTCATAACTAGCCACGGCAGTAAGCATTAACATATCAGAAAGACATAAGTGATGCTTCTATGGTTCTTGAGATTCCGTAGCAGAGGAAATATATTTTGAAGGAAAACTGCAACTTTAGGCCATGCAGCTACTCAGAACAATGCATATAATGAACCTCCCTATGCGATTTAATATCAATTTGATGCACATAGGCCCCATACTCTTCCAGAAAAAATTCCATAACAATGTGAAGCATAGACGGTCAATGAATGAATGATTGCCTGGTCTTTGGCCAAATGATTGCCTTCAATATTTACACAAATTTCTGGGAACTAAAAGAATAGTTGACTAAGAGACAATTTCTTGGTCTCACTCACCTCATTATGTGTCAGTCCACCAATCACAGAAACACTTCCGCGGAATGACAGATCAACGACGTCTCTCCCTAATCCATAGATCTCAAATATCTGTGCACCACAATAGCTGAAACCAGAAGCAAACTTGTGAACATAATCCATCAGAAGCAAATTGTTCAAAAGCCGTATGGCAAACTGACAGGATGGAAGAACGTAACGAAAAATGGTGATAATGATTGTGACATCATATTTTCTCGTGAATGATTAAGATTGTACCTTGAAAGCAATGAGATACCCATTTTGGAAAGAATCTTAAGTAGACCCGACTTGACTGCCTGTAACCATAAACATCACTTTAGCATACTTGGCACATAAAAAACTGTAAAAGTTCTATCATCCAACAGAGAAGATTGGGAACAGAAACTAATCGAAATTCAGTTAAAAAAGAACCTGTAGTACAAAATTATCCTACTGCACACAGGATAGTTGCTGGGAAACAAGCTAGATACAGAAAGTTTTCATCAAAATTTCAATGACAAAAGGAATAGAATAAATGCTTCTGAATTATGATGGAAAAGTTTTCAAGCAGACGATTACAATTGGTAATCTCCTAATCAAACTTATAACAGTTGAACTATTGTCGCTTAACCAACATTGAATGAGGTTGAAAACATCATATTTAGAATATATAAGGAAAACCAGGGAAAGATGTGCAAATCCACGTTGATGTTGGAGATCAAGTACCGACCTTACAGAAGTTCTTCTGTGCCTGTTCAATTGTCACTGTGGGCATCTTCCCGTTTCGCATCAAATTTACTGTTTTCGTACTCAAGCGCCATTGTCGGCATGTTTCCAATGCCAAATAAGGACATACAGCACTGACAGAGTAAATTCAAGATAAGATTCTAAATTATACTACTGATCGTCGGAAGACAAGCCACTGCATTTAACAGAGAACACAGTACTTGTCAGGTTTTACCTAGCCCCATATCCAATTAAGCAAGCAAACTGATGAGTGCTGAAGCATTGAGCAGTGTCTGCTACAATCGAAGCAGACATTCGCAGGCCATTCTCAATGAGATGTTGATGAACAGCACCAACAGCAAGAAGAATTGGTATTGCAGGATGTGTAGGTTCCTGGAGAAGGGGTCAAAACAATTGATTGACACAACTTCCTTCTAGTTTTATCATTTATGAGCAGAAAATTGTGAATCACAACACAAAATGTTCACCCCCACAGAGGAGATCCTCCAACGAAAATTGAAATTGAAAAATGTGACAGTTCGTCAAAGGAACAAAGATTATCAGTAGGAAATTTAGATATTTCTCAAGGGGGAGAACATCTCATCAGTACATGGTGAAAATACACTAATACACTTCATTTTCAGAAGTCTGCAGTACGCCCCACTTCTCCAAGAAAGAATGCATCAACAACCCATGTAATTGGATAGAAATGCATGAAAACCATACTTTTCACGAAAGACCTATCTCTGTCCTTTTTCACCAAACTATTTTAAGTATTACTGTGATTATCCCATAGAAGATGACAAGCGCCAAAATGTAAAAGCTCATTATGGGACTGATGATTCATACAATCATCAATTGGGGCAATAGGACCATTAATTTAAACATAAATGATGCAATAACCCAGTGGACTCAATACATGAATCTCATGCTATAGATCTTGTAACCAACAAAACGAAGAGTTAATATGATACCCTGTCATCATGTAATATGTGTTGTGCAAAAGAAGTGGCTTTGAGCTCTTATTTGTAAATGGATGGGCATCCTCTTCTTGCCTCATAGCAAACTTCTCTATACTTATGGGAAAAAAAATGTCTTGTAAAAAGTAGGCTAGTACCATGTTAATCAAACCTTTTGATGAAAGTAACATGGAAGCTAAAGCTACACAAGACACATGCACTCACTTGCGGACTTTGGGTTGGAATATAAGAGTCACCAATTTATCAGACCTAACATTTGAAAGCACAAGAAATTGGATTAAAAAGATAAGGCAGGAGGAAGTTCTGTAGCTTTACCCAATCCACCAGTAATCTATGAAAGAAAATCCTTTTTACCGTCAAAAAAATCACCATCCACTGATTTCCTTTCATTCCACAGGGAAGGCTTAAGGTTATAAGTAAAAATAGAATGCACTCACCAATTCATCTGATCTGTCAGAGAGAACAAGCAATTGTGAGCCATTTCGAACAGCTTCATCGGCAGCTTCACACAGCCTGTTCAGTGTCTTCTCCAGTGAACCCTCAATCCCTTTTTGTATATCAAAAAATGTTCGTAATATATGGGGTTTTAAGTTTGGGTCTTGCAGCAGCTCCTCAAGCTCCCCCTCATTCAATACAGGGCTAGATAAACTCACCTGGTGCAAAAAATAATAAAAATAAAATAATCTCATTCCCCCTGACATTCAAAATGAAAAGCATTCCGCAGAGGTAATTTCACATCTAACATGGTTGAGTACAGACTTCTGCAATGGAGAAAAAATCTGCAGGCATACCTGGGAAGCATTTTCAGGTCCAACCCCCAATATGTTCCCTCGCTTGCCAATATTGACTTCAAGAGACATGACTAAACCTTCTCTAAGAGGGTCAATAGCTGGATTTGTAACCTGGAATTCCAAGGACTCAATAAGTTTATACGCTACTGACAAACAAACTACCTCAAAAATGTACATAATATAAGCATCAGAACAACCAATTAATGTTATGCAATACATCCTTCAACATTACACTTAAAATTGCACTAATAAAAAAAGGAAATGGATTTTAGGAATAATAGCTCAGCTGATTGGTTGGTACTTCAGTAATAAAGGTTGCCATGCCATATTTTACAGCATGTTGAACAGGGCAGCACATGCAGATGTACAATCTTAGCTCATTGGAGAAACTGTAGGGCTGGGCAGCCTCTTATGCATTCCCTGACGAGCGAAAGCTTGGGAATAAGAAGAAAAGAATGAGACTAGACGAGCAAGCAAAAGAGTAATTCCAGTTTCTCACAACTCTCAGTGCCAAAGATCGGCTCCAAATAGGAAATGTCACTATCTTTTATTCATCGCTATAGTCAACGAACGCAAATTCCATCAAAGCTAGAATAACTGTCACAAACCTGGGCAAATCGTTGCTTAAAATAATCATAGAGCATATGAGGCTTCTGAGATAATACTGCCAGTGGAATGTCATCCCCCATGCAGAATGTAGGTTCTTTTCCCTGTGCAGCCATTGTTTCAATTATCATCTGGACATCCTCACTTGAATATCCAAATGCCCTGCTCCATCCCAGTACCAACAGGTAAAGACCGTTAAGATTAAAAAATTCCAGGCCCGGTTATGATCTCTATCACTAGCAATGCCATCAAAACATTTCTTCTAGTCACATATCCATTTCCAAAGAGCAATAAAGTAACTCTTACTGTTGATGTCTTAAGATCGACTCATTTTCCATTGTAGTAGTTGACAGGAAGTTCGCAGGCTTCAACTTTCGCATGTTTTCAGCAACCCATTTTCCATAAGGATTTGATAATGCTACTCGCTTTTTGACGTCTGTATTCTCATAAACCTGTAATTGACATGTTTTGGGTAAAATATTCTGTGGGTTTCGACGCGTCACTCCCTTCTAGTAATAGACTCACGGCCTCAGAAGGTGCTTTATTTGGGAGAGAGAGCAATGAGAATCATAATTTTTCATCAGTGACTACATGATCTCATAAGCCTCGGATAAAACATGCCTACTGTCAGAGGGTAAATTAATTACAGGGACTCCATATTATACCCCACCAAACTGGCTATCAAAGCCAAAACAGTGAAAGCGCTCACGAGGATACCTCTTCCTCACCTACATAATTTTTTTTCAGGTCTAGAAAACAGTATCAAAAGAGTCAAAAGCGAAAGCATCAATGATCTTGAAATATCAATCTTTGTTTGGTTTACGGGCATATATAATGAATTGGGCAAGATACTTCGAGTAAGTGTCTAGCTTTCAATAACAAAATGCAATGCAACAGCAGTCTCATGGTCAGTGATGCAGGACAAATCATTCATGTCAAGCTTCTTCACATTTCAAAATGCATGTACTTATAGCTAAAAAATACACCTGCACTTCAACATGATTTTTTCTGTTAATCACTCAAAATTTTTAACCCAGAGACTTCTGTGGTCCTAGAACTTCCACTTCAATGTTCTAAGGATCATGCCTGGATCCATAAAATCTTTTTCAAATTTGAAGACAATCAACCAACAAATATTGATCAAGAAGAACATATCTTAAAGTTGAGAACCACCAAGGTGCAGGAGATGAGCATATACTATTCAGCAGTTATACACAGGAAACAGTTGTCAACAGGACAAAGAAAACTATCATCTTGGGAAACAAAACATATGCGCACTGTCACGACAGGAAACAACTATATCCTTCTAGTGTCAGAAACCAACAGAAAATCCCAAACAAACCTGACCACTTGTTAAATCAACTGCTATCATCATTCCTGGTCCAAGCCGGCCCTTCATTGTAACTTTTGACTCATCCATTGGCAAAACACCAACCTGAATACACAGAAAACAGAGCACAGGCAGATTCATTACAATAATTGCAGCAAAACTACTGTTCTATGTCAGTCATAACCTTCCACCATCTTATATTTGTGGATGATTAGGCAAATGCATGCATTAACCAAGTAAATTAAGTCATTATCTCAATCCAGTTGGTAGAGTGAACTCTCTCATTATTGGTTACACTTGCAAGCCTGAATTACACTTTGATTGCAAGCCTAAATTACACTTTGACCATCTATGCCTGGTCACGATGACCATCCGCTGCACAGAATATTGAACAAAAAAAAAATGACACGTGTTGAAGAGTAAGATGAGCCAATTTTCTTTGATGTTCGAAAACCTCGAACAACACCTGATCCCCATCTAAGCAAACAGTCTCAAATAGTGCCTGAACATGGTAGAATGTTTCGGGCAAAGTGAAAGATGATTGAATCATACCTCAGATGCAACATAGACAACATTGTCTTTTGTTCGCCAGTACCTAGCCGGGCGAAGTCCATTCCGATCAAGACAGGCCCCAACAGTTTTGCCATCACTAACCACACAAATTAATCAGTAAGAACTGGAAGAATAGATATAGATGACCAGATTAAGGAGAAGGAGAAGAGGTGAAGCAGGTTTTATAGTGATCAAAATCTCTATCATTCGCATGAAAAAAGAGCTTAAGTGTCTTCAGAATGTCTAAGATGTCCTCCAAGTAACACAATAACTCTGCCATAGAAGGAAAAGACATCCCAATAAGTTCCAATATTTACTATGGATTCCTCTGTTGATCTTGTGAGGAAGTAGTAAAGCAGACCACTTGAACCACAGAGTATAACCTAGTGTGCCAGTCAGCATATAATGCACTCTGTTTCTCACATAGCCCATCCAAATTTAAGTGACTAGAAATGTGCCCGGGAAAAGATTGCCACACACCACTATTATGAACATTTTCAGTCTTAAATGATAAATACCAGTTCAATTATTTCTTAGAAGAAAAATGAGCTTACTCCATATTTAATTTGAAGTCAAGGCTCCTCTTAACAATAATTCAATGGGAGCTTACATAATGGTTTATAATAGTGTTTGAGGATGACCTGAATAAAAGCAATGCTGGTCCATCCCAAGCCTCCATCTGACCTTTGTAGTACTCATAAAAGTCAATCACCTTGAGACAAAGACCAAACATAAGCAAAGCTCATTACAAGACAAGAAACAGGTCTGATTTTATAAGGTATCCGAATATATTGAGGAGTAAAGCCTGTCAACCGATAGATGCTTCAAATTAAAGGAAAATCAGAGAGCTCCCAACAAAAAAACTCTGATTTTTGTTATGCCATTCACAAGTCACAAAGACAAATATTTAGGTCAGAAGCAAATCAAATTTTCCTTGTGCATTCAACAGTCATCTTATTACTAAAAGCTTCTCCTTATGTAGGATTTGGTGACCAAAGTGCTAGCAAGCAACTGCCTGAACAATTCTCAAAAAGTTCCTCAGCATGTTATCATAAGAATACATTTACATGATTTAGTCCTCCTTGTGTCCGATTAAGAAATATCTCTTTGCCAACCTGGCTTATTTCTATTAGTTTCTAATTCCACAAAGTGAAAAAGTAAGACATAATTGATTGCAGTGCCACTTCCCATTGTGAAAGAATCTATTTGGCTATGACAGATACATTTTGTTACGGAATGAACTCTAGCATTCGGCACAGTTTAGATGATCAATCTTCAAGAAAGGAGAAACAAGCTAGTGATGCTGGAAAATTCCTTTGCAAAAGCCTAAGAGAAGATTCAACAACGACCTTGGTGGAAAATTAAATTGACCTACAGCACATCCCAATAAGCACTAGGTGTGAAAAGAACTGTAAGTGAAGTACCTCAGGGTATTTGATAGATAAAGTAGGATGGTTCTTGTATGCTTCTGGAACAAGAATCATTAGAGATTCCTCAGGAGCTCGGCCACTTCTTATCAACAACTGAACCAACAAAGAAAAAACGAGGATTCATGAAGGAAACTAACAGACTGAAACAGCATATTGATCGTCCATTGATTTCAATCATAGATAAAATAGGCAAAAGTATGAAAAGAAATAAAGATGCACGGAAAACATGGGGAGCTTTTACAAACAGAGAATGCATAATTAGGGGTGTTTCTTTATCTGTCATTAGAAATGATCATAAAAATCTCCTATCATGTTTCCCATTAAGCTTTGTACTTCAGCAAAGGTGGTCAACATCAGTCCAGCATACAAATCTCCCAATCATGGAAAACAGAAGGAGTGAGGATGTTAAGATACCAAAACCACCAAAGACACATAACAACAATTAAATATTGGCCATATTTAAGTATGGGCCTGTAGGTTTGCATATACTAATTTCAAAATTTATTGAAGTTTAGTGCATTTGTAGTTGGTTAGTTTACTGAATTTATTGATGTCTAGGTTTTGCCATCAAATTGAACTTAACCGCATCATTATGCAGCAATAAAGAAAGGAACACGTAGTTACTTATGCCACATTAGATGACCACACAAAAAGACTAATATCTGGAACAATCTACACATAACAGAAAAGTTGCACACCCAGTAGCATCCAAAGAAGCACTAACAAAAAGCAACTGATTGACTTAGGTTAGAGACTCTTTCATATGAAAAAAAAAAATCATGTTTTCAATTTCTTTCTCAATTATCCAAAAAGTTTCATAGCTAATAAAGTAAAAGATAATATGATCGGCTCATGAAGTTGTATAAGCATGAGGATAGTGAAGGTTTTAAAAACAAAAGTAAACTATGATGAACCATGAGAAAGATGACACATACTTCGGCTGCACTATCAAGGTTTGCAGAGTCTGACGCTTTGGGATTACCAAAAGGACGGATTTCATTCTCACGACCACGCCAAACAGGGGACTTTAATGAGGTTTCACGAGATTGCATCCAATTCAAGTTGCCCTGCACACACGTTTGGACTAGTTTAGAGACACTTATGAAATCTGCATCATGAAAACAGCATGGTACAAAATGGAAGCAGAAGATAACCTGTATGGTGTTGATCTCTCCATTATGACCAAGAAACCTCATTGGCTGAGCAAGAGGCCACCTGGGGCTAGTGTTTGTACTATACCTTCTGTGATATATAGCGAAAGATGATGCATACAGATCATTCTGAAGATCCAAGTAAAATAAACCAAGAACTTCTGACCGAAGCATTCCCTTGTAAACTAAAGTTTGATTCGAGAGAGAACAGACATAGAGTTCACTTCCCCAGTTTTCCGTACTCGCTGCCTTTTCAATCAATTTCCGGCATATGTATAGTTCTCGTTCAATGTCATCAGCACTGTCTTCTGTTACAACTCTCACAAACACCTGCTGTATGTCAGGCATGGTTTCTTTTGCATAGAAACCAACTACGGATGAGTCTACAGGGACAGGTCTCCATCCAAGCACCTCAAGACCTTCTTGTCTGAAGATTTTGCAATAACTGTGGAGGGAAAAGGCAAATCCACCTCGTTAACTAAATTCCATGGTTATTACATGAAATTGTGCAATCAATGCTCACACTTGGAAGCAAAAACACTGAGTTTAACAGAAAGTAGCCATGCTCACACTTGGAGCAAGAAATTAAAGGTGCCTTCATCTAAAAAATTTGGCATCGCTGATGATAATTCAAGGATATATGCACTCTTCCACGCTAAAAATGTACATAATATCTTCCCAACTAAGAATGATGTAAATATCAGTAGGCACTCACCTTCCTTGGCTTCACTGATAAGGTCAGAATCTCTGGGGAAGAAAAACATCCCAACACCGGTGTGCAACTTATCGAAGGAAGCAATCCCTTGCTTGCTAGCCCAATCATCAAATAAACTCCATGGAATCGATGTCATCACTCCGGAACCATCACCAGAGTCATTGTCAGCTCCACATCCCCCACGATGTTCCATACAACCAAGAGCAGTAAGAGCATCCGTAACAATCTGATGTGATGCTTTATTCTCGAGATTGGCAATAAACCCAACTCCGCAAGCTCCTCTTTCAGCTATTATGTCCTCCAAATGTGCAACCTGCTCCAAGGAAAAGTCATCCAAAGTATTAAATCCTGTGCTTTTCAAAAGACAGAAGCATAAAAACATTAAAGATAATAAAATGACAAGATTGAAAGTTCCCAGAAGAATTCTTAGACAGGTATTGATGCTTCATTTTGAACCTCTCCTAAAGTATCTAATTTAACAGAATATCCAAAGTAACATGAATCTAGACTCATGAATCTGCCAAGAGTATAAGAAACCAAGAACCTAAGCATCAATATCCTTTGGGATGGTCTTCTGGCACAACAAGCCAGTTTGTCTCTGGCATCCAAAATCTTACTAAGGTCTTCTGAGTACAAGTTTCAACCAGCAATCCCAAACAATCTCACAAGAACCATAGCTCCTGAGATCTTGAACTTAATCATAATCATTCTTGCTGATTCTTAGACCATTAAAAATACATTTTAATCCATGGGATGCGAAAATGCTCCACTTGAATGGCATACATGAATCTACTTGGTTCAGTATACAGCATGTAATCACAAAAGGGTGATTTGGCGACTCGTCATCACCTTGATCTCTAAGCCACAGATGATTAGTCCTGTGGAGTACATTCTAGAAAAACATATGAAACCAGCAGCAACATCACAATATCCCCATTATCCGCTTCAAGAAAAAGAAGCGAAAGCATATCAAGGCATGCCAGGACGATTTCAGCTATTTCATCCCATCTTTTCATCTAAAGGGACCAGGGCACAGTGCACTGGTTCGCAACCCATGACTAACACTAGTGATTCTCTCCATCAACTGAGCACTGCAATTTAAGCAGCAACTCGTGGAGAAGGCTCGTAAGCATCTGAAGTAGGTCTCCAGACCAGATCACAATTGACGTATTGAAAACACTCCACAATCCAAGATTCCAAACAAGGTTTTCAAGGTCCAATCATTGCCACTGACCCAAACTGTTCGGTGCCCAAAAAAAACGAAAAGAAAAAGAAACGAAGGCCACATTAAGCCCACATCCTCTTCCAAACCTCCTCGACCAACTATTCTGAAATTGCTGTAGCTCTGAAGCTTACTGAGCATCCATCTCCGATAAAATAGGAACACTGGAAACAAACTCTCCTAGTGTATCCGTTCACTCCTCCGTTTCCAAAGCGACGTACTTTACCACCTTCGTGACCTCTAAATCCCTCTCACCCCTCCCAACACCACTTCCACAGCAAAAAACACCATGTGAACTCAAATTCCTAGCATGATACGGAAAAAGAAGGGAAAAAAAAAAAACTTCGCACGTCACCTGAAGCTTGTCCCCAGACTGACGAGGCGATTCGCCGAGGGACTGGCTGGTCCGTTCGAGATCGAGCACGGCTTTCACCGAGGAAGGCGACGCGGACTTGCCGGCGGAGAGGAGCCGCGAGAGGCTCCTGGAGCCGGAGACGCCTAGCCGCCGCCTGGTCCGCTTGGATTTGCAACAAAGGCCGACGAAATCGACGGAGAAGATGTTACCAGCCCCTCCCGCCCCTCCTCTGTTGGGGACGAGCACCGAGCTGGGCTTGGCGGTGGAGTGGAGCAGCTGAGCGCCGGGGGAGACCGACTGCAGAGCCATCGCCGCCCCGATGATCGATAGAGCGAGCGCGAGAGGGAGAGGCGTGTGTTTGGATGGGGAGAGAGAGGAAGAGAACTAGCGAGGGAAAATGTGGATGCGAGTGAAGATAACAAAATGGTTGGCACGCGAGAGAGGACTGAGACCACCCCCGACTCTCTCCACCGTCTCCCCACGAGAGGGACTTCTGCTTGGCGTCTCTGCGTCTCACCACTTCGTCTTCTTCTTCTTCTCGTTTTAACCTTTCTTTTGATATTATGATGTCATTGCGCGAGAGGATCTCTGACTCGACCGTGGCCCCCAATTCGGTGTGTATTGGGCCACAGCTACGCGACGAGGGTTTGATCGATCCGACGCCGTTGATTTCGTTGACGTCGCGTTGTGGTCAAAGACAAACAGAGTTGGGCCCCACCAACGGGTAGAGAATCGCCACCTGTTTGGTTATGAATATGATTGATAATAATGCTTCATGCTACTGGATAGAATTATCATGACCATGCCAATTATACTAATCGATGCCCGGAATATTACACGACCACAATTAATTACCCAAAAATAATATATATATATATATATTAAAATCTAAATCATCGTCATAAATAAATATGCATCGCCAACATATACAAAAACTGAAATTTTTCTCTCTCAACATGACAACTTTTTCACGTGGTGGTCAATAATTTCTTCCTGATTAAACATTGATTCAAGAATACCTCATAAAAGCATTTGAGATCCTTTGAGTTTTTCGGGCAAAGGCTTGACGTGTTTTTCGATTTGCTTAATGTGGTCCTAGAAATGTGCACGTGAGCGGTGCGTGTGCAAAAAATAAACATAAAAGTAGAACGATACGTAATACCAATACCATAAGCTAATATGATGTGCGAAATTGCTTATTGGCCATGTCTACGGAACCGCAATGTGCCTTCATTCAATCCTATCGTTGTCTTAAAGAGTTTATGACTTTGGATGATTCGGAAAGTAAATCACACACTTGAAACATGTTGAATGAAAAAAAATAGGAACCACGAGTACAATGATCTTTGTACGGCGAATACTTGAGTGCCGATTTTTCTCGGATTACTTAACTATTATATAACTATTCAATCAATTATTTGGGCATCATAACATCTTTTTTTTTAAAACGCTCACGCAACTACCATGCCATGTCCGGATTTTTTACACTTGGATGAACGTTTTTAAAAGATACAACAATCAAGTAATCGATCGGTGGACGTTTTTTAGAAATCATAACACTCAAGTGATCGAAAAAAATTATAACATTCAAATGAGTGTCGTATAAAAGGTATAATACTAGTGGTATCCTTTTTCTCGCTAGATCATTAATATATATTATACAACCTACAAAATCACGTGAATTGTATTATTCAATTGGTGATATCCTAACTATTCGCTAGTTGTGTCGTAGGCCGAGCTGCCGTCAAATTTTTGAAAAAAAAAAAGTTCCCTCTTTCGTGTTAAGAATGTAGAAATTTTAAAATTGGAGTTATTTGACTCTTTTTTTTTTTGTGAGTCTTTTAGTTATACTATGTTAGGAATAGTGCATTTGTTTTTGTGTGTGTCATGGAGCGTTATTGAAAAGGGTTTCTTTTAGTAACTTATTTTATTTCCATTCGACAAGTCGGTTACAAGACATTGTGCGAAGCACATTTCAACAACGCGGGAGTTAAAACTCCGATAACTTACCCCAAGCTCGGGAAGCTACTATATTTGCTTACCCGGCGATAGCTAATTGAAATTGACGAGAAGTTGCCATCCCATGAGTTGAGAAAACAACATTTTTTTCCCTTCATTTCAAGAAATATCCTCAAATTTTGTGTCAAGTAATTTGAGGACTTGTTTAGGTCCATATTAACCATTCGCGTATGCAGAAGCATTTTAAATAACCATTGGCCTACGATACGAGCCTACGCTGACCGAGCCCGCAGCTGAATGGTCTCTCTCGTGACGCATGGCATGTTCCCAATTGTTTATTTTCCTGGAGAAAGTCATGCACGTCTCAAGCCGCAACCCTTACTTCTCATCTTTTCTTTTCTAACCTTTTGGGGTGGTAAACGGGGTTAAGTGATTGAGGCCCGGCCGTTGACTTGTGTTTGGCCGAAAAGTGTCACAATCGACCAAATATTTTTTTTATTGAAATTGATTCTTTAATTTTATTAAAAACAGACGAATTTTGTGGCGAATTTGAATAGAAATATCAATGAATTACGAGTAACTAATATATTTCGTTGGAATTTAATGGACAACAAAGTAAAAAACACTTTGCCGTAGTGTAATTGACGACAAAGTGAGATGATGGAGAGATACGATGTCAAAATTTAATCGACGACGAAAATCTGAAAACTACGACTAAAATACGAGAATTGAAAAATGCGGGAATATAAGGTTGCGAAAAGATGAATTGCTAGAAAATAATGATAGAAAGTAAATAATCTTAAGTTCTGTGATGATTGAAGGGAGTTTTACAAAGAATACACTTGGGATATTTAGAATCCCCTACAAGCGGTTTCGACTTTGAAATTCAAATAAATAAATAGCTTCTTAATGGGTTCACTAGCAATTTTTTTTTTTTGTCAAACCCTTATCCAAAAGAAGTTACACAAATCCTAAATTAACTTACATGGACACAATCACCCATCTCGATTATCTTTTTGTCGATGGTTATTTTTCATGCCGGTTGCTCGCCGTCGATAACTATAACTTTATGAAAAACTTCAAAACTCTCATCGATTACTTCACGTTGTGTTGTCGATGATTTTACTGACGTGTTGTAGATGCCCTTCTTGCACATCTCAAGCCAGAACTTTCACTTCTCATCTTTTCTTTTCTAATGTTTTGGGGCGGTAAACAGGGTTAAGTGATTGAGGCACGGCCGTTGACTTGTGTTTGGCCAAAAAGTGCCACAATCGACGGAATATTTTTTTTTATTGAAATTGATTCTCTAATTTTTATTAAAAAGCGATGAATTTTGTGGCGATTTTAGACAAAATTTTTAATGAATTAAGAGTAACCGATATATTTCGTTGAAATTTAATCAATGACAAAGTTAAAAACACTTTGCCGCAATGTAATTGACGACAAAGTGAAATGATAGAGAGGTACGACGTCGAAATTTAATTGACGACGAAGATCTAAAAACTATGATTAAAATGGGGGAATTGAGAGATGCAAGACTGTAAAGTTGCAAAAAGATAAATTGCTAAAAATAAAGATAGAAAGTAAATAATGTTAAGTTGTGTGATGATTGATGGGGTTTTGAAAGGGTAGGATATTTATAATCCCCTGTAGGTGATTTCAACTTTGAAGTTCAAATAAACAAATAGCTTCTTAACGGGGTTTACTATAAGTTACTTTCCTTTTTTTTTTGTCAAATCCGTACCCAAAAGAAGTTACACAAATCCTAAATTAAAGTATATGGACACAACAACTCATTGGTTATCTTCTTGTCGATGGTTATTTTCGTGTCAATTGCTCGCTATCAATACTTATAACTTTATGAGAAATTTCGGAACTCTCGTCAATCACTTCACGTTATGTTGTTGATGACTTTATTAGCGAGTTGCCGATGCCCTTATTGCCGATAATAATCGAAAGTTTTTGGTGCCAACAACTTGTAAATGGACACTTGTCCGTGCCCTGGCTGCGCCGACAGTAAGAGCATCGGCGTCTTCGTTAGATCCATGGATCATGGGCAAACTAAGCTCATGTTCGTTCCGACGTGGGCAATTCATGCAGCAACATCGCTTTGAATTCATTCAAGGAGTGACCACTCGACGAGAGGGTTCGAAAAACCATTGGCCCTAATAGGTTCTTAGGGCGACGTAATGGGGCAAGACGTGATCATCCCAAATCGTTGGCGATAGAGCCAATATTAACAAAATTTTAAAAGGGATATCAAATGGACTTTGATCCAATGGTTCAAATGTATTTCGCTAGAACTTTAAATTTATGCATGCAATCTCCAAACTTTACGTCAATGTGCAATATCATTCCTAATCCCTGACGTTTGTAAATATCCATATAATCCCTAAACTACGTGAAAATATTTAAATATAGGGATTGCATTGAATAATGGGGTTAAGGGTTACTTTGACATAATTGCATCAGCTCAGAACCACTGGTTGAATCGAAGTCGGTGGCACCTCTGCATCAGCAATCGACCAAAGCCGAAGTTCATCTTTTGCAGCTGCGGAGATGGTTCGCCGAGAGCGACATCAAGGCGAGGAAGGTGAACGGAATCTTCAGGGAGATTTGATGTTTCCAATTACATAAGCAATCTAATAATATAGCTAAGCCTTATGCTTATTTAATCAAGTAGTATTATATGTCCCGTGGATGAGCTTTGGAGATATTATGATCCTAGTCTCGTCATTGCATTTGGTGTGTCGCCAACCATCTGGTGGTAAACAACTTCTCGAACGCAATTATTTAGTCACTCCTGCCCCTCCACGATCGTTTTCGTTAGTGTTGGATTTGGCTTTTGTTTCCTTTTTTTATGCTTTGCCGAGACGCGGTTGCTTAGCAAAAAAATGGATGTTTTGAAAATTATTTTTCCAAAATTAATGACTTATATCGCTATAAATAATTAGTCGATAAAAAATATTCGGTGTAATAATTTTTGTGGACGGTAAAAATGTTCTTCATTGTTCATTTTTGTAAGAAATGCAAGCGATTGCTTAGAATTTTTATTAAAATTATTTATTTTTTGCAAAACGAACGGTATCTTAAACTCGTGTGATTTTGATGCGCGCAAATAGTAGATAATTCAGTGGAGGACAGTAAGTAAGATTCAAAGAGCATGTGAAAGAACAAGAATGGCCTCCGCTCATCAAGCTGGGGGCGGACACAAATCAGTCCGGACAAGTTGATGTCCATCATACAAGGAAATCACCAGGAAGTCTCATGCTTGAATTTTGTTTACTTGCAATCGATTTGATTGCATGATATGATTAAAGTTCTAATGCCTCGAGGAGTTGCTTTAATAGGTAAACTATGCTCCGTATGTAATGTATTTCATGTTTGAATCGCGAGTTTTTGCATTGGAATCGACCTTCGGTGGCCACGCTCGTCGCCATGTGGGCAATGTTTTACTCTTGTGCAAGTGGATAAAAGCGATGTGCACGAACACCTAGGATCGACGCAGTTAGTTGGAACATTGGGGATTCCCGACTCGCGAATTGGATGCCGTCAACCCCGTGCGAACTGCCCATGATCAAGGCCACCTCCGCAGTACAAAGGTCGGAATATAGCCGGTCCATGACGTTTGTAGAATGTTCCATAGGCCTCAAGTCGGCCGGCCCCTCTGCAGCGGCATCCTAGAGTACAAAGAAATTCCTTCCTGTGCATCAATGGGACAAATGTGAAGCCAAAAGTTCGAACGGAAATAAGAGCAACCTAATGTGACATTTTCACTTATAAAAAGAAGTCATCAACTTTCAATCTATTCAAATTTACCCACATGGTCTAGTTCCCAACTTAACAATTCCACGTCAATAACAAATCCACATCGATCGGGTGACATGAAAAATAATTTCAAAAACGAAACCATTATAGGATATGAAAATTAGGGACGATGAACATCGATTTTTGGACAAAGAACTAATAGGGGAAGATTTGGGATCAAAGTTAAAATTGGTGATTTTCTCATAAACAAAAAAAAAGTGAAGGAAAAGATTTGAAACTGGACTTAAAGTCAGTTTTTTTTTCGTAGACAAAGAATTGTCTCGGACACATTTGGGCTAGACTTAAAGTTTGGAGTTTTTTTTATTATTAAAAAAGGTCAAAATTGGGACTAAGCTAGGGTGCGTCTGTTTGAGTGAAAATGTTATCCGGACTTTCAACCATTTGGTTTGTCGAAAATTATTCGGTCAATATAAAATTCATGCATAAAATTAAATAATGAATTCCTAAATATAAAGAGGTAAAAACATTTTTTGGAATTCCCCATCTTCATTTTTTAATATTTCATTTTTTTTTTTTATATTTTTTTTTTCTTTTTCTTTTTTAAAATATAAAAATCGAACTTTCTTTTGGCTTGAGATAGAGTAATGAGATTAAAATCATTTGTCAAATGAGATCCAAACACTAAAAAAATATTTTCGATCAAATATCACCAAATAAAGGGAAAATGATTGTCAAAAAGTATTTCCTCTTAGCATGAAGTCTTCCCCAAACTTACACATCCTAAAGTTAGGAATTTTTTACGGAATGAGGCCCACTTTGGCATATTGCATTTTGCCCTTTCACCAGCTTTGCTCTGTTCCCTTTTACTGTATGCTTAGAAGAACGTGGGTCACAAGCCCCACCCGCTTCTATCCCCAGAGAGAAACCCTTCAAAATGGCCCACCTAGACCTCGTGAGGTGAGGCTTTTCTTTGTTTTGTCATGCTCAGAAATCATCATGCCCTTTAACTAACCTGTCTATCCTGGTTAGGGTTGACATCTCTCTCTCTCTCTTGAGGACACAGGAGAAAAGGGCATGATGGGCTGCAATCAACCCAACAAAGGGTCGAGACTGTTTGAAAAATACCGTTGAAAATGGGGTGAAACAGCATTAAATTTTAAAGCGTGATAATATTTTCTTTAAGAATTTATTTGGTCCACACCATCATATTAGCAAATAAACGTATTCCTAAGCTTAATGCGGGACAACAACGAGGGATTAGCTCAAATAGTACTAAAAAAGGTGCTAACGGCAATGGCACTCCTACGGGTAATAAAAAGCTTAAAAAATGAAGCCCATTTCTTTGAAATCTCACTTTAGTAATGCCTATAAAAATAGAAAACGAGAGACCTAAAGTAATAACAATAGCAAATAACTATTCGATATATGAGTAGAATTGTAATATATAAATATTAACAAAAAAAACCTTTGTAAATAAACATGTTATTTTGAAAATGTGTTGCTAAGTGTGCATAATAATCAGGTACTTGCACGTGAGTTCAGTGGGTGTAACCCACTTGCCCATTTTTTCATTTGAAAAGTTATGATGGCTCAAATTAATAAAGTGAGCCGGAACGACTTTGTTCCATCTTTCCTACGTGAGTAAGAAAGAAAAAAAGGCACTTCCGTTTGTTTTGCAAACAAATCTCAATAGAGATCCATTACAAAGTTCATCACTTTTCATGCTCAAGTCTTTGAAATTTGTGAATGAATTAGTACCGCTCTGGTCTCTGGTTTAATCTGTCTAGTCATGGAAAAAGTGAGGGCAAGGAGGGCGATCAAGATCTGGAGCGAACTTCCCTTTTAGTCTGGTCGGGTCCATTTGAACCCAACACTCCGTTTTCTTTTTCCATGTTCATATGCATTTGGCTCTGATCTGGCTGAACTCTAGTGCTTATATCAAGCCCTAAATACCTCACGCAGCTCAGAAGGAAAAAAAACCATACCTTAGTGTAACAACGGAGTTGGGTGGTGGGGGGACAGAAATTTGTACGGTCTATGTAGACCACGGAGATCAAGCTACTCTCCTCCGTAGATCATGTTGGCCCCAAGGTGGGATCAACTTAATAAACGGTTGAGATGATATTAATTCACGCGATCCGTAGGCCGTGTAATAACTCCTTAGAATTGGGGTGGTGTGAAAGTCTACGAAATTCAACATATTCAAGTGATGGCGCTTCGTCGCTTGCCGACTATTGTCATTGGCTCGCCGCGCGAGATTGTAACCAAAGATTGGGCCAAGAGCTCGTCAAATCGACACGCAGGACTTGATGAAGGCGGAGTTAGTATTGGATTTCGGCGTTTCACAATGCACCCCAAGAAATGATGTGATGCGTACGTAACTTCGTTGCCGGTAGAGAATTGTTGAAAGCAAGATTTCTAGATGCATAGCTCGTGTACTCTTTTGGATTGTACACGAGCTACATCCATGACAATTGATTTGGACGATTGATCAATTTTTCCGTGCTACTACTACCCGGGTCGTTTACACAAGTCGCGCGCGATACGAAAGCTCCTGGGTGAAAAATATTTATGACTATGCTCAACTTAACAAATCACCCAGGGTTGCTTTGTGCAAGATCAGGACTGGTCTCCGTATCATCAATTCTATACTAATTCAAAATAAAAGAATGGATCAATTACATGTATATAGCTACTCATGTGGACAAAACATTACAAAGTTGCAGGCATACATATTCCGTTTCCTTTGTGCAATTATTCTATTTTCCTTTGCGCGCTACTATCGATATGTGTGATCTTCCACGTAGCTCTGTACATTGCATTATGCAGTTTTAAGGAGCGGCCGGCAATGGCCGTCAGGTGGCCGGAGTTAACCGAGGAGCACAGAAATCCCGGAGGAAAAAGGCGGGTGAATCCATGGCTCCGTCTTTCACGGCTCGTCTTCGAGGAAAATGTTGAAGATGAAGTCGCGGAAGCGCCTTGAGTATTGCCTAGGATCGACCGCTGATATCGAAGTCGGATCGTATTGGAAGGACTTGTACGCGTGCTCGAGCTTCTTGCTGATGTCGTAGTCCTGGAGGATGTCGATGATGCCGAAGAACATCACCACCTCATAGAATTCCCCGGTAGGTTCGCCTATGAGCTGAAGCTCGGAACCGCCTGCTCTAATCGATCTTTCGACGCGAGCCGGCATGTTCACGCCCAACCTGATGCTAGCCCACCTGCGATCAAATCCCTCGGAATGTGTCTAATGATTGAAAGAGAGAGTGAACGTGATCATTTCGTAGGACTAAGTTCAACAAAATTTAGATCCAAACCTGGTTGGATCAAGAAGAAGCTGGTCTACATCAGCTCGAGAGAGACGAGGAGCGCCTTCGTCTTCCTCGTCACCTGCAATATGAAACAAACCCGAAAAGTTAACCTCCTATTACTTAAGAATTGTACTGTTCGACACTATATGACGAAAAAATAACAGATTCAAAGGATGAAAAAGTTATAACCGGTTGGAGTACGAGCTCCGGACGGGATTAGATACCCTGCCACCGATGTCTCCCTGAAGTAAAGACCAACCAAAAGGCTATAGTCCATGATTCTCTCTTGCTCAAGAAACTCACAGTCCCTGTCAATTTGCCTGTTGATTATAGGAACAGTACTGTTATATATCATCAAAACCGAAAGGGCAATGGGTTTCAGCTAGAAAGATCCATGAACAAGATTGAGGATCCTTGTCCTGCCTGCTGCGGATAGCAAGGATGAGCATGCCGTCAATTACCTGCAGAACTCCTGAAACCACGGCTTCTGAAGGCGAAACAGAAAATTCAGATCGAGATCCTTGAGGATAGTATTCCCATCAATCTCCGACTCGGGCTTGTCAGTAGTGCGGCCGAGGGACGAGCCTTTGAGATCGAAGCGCCTATGGATGGTGTACTCAGAACAAAAGAGATTGCCCATGATGATGAACCTTACCTAATTCACCAGACCATGATCTCAGTCGCAAATCTTGCGTATGCGTGCTTGATATTTGTGCATTTATTTTATTTTATTGCAAGATCTAGCTGTTGCTTCATGAAAAAGGTTTTCAATGATTAGGGTAATCATATTAAGAACAGTTGCCTAATTAGCTCGAAAGGATCTTGGCTTCATTTGCAATCAAAATAAAAACTGCCTTCATGTCAAAGAACCGGTGAATTACATGGAGAGGCATGTTCTAACCTTCCTCTGAATAGGTCCAGTTAACTTGACACAATGCAGACCGTAGAATTTCGTCACCAGAGTATTGTCGAAGGCTCGGAAATGATTATAGTAAGCCGAAAGCATCCTCAAAAGCACCTGAATCAATCGAAATCAGCGAGGAGGACGAAAATAGTATCTTTGTTTCCTCGACAACCAATGAAACATGCAGAACTCACTTTCACTTCTGCCTTTTTTATTGTCTTGATCATGTATCGGTCGTCATTTGTCAAATAGAAGAAGCTACCGCTCTTGCCAGGAGAAGAAAGTTCTCGGAGGGCGTCATTCCCGCAGATCGACAACATGTAATCGGCCGGATCCACCTTGAACAACTTCCTCAGGGTCCTAAAAATCATGTGCTGCGGTTAATAGCGATTACATTTGTACAGAAAACAACGACATGCTGTCTCATGCTTCATTTTTTTTTCTTTTACTGAATGGTGTTTGCCATCAAAGCATTTGAATTTGAAGCTATTTCTTCCAATGGCATACTGGAATCCAGTAGTACAATTAGGGCTTACAAACCAATAGCCATCGTTCGACATGTCGGATTTGACAGATCTTTCGCGTAACTGCACCAAGGACTGACCTGAAAACTAAAGGGCAGTAATCCTTCCATTTGAACTCGCAAGATTGGTGCGGAGGCGTGTATTTGCTACCCTCTGGAGGAAACCTCGTCCATACCTTTTGCTTGGGATCGAAGGCCGATGCCTTGAGATCAAGAGATGCAGGCGGAGGGGCTCTTCCTACGGAATGCCTGCAACATGAAAATTGATATGGCCATCAGATAACATTTATACATACATAGAAAATGTTGTTTGAGCTTGTCTAACTGCCAATGCTCAATGAATCTAGATGTCCAACTGCAACAAATTTGGAAGAGAAATCACTTGAAGTGGAAATGCAAGTTCATCCATTTTCAGTTAAAGACAATTTGATGAGCTTCATTCGCAGACGGTACCTCTGAGACTCTTGCAGATAAGCTGGCTCTGCAGGTCAATAAGGTGATTTTTCCTAGTTCTACACTAAAGTTCATGTTACATCATCCAGACATGACTGAAAATGGAATTACGGAGTGATCCTAGACGCTGATTCAGACCGCACGAGACAAAATCGCTAGATGCAGTTAGGCAAAAGTAAATTACGAAGAAGGGATCCGGGGCGGAAGAGTTTCAACATTGATTTATACCTTATCCCGAGCTGCAGATTGAGCATTAACTCGTAGTTCTTGTGCCCTTTGTAAATTGTCTCTCCTTGCCTCTTCCCTATCCTAGGCAGCCTCAATTGCCCCGGGAACACCCCCCAGGTTCGCCTTCTCAACATCCAGCCCCAGGAGATCCACCTCCACGTCCCTCCCCATCTCCTCAACCGTGCCCCCATCGTCGCCCTCCAGCATCCGCACCCGGTCAATTGTCCTCTCCATGCCAACGCTGACTCGCCCATCAACGGACACCCGTCTCGGCCGGGGGTCACCCTTGGACGACCTCCACACCGCCAGCTTCTTCTGTGAGGGCAGGATGGAGACCTTCTCTCCAGAGCAGATCTCGCGCCCTGACAGTCCGTCATACACCTGCTGCGGGCTCCACTCGAGCTTATCCCCCTCGGCAGGCGGCAACCCACCCGCTGGGTAGTAGCTCCCGCTCCGCTCCTCTGGGTCATTGCTCCAATTCCCCGTGTAAAAACTCCCGTCAGGCCACCTGAAAGTCCCATTCCCTTTGGGCAATCCATCTTCCCACAAACCTTCATATCTATTCCCATCGGACCAAGCAAAAGTGCCCTTCCCACAGATCCCACCATTCTTGAACTCACCCACATAGCAATCCCCATTCGCCCACTGATACTTCCCATTCCCTTCCTGCAACCCTCTCCTCCAATCGCCCTCGTAGCAGTCGCCATTCGTGAAGCTCCTGACTCCGTGTCCGTGCTTCAGGTTCATGATCCACTGGCCACGGTAGACGCCGCCGCTCGGGCCGGTGTACGTGCCTTTCCCATCCATGTACCCGCCCTTGAACTCGCCCTCGTAGATTGCCCCAGAAGGCCAGCTGAACCTCCCCTTCCCCATCTTCTTTCCCTGGTGCCACTGGCCGACGTACATACATCCGTCCGTCCACAGGTACTTGCCGTATCCATGCGGGAAGTTGTCTTGCCATTGCCCCGTGTAGCAGTCGCCGTTCAGGACGAACCGCTCTGCATGGTACATCTCGCCGCCACCCGGAGAGGCATCGAGGCTGCTGCTGTTGTCCTTGTTGTTGTCGTTCTTGCTATCGTCATGGTCGCTGTCCTCGTCCTCGTCGTCGGCGTGGGCCACGGACATGGTCCCGAAGATGCTGTTGGCACGCTTCTTCGCGGCCTGCGTCTTCCGTAGGGTCGCCTCCCAAGCCTTCATCACCGTGTTGCTGTGTTCTTTGCTCATCTTTTCCAATCGAAAATCGAAAAAATAAAAATCCCTGCTCTATCTATTCCTCTTGCTTTCTTACGTCCGTCCGCGCGAATTCCTGAAGCCAATGCATTGCTCGTTGCGATCCAACCGAACGTGAAGATCTATATCCTCATTCTCTCCTCGGGTGTTTGCGTGACAAAGATTTGGAAATGTGGGTTGTGTCAGTCGTTGAAGGTTTCTCTTTTCTTCCTCGTTCGATCTTCTCTTTCTTGCTATCTATCCATGTATTTGTCCGAACGGAGCGAAAAGAGCGATTGAACCAAAGATCGGTTTTTTTCAGGTCCCTCTGACAAGAAAATAACTCAACCAACACCCTCCAACGTTCCTGTCTTTTCCTTGTTTTCATTTTAGCTTGAGCAGTTTTTGTTCTCTCGTTTCTCTTAACCGAAATTGTTGGGAGGGCAAGAACTTTGCATTCGACTTTCACGTGCCAGTTGGTGATTTCGTTATCATCATCATCGTCGTCGTCGTCATCATTTTAAGTAATTATTTATAAGGAACGATAAGATTATCTAGCCCTTGGCCCCCACCGTATTTGTAAATTGAGTTCTTTCTCGTATGTATGGCCGGATAATCTGTGCACCAGACGACCAAAATCACAGAGTATATATTCATAGTAACGAGGAGAATAGGATCCACGATGCTTTCCAGCCACGAGTAAATCTTGGACTTACGTTGGACAGCTGGAACTTGGAAGCATCTCTGTGTTTGACCTCAGAATGATCGAAACGTTCGACTATAGTATATTTTGATTGTGCAGAAGGATAATGGAAGTTTAAGATTCTGTCGACAGGGCTTACAATGGATATTACATAATATTATCGCGATCTATATATGATGAGAATATTGGTGCACAAGCCAAGTTGATATTCTTCTGTATGCAATGAGCATAAGTCATGCGAAACGTCCTGATCTCGGAAGAGATGCAGCATTCCATTCTGGGAAATTTCATGATAAAAAGACAGGACATTTTTCTATCGAGAGTTAGTCGATGCTTATTCTCCGGATATCGTCGAATCGGTAGTGTAATTAAGCAAGTGTTGGCGATGTACAAAACCAACATGAAACCCTCACACTATTGTCTCGAGAGATGAATTAGATTTTCATGCAAATTAGGTGGAAGGGGCGTTGGCATGTCATCGGCTTGTTATACGCAAGTCATCGGAAGAAGCTAACGCAATCATTAAGGAAATAAAAAATTAATCGCGAATCATGGAATCTCAATACTTAAACATGCATTTATGAAATGATAAATATGAAATTACTTGATATTAATTCTTCTCTAAAGAAAAGAAATTCTTGCGCCTTGATATTAATATGACATACGACTTTTGATCCGTTTGATTTACGAGACTCGCAAAACTAATCTGAAAAGGGCTTTCATGGCGCAATAACATAGCCGAATAGGAAAATCCAGAGGTCATTTCTTTACCACGAACTCCACTTTTTTTTTGACATTTTTCAATTTTTTTTTAAAGTTCGTGGACCCTGCGACGGACCCGGTCGAATTCGGGCCCCAAACGACGGACCGGTATTCGGGCTTCTAGCCATTTCCATCTTTTCTGTCCACGCCTATTGCAACAAGTGAATTTGAATCATCACACCAGCAAAAGGCCCATTTCAACCAAAAGGCAAGAGCAAATGATCCTCCTTTATCCACGCATGAAGGGAAGACAAGCACAAACTATAGAAAGTCCATATGTAAACGACGTACGTTTGAGTCAGTTCATATCTTGTTGAACTTAGCTAGGAGGAAGACGGTGGCGGAGGTGATTCCGGGGATGAAGATGTCGTCGCGGATCGCTCGCGGCGCGACTCTTTGCTTGATGAACAGCGCAGTCGCCGGGACGCCGAAGAGGTAGAAGAGGATGTCCTTGGCTCCGACGCCGGTGAACCCCGT
This sequence comes from Rhodamnia rubescens, assembly GCA_021437795.1. Classification (NCBI taxonomy): domain Eukaryota; kingdom Viridiplantae; phylum Streptophyta; class Magnoliopsida; order Myrtales; family Myrtaceae; genus Rhodamnia; species Rhodamnia rubescens. The sequence goes on from JAILYA010000017.1 coordinate 1,162,437, forward strand.
GTCCACGATCACGTCTTGCAGGATCCTCTGGAACTCCTCCTTGGTCAACGATTTCCCCTTCCCTTGATGGTGAGTCTGCAATTTTGGTGACATGAGCCGAATATAACATTCTTATCGGGTACACTGCTAAATCAAAACGAGTAAATAAATAAAATAGACATGTTACGACGTTTTTCACGATGATGCTTAAAGGAAATTATTACAAGATTGATGATAAGCGAGGAGTTTGCAAAGCTGGATACTGAACGTTTTAGGAAGCGCTAGCCTTACGATTTGAAAGTGCGGTCGGTTATTTTTGACTGATTACACGATCTTTCAATTAATGAGTGTTTTATGCCAAACACGCGGTGATGGTGTGTGAATCTACAATTGAGATTTATACTTGTCGGAGAAGCATTTCCTATCGTTTTACCTCATAAGCGCGCCTGAGAGTGGGGACCTTCGGCACACGAAGTTGCGTGTTCCCCAGCTTCTTATTGATTTCTCTGTCCCAGAGAGAGGATCGACCATCAAGGCACGAACGCAATACAATGTTTGGAAATAGCTGAAAGGTATCGGAACTCACTCGACGGTTTCGCAAACAAGGCGGTAAAAATTTGCCGGGCTCATATCCTCCTGCTCGTTCTCTTTGAATTGGTTCTCGTAACATCTCTCGATGATCGGCTCGAACTCTTTCGCCTTCTTCTCTCCATCTCCCGCAAGCACGTTCCCCATCTCGCTCTGGTTTTACGAGGCCTCTGCGACGAATTTTGAAGGGGGTTCTCAGGTTGTCCTGCTAAAGAACCCTGGAGGGGGCATTGACAAAGGCTTGCCCGGTGGGCATAGTATAATGCATTGCTTTAGGTTGCCAGCTTTCTGCGTCTGGAATAGAAACGGGGCACCAAAAATTGTAAGCCCGACAAAAGTAAAAGTTTTGGCTGCTTTTAAGGAAGGAATCGATTCGTGCGATTGAAACCAAGTGATGGCAAAGAAGCCCATTCCTCCCTCTCTTGATCCATTTCTGCAATAAGGAACTGATAGAGAAATGACCAATTTAGTTTTAAACCTTTCGACCATTTACAAAATATAGTCATTTGGATCAAATTTGACCTAAAATCGCTAAATTAAATGTCGGTCATCCTAGGAGCAATCGGCTTCAAGGTGAGCTGGTTCTACAAATTGGAAACCGAGAACCGCCCACTGGTTCTTAGATCCACTAGAAAAGAGAAAAAAATTACTAAAAAAGCCATAAACCTATTGTAATTGTGTCAATTCGGTTTTAAACCTTCGGGCGTTTGTGTCAATTCAATCCATTCTATAAACTTTGGGCGATCGATCGACGACGATGACGAGTTTTTAATAATACTTTAATATTTTTTCGAATTATTTTTTTTATTTTTTCTTTCCTTTCTTTTTTTCTTCTCCTTCTTCCTCTAGTCAATCGTCGGAAGAATGAGAACTTTAAAAAAAACATTCAAAAAATATTAATATACTATTAAAAATTGTCATGCTAACACCGACAAGTACCACATCGGCGCAGCCCCGTGTCAAAGTCTCGCCAAATGGATTAGATTGGCATAAATACAAAAGGTTTAGAACGTAGTGGGACAATTGCAATAAATTTAGAACTTTTTTTGTAATTATTTTCTCGGAAATCGGATTACCAATCCGATACAAGTCGGTTCTCGAGTGGGTTCATGGAACCGGCCATTGCACAACAAGTGATCAGCACACAAATTTGAAAGAATCGCAGTTCGTTCATTCAGATGGGCGGACGTGTTGGTCAAGGCCACAGCCATGCAGCTCTCTCTCTCTCTCTACTTTTGGGGTGAAGAAGACCATCTGTTGGTATCTGGTAGAGCCGACACCAACGTGGAATGGCTGGGAAACCTTCAAAGGTCCATTCCTAGAGAAGCTGAGAAGGTTGTAGAGACTTTCGACTTGACCAAAAGTCCCAAGACCCCCGCTAACGAATGAAATGAATTATGAAAAATTATAATTGTATCAATATAATCATAAATCTTATTTTTGACAATTCAATCCTAAATCTTTCGTATTTGTCTTAATTCAATCCACGCCGACATCGACGTGAACTTTTTTTAATAATATTTAATAATTTTTTTTGTTTTTTTTTTTTCAGGCGAGGGGCTGTGACACCCTCTTCCAATGCCAAAGAGGACGTCCTGGCCCTAAGCCTAAGGAAAACTAAATAAAATAAAATATTAAAAATATTCAAAGTATAATTAAAATGTTATTTTAAATAGTCCACATCGGGTCAGTAGGTTAAAATTAGTTGAATGGAATTTGAATGACACAAATGCAAAAAGGCTTACGATCGGAGTAGATTTGTGATTTTTATGGCAATTCCCCCCTCAAGTTTCAACTATTGTAGCCCCCTTCTTCCTCAGATCCTCCATCTTTGTCCTCTCTGTTTCTTCTACGTGCTTCCTTTAAGTTCCTCCTTGCTGGTAGTCTTTATCGCTCGAAGATCTTGTGATGGGAGCGCGAGCTTCGAGAAAGACGAGTCCATGAGAGGATTAGGATTGAGAGAAAGCGACGAGGAGCTGAGAGCATGGTGGTGGTGCTATAGTCTCCAATTAGTAAATAGGGGTTATCATGCAATACATATATCGATCCTACATGGGTGGTCTATGAGCACTTCCTTATCTAAAATCGAGAACTACAATCGAGCGAAAACTACGCGCTAAGTTTCTACTATCCAAAAAGCATAGGATTCAGTGTACATTTTACTTTGTGTGGTCGACCGATCGCCCCTTCTCGCCCTATCATTTATCAAGAGATCATCGTATGGGATTTCCGGAAAAGGAAAAAAATAAAGAAAACGAGGGGAAATAGGGAATATTATTTGGGTATAATCCGGAATCATGTGGAAACTAGATTTTGCATTTCTCTCTGTTTTTTTTTTTTTCCCTCTTGGACAACGGCCGCCAGCCACGTGTGGGGCAACATTTTGTCAGGGAAGCTGTGTGACTTCGTACTCGCTGGCAAAAAAGTTGTGGGGGGCTAGAACGCAAGTGGGAATGGGTCGGGTCGAGGCTCGAATGTTTCTGTTTGTCGTCGTTTCGGCCCCGTCGCATTGCGGCTCGTCCTCAATTGTTGGGAATCAGACAATCCGCAACGAAACGTGCGAGCGCGGGGGTCAGGCCCAACAAGCCCGAAGCGCTTCCCTTCCGCGCGTGAACCAACACTGGAGTCCCTTTCTCTCCTCGGCTTTTCTTGTTCGTGCTTTAATATATAAATAAAATAAAATAAATGCCAAAATGAATAGCTTATAAATAAGTCCTCTGTGAACTCATTTATAACCCACTTAAGACACCTCAGTAAAGGCTTCTACCATTTCTTTGTCTTTCTTTTACATTTTATTTATTTCTTTTTTAAAAATATGAGTTTTTTTAAAAAATTCTTCTTAGACAGACAAGGATCGGCCAGCGACCCTCGCCCTCTGCAGGTGTTAGAAGAATTTTTTTTTAAAAAAATCACATTTTTAAAATAAATAGAAATAAAAATATTTAAATAAAAAATGAAAAATAAATATTTCTTAAAAGGAATAAAAATAAAAAAAATCAGATTTTTTAAATTATAAAAACTATCCACAATGACATAGTAATATGATTTTTTTCAAAAATTTATAAGAAATAAATTTGCTTAGATTGGATTAAATATAAAAGTGTTTTGGTAATATGGGTTAGGTCGGGTTGGGTGCGGGTCGGAAATTTGCACTACGCATAAACGGGCTAATGGGTTAATTTGGATTGGACTATTTATGACCCAACCCACCCATTTAACAAGTTTACGTACTTCAGTTAAAAGGTAATTTCGACGACCATTTTCATTTCTCATTCAATGCCAATTTACATCTAGAATTTCGAAAACTTGTAATTTGCTTGTCCTAACAGAAATCACCAGTCTAAAGAGATTGATTTACTCTCAAGTTCTTCCGAATTATAATCATTTTCTCTTCTCCCTCGTACTCTCTCTCACCCTACTTTCTCCCTACATCTAGGGGGCTTCCACCACCAGCCGTGACTTGATACTACACTGCCACCATTTTCGATCGACATTGTGCCGCTAGGAGTAGGGACGAGCCCTCTGCATATCTCTCTTTTCTCTCGCTATGCTCTCTACATCTACCTCTTCTTAGTCATGGCTGATGTCAGGCTTGACGGAACTGGATTGAGCTTCCCCAAGGTTGGGCTCAAAGAATTTCAATCGAGTCTACCCCAGGTTAAGCTCAATGGGGTGTGACTCAACTGGGCGGCGATTGGTGGCAGATGGCGCCTATGTGGCGGTTGGCGGCGGCACCGGGAAGGAAGGGGCTGAGCAATGTGTGGGTGGGGGGATTGGAGCTGTGAGCAAGTGGTTTGTGAGTGGATTTGAAAAGGTAGCAGAGGTAAAACTGGAAGGAAAATGATAAATTTTTTAATAAGGGATGCCAATTGGAGGTTGAAATACGAGGTTCTTTATGATGATTTCCCCTTAATGTAATTGAATCTCATCAATGAATGTTATCAAAGCACTAGTTAGTTAAGTTAATATAATAAATTGTCAAATTTCATAAATTTTGCCAAAGCAACTAATGCATTGATTGACGAGTGTATCGAGGGTAACTGTTGGCATACTTATCGGGAAAATTAAAAAAAAAGTCATAAAACTATTGCATTTTTGTCTATTCAATCCTAAACATTTTATTTTTTATCAATTCAAGTCCGAAACATTTTCATTTGTGCCAACTTAATCCTAAATTTTTTATGTGCTTAATTCATCCATCTGGTCAACTTTGTCCGACCGATTGCGACGAGAAAATTTTTAATAATTATTTTAAAATTTTTTTTGGTTCATCTTCTTCCTCCATCCGATTGCTCGATCGGCGACCGATTAGAGCCAAGGGCCAAGGAGGCTCGACCTCTTTGGCCACCGGGCACTGCCGTGTCGCTGCGCGTGCTCCGCCTCACTCAACGACGATCATTTGCCATGGGCACTACTCCTTCCTCCGGACAATTTCCGGTTCTTAACACACTCGATCCGGTTATTCTTCTTATATTTCCTAGGTTAATAGCTTCTCCTCGGAGTCCCTTCGATGAGAAAATACAAATATAATGCCCCGCGGTGTTGACGGTTATTAGCCATTCAACCGAACACTTGGAAATCACAACAAAAATGAAAAACAAAACGAAGCTCAGCCCGACGTAACTAATCGGACTTTCGGAAACCAGAGCATTCGCAATCGACTATGAACGATGAAGAATCACAAAGACCTCGCCTTTTCTCCACGGCAATCCCACTTATGGCGTCGTCGGGGGTGGTTCGGCCTCGCCGGATCTAGATGGGGCCAACCTCGCCCAACGGCGGTGGCGCCAAGTGGCCAACGAGGTTGAGCCTCGCCGACCCTCCCCTCTAGCTAGTCGTTGATTCGGCAACCGTTTGGAGAAAGAAGATGAACCAAAAAAGAAAAAAAACATAAAATTTTGAAAATACTTTTAAAACATTATTTGAAGTTACCCCATCGGCGTCGAATGGCGCCCATGTCAACTCGCTCAAAGCTAGTTGAATGAAGTTTGAATTGACACAAATACAAAAAGTTTAAGAGTGATTTGGCACAAATACAAAAATTTTATGACTGAATTGACATAAATATATTAGATTTAGGATTGAATTGATAAAAAAAAAATTAGGATGAAATTGGCAAAATTGCAAAAATTTTAGGACCTTTTTTTTATTTATACAATTTTCTCCATAAATTTGTAATCCAACGATGTGACTGGCGTGGACCGTCATTCTACTGTTTTGCTTAGTCCACATGCACAGTACGAACTTTTATTCATGTGATTTATTACAATTTTTATATAATTATCATTTCTCTTAACATCGCATGTAAAAAAAAATGTTTTCTTGCATTTTCGAAATCTATTATCTTTCCGCTTGCTTAGAGGAGTATGCCCTCAAAAGTACATGTCGAGTTTCTTGATTTTTCGTCTTCGCGTGTTAAAGAATATTTGGGATGAAGAAAATGAAAATTAGTTGTCTCGTTATTCATTTGAACTAATAAGAAGAGAGAGCAAAAAGAAAAGTTAGATTGATTTTGGGACGCTTGTTAAGCAGATAAATAAGAAAAACATGCAATTTTAATACACTTATACTTTGAAAATTAAACATTGGCTCATTAAACAAGCTTAGCAATTGTTTCGAAAGCGTACGAATTAGATAAGCAAAATGACTTTACTACTACCCTTTATATTGAAAAGATGATTAATGTGCATGTTTATATTTAAGTCTCCGTTTATTTCTCGAAAAGTGAATAATTTTAAAAAAATATTTTTTAAAGTGATCGTTTGTATCATTTATAAAAAATAAATAAATCAAAAATATTTTTATCTCCAAAAAATAATCTAAACATGAATTACTATTAATAATAAAAATATGTTTAACTTAATTAATTATTGTAGACCCACACAAAACGATCATATTTAGAAAAAAAAATCAGAATAATCAAATCTCCAATTTGCGAAAACAGCCCGAACGTCGCGCGCGTGGCAACCCCTTCCCCTCGGGACCGAGACAGATGTGACGTCAGCAAAATCGAACTCGTGCCACGTCAGCTGTTCCCTCCATAACACAAGTCCCGACACGAACAAGAGTTTAGAAACCTTTCGCCGATAGACCGATATGCAATCTCAATCTCAATATCAATCTTCGGCGCTTCCGTTTCTGGCAGCTCATCAACTTGCTCTCTTCACCTGGAAAGGGGAATCAGCTTCTCCTCCTCCTTCTCCTTCTTCTTCCATCTGTTTCTGAGTCGAGTGCAGCAGCTCTTGTTCCGCTATGGCGGCGGAGGAGGAGAAGCAGAGAGAGCCCGAGTTCTTCTTGGAGCACGATGACGTCGACGACAGCGAGCACGGAGATCTCGAGGTGAACAAGATCGGGGGAAGTAGCAGCGACGAAGGAGGAGAAGAGGACGCACGTGGCGTCGGAGGCCGCAGCGATTCCCCTGTCGCCTTGGCCTCTCTAGTGTGGCCGCAGAGCTACAGGTGACGTTTGCTTACGGTTTTTCCGAGACTAGTTTCTATTTCCCCAATCAGTTGGTCCACGGCGACGTTGTGGTATGGCAAAAAGTTGCCATGCTCCCGAGTTGTCTTTGCTTATTTGGTTTTTGAATCGTGTATAGTGTATTCATAGCGAAGGAAATTCTGTCTATGAATCCCGGTTTTGGCCTTTGTTTGCTTTCGGCAGCGATGCCGGATTCAACCGAGAAGCGGGTGTGTTGAGCTTGTGAATCGTAAACGTGTGATCTTTCACCCAATGATCATGTGGTGCTACCAGTTGATTTTGTGATGTTCAAGAGAGTGTTGATCATAAGGAAAAAAAAAAATGATTGAGCGTTGCATTTTGCCGATCCTTGGGAATGTACTCTGTGGCAGGATAGATTTTGTGCTTCCTGCTTGTTTTTTTCTTTAGGAGTTTCCTCGATTCCCCATTTTACTGTGTCTTTATCAAGATTGAAGGAGCATTTTGGTTCGTGCAGAAAGTTGTTTGCTAAAACTTGAAGTCTACAACCATGCTGCGAGTATACGTTTTTTTCCTGCCTGGATCTTTGTTGCAGTGCTGATTCTTAGTAAAAGAAGACTTTGTCAAAGGTTCAGTTAGAAATTACCAAAGATACGTATATTTGATATTTGATTCGCTTGATTCAAAGGAATATAAGGCATGGATGTGTATAGTGTCGAGTTTGAACCAGGAAACTGATAATTTTGAGTAGATTTCCTTGTTTGAGTGGTTTTCTAGTTTAAGTAGGTTTCTTGGTTTCCAATTGGGTCTCTGTTTTGGTTTTTACGTATCAGAGATTGGCATTAACAATCAATTGTGCGGCGTGCTCGAACTGCATAGATTATTGAATTTCTTTGTGATATTAAGAGATTGTTCCGTGAGCAATTGTGAGGGCTAATTACTGAGTTATTGGGTATAATAGAAGGCTAAGAAACATCGGGAGTATTTGAGTGACTCGAATGTGGTTGTATTCTGCTCCGCTGTATCGCTTGTTTATAGTGGAATTTTGTGCTGCTCTCTTCTCGTGGAGTAGTCACATTGATTGAACCACGTCAAATTAATGTCCAATTAATTTTATTATTTTGTTTATTATTGTGTTCATCATTTTTTTCTGCAATATATAGCACTTCACTCAATCATCACATTACTATAATCCAATTACTGTGTGTTCGTGACACAAGCGTCCACCTACAACAACCAAACATCTTTGACTCTCAATGAATTCGAAGATTTATGAAACCAAGATATAATTTAAAATATAAATAAAAAAAACCCCTCACGCTTAGTCTGGTCTTTCTCGCCTAGAACTAAGCGTGGAAATATTAAATGGGGAGGCAAACAGTTAGAAGTCAAAGTTTCGTTCAAAACTTTCCAGCTTTGTAAAGGTGGAAATATTAAATAGGGTGGAAAGATTTGAATGTTGAGTTGTTGTACATATATAAATTGAGAGCAGAGGGCATGTAAACAGATGGATAAATTGCTTGAGCGAGGCTTAGTGAGAAAACATGGAAAGCTATGTTTAGAGTGTAGAAATATCACTGAAGGTGGAGGCTGCGGTGCTTCCAATGAGAGAGTTGTAGAAGTACGAATCGGAAAAAGCCTGGCAAGAAGGACAATACGGTCATCCGTAGGGGAGAGCGGTGAAGAAGTTGGCTGCAAACACCTTCATAGGAGAGCCAAGCTTCATAAGAAAAGAATATGGACGGTGCCTATCTTGAGTAGAGTAGATGGACACGAGTACTCGGGCATGATGGGCGAGAATAGAAGCAAGAATATCCAGTTGACTCCAAAGTGAGTGCATGTAATTGTAGAAGTCTCGAATAGAGCGAGACCCTTGCGTAGCATTGTAAACTTCTTGCTCCACGATAAACTCGAATGTCCTTGTCGGGTGCACGATCCCATAAACTTTTTGCCTCAACAATATTAGAAAATTGTGGGCAAGAGCGGGATCAATGGAACCAAAATGATAGCCCATGCCTTCCGAGCAACTTTCCATGCTCGAATTTCAGCAGACGTTTCGCAACTTCATCGATGAGTCACTTTGAAGAGCACCGGGACAAGGACAAAGTCCCTCAACATGCTCAAACAGGTCGCGATAAACAGTGTTGTCATTGCGATGGTTTCCAAAGAGAATAGTTTGAACCATCGAGTTTAACGTCATACGATCACTAGAATAACCCATGACGAGAAAAAAGAAATCACTAGCAAAGCTAGAAATATGGATTGAGGTGAAAATTGATCGAAAGGATCAAGAAGAAGCACGATTAGAACGAGCAAGAATGATGGCCCTAAACTCATTATCTTAATTTCGATGCGAAGATTGTCTTATTTTCTGATGCGAAGATCCAATTGATGGCAACCGCAGAGCATACTCTTCAGACAATGAACCTTGCTCGATACCATGATAAGAAAGAAAGATTATTAGAGAACAAATATCATTCTCTTTTAATCTTTCTTTCTTATCACTCAGACCTCTCGCTCCGATACCATGTTAGAAACAAAAAGCTTAAGCTATTGGTGGGAGACCACATGAATATAAAAAGATATAAGCCTCATGGGACAACAATTCAACAAATACAACTTGTCCCACATCAGTCAGTGTTCCCAGTATAAACGATTTGTGAAAGAGTCGTCACCTTTAAGCAGGAGGCCAAGTTCTTTCTCCACATGATTGCAAAGTGCGGCCGTGCATGTTTGCTTTGTGCAGCAGCTTTCGTAAGAGTGTTGGTTTGACGAGAAAAGAAATTCTGATAATGGAAAATAAAACAGTCAAGTGTATGTGTCTGTTAGAGCAATAATAAGAGTGAATAAATTGCTACAATGAAGCTATACTGTATAGTACTCAAATAAATGCTTTATAGTTGTGCGAAACAAAATATTTTATTCTAGTGTGGTACTGCATTTTGATGTCCGTATTTCTCGAGTCTACTATAAACTTTCTTCCTGCGCTGAACAAGTAACATGTTGAGCTAAAACAGCAGTGGTAGAGTTCAAATGTTGTCCTCAACATTTTGCATTGTAGAATTATTCTTCACAGTTTTGAAGTGCTAACCTTGTTATTTTCATCCTTGTTACCATTCTCTACCCTTTGTTGCAGGGAAACTACAGATTCGTATACCATCTCCTTGTCGCCAAACTTAGGATTTCTCGGCCGCTCACCAAGTATTAGATATTCGAGCTATGACAATGGTTTCCCCAAGAGTAACGTAGACGCAGGTTCAAGATCTCCTTTACTGACTGAAGAAAGTAAACATCCAAAAGAGGAAGATGTGATATCAAGAGCACAATCGTCATATTCAGCTAAGTCTTCATATCACCAACAGCTCACGGGAGAATTGCCAATCAGTCATGGATGTAGCTTCACCCAGACTGTTTTTAATGGTCCGTAGGGAATTGCACTAGTGGCCATTTGACATCTTCAAGTGATATTTTCAATATTTTTACTTTTCCATTAGTGCCCTTGTTTCCATAGCTGTTTGGCATGAATTAAGCCCTTTTGTTTACCAGATGTTTTTTGATGCCTTGGTTCCAAAATAGGGATCAATGTACTGGCTGGAGTGGGGCTTCTATCTACACCTTACACGATAAAAGAAGCTGGATGGGCAAGTCTCGTGATTTTAGTTCTTTTCGCCATCATATGCTGTTACACTGCCTCTCTCATGAGAGACTGCTTTGAAAGCAAAGAAGGCATCATTACATACCCAGATCTAGGACAAGCTGCCTTTGGGAGATATGGGCGTCTCTTCATTTCTGTGAGTTTATGATTTCATTGTGTAATAATGCTTGATTATTAATTAGTTGTGGGGTAAATCGTCATTTATGGAGAGTGAAAGAAAGGTTCATTGCAGGGCAGTGGATTGCCTTTAGTCTAATAGTTGTCTTTCTTGCTTCCTGTTGCAGATCATTTTGTACACCGAATTATATGTAAGTTCCGAGTAGAAGCATTGCTTTTACTTTTGCTGTGATAATTCAGCCTATTCACTATCTAAGCTCTTGTCTGCAGTCATATTGTGTGGAGTTTATTATTTTGGAAGGGGATAACCTCACCAGTCTATTTCCTGGAGTATCATTTGACTGGGCTGGTTTTCAGCTGGATTCTTTGCACCTTTTTGGAATTTTAACTGCTCTCGTTGTGCTACCTACAGTTTGGTTGAGGGATCTACGAGTAATATCATACCTCTCAGGCAAGCATTTCCTTGATTTAGTAACATTTATAGTTCTTTTAGTATCTAAACTGCGAAATTTCATCTGTGTTCGCATCGCATCCTGGCAGCTGGAGGGGTAATTGCTACAGCTTTGATATTTCTTTGCGTGGTGACACTTGGTACTACAGAGGGTATTGGATTTCACCAAACAAGTCCCTTTGTGAATTGGAGTGGCATTCCATTTGCCATTGGTGTGTATGGATTTTGCTACTCTGGACATTCTGTTTTTCCAAACATCTATCAATCAATGGCTGATAAAACAAAATTCAACAAGGCATTGATTGTGTGGTATGGACTTTCTTCTGATACATGCTTAACATACTTTGCTTAATTCGTTTTTATATCCTACAAGTTTTCTTGTATATGCAGCTTCATCATGTGTGTTTTAATATATGGCGGCGTTGCAGTCATGGGATATCTCATGTTTGGTCAAAGTACATTATCCCAGATAACCTTAAACATGCCAGAACATTCCATTGCTTCCAAAATTGCCATATGGACAACAGTGAGTAGGCGATTTTGTGCATTGTGCTGCAATGCTTCTATCCCTGGTTGAAATGAATACCTTTGTGGGTTCTAACTACCCCTTCATTTTTGCTTTGGCAGGTCATCAATCCATTCACTAAATATCCTTTTTGCAATGCATTTTTGGGTGGTGACAATTAAACTGATGACTTCTTTTTTTCCTTTTATCTCTACTTTTTATTACGTACTTTGTATCCTGAACATTGGTAAATATGCGCTGTTGATGAACCCATTGGCGCGGAGCATTGAAGAGTTGCTGCCTGCAGGAATCTCGGACAATTTCTTATGTTATATTCTGCTTAGAACAACCCTGGTCATCTCCTCAGTTTGTGTTGCTTTCATTCTTCCTTTCTTTGGTAAATATTTTAAGTTAATTTTGCAGAAATAGTTCAGCCTCATCATTACTGCTGAAATGTTCTTTAGTTATATGAAACCTATGTAAGACTATGGAGGTACCTGGCGGATTGGCATGCATTTCAATTTAAGTTGATGATAAATATAGGGAGTGTGTTGCTTCCAATTTTCAATTCTGAACAGGAGAAAAGAAAAAAGCTGTGATTTAGCTCAGTGGTAGTCCCTCCTCACATTTGTCAAGTCCTATTTTGAAAAATAGAAATCATTCTGCCCCTCTCTTTTCTTGGTTAGTGACAAAGGATTTTCATCTCGCGTCTTAAATGAAATAAGCAGCCTTTGCTTGCGCACTGCCAAAGATGATATTAGCTAAACTAAACATGAAGGACTACTGGAATTTTTACTCTTCGAGGCTATTAGAAAATTTGAGCTGCAATAATCTTTCATTCAATATTGATACTTCCAATACTAGGGACACTTAAAACAGTTTTTCCTTTTCCTCATTAACATGTAGCAAAGGAAAGTGTGCTTTAACTGTATAGCCAGACGGATTCTCTGTTACAAAACATTCCATTCCTCAGTATTATGTTCCATGGTAATACCTTCAAATATTCTAGGTTGAGATATTCGTCACATCTATACTGAAGTGCCACACTTGACATAGTTTTTTGCAGTTTCTTTTATGAGAAACCCTCATGGAGACACTAATAGATGCTTGATGTTAGGAACTTTCTTGAACATATCCTACAAATGAATGTGCACATACTGATGAGGGATGCTTGCCTCTAGAGTTTCAGAAGAGCATACTATACAAAGAGTAAATGAAGTACTTAGAATTTGCATCAGCACAAACCTCATATTATGGAATATCCACAGCTTTGCTCCAACTTTTACTGTTTGCTTACCATGTTTGCCAGCTATATCTAGTATTTCATACAAGTATTGACATTAATGTGGTGCTGTTAGTATAATTATTTCTGGTTTTTTGCAGGCCTTGTAATGGCTTTAATTGGTTCCCTCCTAAGTGTTCTCGTGGTAGGTATATTACCTCATTAACTAGAATTTGGATTTATATCTTTCGTCTGTACAGCCTTGTTGTATCTGATGTTTGTTTCCAGAGTAATCAATTTGTGCCCATTCATATTTGGAACATTAATAAATGAAGCATTTTCACTCTTAACGAGGTCAGAACCAGGTCATGTGCTGCCTTTTATTAAAGATTTGATTGACTGTGAACCTCTTGCGATCTCATTCACATTTTCCAACAGATAGACCTCTTCTTTACTATTGTCTATTTATGAGCATATAGGCACTATTGGGCACACTTCTGTCCCTTTTTTTTTTTTTTTTTGAGTCCACACTTCCATGTCTATTGTGGACTAAGTTTTCGCGGCGGCAATGTACAAGGATTCTGTAGTTGAATCATACAAGCACGTTTCTCAATTTTGGCTCGAGACTACATACATTTTTTTACATGTTTTGAGAACTTAGAAGCAATTTGAACTCCAACACAAAAAAATAAGAATCTAGCTTTAAATCATAGGGGAAAACCTATCAAAAATAAGATCTAGTAAAATTCAGAGTTTATTTTCTGTTAGAAACGACAAAGTTAATCGGTTTAGCGTGGCAGATCCTCAAATTCTTCTTGGTTAAATTCTGCCATTGTGTTGATATTCTATCAGTTTCAACTGTTTGACATTTGAGGATGTGACCTGTTTACATGCTGTTAATTCATAGTATTTGACAACAATCCTTCTGAGGAGTATGAGCAATAACTCGACGTTGTTAAGGCTTTGTTATTGTCTCTCGGATTCTCCATCTCATCTGTTATTGTAGAACGCAAGTCTTTTGCTCATGATTTTTCTGAACCATGTAAAATTTCATCTTTGATTCAGGCAGTAATCATGCCAGCTTTGTGCTTTCTGAGGATTATGGGGAACAAAGCAACAAAAATGCAGGTACTTCAGACTCGATCTTGGTTAAAACTTGCATCGGCAGAAGTGAATTCAACTTGAAGGAGAGAAGTAAAAGTACGAGGCTTATAGAAATGCGGCGTACACAAGATAGGGTGGTGTGGCTCCTACAGTTTAGATCACATTTGCCCTTCCATTCCCCCTTTTGGGGCTAGAAAGTAGGAAAACAGAGTTTTTCAAGAGAAAATGGATTTCAATGGTTAGTTTAGTAGTTTGAATCCAGAAATTAACTTGGTGAACACTAGTCCACCGGAGGTCATCTCGGCAGTGGCTATGATGTTCTTATGTATGACTAAGCAGAATAACCTGGCATACGTCTTATTTGATAAATTATAGACACTAAGATCCTGTTGGCTTAGTACCCGTCTGTCCACTGCTCCAGTTGCTGATAGATTTTCTTTTTCACTTGATATGTTCAGGTGATTCTGAGTACCTCAATTGCGGTCGTGGGCGTTGTCAGTGCTGCGCTGGGGACATACTCTTCCATTTCCCAGATTGCAAAGCATTACTGAACAGGAGATTCAGCCACTCAATCCGATAGAGCTGTAGGCATCATTAGTCTGTCCTATACCTTGTAAGCTTCATGGAACTTCAGCACCAGATTCATGTGATCGTCAACTGTTTTTTTTTAGTGTTAATTGCCCAGTTTGAGATGGAAAAAAGAAGAGGAGTAAATACTGTCCTTGCTTTGTGCACGTAGAGGACAGAGGGGGTGGCTCAGCTCGGACGAGCGACGGCCATGGATGAACAGATCTCTCTTAACAACGAAGCGAAGAAGCTTCCATGGCTGAAAGCTTTTTCTGAGCAAGTTCTTGTTCTTGTTCTTGTTCAATGTCAGTGTACACGTGTCAATATATGAGCGGACATGAGTAAAAATTGGATACCTCACGGGGTGATATCAAACATCTGTTATTTTTATAGACCAGGAGGATGCTGAGGTGGGAAGCCACGTCCGTGCTATATCAGTGCACGGACATCCGTGCCAGTGACATGTCATCACACTCCTCTGACCTTTGCTGATGTGGAGTATAAGAACGGACAAACTCAAAAAATTCGGGAAGGGAAAAAGGCGAGGAAGTCTAGCTGAGCATGTCCAGGTAGGTCGAAGGGATGAAGAGAGAGACGGTAGCTGGGGTGCGAGGAACGCCGGGCATCTTCTGAGACCGATCTGTCTAATAAGATGGAGGAGGAGGGTGACGCTTGGATTGTTCATTTTCATCACGAGCGATTCGGAAGAGGTTGACCTGCGTATTGGGTAGTACGAATGGCAAGTGTGACATGCGGTGAATCGTGAATGAAGTGGATTTGAATCGAAAATAGGATCATTGACTACTGACTAGCTCTTCCTCGAATAATTTGAGATGATCAGATGCCTTAGGCCCTACAAGTAGATCCGAACGACGATGCTCCGCCCAAATTTGCGGCGGGTCGAAGTGGCCAGGGCCCCTTGCGCTCGCCAGCCTGGCCCTCGTCGACCTGGTCTCCATAGGCAGTGGCGACCCCGGGCTAGCTCACTGTATTCACCTAACTCAGCAGCGAAGGTGGTGAAGTCTCGCCACCATCTTTGCATAACTCCGTAGTGGAGGTGGGCGATGGCCTCCCCCCCAGGTTCACTGGAGCCCCGCGAGGGACGCCAGCCCCTAGCCAGTCCGTTGATGGTACTGCCATTCCGCCACTAGTGGCCAAGGAAAAAATTTTAAAGATCAGATTGACTAAAATCTAAAAGTGAATGAGAAAAGATTTTTTGCGGTTTGGTATGGAAAATTCGATTTGATTTTCCTTCTTGCTCATTCTAATAATTTTTTGTTTTTATTTTATCTTTACTTTTTTTCTTCTAAAAATAAAATTCTTACTTGTTATAATATTTTTTTCTTTTTATTGCCAGCCACGGTGATGGCAGGCGATCGGCTCCAAGCGAAGTGGACCCTTGGGCATTGCGATTCGCTGGCCTCGAGCTTGCTTGCTCGCTCAAGGCCGACGCGAACTTGACCTCATTGGATCTTGCAAGGCGAGTTCGCCCGCGGCGACGCACGTCCTCACTTGTGGGCGGCGACCTGCAAAATAAGAAAGTTAAAAAATAAGGAAAAGAAAAAATAAAATTATTTAAAAATTATAAAGTTTCGGAATTTTTAAAAAAGAGGAAAATATTTTCCTCATTTTTGAATTTTTTTATGGGTGAAAAATATTTTTTTGATATTTTTTTGAAAATTATTTTCCTTGAAACGGAAGCTCAAATCAAACCTCATGGTGTAGGCTTCTCCTTTTGAGTTTCTTGGAGGGGACCATTACTCCTCTCCGCCTCCCTTTAAGCCGTCTCTATGCAGGCAGGATCAATCTCGCGGACTCTTGTGTTATTGCCGCTGGACCGTCATGTCAGCATCATGTCGAACAGAAGTCGTGGAGTTCGATACAACCATCGATCGCGAGACGAAGTAACGATCCTGTGCATTCAAAATTAATTCCATTGAAGTCCCATGTCTTGCTCACGAGAAGACCGTTAAAGATGAGGGCATGCGGTGAAAGTAACCGTGAAAATAAGTTTGCTCCACCGTGCGAGCCGGCCACAGAAGGTTCGTAATTTGCTTAGCCTGGGTCGGACCGTGGCTTTGGATAATAGAAACTAGTAAAAAGAATCTTTATTTTTGTTGGAATTTGTGATCCAATTTCTAGAGACGTCTAGAAATTGGAATAGTTATTTGTAGAAAAGTCTAACATATGCATGCTTGCACATCACTAATAAGAAACTATCCTCGACAGCCTTTGTCAATTTGCTTTCCTAACCATCTATGAAACCATCATACATTTTCAATGGTAGTTTGGACATATTATCTAGGACAGGACATAAAGCAAACGAAACCAGTTTGCAAATTGAGAAGATAAATCTTTTTATAGATAGGCAAAAGTTGAGACATCGGAAAAAAGTTAAATCTGTGGTTTAGCTGTTTGGGGCTATTATGTACGAAGATGGTCTAGACAATCTGGATTATAAGCATAAATTAGGATTGGAGTAGAGTACTAGAAAAAGCAAGCTTGTTGGGCATGAGCAAAATTTGTCTGACGCCTCTCACCAGGTTTACGATATGATCTAGGAGTAAATGTAACCTGTAGCTGTATCAAGTAAATAAATCTCCCCCAAACCTTTGTATTCGAAAAAAAGCGTCAGCAAGATCACAGCGGTCTTCGACTTAAGAGGAATCGCTTTACGAGCTTGAATCTCTTCTCCTGCAAAATGAGCAAGCTTCTTTGCGTTTGACGTGTGGTTTCCCTACATGCATTAATGTTGATAGAATTCGTGGGCATTTTTGTGATTTATCGGAAATAATACAACAGTGTTTGAATTACTTACTGATGGATAAGGTGTGTTCCTTTCCAGTATAGAAGTGCTGTTGAACATCGGAATGGTGTATGCCACGGAGATGTTGAGGTACTAATGATCAATTCTACGGGCGGACCTGGTCTTCACTCTTCTGTTTCCAAAGGTACGTGTAAGGATTGATCCCTTCATCCGATGCTTCAAAGAATCTCGACCGAAAAAGAACAAGTCCCTTTTGAAGAATGTTACAATGCTAATGTAGATACAACTACTTTGTCATTGTAAAGTTGTTAAATGATGCAATGTCACAATGCTTCTAGAAATGGTTCACTTCCTCCATTTTTCTATCTGATTTTGTGTGCTCCTGAAGATAACCGGAAGTCGATGTATCTTTCATCATAGGTGATGCAGGCAATAGTTTTGGTGTCTTGGCTGAATTGAACTATTGCAAATGGTCCACTCTGAGCATCCAATTGTATGTCAGATACTTTATCCTTGAGAAACTTTATAGACTTAAGCTCCTCTGAGGAATCCCATAAGTTCACAAGAACAGCTGTTATTTGATGAGATTCTGCAAGGAGATGGCTTTTCCAAGGCGAAATTACTCTTTTTCCCGATCCTATGCATCTGTAAGAAGTTTAGTAGCCAGATGATTGAAAGTAAACAGATCGGTGGTCTCCCGCTATACTCCGTGTGTTCTCTAAAACCAAAAGATCTGGTCAGTGGTGAGGTAGTTTTGGCATGAATGTATAGCTGAGAAAATTGCAACCTGCTGCGACTTTAGTATCAAAGCCTATGATGACTTTCGAGAGGTTAAGTTGCAAGGCCTGAAAACGAATTCTTACTGAAGCTCTCATCAGCACTGTTGTTGAAATCCATATCAAGATTCTGGGATCTTGTAATTCGGTGAGCTAAGATCATGGAAACAGGGAGAAACCTGAGGGAGAGTTGGATCTTACCATGATCTCAAATGTCCTGGGATCTTTATACGGACCGCATACTAACGGAGAAAATCATAGGATAATGGTGAGATTACGAATAACAAGTGCCCCGGGACACACATTAACAAAATCCATTTGGTATATATGCAGAGGTAGAATACACTTGAGATTTTAGCTTTACAAATGACACGAGTCCCTTTAGTAATATTCTTTTGAAACTTTTGTTTACAATGTTGAGATTTAGACAAGTAGCAAGTTATCTAGAAATTCATGTTTTAAGTTGGAAATTCTAGGAAACTGACAATATACAGTCCAACATCATGACTCTATTCCTCATACAGCTGCACTTTTCAATTTTAGCAAACTGGCTCGTCAGACTCCTTATTGCATGAGCTAGGTTGGCTTGCAAGGCATACTGTACCGCTGCAGATTGAATGACCCTTATTGTCAGAGGTCACCGTTGAAGCATTCGGTGCTCTTTCAGAACTTTCTCTGGCAAAATTCTCCTGTGAAGTTCTAGCTGCCCAGTAGATGTAGAGATGCGAAGAGGGATGCTGGGTCAATATTTAGAGACATGAGGACCGGACTATGTCTATCCATTTTCCTTTGGGTACTGTGGGACTTCTCTTGATATGTGCTGATAAAAAACAAGTCCTAATGTGTAGCCGGATAGGCGGCAGTATGGAAATTTGCTTAGGAAGCAATGCAGCATTGTATGGAGGGCAGTTGTCTTCTTGGTAGTTTTCATTTTCAAACTAATTCAATGGTAAAAACTAGAGAAAAATCTCTTGGAAGGAAGCACTCTTTATACCATCCACAACAGCCTAATGGTGACTTGGAAGGGCATTTCCTTCTTTTCATAATTCGACTGTTCGGCCTGTTAGAGTGGAAGCCCTCACGGATAATATGCGCAAAGGAGTTGCTGCAAGGTCGAATTTGTTTTTTACCCTTTGTTCAGTTACTGGGACTAAGATGACTTTCATTTTTCATGTCTGTTTGCCAAGAAGGGGAGAAACTTTCCTATTCTTTCACTTTCCCTCTCCATGATCGCGTTCTTTACGGCGATACCATGTGCTGTTAGTAAGTGTTCTTGCATATTGTTTGTTGCTGCTTGCTGCTATATGAATTTCATTCAAGGATTGTTCACTTCTGAAATTCTAGGGTGGCTGGGAACATGATGAAACTGTTGAGCAGGCTGACTCACGTGAAGCTCTTGAGGAAGCAAAGGTTCGAGCGAAGTCCGTTTTGTCTTTTATCTACACTCATATCGAGGTCGAGGGTTGAAGTTGCAATTGTTTTCGTTGGGACTATTACTCTGTAAGGCTATATATTTGCTGTAATGTGTTTGATTTGAACTTGTCTAGCTGGTGCATCAACGTTAGACCTAAAGACTAAGTGACTTCGATGCCCTTGCCAGCTTTGTTAAAATATCGCTGTACTTGACCAGACAAACAAGCATCACTTTTCCGTCTGTTTTACCCGTTTGCCCACAATGTTTTTAGGCAAACCTTCTGTGTTTCGGCATTCTATCGGCTACTATTCAAGAGCAAGACGCTCCAGGACGGGCTTAGTCCTGAAGGTTGGCCGTGTTCGCATTGCTAGTGAAGGAGCAACTCGAGTCTTGGCCTGAGCTGAGCACTCGCCAGCGAAGTTGGTTAACTGTTGCTGAAGCCATGGAGCGTCTTAGGTACCCGTGGATGCGAGAGGCCTTGGGAGAAGGTATTTCCAGGTGGCACGCCGATCGCAAATCATCATCGACACTAACATCAGACATGTTTCTGGATGCCATTCAGGGAGGACAATAGCAAACTTTCCTCTCTGAAATTAACCCTTCCTGTTCCAACGGGGGTTAGGAATTAGGAGTCAGAAACTTTTGCGCACTCTAGTTCCTGACCTTTTCTGCTCTCCTAGGAAAACTTTTTAAGCCGATTTTCGCTTACATCCTTTTATCGGTGTCATTCGCTGACTCTATAGTTAGACAAGACACTGTTTTTTAACATTCTGCTGTTAGATTTGCAAGAATGGAAGAGGCAGAAGAAGGAAAGAAAGGCCCTAAAGATGCAACCTTGACTACTAATTTGCACATTGGTTCATTTTTTCTTTTGACCGTTCGTAAATTAGAAGGCAAGGATGCATCTTTATATTTTAAGGTACATGAATTTCGAGTCCTTCCTTGCCTACCTTGCACCACAGTACCTTAGTAGGGATATTTAGTGATGTCCCCTTTGTGTGATTATTTATGCATAATAATAAGCAAAACATTTTTTTTTCATGGTAAGACTGCGTTTGTTTGGGAGAAAACTTCATATTAGGGGCATCATACTTTCCAGAAATCACTTTTCAAGAAAATGGTTAATTTTCCTTTGTTTGGTGATATATGAATAAAAGTATTTTTTGGGGTTTGGATCTTATTTGGAAAATGATTTTAATATTTTTATCTCAAGCAAAAAAAATAATCAAATTCTTAATAATTTTTTGAGTTTTTTCTTTTTCTTTTTTGGTAGGCGGCGGCCACGGGCGAGCTCAAGGCTTGCTGGCCGACTAGCTATCACCGAGGCCCGGCCACCTGCGGGGAGAAGAAAAAAGAAAAGGAAAGAAAATAACATAAGAACAAAAATAAAAAATTCGAGTGAAGCAATTCCAAAAGGTGTTTTCACCTATTTAGATTTAGGAATTCACTTTTCTAATTTTGTGCATGGATTTTCCGTTGATTGGAAAATAATTCCCGTTGACTAAGTCATTTTCGGCCGAATTAAACAGGTGGAAAGTACGGAAAAATAATTCTAGAAAAATACTTTCACTCAAACAAAGACATCATAAATTTCTTAAGAATGGCAATGTTGCGGATTAAACGATTTGTTTAGTAAGATTGACGTACAAAGTGATGAGACCAAGTGTAAGTGAGTATCAAATGAATAGATCATATTGAAGCACCGACAAGAGTAGGACTATCTATTGCTCGGTTTGAATTAGCACATGCATTAAGGTTATTTAGCTTTTCCCCTACAAATCTTTGAACGAATTCTGTCCAGAAAGAGTCCGCCATCTATAACAGGAAAGACCTTGTGGCGACTCCCCATCATCTTTTGGAGCTCGAGTGTGGTGGTGCTGTGATCTGGTCGAACACAAGCACTCACTGCTTGAGATATTTTACGCATCGAGGATTGAAGACGACATGCCGATCGGAACCCCGACATCATCGGAAACTGTCTTGATGCACGACATCTTTTGGCCTAAGATTGCCACCCACAGTTTCATACGCGTGCCCTCACTTTCTCTCATGCACGCATCTCCCATTTAAAGAAGGTGGGATTTTTAGTGAAAGTTTCTGGCACCACAAGAGCCACGTTGGGTCGATGGAGATGTTGGTACACCGTTCGAATTGGAACTAGGAAAAGGTTTTACCCAGTGGGGAACCCCTATGGATTAGTTTGTCCCTCTTGGATTAGTACAAACAAGGGCAGTAACTAACGTGGTCTCCTGTCCCGGTAATAACCCGTTTGCGGCGTGGCGGAAGTAATGTTGTCGTGACCCGAAGAGATCATGATCACTAGGATAGCCCCAAAGGCACGGACCATGCATTTGATAAGGTGGATGAACAAGTTATGAACATTCACTCAAGTGCAAGCCGATTAATCTAAAATAGATCCGGGCGATATCCATAATTATATCCACTCCACCCATCGTTCATCGAGGAAAACATGGCTTCAAACAGACAATAGGACGAGAAACCCGACCTTAGAAAGATAAACAAGCACCGCTAATTGAGTAACCTCACTTGACCTTGTGAACTAGGACAAAAAACGAAGAAAAAGAAAGTCACGAATTTTGTTGGGAAATGCCAGTTACGGTGTATATTTCTAAGATAAAGCACAGAACGCATAAGAGAAATCCTACGTGGCACACCGTCACGTGGGATCGCGCGATAATAGATCGAACAACCCTAGTTGGATTAAATACATATCTACGTAAAAATTCCATGAATCGGATCCTTCATGCAGCTGCAAGCTACTTTAACCTTGTGTATAACCGTCCAGAGATGGTCCAGAGAAGGATGAATGCTGAAAGCATCACTTACATTACATGACAAGTGAATATTTTGCCCATCTCATCATTAGAAAACAAAACGAGGAAATGGCCAAAGACAACGAACCCGTGAACCAGATGAAACGACGCATTGAATTCGAAAAAAGCGTCAGTGAGAGATCTTTATGCAAGTTGGAGGGGCACACGCAGGAACTAGCTCAGTACATGCACACATCAGTTCGCCGGATGAGATCGGTTTTCTTGTGCGTTGCGCGCACGTGCACATTGGCAGGCATATGCTGGTATGTATACGTTCTGTAGATCTCTCTCTAGAGCTAGGTTAAATCGTCTTACCTACTGATCAGAGTGAAAACCAAGAAAGCCATTTTCTTACAGTGAGAAGACCTGCACTGAGGAAGCTTAGATGCTTTAGCCATGAATTATAGGCGAGAAATTTCTGCTTTAGCCATGAATTATAGGCAAGAAATTTATAACTCCAAGCTCCAACTTGGGTTTCAGTACTCAGATCGAGAACGCTCCAATGCCAGCTGAAGCATTGCTTATACTCGCCAAAGAAAAGAAAAAATCAGTATGGTTTTCCTCTAGCGATAACCCTGAATGTAACCTAAGAAGAAAGTTACCGTTTCTGAGAACTTAGCACTTACCGTGCGATAGTTCCTTCGAGAGAATACAAAAATTGTCTGACTGTGCAAGTTCTGATCTTTTGGGACTAATCGCGGAGTCTAGGTACATGAATTTGTTTCTTACATCGATATGAATGAGAACATTGGCAGCTAACACTAATTTAACCAGGGAAAAGTGCAAACTGATATCACTTTCTTATGGTTTTGCTCCAAAATGGGTGGTGTCATCTGATCGGGACTTCCCTAGATCATGGCCTCAGATGATCTTTTTCAATCATCTTCATTCTTTATCTTTTATCAAGTGCACATTCGGGGAGAGTATCAACTGGAGATGGTGCATGAAAGGTATATTCTGCTGATAAGGCACTGAAAGTGTCAGCTACCTTGCTAGGGCAAGATTTCTCACAAATTTATCCCTTGTTTTCGCTCCCCTTTTTTTTCCTCTCTATTTTGATCAATTCAATCGAGCAAGAATTGGGTTAGGAATATGCTAATTCTAACCATAGTAACTCGGTCCACCATGCCCGCAAGGTGAAGACTTACTCAAAAGCTCTTAACTCTTCCCAAATCACTGCAAGTTCACGTATAAGAAAATCTCCTCTATCTATGATTTTTACCCAGCTAATCATCCAAGATCTAAACCGGTTCGAAAGGGCATCATGAGAGTTAAGTAAGGGGGTATAAATTCTTCAAATCAAGCCTACAACTGGACACCAGAGGGCGCCACAACTCGTCGAAATGATCGAAGGACATGGATTTTTCAGAGGGTTGTAACAACAGGAGCATAATATACGGTCTAGACCAATCGATCCAAGCTTGAAGTTGCTTCTTGAGGTTGGTCACTGCTTATTTATCAGCATAATTACACCTTACCATAGTGCCATTTACACACATGTACAGCAAAAACGAGAAAAGGACGACAGTGAAAAGTCACTTATATTACTTACCTGGACAATTATTCCCACTCCGCGTCTACCTTCTCGGGCTTCTCCCTCAGGCCACGTTCACCTGAGAGGACTCATACAGCAGGCTTGACGGCAGCAAAGCCGAGAGAGTCTCCAGCATTTGGGGAGTGAACACGTCGTCATCCAACGGCTCATAATTGCCGACACCCAGTCTACCGAGATCGCCGCCACTCGGATGATTCTGATGATCTTTCGGGAGGCTCAACCTCCTTCCCGGCTCCACAACGTCATCGTCCGCCGCGTCGACCTTCGTGGCGGCGGCATGGGGGGCCGCTCGGCCGTCCCCCCGCCGCCGTCGCCGTCCGTATTAGAGCCGTCGAACTTGGCGGGGTCGGGGAGCTCGGCGTCGCGGCCGGTGAGTTCCTGCACCAGTGCCCGGAACTGGGAGGCGCTGGTCTTGACCCTCATGGGGTTGGATATGTAGACGACTTTGATGGGTTTGCTCTTGGGTTTGGATCGCTTGGTGGGTTTTCTCTTTGGCATGCTGCAGAGTAGATCGTCCATCGTGCTGGGTTCTTCTACGGCAGATTGGGGGAAGATGAAAAGGTTGTTCTCTCGCTCGGGGTTTGTTCTCACAGGGGGATTCCTTTGGGGTTTGAGGCTGCAAATGAGAGTTTCTGTGAAGAAAGTGGGAGATTTGAAGGGAAGATAAAGTGCGGAAAAAAATGGTGGAAAGAGTGTGCGTTTTGATGGCAGCAAATGGAAGCTAGGAAAGGGATTGTGGACATATCTTGGCGCGCGTGCACTACACTTTCTTCTCATGGAATTTGTCTTTTTTTGAATGAATTGTTGATTCCCAAGGAAACGACGAAGTTTCTCGAAAATACAAAGAATCATGTTATTAGAGCATTTCTCTAGTCATTTATCCTATCGCATTCAATTTGAAAGTACCAATCTTCTCGAAGGAGAAACGTTTTAATAGCATGGTTACGTTCCTCTCGAAAAGTTATACATAGTCAAAACAAAATTTCGCCAAAAAACCTTATCGAAAAGATGAGTTTCGAATCATTTGTCTTATTACATTCAATTTGAGAGGGCAAATCTTCACAAACAGTGTAACTCATCTTTTCGGCAAAGTTTTTTGTTGAAACATGTTTTGATTGTATATAACTTTTCGAGAGAGATGTCATGGAAAGAACAAAATTTCTCAAAAATAGGATGAACTACCGATGTATACACAACAATTAATCGAAATGCGACCGAAGGAATAAGTACCCCTTCATTTTGATCGGTCTATAATGGATACTTGTCCAATTAATTTTTAAATGTATTTATTGATGCCGTGAATTTAATTATAGCATTTGTCTTGTATGGTGTATATTTTTCTGTTTGGTGGAAATGTACATTGTGGATTAATAAATTCGAGTCTTTACTAGTTAATTTAACTAGAGAAAATAAATTTGCAAAAAAAAAATCTCTTAAAAAGGAAAGGACGGACCTAAGAAAAAAAGGGGGATGAGTAAGACAAACGACAATCTAGAGGGGGCGTGGAGGGCAGACGACCAATAGCGCGTGGTGAAATCCAGCTGACTGCAACAGTCGCCCAATAATGCCGCGACGTGGCATTGGCCTGATAAGATGTGCACACGTCATCGGTACGAAAGACGATGACGGGTGATCGATCTTAGACATGTCCCAGGAAAGCGAGTCCGGCTGTGTCCGGCTCGGCTCCGAGGATGTTGTGTCGGCTGGAGTTTTTCATTTTCTTTTTTCCTTTCTGCCATTTTTCGTATTCCGTCGGAGTTCTTTTCCTTTCGCCTTTTTCTGTCCATCGGACCATTTGGTTGCGTTCGGTTTAATTTATTAGTAGCTTCGGGATGCACGTGATTTAATTGATTTTACAGCTGTCCAAGACAAAAAAGAGATCCAAAAAAAAAAAAAAAATTTGGCTCCAGCTGCTCAACTTGCTTTAGATGCTCGAGCAGGATAACATCACCTGATGGTGCACCACAATCCGTACACGCTCCACTGTATTTGACCTGTTAAGCTTTGTCTAAAACATAATGAATTTTTTTGAACTTCCTTTGTCGTATTTTTACACAACACAAATGTTACGATATAACCAGGTGGATAAACTAATACGAGGATTAGTCATTGATATCAATTATCACTTTAAGAATATTTTATTATCGTGTCGAGCTAGTCAAACCGTGTACGATTCAATTCTTAAATGATACTATCGTATATACAAACATCGTTAGAAAGGATTCATTAGTTTATTATTTGTGACTAAATGCATTGTAAATCTTTTCCCAACAAAAAAAGATTGCAGTTTGTAAGTTCGGTAACGATGAATTGAATATTCTTGTCATGCTTTGGGAGTCTTGTAATCTTCAATTCGAATTAGTAACTTTTGTTATAGAATGCCGCCCTAATTTTTCGAGCAACCGAAATTCATGGTACAAATTGTAAATTATTCGCCCTGGTGTTGTATGCACATATCTGTGTTTTTCTCGAACGCTAGGCTAAAAATACAAAAATACTTTGATGCGGTATTCATGTGGGTATCCAAATAAATGGGGAAAAAATGCCATAAACAATTTGTATATCAATTGTGATAAAATCAATCTCAGTATCAAATCACATTTCTTATAAAAGTACATTCATGGCTGTTTTTTCTTATTTTCATTTCGCAATCCGAAAGGAGAAGACCCAGCAGCGGCAATTTTTTGCGATGTCGTGGCTCAATCGCGTGGCCTGAGATTTGGCGGTGAAAAAATCCACGTTGACGAGAGGGGCTCCAGCGTTGATCAGCTCGAGATGACTCCAGGCGTACGTACGCGTGGCCACACGGCAGAAAACCCTCGACGGCGTTTGTGACGATCGAGTCGCGCACGTGTTTTGACTCGGACGACTGGAGGCCGAACTACGTCAGTCGGTGGACGGGGACCGCCGTTAAATCACTTCCGTCCGAGTCCACGTAATTCGAATTAGTCTTATCCAACGATAGCGTGAACTTCACTTATCCAATGATTGAGATTATTTTGGATCGTCACATATGATTTTAAGATTTCATTTAAACATATTTTTTAATGAAAAATATTTTCACAATCGATGACAATTCATGTCTAAATATTTTTGTAAACAATAAAAGTATCCTTTGTTCATTCATTTTTTAAAGCTATTTAAGCGACCATTTTTAGTAACATATTTTTAAAATCATCCATTCTCAGCGAAATAAACGCACATTCAAACGAATGATTCTCCTCCTTGACATCTACAACGTGATCCCACATATTGAACCCATGCCAATTTTAATAGATTGCCATTGATTTCAAGTTTCATATAAAGTTGAGATTTTTCATAAAAAAATTTAGCGATGGTAGTGTGATGTAAATAGTTTCATTAGGTCGACGAAAAAATTTCTGTTTCATTTTGGTTACAAATTGCAGTGATTCATTATTTATACGCGCCTAAAAATGCTTTTTAGCTTTGAATATGCGAGGAGAAATGTTAGCCGAGCGAGTTTCGCCACAAGAGCAAATTTCAACATGGTCAAGTGATCAGATTTCGGCTCCAACCTGGAAACATGACTTGTGTTTAAGTTAAGCTCGATGCTAATGTATAAAATTCACGACTTCAATAAGGTTGGTCGTTTCAAACGCATTTCAAATTAGTTCGGATTGACACCCAATCGGAGATGATAACTTTCACGCTCGATCGGCCTTAGTAGGCCCAAATCGCCAGCTGCACGATGTGTCCGATTCTAGATCACGAAAAATAAATAAAAAAGAATTTTATCCCGGAAAAGAGAGAGAGAGAGAGAGAGAGAAAATGAAGCATCTCATACGTTGTTAATTTCAACCATGTTTTTTGACTTTAACGCGTGGGGCATTGATTGAGGTCGTAAACTTACTAAAGGGGGAAAATTTGATGCACGCAATGCGATGAAAAGGAGGGAGGGCTTCGAGAAAACGAATGTGGGGCCATCGTTTTTATTTCCTAACACGTGGACAACGATTTTCCTCGCGACGATGATAGACGAAACCTTCCTAAAACTCAAAAGAAAATCGGTGACGTTTACTTTATGGAAGCACAAATGATGGAACTTTCTGGTTTTCCTATGTATATATGTATATATATATTTAATTTTTTTAACAACTATCTTAAATACACTTGTCAAAACCAGTCCGGTTTGAGCCAAAATACTCAATTATTGGCGTGAGCTTTGGTTCTAAAGTAAAATTGAGAATCGATCGCCACATTTCGGAACACGCAGAGTAAATTTTCAATTCTAAAGTAGAATCGAGAATCGATTTTGACAAGCAAATTTCTCTTGGAACTTGTCTATGTGTTTATTTTGTTCTATGTTTGAACCCGATGTTTCGTATCCAGTGATGTTCGATGATGAGTGTGTAATATGGAAATCACTAGTTTGAGCTTCTATTTTCAGCGATATCTATGATTGAGACTTTTTAATATTTCATATTCTTCGCGTGTTTAAATATGAGTTGTGGTCAAATGATTAGAATCGCAAATGGTTGTCATTAGGAATGATGATTCATTGCAATCATTCGCTTAAGAATACACGTGAAACTTGAATAGACCTTATAATCTATCACAAGTATAGGTCCAAGGTTTATTTTCTATGGTAAAGCACGATAGATTCAAAGTTTCAAAGATTGATAGGTTCGGCAGGTAGATTTTCGGTGGAAGCTAGATCGGCCATGAAATCGCTCACCCTGATCAATTGTCACCTCACTTTTTTGTCCTTCCAAAACTACCCTCACAAACTTCATCCACTAAAAAAAAAAAAAAAACTATTGTTTTCCTTTTCAAAACATCTATCGGTTTTTGTAATTGTTTTTTACATAAAAAAAATTGCATACACGCATGACGCGTCCTCGACTCTAGTAATCAATTTTGTTAAATCATATAAATGACAGGTAGTCACTCTAAAATGCGCACAAGCGGTTCAATTAGAAAGGCCTCGGGTAATTGGACATAGTAGAGATTGGCAGCAAATTGAGACAATTCAAATTTAAGATTATGATAAAATGATTTTCAGTTGATACATAATCAATGTTAAAAATGAAAGATTTAGGCAGGCTGAGTTACTTTATTTAGTCTTAATACTGCAAAAAACCTCACCCTGACATATTCATGCTACATTTAACCCAAACTATTTTTTTTTCGTAACCAAAAATAAATCCCCAACTAGTATATCTTGCCACACATACCCCAAACAAATTTTCATGTCCAATAAAATATCAAATTGATACACCCGTGCCACGTTTACCCTAAATCATTATACTCGTGTCACATTTATTCGAATTGTGTTTTTTTGGGATAAATGTGGCACTAGTTTTGGGTAAATGTGACATGAGCATGCCTGTTTGCATTTTTTGCGATATAAAAATTAGTTTGTGGTAAAAATGACAAGCATGCACCAGTTTATGAGTTTTTTTAATGCAAATATATATTTGCGTTTAAATGAAATGCGTGTGTATTTGAAATTTTTAGTCATATTAACTCTTTTATTTACTATTCACTTGTCACCATCACAATTCCTACTAAAAATAAATTTCATAGAGATCGGATTTACCTAACCGTGCAAATTAGGGTGCGAATAACAACTATTCTCTTTTTAGACTGTATTTCGATGAGATTTTTCTATTTTTAGTCTCCGAATGAGTTTTTGAGCGAGAGATACATGTTTGATAACAACACAAATTTTCTGTTTTTGAAACAAAAATTCGTTTGAGAAATGCATAAAATTTCTACGATTGGGTGATGGGCGGATGGTGGGCGACAATCGGAATACGGCAAACGACGGCGGGGATACAAGAGAGGCGACCGATGGATGGAGATCGGTGGCCGTGATAGAAGGGCAGAGACTTGTGGATGATGACATGCAAACCGCACCCATGGACCGATGACCGATGATGGATAGTTAGCGGTAGGGAACGAGAGAGACGATCGGGGAGGAGCAGTGGGCAACCAACAATCGATGGACGGAGGCCGGCGGATGGCGATCGGCGGTAGGGATTCGAGAGAGAGGAAGACCGCTTGCAAGAGAGAAGGAGTGAAGCAATGGGAAAAATTCTTATTTCTATTTTACATTTGCAAATTTTTTTTTTAAAAAAAGAAAATTTCCACTTCTCATTTTCATTTCAAAGCTATTTATGGGATAAAAATTTATCCCAGGAATAAAAAAATGAATTTTAGTTACCAAATACGAATTTTTATTTCAGACTTATTTTACAAAAAAAAAGATTAAAAAAATAGAGAAATAAAACTATTGTCGTGAGTGCCGCGGTTAGTGTCGATGGACCATCAAATGATTCCGATTGTGACTTGTCCTTGGTTTCGTTTGATTTCCATTTTGTCACGGAACAGAACAATAAGAAAACCCTACAATTACTCCATCTGGAGGGGCCTTGAAACGGCCCCTTCAACCATCAAGAAGATTTCGACCCACAAAAAAAAAAAAAAAAAAACCACCATAAAGAAGATCGAGTGTCAAGACTCTACCAAAGCAAAAGAGTAATAAGAAAACCCTAGAATTACTCCTTCTGCAATAACGCAAAGGTGGCTCCAAAAGAATGCACGAACGTTGTGATTCAATTCTCGGCCCCGGGCGATGAAGCCGTACGCACACGCTTGTCAATGGACCGACGACCTGTTTAATTAGATGTCGACCGTGTCGTGCAAACAAGTCGTGACGAGAGTTGCGGGGCACATGCGATCCAATTAAAAAAAAAAACGACGTGAAATAATTATGGCCCGGTCGGGCATGCGGAGAATGTCTTGTCTCGACCAGGTCTGTGAATTGAAGAGCAATTGCAGCCCTTGATCACGTGGGAATCAACGATCGAGATAAACCCGTTTTGACGGGAGCACTTGTCCGGAAAGGGCGGGGGTAGGGGCCAGACAGCTAACCCGGTGAAGGAGCCGGCACGACTCAAGGGATTGCTTGTCGCAGGTCCACATATTTTTCTTCTTTATTTATTTATTTTTTTAAATAGTCATTCGCTGTTGGCTGCATTTAACAAAAAATAGTCATTTGCTGCTGGCTGCATTTAACATCTCCATCTTCCCTTCCAATCCTGCACTTATTGCACCCCAAGGGGTCTCTCTCTCTCTCTCGCCCCGGTTCACAAACCGGTTCACAAAATTGGGTAATGCAATAGTTTTTCAGTAAAGAGTTCTTGAAAAAAATTATCAAAAAAATCTTAAATTTATTATAATTTATGCGGATTCAATTCTACTATTTTACTAGAAATCGAATTCAGCACGAGAAATGATTTTAGGGCTTGATTCCTATTTTTTTGAATAAGCCAACCTTGTGGAAGGAAACTTTTCTTTTTTGCCAGTGGCCAGTGAGGCCGAGCTACCTTGCCGGCCGTCGCCTTTGGCCAGAGGAGGAAGAAAAAGGGGGATAGAGAAAAAAAAAAAATAACAAAATAAAATAAACAATAGCAAGAAATATTAAATATTATGCCGCTAGAGGTCGAATAAATCGAATTGGTATAATTCCAAAAGATTTAGAATTAAATTGGCTTAATTGTAATAGTTTTAAGATTTTTTGGAAATTTTCCCAAATTTAGGATACAACCTATCGATATTTTAGACATGCAATTTTAATTTTTGGAAAAATATTACCAAGCATCCTCATATCAATTTGCACCGTAAGTTTTGAAAAGACTTTCGATTAGCATTACAAAATTACATCCGAAATTTGGTCCTTCAACTTTCGTTTCAATATTGCCATTGTCATCGTTCCAAATCCACCCACAGTGTAAAATCACTTGCTCGGGACCCTAATTCATCCATTGCTTTGCCAGTGCTCTTCCCCTCTTCTTTTGGGTGCTGCCGACACTCAGCTGTTGCGTTGCAGCCCGCCATCTCAGCTGAGCTGCAACCCATCAAGCTTTTGCCCGCGTTGAGCTTGACTCAAATCTATCCACGGCGGCATCGAGCTCTACTTGACAGATATCTCAAGCCCGATTCGATTGCTAACGGAACTCGAGACCCGGATCTGTCGAGGTCAACGTCGGCCATGGCCAAGAAGAGAGAGATAGGCACAAAAAGCTCGGTTGGGGAGATAAATTGTAAACTTATTATAATTGTGCAATTCAATTATAATTTTATCTTTTTTAACTCCACAATTAAAGGTTTTCCGCTTTTCATCGCTAATATTGTAAAATCGGTTTTTGCTATCTTCGCATATTCACATTTACTTTTATTGGTACATCGCAATTTAGTGGTGTTTTGTGTTCGAACTAATAACAAGCTCGACCTTCCCTATAACTAAAAAAGCTATTTATAACTCTAGTAATATATGGCATTATGGATGTAATCAATGCCACAAAAATTTGTGTGAATAATGTGCATTGCTTGCACTCGGAATGTTCTTAAACAAAGAAAATAAATAAACGTACTTTGCATACTCAAGAACATAATAAAAAAATAAAGATGTATTGAATCGACACTGAATCGATAGTAATTATATCTCAACCATCCATTACTTTTCCACTTGTGCTTATCGAAATCCCATAATTAAGGAAAAGAGAACCCAACCTCCCCCCCTTTTTCTCTAGGGCCCCCCAAAAAAAATAAAAAAAAAAAAAAAAATTTTTCCCCCAAAATAAAAAAAACCCCTCTCTCTCTCTCTCTCTCTCTCTCTCTCTCTCTCTCTCTCTCCATAACTAACGTCATGTACAAGCGGCCAAGTGAATAACCAACCAAGAATACGATCGGGGAGGTGTGAGATGGGTACGAAAAGATTTCAACTCAAAACCGATATCATATTATATAAAGATGTGATTTTAATAGTAAAACATTTTATCGGGAGGGATCCGAAAGCTCTTCTGAAGAAGCGAATTTACCTTTTCATCTCGGATCCCATTTACTATTTAGGGTTAATACCAAAACGAAAAGTGACAAATTTCAAATTAATTTTTTGATTGGTACCGTTGCAATCTACCCTCGTTAACTTTTTAAATTCTTAAATTTCGCTGGATACACGTCGCCTTAGCCGACATGGACTAAGCTACGTGGAAATCTATAGGATTAATAGCACGAAAAATCATAAACTGTATATTTTTGATAAATTTCCATAAACTAATACATTTATGATAAATTTGGTATATTTTGACAAATATATCTTGTACATTTTGACAAATAAATTGATAATTTGTGATAAATTTATCTCCCTCGACAAATTTATCCTTACACTTTTGTATACTTTGCGACTTTTTTAAATTTCTTTGGCATATACATCCTGATGTTATTTTGTACATATTGATTATTTTCAAGTGCACCTAAATGTTTAACAAATAAAAAAGTACTTAATTTAAACGTGAAATGACCGCATGAACTTACTCTCAAAATGAACAACCCCACATTTGGACAACTAAATAAAGGCATCGCTGAAAGATGTTTTATATACTTGAATAAGCTTTACAAAATATCCTTTACATGTTAAAGGTCCAAGCATGTTTTACTTGAACAAGCTTTACAAAATAATCTTTACATCGATTTGAACAAGCTTTACAAAATAGGCTCTACACCAAACATCCAACCACTAACGATCCAAAAAGCACTACATCGGACAATAGAGGCCCAAAAACATGTTCCATATCACTACTATCCAAAGAAGTTCAATATATACTAGACTTGAACAACCATTACAAAACAAGCTTTACACTAGACATCCAACTCTCCCACCATTCATTGCCTTCTTTTTGGTAGGGTCCGAAACTTGGCTTGAAATATCCACTATATGATTTGCACCACCTCGATGAATTTCTTGCACTATGTCGGGCATCTAAAATTAAGGAAAAATAGTATGTTATTATGCTAGTCACAGATTAAAATTTTCTTAAGAAAAATAAATGTTCCCCCTCAAATGTGAATTTCTGTGGCTTTAGATACATATAATCCATATCCTTGTAGGACCTATAAGAAGACAAACCATATCAACATTTACTTTGGCATAACGAAAAACTAGCATATATATATTAGCAGTAACAAAACCCACAAAATGTTCACTTCATAAAGAACTTTAAACAACATTCGTGAGTTATTGTATACTCATCTACTAAAATTCATTCTAAAAAAAAAAAGGAAGCAACTACTCACTCTCCTCTTCTCGGATCTAATAATGTTTGATTGTGCATACGGATGACTGGATTTCACTTTGTTTGTTAATGCCCTCCTTCTCTCCATCGGAGTTAGGAGGGCTTAAATTTTCATCTCCTTCTAGATTATCGTCTCCATCATTTTCACCCTCATTCTCATTTTCAAGAATGTTAACTTCAACTATATCAGGGGTGGGAAAATTAGAGGATGCATCCTTCTTATGCTTGCGAGAAAGAAATCCTCGTTACCATCACCGAGAATGTAGTCATCATCACTTAAAGATAATGTACCGGGATCTCGTTCACTATCTCTATCACCGTCATCACTCTCGCTACCAATAGTAGAAGAATCACTACCATCACCAAGAGCGGCTCCTTCAATATATACTTGAATAGCACCAAAACTCGATCCTAGACCAACCAATTTAGCACTTGATCATCATCTAAAATCTGCACAAGACCACCTCTCAAGGAATACCCAGGAATTTGATACCACAACTTTTAGTGTATCCTAGACCAAAAACAGCCTTAATAATTGCATTGTAGTTCACGGATGTTGACTTACAACCATGAAGATATTCCACACGGAAGCATGTGTACTTCGTGATGGCTCCAAACTCCATAATTCCACCCGGGTTAAGTGCAATTGAAAATTCATTAGACATCGCAAGAGAACAACAACAAAATTAATTATTTTTGTGAAAATCTCTCACACATAACTAGCAAAGATGGGATGATCAAGTTTGATAAAGGAGATGAGAAGATCGAGTTCGCAAACAAGCTACTTGGTATTTTTCGAGTTCTATATACAAGCAAAAAGTGAACTCTCATATAAGTCACGTAAAATCACACTCAATAAACCTGAAATCGGTGAAGACGAAGTGAATCTAGTTAGGCATTTCATCGAGCATGTGGTGCACGAGCCAATCGTATCATTCACATTTACGTTTCGTGTTATAATTTCGACACACAACGAGGACAAGAACGAACATGAACGCCCAACATAGCAAGAGCAATATCTAAGCACCGTTTTAAGACAAGTAGTAAATCATGTAGGGCAAGTTTGGCACAAATCAATAACAAACGAAGCAACCAAATATGCATTTTGAAGGGTTCTCGGAGCACGGAATCTCAAATGTAGCGTAGAATGGAGGAATCTCGTTTTCCTACCTTGACAAAATGAAACCTATGACATACACCCAAGGTCGCGACCAAGCAAGGCGGAGGTGGCGATGGGAAGAGATGAACCGAGCTTGTGGCGATGTGAAATGGAGGAGTCTGGATTGTTGGAAAGACTCTTGTTTCGAAGGGAATGTCGGAGAAGATGAATTGAGGGGCTAGGGTTTTTTTGTGTGGAGAGAAAATGAGTTAACTGAAGAACGTTCAATTAAGTTAGTATTTCTTATAAAAAAAGCCTAATTTATTATTATTTACTAAAAAATCAAGTTTTTCATGTGGACCTAGTCCACATCGTACCAAGGCAAACGTGTCATCCACATTAGTAAATTTAACGAAAAATTTAACGGAAGTTAACGGAGGGTAGATTTGTCATAGGTTCGTTTGGGGTTTTTCTGGTCAAAAATTAATTTGGTAACAAATCACCTTTGGGTTTTCGTGGTATTAATCCTACTATTTATTGATACCTAAACTTTGACAACCCATTTAGTCATTCATCGCATGAAAAATTAGGGGTCGATCCGAGCCCTAAACAAAAAATATCAAAGTTGCATACCGACACAATGCACTTGCGATAAGCGGGGTGTGGTCAGCCATCCAAGTGCAAATGGGAACTTTCGAGGTGCAATTTAATCAGCGCATCAAAGTCGAAGGAGTGGGTGGATTACTATGAATAAGAAGGAGCAGGTCCACAGCGGAACTTTCCCGCGTTGGAGCAATCATTTCCTGATTTGAAGCTATGGATATGGTCAATTTGAGAAGACGATTCCTATTCCCTCGGGGGCAAGTTGGAGCACAAGATTAAAGCAAGCGGATTGATTATTTGACGTTGCACCTCGCCACCG
This sequence comes from Rhodamnia rubescens, assembly GCA_021437795.1. Taxonomy (NCBI): domain Eukaryota; kingdom Viridiplantae; phylum Streptophyta; class Magnoliopsida; order Myrtales; family Myrtaceae; genus Rhodamnia; species Rhodamnia rubescens. Next base: position 1,198,527 of record JAILYA010000017.1, read on the forward strand.
TTTCTCTCATTTTAAGTTTGCGTCTCTGTTTCAGAGAATTTCTTCGTCGTGGTCAGCCAACGTCTGTGCCGGATCTCGAAATTCGGGGCCGGCTGCTGGGCTCGTCTGTTCACCATTGCATAAAGCTCCGAGTTCTGCGTCTTCCTTCAAATCTCCTTCGCCGGACTTGGCCGAACTTGATCCTCGCCGGAAATAATTTCCAGAACCTCCTCGTGACAGCTTGACCGTTAATTTCTCTTGGGCAAGGTAAGACTCGAGATGTTCTGTATTGGTTATTTTGCAAGTAAAAGCTGCTTTTAAAGTCGATATTTGATATGAACTAAACCTTTTCTAGAAGCACTCTGGATCGAAATGCTGTCTTGCTATTGCGTATGGGGATCGAAATGATTACCATCTATTCGTCGAAATGCACAAGTTAGATCCGTCTCAAGTCGCGGTCATTTTTACGAAATCCTCACCATTTATTCGACGAAATGCACAGATTAGATCCGTTTCGGCCGGAATTTTTTTTTTTTAGCTCGGGTTATAGATTGATTAAAGGGCAATCCGGCGTGCGTTGAATCACTTTGTTCAAAATATCGATCACTTTTGTGAATCCATTCCTTCTTATCAGAGTGTCCCCTTGGCCCATTAGTGGTTTGATTTCTGTGCAAATTATAACATGGCTTGGTTACTAAGTCCTAGAATAACAATCTCGTAAGCTAGATTCAATCGAATTCAAATTCTTTTGGGAGTTTGATATATTTAAATCTAATCCAAACTAAATCTATTATTAGGATCTACCTACATAATCAGGTCTTTTTTCCCCTTTTTTGATTTGTTTATTTTTTAATTATCTTATTATTATTGCTAATAATATCCCCAAAACAGAACACGGGCCTAGACCTTGGGCCCTATCACTTTTTGGGGGCAGATTAAAGTTCACAAGTCCAGGCCCATGACTCATCATAATCGCTCTAAGCCCATTTTCCATTAAAACTATGCTAAGCCCACGTTAAGCCCCTTTTCCATCATAACCGAAGGAAACCCATTTTCTATTAATCCCTATTTCTCTCTCTTTTTATCATTTCCATTATTCATTTTTATTTTCTCTCATCCCCTTCTTGCGTTCAGCCTCTCGCTTGTCTGCCTTCTCAAGTTCTCAGGACTTGAAGTTCTTTCTTCTTCCAAAGAGGAACCTTGAACGTTCATGAGCACAAGATTACTGGAGACTTCGTCTACGATCAACACTTAACAACTCTCGAAACCGAGCGCTGCCTTCATCTTTCTAGGTTATTGGATCCGCCATCATCCACCAGCCACAACCTCACACAATCACGACATCAACTCCTAGCCACTAATCCAACCAGCTATGGACACCAACAATATTCACACCCATATAAATATGAAGAGCACAATTTCAAAACAAAAGCACACATTCCATAGTGTTTACTCGTTTACAAAAGAAAAAAGACGTTGCATCATAAGAATCAATTTAGTTCTATTCATATTTGGAAAGAGAACCTCGATATTGATTCAAATTCATACATGACTCAACTACATCCGCAATGATGAACATACATGCAAGCATGGCGTAAGCGAGAAATCAAACGGTAACTAAATTTCTCAACTTGGTTATCCTTCACGATCGCCCAAAACAAAGCAAACTCGCTTCGAACAAGAAAAGGACCGTTACCTGTAGTAAGTGCTTGACCTTGAGCAAATCAGTCATGAAGACGATCTTGAAGGCTTAAATCCGTATAAGCGCTTTTATATCAAATTCCTCGCCAGGAATCACCACTGCCAATCACCATGGCCGAGGAGAACTTCCTATCACAAATGCTATGTGAAACACCGGGAAGTTTCGATCACGTGGTCTATGATAACAAGTGCTGACGTTGAGGCTGTCAACGAAAAATGAATTGCTTCACGCCTTTCCAGACAAAAACGGATGAGAAACGACGGCTATGATGACTAATCGATGCCATAAAGAAGCTCCTTGGAGCGATAATACAGTGAGGCTTGAATTGGCGAAAAAAACAGTGGCGACCGTATCTTCAGCTCTTCAATGCCGGGAGATGTGAAGGGTCTCACAAAAAGAAACTATGAAGAGGTTTTGTTTAAACATCTTTCGTTGGGTATAATGCAAGCAAGTGTGTCTATTATTCTTGATTGAGATTGTGTTATTCTAAAATATGTTTATCGACAATCATTAGCAGGGGGGGCAAATATGTCTGATTCCATTTCTTCCTCCCGTTCGTTCACTCTCGACTCGTCTCCCCGATTCCCAGGCTTTCCGTTTCCGGTGGCCTTTTTGATTGTTTTGGTTCGAGTCTCTCCTCCCGAAGGATCTCGGTTCGGAGACATTGGGACGCCGCCGGCCGTAGTTCGATTCATTGCGAACTCGCCTTCTAGCCGGGTAGGGACCTCCGCGGTTAAACGCTCATCCCGTGAATCTCCCCCTGTTCCATCCTGGTTTTGGTCCAACCGAAAACCGAGATTCGTCCTTTCCTTTAGTCCATACGCGTGCTGGGTTTGAGTAAGCTGCTATGGTTGGTTTCGGATGTTTCTCGATGATTTCTTTGGGTTGGATCTGAGTTCGAGTTCTAAGAAATGGCCATTGGTCAATATCTTCTCCTCGCTTTGCGCTCATTACATGCTCGACGAAATGCATGAATCGAGCTCACGTTAGTTTGTCCTCGGCTGTGGATTAAGCGCGTACCCATAAGTTTTACTCATAGACACTATGTCGATGGTTATTAGGCGCGACGATTGCCTCCATATTTCATTGTGCCAAGAACATTGCTGTATCCGTTTTCTTTCTCCATGTTCTGTACTTCGCGTCTCGTGTGATGGTTGATCGGTCGTGTCCTTCCGGCGAAAAATTGGTGCCGGTCCTCTGTGATATTCGCGATGTGCCTTGTGATTGTATCCCTTTGTCCCGTCCGTATGTCGTGTGTTGTTGCAAATGGATGACTGTCGGCGTGGGGCTAAGGAGGTCCGGTGTTGGACGGATTTTTGGGTCACTGAGATTCATGTTCGGTTGTTTAAGTTTTGAGCTTTGATTTAGATATCCCACATGCCTCCTGTTTGCCTTCTGTTTGAGAAATTTTCTGTATGGAATATCCTGAAATGAAATTCTGTGTCTCTCTGATATGGCCAAAAGATATTGTTGCTAATCTGGTGGGAAATTAAGTCTTGCTGGTCTGATTTTGTACTTTCCTATAACGAAGGGTAGGATTGCTTGAGCATAATGAAGCATATTGTGAAAATAATTACCTTGTTGGTGGCTATCTCTGCCATGTGGATTGGTCTCCTGGAGATATCTGTAGTTCCACGAAGCCAGACTTGGTTGGTGAGAATCTTTTTAGTTGCCTCTCCCTTCTTTGATCTCCTTTACACTTGTAAGATTCTTTCTTCGGTGCATAGCTTGATGTTTTGAGTTTCTAATTATTCTTCAGCTACCGACATACTTCATTGTTTCCCTAGGATGCTATGGATTGCTAATGGTTGGCTTCGGCCTAATGCACTTTCCAACTTGTCCTCAAGAGGCAGTGTTGTTGCAGCAGGTATTTCATTTTTCAAAATTACTTAAATTTGTTATTGGACAAGGCTTATGCTTCGATAATCTGTTTTTGACTCTCAATGGGTTCCGTTTCTCTTTGTATTTGTTTTAATGCTGCTAGCGTGTTTTTTTTTTTTTGTAAGGATTACACCAAGTCTGCTTTTTGGAATTTCTTAAATAAGAATATTAGTGGTAGCGTGCTGCTTGCAAGGTGCGCGTGAATGCCTAAAAGGAAATTTTCTCGAGGGAGCTAGTTCTGTTGCCTATATTTTTTTTTTCCCTAATCTCAAATGAAGAACAACATTGAGATTATGACCTTCTAACATATTTAGTCTCTTCCAACATTCTCGAAGAAAGTCTGTATATGTTTTCGGCCTTGATACTTGAATTGTATTTTTCAAGACATGCTTGGTTTCATGTTCAGGCAATCTATCAAATCTTTTCCCGTCTTTTAGGTTGGCACTTTGCTGCTTGTTTTATCAGGTTTCGTGAGCATTTCATTTAACTTATTACGCCTGGGACATATATGGAAGTGGTAAATTATATGGTTCCGGAGTCATATATCGTTGTATTTCCGTAAATTTGACTTTGTCTTGACCAGAAGCAGGTGGTCTGAGATTCAAAACCACACCCATGTCATTTACTCGAGGGGTCGTCCCTGACCACTCTACGTGTGTTGTTTGAGGGGTCGTGCGTGGTCTAGGGGAAATATTGTCCCTGAAGAGCTAGTTGAGTATTTTAGGTAATCGTGGATTATCTTTTTGGTGAAGTAACAGTGTCACATTGCTCTAGCAAAAGAAAGCAGACCGGTTTTTACTAAATTTAATCTAACGGGTGGTTAGAAGGGACTGCATGCTGCAAGAACTAGAGGGGCATTGTGGACGACTGTGAATTCTAGTGCTAGCGGGGCAAGAGGGACACATTCTACGGCAAGAGGAAGTAGGTAGCCCATGCTTGTTGTGCTTGGTGTCTCTGGAAGGAGTGGTGGAAGACCCGTGGTGAAATATCTTTGATGTGATAATAGGATGGCACACAGCTTTAATGAATCTTATAAATTTGGTCTTTCAGAATAATTGCTCCACTGTTGGACAATTTGATGGATCTTAGCACTGTATTCTATAACTGCCGTTTTTTAATCTCATTTTACTTCGGTTTTTTAACTAGAACATATGGTTTGAGTTGAGGCAAGAGAGTTGAATCTTTTGCAGGCCGTTGTCGAGGCCAAGCATTACTTGAAGCAAAGCGGGGTTGATGTTGGTTCTAAATGATTTGGCTTACTGAACTCATTTACACACAGAACATTCCAATTCGAGTGGAAATTGATCTATGAGTCTTCCAGGAATAGAGCAGCTGATCAACATTTACTCGAGCTTTTCAACAATTTTGAACATTGGGTTAAGTTATGAACTAATCACGAAAGGTAATGGTCTTGGTGCTTATGCTTGTAGGTGAAATCGAATTTCTGTTCATTTTGTCCACCACCCTTTAGCCATTCTTTTAATCTCTTCTCTCTCTCTCTCTCTCTCTCTTTGTGGGTTCTTCTTCTTTTGATTGTGCGTTCTTTGATGCACTGATTGCCTTTGACTATAGACATTGAGGAAATGATTGGCGAGAGACAGAAACCCGTCTGGCCCAAAGGAGAATGGAGATAGGGAAATGAGATTTAGCGGATTTACATTCCAAATATATTGATGCGTTTGTGCAATCATTGAACTTTCTTTGCCTTTGCAAACGAGGATACGTCCAGATCCAGTCAAAGATGAGAACATAATTTGGAATAATTACTTTACTGTGTCAAAAGGCAAAAACCAGGGCCATCGCCAAAACAAAAAGATCCCGGACAAATTGGAGTTGCTTTTTTTTATTATTTATTATTTAAAAGAAAATTCTAACTTTATTTTTCATGTTTTGGACTAGAATAAAATTGTTTTAAGTTCTAACAAATTTTGTAAAAGTAATATGTCAATTTATAACGAATTTATGTATCAAGATTTGATATTGTGTTAATGGTTTTCAGTATTTTAACTATACTATTATATAAAGCGAAGAGATGATCTCGAGTGTTCTTTTGTTCTTTAATCTTCTCAGTTACTTATTTTATACAGTAGTGAATCCGTGAGTGAATGTGTAACTAAATAATTTCAATAAGCGCTCTTACATATTTAAAAATCAACATAGAAATTAGTTCGAAATAAATGTGAGACACGTGTGGAGCTTTTGTTATACACATTAATTTCAAGTAAATGTGACATAAATATATCAGTTTGGATTAACGTGTTTTATTTACACACGGCCCTTAATTTTTATAATAATGATACGCACATCTTTAAAATTATAAGTATAAAACGTGTTAAAACTATCTAATTGTGTCGCATTCACTTGTTAGTAGTATTGTTTGCTTTGGAATGGAGCCCTCGCGATTTTGTTCTTCTGGACTTTGCCCCAAAAAAGCTTTGTCGCAAGTTAAGGACCAATGTCACACATATATCTTACTTCCCCTTACCACACCCAAATGATGTGGAATTCGGCTCATTCTTGCCTCTATAGTCATTCTAGAACTGTCGGGCCATTTCTTTATTCGAATTTTTAACTCTGGCAATCACTCTTCATCCTTCCTTAGCTGACAAAGGTAGGTGTCTACTTGTTAAAAGATCTTGGCTATGACCCTTTGTTTTGACCAAAACAACAACAACAATAATAATGACTTTACTTTTTTTTTTTCAGCTTTACCTTTAAAACTTGAAAATTAATACGTGCTTTTTTTGCGCTAAAATAATATTTCGAAAACTACTTTTTTATTGTATTGTTCGAAAGTTGTTAAGGATAATTTTTAGTGTTAACGGCAATTTATGCCGACACATTCTCGTTAATTCATTTTCGCGAGTAACGTAAGTATTGAGAAAATATATGTGAATAGTCAAATTGGCCATTTATTCATGATTTATAATTTCCTCGCCAAGGTGGACACGTGCTTCGCACGTGTCGGGGGCCAGTCTATTGCACGGTGGCGGCGGGCTGCATTTCTACTGTTTGCCACAGTGACTCCTTCTTCTTCTTTTTGCAAAGCCATTACCCACCTTACGCGGTTTATCCTTTTGCGGCCCCCAATCTTTTCCAAATTCTAATTACCACCCCCGAGATTCTCACCAACTTCCCGGGCCCCACCCTCCCTCTCCCTCCCTTCCCCGACTCTCGAGGAGTTGACTGGAATCTCCCCACGCCTTCAAATTATTAAGTTATCATTTCAGGTGTCCCTTCGAATTTTCGGATTATTAACTTATCATTTCAATTAATAACCCGCGTGTTTTTCATATATTCTGCATCGGTGTGATAATGACAAAATTTTATTGAATTCTTTAAGTGCAGTCGGCGTTTAAATATGAATTTTACGTTGTTGGGATTTCGTACGGCCCATACCTTGTTCCAATAGCTATATGAACAGCTCATAGGACATTTGGCAACGATGCTCGTTTTAAGTACGTTTGTTAGACCGATAAATTTGACTCATTATTGTCATGTTCATGTTTTAGGCCCGTCGGATAGCTAGCAATCGATGAAATTTGTAGTACAATTGAGAAGAATAATTTACATGCATGTCATTTCTGAAGAAAGAAGTTGGGCTTCTAGCGTAATAAAACTTGCCGACAAGTATCTTTACTAGTTAAAGGCGTGTATGGTAACACTTCGAAAAAGAATTTTTACTCCCGGAAGTGTTTACGGAGTAGAAATCCGTTTGGTCACGCAACATCACATTTTTATTTTTGAAGTAAATTTATACTTTCGAAGTTGTTTTTTAGCCAATTCTAGAAATTAAAAAAAGTTTCTCATCTTTCGAAATAGAAACTTATCAACATTAACATCTCTTTCACTTCGATTACTATTCATTTTCGGTGCATCTCTCTCTCAACCACGCATCCTCTGTTGCCGCCCACGCCCCATTGTCGGCCGCCATCGCCCACCGCGGCCGCCATCGCCCACCGCGACCACCGCCAATAGCTGCCGCAACCACCGCCACAACCGCCGTTGTCCATCGTCCCATGGCCGCCATGACCACTTTGCGGCCACCGCTTCTCACCGCCAAGCTTGGACCACCGTCGCCGCAACCACCGTCGGTTGCCGTCTTGGTATCGGAGTGAAAAATAAATAATATTTTTTAATAATAAACATTGTTTTTAAAGAAATTTTAAAAAATTTAAAATGGAGCAAAAGTTTTTCGGCTGTCAATAATAATTTTTGAAATTTTTTTTGTGTTAATAATATTTTAGAAGTAGAAAATTTTAACCATCATCAAATGAATTTCTTTTTTAGAAGCGAAATTTTGTCTTGTTATCAAATATTTTTCTCACGATGAGAAATCAATTTCATACTTCTACTTTAAAAATTAATTTTTAAAGTAAAAATATTGTCATGAGCATTCCTAAGCTAACTAAAAGTAGAAATGCCGCTATTTAAGACACGTTCGAAACAAAAGAGGAACAAAAAGTTGCACGTTCCAATGGGAATCAAATGAGATTTCGATAACATGAGATTTAAGGCAGTTGGCCCGGCGCGGGGGAGGAAACAGTAAAAGATAATGGCACGCCAGCGAGAGCTGCAATTTTCAAAAAGCGGCAAAGGAAAAAGAGAGGAGGATTTGTTTATTTCGATCCGCTTTCGAGGAATCGGTGGAAAAAGAGAGGGTAAATTCAGGGGAAAAGGACGTGATGGAAATGGAAGATTGTCAATGCACTAAAGCCTCACGCTTCTTACTAACTCTAAGCCTTGCTATCTCTCTCTCTCTCTCTCTCTCTCTCTTCCCTTGGCCTTCTCTTTCACCAACCCAGGAATCACAGTCAAAGGAAACGAAAAGAGCTCGAACTTTCAGAGGTGGGTCTGTCGAGAATTTGCAGGGGGTAAAAGAGAGAGGTTTGCCCGTTTTGTTGCATCTTTACTTCACGGTCAGTCTCAGAGAGATACATCCGCCGTGGACCAGGAAAGTCAAAGGACTCAGCCCGATGGTTGCGTTTTATCTTCCAAAAGGTCTCTGAAATTAGGGTTTTCTTCATTTTCCCACCCCAATTTTCATCTTCTTTTTCTTTTTCTTTTTTTCCCCCTTTTATCCTAGTCCACCTAGAAGAGCTACGAGGGGTTTGCACCAGTTCTGTACGGGGCTGCTTCAGTGTGTAGCGGTGTGCTATTTCTTGTCAGGTGATGTCTAGCTTTTATGGGTATGTACTGATCACAATCGTTGGCGGGGTGTCTCGGAGATTTATGTAGCTCCTTAGCTTGTCCTGTTGGATTTAGTTGGGTCGATCGTAAGGTTTCTTGCCGTTAAAGTTGCGATTTTTATGAGGAGCGAGGAAGTTTGAGCTGGTAAAGCTAGAGGTTTCTTTAGTTCGGCCTCCACGGTTGTGTTTTGGAGGAAATAGAGCTATAATTGAGGCGAAAGGGTGCGTTCTGGTCCGGTCAGGTCGGCATGCGTTGACTTGGGAGGAGCTGGCGGTGATGATGATTCATGGGTAGTAGAACTAGAGCCGGCGGTGGTGGACATGATGGCAGAGTTGTGAACGGCATGCCGAGCTTCGTCCCTCAATTACCCACTTCGACTTCCATGTAAGTTTTTTCCCCTTATCAATCATTTTGCTTTGTTTTTCAAGGATCTGGCATTTTTCTGTTTGCCCCTGTTGAAATCATGACTACATGTGATTGCTTGTGTTGAATTTGTGTGCCTTTTATTGTGAAGGGCTGGCTATGTTCTTTACATGAAGTAGATATCTGTTTAAATAGAAGAAAAATCACCTTCCTTTGTAAAGTTGCTGGAAATGAATAAGAAGAATTACGAATCTGAGTTTGGGAATGGGAAAAGGTAAGAAATAGCAATCATGTCTCAGTTTCTTTTGTAGTTTTATTGGGACTTTTGGGTTGGTGGGAGCGTGTTAAAACTTGGCATTCTTTCTGCATCCTTCTTGTTTAATTGCCAGGCAATCGCTACTGATCTGTTTGGAATCGATTTCTCAAGTAAGTACGGGGTATGATTTCTGTAGTCATGTCACTATGTTTTTGGTTGGTCTTTGGGATCACGACTTCATTCAATTTCTCCAATTGTTGGGCGGGATTAAGTTAGCCTGGAAAGTTCCTGTAAGCTCTGTCCAGAGAATTCGAAGTGTTAATGGTTATGAACATATAGAAACAGAAAAAAAAAAAACATTAACCCAAACTAGTTGGGGGAGACTATAAAATAAAACAAAATACAATAAAATGTTTGTGAAACTAAAAAGGTGACAGTAAAGTAGCTTGGCAGTGGAAGACTTTGCCTTATCTATATTCTGTTCCTATAGCTGTGGTGGACCGCAATTTGATTCATTCATCTTGAATCGGTAAGGACGTTCTGTTTATCGCTTCCGGAAAGAGAATTTGTATTCTTCTTTGAGCTTCGTTGATTTAGAAATTCTGCATTTATTTTCTATGAAATGACTCAAATAAATGCATCGATCTCTATTATTGGGTGTAGAATAAATGCTTTATTAAGATAAGAAGTTGCTTTGTCACTGTGTTTTGCTTCTCTCCTGTCTGACAATAATTTGAATTGCCCTGCAGTGTGGCCATCTGTTATTTCTTGTCGTTCTATTAAACAAAGTTTAGTTTTGAAAATCAATTCTCAAGTGGTGGTTTATGAATCTTAGGGGATCAGAAGGAAACTCCATTCGTTCTTCTCGAATTACAGACTTTGGAACCCTTGAGCAGTCTCTTGGATACCGCATAGAAGATGCAGTTGACCTCAGCAGAAGTATGTGCTTGTGCATATGTTTTATTATCCTCTATTTCAACATGTGCTTCTACTGACAGTCTGATGCACGAATTTACTTGAATGTCAAGAAGTTGATAATTTACCAAATGGATGATGTGCAACTGCCATACATATATCTCTCTTAACTTTCTGCTCCATCAAGCTCATGAGCAGTGAATTGGACTCTTGCTTTATGTCGGGCACGCAGCACACGATTGCATGTTCCTCATGATTTAGGTTAACTGCCGGTGGCTGATTTGCAGTTCCTTTCATTTTGGTTCTGTATTTTTGTCCACATATTGCTTCCCAAGGCCATGGTCCTCTGAGGCGACATTTGTCATTCATTGGAGCTGAGGGTCTGCTACTGCACTTTAAAATCTTATCTGCCAATTTGTGCTCGAGTATGCGCTAATTAGTATGAAATGACAAGTTACAGGATTTCTTTCTATCAATTTGGCATTATGTTCCTGTGAACATTCTTTGTAGCCTGTCTTGAGAGTCAAATCACTGTTCTTTCTTAAATACCGACACTGTTCTTTCTTAAATACCGATAATAGCACCTTGTTGTTCCTTTGCAAATTAATAAATTGCTAACTCGTGTAATTTTGGGCTTATTGTTCTTCCATTGTCACTTGAGCTGCATTTTCTATCGGGTGATTTTGTTGCCTGCAGATCCTGTCTTCAATCAGATGAAATCAAGTGCCCAGGGTCTTGGGGCTGATGTCCAATTTGGCTCTTTGAATAAGGTCAACTTTTCTCTCCTTTTCATGCAGTTTCTGCTATAGTAAATGAGAAGTAACTTATTGTTGTCTCTTCCTCTCTTTTCGTATGACTGGTGGTTTCAGTCCCTTTCATCCTCAGACAGAAATCTTTCTGCAAATATTATGGGGTCTCAGACACTATCCATGCATAGAGAATCACAATCAAACCTTGTATCAATACCTGGTGCTCATCGTGAGAACTGGGGGATTCCACCATGGCAGATTCCAGTCCAAGGACAGATACCTCAACCGACGACACAGGTGACAAGAATCAGAGGGTGATGTCTCCTATACCATCTCTATGTTTTTTTTAGCTTATATCACTCTATTTTCGAATTTCTTTTCAAAATGTTGCAGGATGTACTGTTTTGATTTGACAAGAAACTAACATCCAGTCCTTATTGCACAAAAGAAAAGACAAACATACCCCCTCTTTCTGCAGTTTGGTGTGGTGCGTGATGCTTGATTACTGTTTTGAAATCTTGTGTACTGAATCATGCAGTTCGAAGGGGGTCAATTGGCTGTTACAGCAGCTTCTGATTCCAGTGACAGATCAAAAGAAAAAGCCACAGATCAAAAGGTGCAAATTTTATCAGTCATGTTGATATCACTTCAGATGGTGATTGTGATTGTGTGGTTTACCTTCAAATTTTGCAGACTTTACGCAGGCTTGCTCAAAACCGTGAAGCCGCCAGAAAAAGTAGATTAAGGAAAAAGGTAGGTCTCATATTTAGTTTCTGACCATTACTGCAAAAGCTGCATTCTCATCCAGCTTCGTCAATTGTTTTGTACTTGAAATGTTTACCAGCTTGGGTAATGGTTAGATCTATGTTTTCCCATTTCTATTTTCATCTGATTTGCAGGCGTATGTCCAAGCAACTAGAGAGTAGCAGGCTGAAACTCACCCAACTAGAGCAAGAACTGCAGCGAGCCCGTCAGCAGGTTCAATTTTGTATTGCTCTGTTTTGACTTATATAGGTAATGTATTCCCTTTTGTGTTTAAATCAACTTATTTGTCTATATTTGTAGGGCATTTTCATTTCAAGTAGCGGAGACCAATCGCACTCAATGAGTGGGAATGGTACTTCAACATTTACTCATTCTCTCTTCTCCTTATAAATTTTGTTTTCTTTGGTTGAAATTATAATGTGCTAGAGAACTATATGGTGGTGTTGTTTTTATCATTGTGAAATGTGAAAATAGCATGGAGGGGTTGCCAATCTCGTAGTGATGTACGTAAATTTTCCAGAGCACAGGAAATTGTAAACTTGAGAGTAGGAACATTCCGCTGGCAATGGAACTAGGTAGCGAAAATTGGAAGCAAATTTAACCCATCCCTGGGCAGACTTTTACCCTTTTTCCCTCTTTGCATAAGCCAGAAAAAGGGCTGAGGCATATCTATTCATGACGTCTTAGTGCTTTGATGACTGGTCAACATCTTGAATGCTTAATACTTGCTGGCTCTGGCCCCCTGAGGAAGAAAATTAAAGCACCGCAATTTTTTTTCCTATATCTTACCATCTAAAGGAACAGGTTCATTCACCTGCATCACCTGATATTGGATGTTTTTAGCAGGATCCATGCAGTAGAATCTTAAGCAATCGATGTGGTAGAACCTTAAGCAGTTTTCACGTGTTAAAAAAGTAATTTGTTGGTCTTTAATTTCCTGGAATGATGATTCTTGGGATGCGATTCCCCAAGTTGCATGTTCATCAGTAAAGGATCAGAGTTTTCTATTCCATCTATCCTCAGGTGCCCTGGCCTTTGATG